>JAQPPZ010002145.1:0-631800 GCA_028583015.1 Wollemia nobilis | reverse complement strand
CAAATTGCAATAGATTAATGATGGAGAGCCAAAATTTCTCAATACCACTTGATGGAGAGCCAAACTTGCTCAAAACAATTCTCATTCAAAAACTTGGAAAAGATCCCTCACAAACCCTCATTCCCTAAAAACTGAAATGAGTCGGATGGGGCCCAAAATTGGGGTGCGCATCCATCTTACAATAGACAAGCCAAAAATAAAGTTTCACGTCCTAAATTTAAATACATTAGGAGATATTAACCTCCGAACAACTCAAAAAGCATAAAAAAGTAGGTAAGAAATTTTAAAACCTAATTTCGAGGCACTAGATGATGGAGTTTGGCCCCGAAAACTGATTTTTTTGGATAAATAAGACTCTAGGGAGTCGTATTTGTTTAGAACTCTCCCAAATAGCTCCCTATCAAATTTCACATCAATCGGAGCTATGGTTGAGAAGTTATGGCCCCGGCAATTTTGTTGGATGCTCCTGCATCAATTAAGTTGCAATAAGAAGGTAACTAACCATAACAATCATCTTGCAAAAAAATAAACTAACTTGAATTGAACCATAAAATATTTGTTAAATGTTAGATAGTCAATAAGTTAGTAAGTTAGTGTTCATTTTAAGGTTTTTCTATAGCCAAATGAATTGCCAATTCATCTCACCCAAGGTCAACCAAGCTATCCAAAAGGGTATAGGTACGAGGACCCAAAAAGGACTTGCTATCGATAGAGAGGATTATTTTGGATTCAATAGATGTTTGGCAAATATAAACTATGTTGCAATATTAAGTAAATTTTAATCAAATACTAAAGTTGTGGTTAGGAAATTGATTCATTTTTAAACTTCTTGATTAATATGAAAATTAGTAAATTGCAAGTTAGTTGGTTAGTACATTGTTTAGTAGCAAGTTAGTAGTTAGATTAGTTGAGATGCAAAATGTAAGAAAGATGAACAAGAGATAGTGGAGACACAAAGAAAAACACAAATACTCTCTCTCTCTCTCTATCTTTCTCTCTCTCTCACACTCTCACTTTCATTCTATTTTACTTTTATAATGAGAGATACAAGTTATATTAATTTACAGTATGCTTCAAACAAATACTAGAGAGAGATTAGAAGAAATTAATAAAAATAGGGGTAGAGAGTGAAAATTTTGATCTGAAATTGCTTTGTATACTCCAAAACATACTTGGATAACTTTGCAAAACAAGCAAACTCACAAACAACCATTGTTAATGTGAGACAAAAAAATATTGCATTTTAAGGAGAATACAATTAATTTTTAATACAAAAAATTGCTTAAAAAAAGGCAATTAATTAATAAAATTTATTTTATTAATAAAAAAAATGCCATGAAAAAGCTTAAAGATTTTTATAAAGAAAAACTTTTTCAAATAAACAAAACAGTTTTTTTTTTTTTTTTAAATAAAGCAAAACTGTTTTTTTTGGTATATTTTTAATTTTTGTATCACGATGTGTATGTGGGTGAACATGAAAGTAGCTATTGGAAGGCAAATGTATGCTGATTTTTTATTTTGTTTAGAATTTTACCATAAAATGGAAAAATGGGTATCCAAATATGTGATTGTGTTTTTGTTTTATTGTGTTGCATGAATTGTACATGGTTTATAATCTCAAAAGACATGATAAATGAAATGGGCCATTTTATAAATGTTGAATGTGCATGATTTGACTTGTTTTTGCATGTTTTGCTATGTTTGCTATGGTAGAGGTGAAAGAATACCCGAAAATAATTATCTAGCTAAATTCACATGGTGACCTATGAATTGGACTTGGATTTGCAAGTTAACCTGAGAATTGAGCTATAATGTTTGAATTTATTGTATGGATGCATGAGTGTTGTGTGAGTATTGTATGGAATTTTATGTGTATAAATTAATTAGAATGACTATGCATGTGATACTAATCAAAATTTTGTGTGATATTTGTGGATGAAAAGGTGAATATGATTGAGCCACAACATCGTGTGTGGATGATGAAGTCTGAATTGGATGAGGTTATGAAGAATGATGTAGATCAATAGTGGTTGAAGGTGGTGTAGATAAAGGGGGTGTGGGATTGTGTTAGCTTTCATACTAGAAGAGCTTATGTATCTACACTGTGTGAGAGATAGAATATGGATAGGAATACTTTTCACTTTCCAATGGGTGAGATGATGATCATCCTTGAAGAATGATGCAAATCAAGAGTTGTTGAATATGGTGTGGATTAAGGGGGTGTAGGATTGTGTTAACACTTATACTAGTAGGGCTTATGTATCTACACTATGTGAGAGATAGGGACCTATATAGGAATACTTTTCAATTTTTAATGGGTGAGATGACGATCACCCTTGAAGAATGATGCAGATCAAGAGTGGTTGAAGGTGGTGTGGTTGAAGGGGATGTGGTATTGTGTTAGCATTCATACTAGAAGGGCTTATGTACCTACATTGTGTGAGATATGGGACCTAAATATGAATACTTTTCACTTTTTTATGGGTGAGATGATGATCACCCTTGAGGACATGTATCAGATCTACAAGTTGCCTATTGAGGGTGTTCTAGTGAGGATAGTAGTGGATGATAGGTAGGAGGATGTTTTGGAGTATGCATTTGATGCACGATGGAGGGAGGTAGATACCAATAAGATGGATTATGAGTTTTTATGGCATCAGAGTATGTTGTATAATCACAAGTGTATGGTGATATTGATAATTTCTACATATGTACTCCCAGAAAATTTCAAGGTATTATTTTTCTAGAATATGCTAGATGTGGTGTGTGATATGGTAGAGTGTAATTTTGTATTTACACGGGCACCTACAATGTTTGCCTAGGTGTATAGGGAGCTACATGATGTGGTGCACATAGGGCCAAAGGGATTGAGTTGGACTCCTTTGCTATAGGTGTGGGCATGGGAGCATATAGTAATAGAGTAATCGATGTTGTTGCCTTATGATGCACATACGAGAGGTAAGACTCACTTGACATATGCATTGAGGTGGTGAAAAATGAGGAGAAGGGGATGAAGAGGCCACATGAGAGTGATAATTTATTTTGGAGGGTAAATTTTGGAGCGTTGGTGGTTAAGGATATCAAGTGGAGACCTTGGAGGGGTGGGGTGGTATGGGAGAAGTATGAGGAGCAGTTGGGAGCTATCCATTAGGGGTAATGGGTGCTAGGATGGTACACTCACTAGGATGAGTTCTTCTAGTTTAGTAGGGTGATGCGGTAGTTTGGTTTACGATAGAATGTTCCAAATGTACCTATCATGATTTATAGGCAATATGGTGATAGAGGGATTCACCCCGTGGTATTGTCATGGAATGATGATAGGGATCCACCAATGGTTATTCTATATGTGGAGGATACTGATACAAAACTAGATTAGGATACCTAGTGGGCAACTCAGAGCTAAGAGGTAGGTAGGGGATTTATTGATTGGTGGGTGCAACCAGGTTGTGGGGTATTTGTGCTAGAGGGGTATGTATCGAGAGGTATTAGATCTAGGCCATAGGAGGTGGAATTATATGAGGTAAAAGTGCCTCTTCACTAGTTGAGATGATGATTAGGTAGTGCATCTAGTGCATCTATGGAGAGGGTGGCTAAGGTACCAATAACTAATAGAGTACAACCTATAGAGGAGGCAGTGACCATGGAGGAGGTGGGTGAGGATGTCAGGATTGGCATGGGTACTGATGATGTGATTGATATGGGTGGTTTAGATAACAATGGGGATATTGGATATATACCCTTTGAGGACCATGAGAGGAGGGATGCGGATGAGGAGATACTGATGTTGTGAGAGAGGGTACATCATTTGGAGGGGTACCTTTAGGAGAGCGAGAGAGGTTGAGTGATTGTATTAAAAATATGGTAAGGAGAGCACCATGATTTGAAGGAGATATTGATATGTGTGGAGATGACAAGTGATGCTAAATGGAGAGATTTTATAGAGATGTTGGGAGTATAGGAAATTAGATCTATAATACATGGAGCTACATGGATAGATCATAGTGTTTGAGATGAGGCATGTAGATATAGTAGAGAGTATGCACCATCTAACTATTGATATGATGGAGGTTAGGGATAAATTTAAGGTAGAGGTGCATAAGATGTAGCATGTGATATAGGCTAGGGATGCTAAGGGAGGGACTCATTTTGTGGAGATAGTTGGCTTGTGTGCTGAGATAGAGAAGCAATGGTAGACATGAGAGGATGGGTAGTAGGTGAGGGTAGTGGAGTAAGTCCCTATAAATGTATTTTCTTTGAGCATAAAGATAGAGTAGTTGTGGAAGGGTAGTGAGGATGTGGCAAAGTGGATGAGGGAGGAGGTAGCTATATGGAATTATTGTGAGGTTATTTTTCTAATGCATGGGATTCAACTTCTAGATTATGGTAGGGTGCATTTGATATCAAGGTCATGATCATGAGCACAGATTCATTCCGAGCAGTCATCAAAGCATGATTTTGATAATACGAAGGGATATGAGGGTAGAGGTACCCATAGTGTCATAGATATGGTATGATATCCCAAATTTGGATAGAGTGGTAGTTCCTATGGATAGTCAAAAATTAGGGGAAGTGGCTAAGTCGAGTGGGGCAATGATGGTGCATGGGGTAGAGCTAGTGAGGGCAGCTCATGAGGGGATAAAAGAGACTCTTGGTGATTAGTAGGGCTAAGATTGGTTTGTGATGGTATATTATTGGTTTTTTAGCCTATGGGACTATGTAATCTTGGGTGGAGGACTTGTTACTATTTTATGATCTAATGGATTTTTTTATTATGATATATATAGATACCTATTTTGTTGTGGCTCTTATATATGTGTGTTGTGATTTGATTTGAATGTGTTTGTGATATTTTGATATTTTTGTAATGTGAAGTATTGGTAAGTAAATGTATGATAAATGAATATACGTGGATGTGGTAGTGTGTAAGAAAAATATTATCGTTGTAGTGTAGATGTAATGGAATTGAATATGAATATATGCATGTAAAGTAGATGCAATGATACATATATGTGGAATCTGAAATGCATAGAGGAAACACTTGTATCATGACATAAAAATGGTAATGTGATTCATTCTGTAATCGTAGGGATATAGGATATTATAGGATGTATGTAATAATTTTAAAAATTATAGTTGTAGACATCAAACCTTATAAAAAATTGAATGATATTTGTTGACAATTCATAACTAACCTAGCTAGATCAAAATCTATCAAGGACTAGTGTGTTCGTAAAGGGTCGATAGGGTGGATATAGGGTAGTACAAGGAGCCCATGGTGAAGTAGTTGGTGAAATATTTGAGATAATGATACTGATCAAACTGGAATAAGATAGACATATGGGTCGGGTGGTGATGAGCAAGATGAAGGTGGGGTAGGGATGAGTGGTCGGGTCAAATACAAGAATTGGGTGTAGGTTGGACCTTAAAATGAAGGGTAGGCCTAGAAGAAGGTGATGTGGATTAGGCCATGGTAGAATGACATGATGGGTATTGTCAGTGATAATGGTTCAAGTGTAATGTGAGGTTGTCGAGGTGGGAGAGGATATGTTGGATGTCAATGGGAGCAGGTAATAGAATCAAGGAAGGTGGGGACCTAGATTCATGTGGGTAAATGGAATAGATATATGTGTGTGGAGTAGGAAACAAATGGGATGAAGAAGGGGGAGAGTGTAATTGTTGGATTAATGGTGTGATAGGCTAAAATGGGATGTCCGAGAGTGGGGATGGTGGTGTCTAAAGAATAGATGGTGTAGGCGATAACTGTAGATAAAAACATGGGTGGGATGGATTAATGTGATAAGAAGTGGCATGGGTGGCATTCTAGCATAGAGATAGGTCATAGGGTGACATACCAGTTGGTAGAAATAGAGGTAGTCCTAAAAAAAATACATAAATAGGTGTAGCTCCCCTATTAGGGGGATAGTATGTTGGTGAAAATTAGTGAACTAAGGAGGGTGGTAGATATGGATCTCTCGGGTTACCTATGTGATATGGGGATGATCTACATGCATGAGGATCTATCATATGGGAATTTTCCTCCTCATCGGTGAAGGAGGATACAAAGAATTGGTTGTATCCTAAGTAGGGTAAATAGGAATAATTTCTATGATAGGGTTAGCAGTGGTGGGAGAAAATATGGTGATCAAAGTGTGATGATATGGAAATGTGATGCATATGGACTATATCAGGTGGCATGGAAAAATTATCTAGAATGACTGGTACCGAAGGGAGTATGGGAGGTCCTGCATGATAAGGGCATAGTGCACTAGAGGTAGTGACCTAGAACAAATGTGTCTCCACAGTAGATATTAGAACTGGAAATAAGAGACCCATAAAACCCAATATACCAATAGTATATAAATGAAATAAAAAGTACAAATATTTTTGTTGTATAATAGAAAGTGAAAATTATGTGTATAGTATGATGTGGATTATGTCGATGATGTGAATCAAGACTGTGTTGTAATAACACTATGTACAATTTATGGTGGTGCATACCTAGGTGATCTAGGCATTGAATGTGTGAAGATAAATGATGTTGATAGGCTGAGGTTTAGTGAATCCTTCAAGAGTTTCCAATCGATAGGCACAAAAATCATATTTTTGTGTGATGATGTATGGACCTAATGGGTTAGGAGTAAACTTGTCATGCTACTGATGGGGTTGGATTATGATCTATTGGTTTTCCTTGAGAACCAGGTTACCAATTTGAAATTAACACTAATGTACCTTACTGTTGTAGGTATGGTGAAGGCAGTCTTGGTAGACACATGTGTGTTTAATGGTGTGAATGTGATGCTCATCCAAAAGTTTTAATTGGTCAAGATTAGCTTGAAAAGAAGTGTCATCATCGGTGAAGTATTTAATGGAAACTCATAATGAAGGTATATCGAGCTCAAGAGGCATAATAGTTTCAACACCATAGACCAATTGTTTTATGAAGGGTGGAGAAAATGTTTTTGTTAGTTGCCTTGGCCTAGCCATTGCCCTATGGGTAGTATGAGGTTGAGAAGCTATGGTGGATATTGAATTTGGTGTAGAGGGAACATATGGTTTTATTTTTGAAGGATTTACCATTATCATAGATGATTTGGGAAGGAATGCCAAAGTGACATATGATATGGTCGGTGATAAATATCATGATTTTGGATCCTATGGTTTGGACAAGTTGAATGGATTCAACCCACTTTGTGAAGTACTCTATCGTAGTGATGATGAATTTATGGTTGCTTGATGAAGCAGGTGTGATCTATCCAATGAGATCTAGGCCCCATTATGAGAAAGGCCACATGGATTAAATTTGTTTTAGAGTTTACAAAGGAAGGTGTGTGAGGTTAGTATGTTGTTGGCATTTGATACATCACTTGACATATTCAAACCAATCATGCTCCATTTTGGACCAGAAGTAGCCTATGCATAGAATACATTTTGTGATAGCCATGCCACTAAAGTGGCCACCATAGGTACCATCATGGGTTTCTTGTACTACCCATTGATATTCATGCGATTTGAGGTAATGCAAAAGGATACCATCATAACTATGGTGATACAAGATGTCCCCTAGTAGTGTGTAGTGAATGGCACATTGTTTGAATGCTCGATGTTGAGCATGTGGTAGATCGTAAGGTAGGAAACCTAATTTGATATAATCCTTAATTTGTGAAAGCCAATGATCATGTAGCTCGATGTTAACAACATGAATGCTATTGTCATCTATAGGGGGTGAAGATGAGATAGCTAATAATGTAATAATATGAATAGATATATGTGTCATATCTAAGAGGGTATTTTGTGGTATTAATGATCCTAAGGAGGCCATTGTATTAGTGAAATGATTGGAGGAGCACGGGATGGATTCGATAGCATACCACTCAAATTTGGCAAGGAGTTATTACGTGATTTTTTTATATTGTTGGAGAATGGGAAAACAACATTGTCATATCTCTTGGACTTGATTCATAATATGGAGAGAATATCCAACGATGTGAAGGCATCGAATGTGCATCGAATGCACCTACTTTAGGTAAAGAATTAGAGCATCATATTTCACATTGTTTTTTGTGTAAGGGAATATTAATTTGAATGAAAATGGGAGAGGCCCTACGTCTGGTGTGAAAATACAATGCTTGCACCCCCAGTGTGTGCACAAAAAAAACCATTTAAGAAAAGCATTAAGTTGATAGTTATCTTTGGTGCAACATACTCTTTAGGTTCTGTAATATTGAGGATGGAATCATCAAATATTTAGATGATGAGGTTTATTATTAGGTAATGGGACGTCAATGAGATGGTATGCGATGACCTGCACTTTAAGGAATTTTTGCAAAATAAATTCTAGGTCAAATTCAATAAGGAGCATGATCCATTTAGCAGTACGAGAGTTATGATAACTCTTGTTCATCATGTATCAGAGTGGATTATCATGAGAAATGACAAATATAGTGTGATTAAGCATGTAATGGCATAGTTTTTAGGTGGTAAATATTATAGCCAAGCACAACTTTTTCCATGTATACGTAGCGGGTTTCATAACTAACTAGCATACAACTGATGTAGTATATAGCTTGCTCATGATTAAGTTCATTATTAGCACTAAGAATGTGCCAAGTGCAAATTTTATGGTGGAAATGTGTAGGATAAATGGCCTCTGTAGATGTGGAGGAGATAAAATAAGTGAAGAGGTAAGGTAGGATTTGATTGAATCAATGGTTTTTTGATAGTTTTCATCCCATTTGAAGGTGACCCCCTTTTGAAAGAGGTGATTAAATGGCTTGCATTTATATAAAATTTATGCAATAAAACAATGTATGGATTGAATATTGCCTTGCAAGATATGTATTTTTTTGAGGTTTGTGGGTGGAGGTATCTTGATGATGGCTCTAACTTTGTTAGGATCGACTTCAATACCTCACTAAGAGACGATGAACCCTAGGATTTTGCCTGAAGTGACACCAAAGATGCATTTCTTTGGGTTAAGGTGAACTTTATATTCTAAAACACGATCAAATATTTTGTGTAGATCAATGAGGTTCTATGAACGCTCTTTTTATTTTGCAATGAGATCATTGACGTAGTATTCCATGATTTTGTGCATGTAATCATAGAAAATGTAAGTCATTGTATGATGATAAGTTGTCACAATATTTTTAAGGCCAAAAGGTATGACCTTATAGCAAAAGGTTCCTCAGGAGCTTGTTAAGGAAGTCTTGTATTTTTTGGTGGGGTTGATTTTAATTTTATTGTAGCCAAAAAATCCATCCATGAGAGATATCATTTTATGGCCCGTGATGGAATTGACTAGTGAGTTGATGTTTGGTAGGGGAAGTTGTCCTTGGGAAAAGCTTCATTCAAGTCATAAAATTTAGTGCATACGTGAACCTCGCCTAAAGGTTTAGGTATTAGTACCATGTTGGAGATCCATTCAAGGTAATCAATAGGTTGAATGAAATCTATGTCAAGGAGCTTTTGGAGCTTATATTTCACTAGTAACAAAACTATAGAATGCATGCATCACAATTTCTACCTGATAGATTTGGTATATTTGTTGAGATTGATGTTATGCACTACTAGAGAAGGATAGAAATGAATCATGTATTTGTAGGACCAGGTGAATACTCTAATATACTCCTTGAGAAATACTGTAAACAATATACACTCTTCTAGAGAGGGGCTAGCGATAAGTTTGACAATGTTTGGAATTGTAGGATCATCACCAATGTTGACATCAATGGTTTCTTCTATGAGCATGTGGGAGCCATATTGGAGCTATTCCAAAATTGGGATAAGGTGAAGGTCATCGATAGTATCTAGGTAATTCAAACTCATCATCCAGATATACATCGGTGTGGTGGATCCATGAAATATGAGGTGGGGTGGATGGTGAAGGTGCATTTATCATGTGTAAGATAGAAGGTGATAGAAAGAAGTCTTGTGGTGAGGATGTTGGTGAAATATGGGTGAAATCTATGAAATTAGGATTGGGTGTGTTGTGAAAATGTACAAAAGATGAATATAAAAGTGGAGAAAATAAATCCATGTCAACCATGTTGATGGAAGCCATAGATGTCATGTAAGATGATGAATTTGATGATGAAAATTGAGAGGCATTGGATCATACTGGAAGGTTTAATGGTGGTCATAAGACCACAAGTGGAGAATGAGACCGCTTTATGGATCGATGAAGTTGTTGTTGGAGGAGCAGTTGTGAAATGGGCTACTCTGGATGATGAGACATGGGAGATAGAATAGTAAATTGATCAACCAGTACATCGGTACAATAAGCACAAGTTGTGTCATTTAGAGACATGTCTTGGAAGAAATTGCATGGAATGAGAACTATGGAATGGGGAGATAGACTCTCATCCAAGATATCCATGTCAATGTAGTCTTCGAGTGTGTGTGGGTGTTGTCATGGGATGCAAAGAAAGGTCTTAAATCTCATCCTCAAGCATGTGTATGGCATAGGGGTGATAGCCTAGACAAAACTTATCTATTGGCAATTGAACATGGGGGTTGATAGGTGTTTGTAATCCTTGTTCATAGCATCCTCACCCAAATCCATGCCAATGAAAATGTTGAAGGTAATGTAGGGAAAATTGGAGGTTTGACATGTGGTCTAGAGTGCCACAAAAATTGGATTGTGGTGGTGGAGGTATAGCAACCGGGAGCGAGGAGTCAAGGCTAGCATAAAAAAAGTTGGTATAGTTGTTGGGGGACCTAGTCACACAATGATATGGATGGTTAAGATCAAATATTAAGGATGACCAAAATCCCATATGGATTGGATCATCTAGGATCACACACGATCATCCTAAATATTATAGTCATTGGATCTAAATTTTGTCTTAGAAATTGATACTCGAGGTGTGGTGTGTGTTGGGGACTGAGGTAGTGAATTAGAATCCAAAGAGGATGATGCTATCTAGGAATCATGAATTATAGGAGGATAAGAATCAAGAAATTCATCATCTAAGATGGAAGCTCTCTACTCCTAATAAAAATATTTAACTATAGTAGATGGAATGGAGTGGTTCACATATGGAAATTGTGTGGTTGGGGTATGAGGAGTGGGTGTCGAGCTAAGCAAATATGTGAAAAATCATAGTTATAGATTAAAAGGGATTTGTGGTGTTTGAGGAGTGGGAAGGAGAGATGGTACGATGGAGGAATATGGGTGAGATGGGATAGGCAGTGATGATGATGATGACAAAAAAGGTGGAAGCATAGGTAAAGAATATACAAAAGAATATGGCTAAGAAGGAAGGAGAGACCATGAGAAAGGTGGTGAGAAATGAATGTTAGTAGCATGAAGTATCATGCTAGGTGATGATTATTGTGAAAATGATATTGGTATTGATGGAGGTGTAGATGCTCCTAATGAATGAATAGAAGGGATGGGAAGGATCTAGGTGGAGGATGACTATGGTCCTAGGGGTAGGTCTATGATGTAAAATTTGAAGGGATCCTCATCAGTAGGAACACAATGGATGAGGCCATCATAGATATACTTAAGGTAATAGTGTAAGGTAGAAGGAAAACACTGCATGTCTCTAATCCATGGGTGTCTGAGTAGGATGTTGTACTTCATTTTACCCTAAATGATATAAAAAAGGATGGAGATAGTTTTACCACTGACATGAATGGGTAGGATAATAGATCCTATTGTGGGTTGCATGAAACTATAAAACACTCTAAGGTCAAGTTAAGGTGTGGTAAAATAAGCAGGTGGGATGTGAAATGATGTAAAGCAACTGTAAAAATAAAATTTATGGATGAGCCAGTATCAACAAGAATATGCTTGTAGGTGATGTGGTTGATACTATCTTAAATGTGGAGGGATGGATTCACTCCATATCCTATGAGCTCTAGAATATCATGGTTGTGAAAGCTAATGGAGGGTTGGAGGCAATGAGGAATATTTACCATGAAGTTAACAAATGTATTTTTATCATGCATTTTAAGGTTAATGGATCGAAGGATGTTGTTCAATACCTCACGATGGGGTTGATACTATTGTAAGAGGTCAAATATGGATAGCCTAGATGGTGCATTGCATAAATAATGCGTAATACTACCACATATGGTAATAATATTTTATGGGAGGCATGGTGAGGCTTGTTCTATTGGAGTAGGTTGTGGAGAAGTGAATGGTGTCGAGGGTAAAATCATTGGCATGTCCTTGAAGGATGGATAACATTGGGCCCACGTGGTAAGGTTTATCATGCCAATGACACCATGTGAGTATGGATCTCATTCGATATTGTTAAACTGTCTAGATTATCCTTGGGGATTGGATTAAGGTCCTTGCGGATTTGTCCCTTGGTGTTTGGGTAACGGGTTTTGGTAAATGCCCAAGTTTTGATTTTAAGGTTCGAAGGGGTTTAAGATCTGAATGGTACCCTAGTCAAAGAGGTCCTAAAAAAGACCATGAAATAAAGGATAGGAGTCTATACCATGGTCACACTACCAATTTTATACAAAAAAGGCTTGCTTCAATATATCCTCAAGGTTTGGATTAATTGGGATCAAGAGGTTGAATATCAGGTAAGTTAATGTGGCCTACATTATATAATTATTGAAATAGATATGGTAAGGGCTTAGATAATAGGGTCAAATTTCATTGTGGAAGCCACAAATGAAGATCATGAGCTTATGTTAGTTAGGGTGTAAAAGGTGCACTAGTCTGAAATAACTACTATGATGGGAGTGGAGGTCATGATATGGATGAAGAGGCAGGAGAAATTGCTGCCACCTAGTTGGTTTGTGGTGGTATAGTATAGGGTTTATTTGATTCATTCCTATTGAATAAAAAGTTGGAATTATAAGAGGGTTTTTGTCTAAGCTTGATCTTACCAAATTGGATCTTGATGTCCTCAATGATGTTATCTTACGTGATAGCTTCATCAAAGGTGTAAATTTTATGAAGTTGTAAATAGGTGGAGATGTTCTTGTAACAACTCTTTGAGAGGAGCTCACAAACTCAATGTATGGGAGGCTATACACTAGGTCATGTATAACCAATATCCATATAGCATCAAAATCAGTAATAGGTTCATCATCCACCTAATGCAGGGTGTAAACATTGAAGAAGTTAGTTTTCTTCTTGATTTTGACAAAAAAATATTCTAAGAATGAGTTGGCTAATTGCTTGAAGGTGTACAAGTTGTGGCATGGGAGCATTTTGTACCAATCTAGGGCTTGTACCAAAATGAAAAGGAGAAGGTATGTAACATGAGGGGGTTGCTACTATGAATTTTATAACAAGATGAATGATAATTGCTAACATGTTCATGGAGATCCTCTTTTCCATTGTACTTATCAAACTTTAGGATCTTAAAGAAATAAGGGTAGGGAGGAATGGGGACTGACTAGGTGAACTGGATCATTATAGAGCTCATCGTATGTGGGATTTTGTGGCCCATAATCAGTTGTATGGAGGTTGAGCATTTTAACTTCATCTTGTAGAAGTTGAAGCTCAGGTGTTAAGGGTGTAGAGGATTGTGTAGGGGTAGGTGGAGCCTAATAATGTGGAGGATACTGGAGTTGTTGTTCCTCCCAATGTGGTGGTGGAACATATGGTGATTGTACCTGTAAGTGAGGCTTCTAGATAGCATAGGATGATTAAGTAAATGGGATACCCTATTGTGGAAGAGGTATCTACTAGGAGTAGTAATATTATGGTTGTAGGACTTGTGTTTGCTAAACTAGGATCTACTGGAGAGGAACATATTGTAATGTTTGGATTGTGGGATACGATGATCAAGTAGGAGGTGTCATAAATAAGGTAGGAGTAGGAGGATGTGGTGGAGGAAGTGGTGTCTGGACAAATGATGCTAGTGGTGGGTGAGATGAGGTGTCCAAATATGGTACCTGCATCTATCTAGGAGCATGATGAGTAGAAAATCTAGGTGAAGTTGGATAGCTTGGAGGATTAGTAGGATAAGACATAGGTCATGGATCATAGGTAGGGAAGAAACTAGGATCTAGATATCAAAATGGAGATGGCATAGGGATTCAAAAAATGGGAGAGGATGAATATGGAAGTGGAATGGAAGGTGGTGCACCATACATCCCAGGAAGGGAAAATGTAGGTGGAGGAAATGAAGAGGAGGAAACTGGGGCTTCCATGATGGGAGCCTGAGGAGATGGTATGGTGAAAGTGGTCTCACCAGATGAGGGTGATGGTGTGTGTTGATGTGTCTAATATGAGAATTATTGTAAGTGGGAAGGTGGTTGTGATGTAGCATCAAAGGATGCAAAGGAAGGTTGTTGGAAATATGGTGGTTGTAGTGCTTGGAAAGCATCCTAATATGATGATGCGAGGGGTTCATACTGTGGCTCTAAAGGAGGTTATAGTGGAGGGATTTGTGATGAGGGTGCCTATGTTCTCAGAGGGAAGGATGAGGGATATGAGATCATCCCAATGGTAGGGGCAAATGAGGTGACCTCAGGGTGAGTGTGATTGAGCAAGGAAGAATCATTCTCAAAGAGTGATTGAGATAGACTCTAAAATAAAGGATGTGTGAAGGTAGGTGAGGTAGGAGTGATATCCTATTCAATAGTAAATAGAGGAGGTGGATGTCCTAGAGTGGTGTAGATGATATGATCACAAAGCATGGAAGGTGGGTTAGGTGAAGGTGAATGGGGAAGAAGTGGATCATCTTCACCAGATGAAGTGGGGGTCTCATCATGAGATATAGTGTATGTGTGAGGTAAATTTGAATCTATGGGGAGGTATACTATGAGTGTGACATCTTCTCCTATAGATGTAGGGGAAGAAGTATATGGGCTAGAAGCAACAAAAAATACCTCCTCCTTGAGGTGCGCTTGCTCGCATGATTGGCTATGTGTGATAATAGGCATGTTGTCATGTGTGGTGAATTTGTGCTCAAAACTATTTAGAAATGGAAATCTGAGGTTTTGGGTGTGATTTATGTGGGGTTTATGAGTAACCCTATAAATTTTGACCAGTTTCTAAACCTGGAAGCAGGATTCATAGGTCATTATGTGAATTGGGACCTAATTCATAGGTTGACCTATGAATTGGACTCAGACTATGAATCTGACTAAAAAATCAGAAGTGGCAGGCTGTAGATAGCCAATGGATTTGATGCTAATGTGTAAATATTCTAAAACCAGTTTTGTGAGGATGCAAATAACATGTAACTAGAGTCAGTTCTAAATGCCAATAAAATAAATTATTTGTTTTGTGTATTTTGATGTTGGAACTTGCTGCTAGAAAATAAATATGGGAAGTGGGGTGGACTTCTAAATAGAATAAGAATGTCATAGGCATGGAACCTCCTACAACACCCAAAGGTGCATAGAATAGAATGGTGTCTCAATGGGTAAGTGGCAACTTGTATGGAAGGTGCAATAAAATGATAACCAATAGGGGGAACTCAAAATGTGCTAATGATTTCAATGTCCTCTTACGAGAAGAGGTGGTACTATCTAAGACCTTATACTAGCCCAATTGGGCATTTACTTCATTCTCAGGAAAGCTTAGTCAAGAACAATAATTACCATATTCACTAATTATGTAAGCCTTGTGAACGAAGGCATCTAATCCTATCCCACTATGAAGGTCCCTTTTGGTGATGAATTTTGAAAAACCAATCTCAAAAGTGGGGGATTTTCTGGTGATGAATTCCAGAAAACCACTCATGGGGGGCTACTAAGGTGTCTAGGGGGGTGAGCTGGTGGAGGGTAGAACTCCTTCCTCACTAGTCTCAAGTGGGGAATTGGTGATGAAATCTAATCCTTACACTATTTTTTTTGGTACATGAGTGTGTGTAGGTGTGTTTGTTACCACTGAGGGAAAGCAAATATGACTATCTAGATGCCTTTTCAAAAATGAAAGCTAGGCCTAGATGCATTTTCAAAATAAAACTAGATTTAGATGCACTTTTAAAATGAAAACTAGTCCTATGTGCTTTTTGTAAAAGAAACAAGGATCTATTCTATGCAGTAAGTAAACAAGAAAAGTGAAGGATGTGATAAGAGGGATTTTGGAACCCTAATTTTGAAACATGAAAGAAGTTTGAAACTAATTGTGCAAAAATAAATTGAAATCCTAATCTAATGACATGAAAATAAATATGTAAGTTACCCAAGGAATTTGTGAAAGAGATGGAAAATTTCTAATCTAAATGATTTGAAAGAAATTTGAAATCCTAATCTAATGACATGAAAAGAAATATGCAAGTTACCCAGGGGATTTGTGAAAGAGATGGGAAATTTCTAATCTAAATTATTTGAAAGAGATTTGAAACCCTAATCTAATGACATGAAAAGAAATATGCAAGTTACCTAGGGGATTTGTGAAAGAGATATAAAATTTCTAATCTAAATTATTTGAAAGAGATTTTAAATCCTAATATGATGACATGAAAAACAATATGCAATTACCTTAGGGATTTGTGACAAATATAGGAAATTTCTAGTCTAAATTATTTGAAAGAGATTTGAAATCTGAATCTGATGACATGAAAAGAAATATGCAAGTTACCAAGGGGATTTATGAAAGAGATAGGAAATTTATAATCTAAATGATGTAACAAAATTTGAAACCGTAATTTAATGAAATGAAAATAAATATGCAAGTTACGTAGGGGATTTGTGAAAGAGATAGGAAATTTCTAATCTAAATGATGTAACACAATTTGAAACCCTAATATAATGACATGAAAAGAAATATGAAAGTTACCCAGGGGATTTGTGAAAGAGATAGGAAATTTCTAATCTAAATGATGTAACAAAATTTGGAACCCTAATATAATGACATGAAAATAAATATGCAATCTACCTAGGGGATTTGTGAAAGATATAGGAAACTTCTAATCTAAATGATGTAATGAAATTTGAAACCCTAATCTAATGACATGAAAAGAAATATGCAAGTTACCCAGGGGATTTGTGAAAGAGATAGGAAACTTCTAATATAAACGATTTGAAAGATATTTGAAATCCTAAGCTGATGACATGAAATAGATCTAAAATTTGATTTTACAAAAAGAAATTTAAATCTTTGATAGAAAAGTGATTCTAAAAACCTAGTCTAAATGTGGTTTTTGAGAGATGAAATTGAAATGCTTTTGAAACATAAGAGAAAATAAGAACTTTCTATATAAATACAGGTTTTGGAAATAAATTAGAAATATATATCAAACATACATGAAGGAATGAAATGCAACGTAAAAAGAAAATGAATAACTAGTTTGACGATTGCAAATAACAAAATGAAAAGAGGAATGCAAGTTTGAATAAGATAAAATTAAACAACTCTGAAAAAAATGGAAGGAACTTTGAAATATTCTAATAAACCTAACTATTTTCATAAAAAGGAACAATAGTACAATGCATTTTGAATGTGAAATTGCTTATGCAACAAGAAATAGAGAAACATCAAATTCCAAGGGGACTGGATGAGATTTCTGATAAATGTTTTGATTTTTTTACTATGATACCCTATTGTGTTAGGATTTTGTGAAGAAGTATGATAGAATTCATAGGGTGACCTATGAATTGGGTTCTAATTTGCATGGTGGGGGGTGAATTAGGTTTAAGGGCTTCAAAATCCCTTTTTTGCTTGCCTGAAGTGCTTCTCAAGGATTAGTAAGGTTTTGTTCTTCCCTAAGAGTACCTGCAATAACACAAAAATTGGAGATTATGATAGATTTATAATAAAACTAGCCTAATATAACCTTTTTGTGGGGGTCCCACAAGGTGTTCCAGAATGAAACTAACAAAAAGAGACATTCATTTTATCAAGTAATTCAACACAATGTAAACTACTCAAAAATGTTGCTTTTATTTCATAAAGGAATTCTTTATAGGTTACAAAGATTAATGTCCCTATTTTCTTTACAAAATACAAAATATATTGATGATGTCTTTAAGAGTTCCTCAATGAAGGTGGGCTTTTGTGTGTGTGGGCCACTAGTATGTTTTTGTTGGTGTGGTTTTCTTCTACACCTAGTTTTTAGACCTACAAAATATGATTAGTAAGTTTGGGGGCTTGCCTCAATCAAGCCCCATAGTGATAAAAGACAAAATCAACATAAAAATAGCATGAAATAATGATAAAAATTGCAAAAAAATGTTACTAAAACATAAAAGAACTAATACCTATTGATTTTGTTGGTGTAGACCCACTACAAGGTCAATTCACAGGTTAGGAGGTGAATTGGAACCCGAGTTTACAAGTCATGGAGAGAATTGGATTGTGACTACTTTTTGGTGGAGATCCTCTATCCAGATGGGCTCCCTGGATGCTCTGATGCTATTTGTATGGTCTGGAATTTTTAGATGCAACTCTAGTATGATTTTGGTAGAGTTTCTGTAAGGTGACTGAAAGGGGAGAGAGAGGTAAAATGGGAGGGGGAACCCTCTATTTATAGGAGAGGCTAATGTTAGGAGAGGGGTTAGATAAACCAACCCTTAGAGTTACTCCATGTTGGAGTTAGGTTAGGGTTTGAGGAGGTGTCAAGCCCACATGCCTTAGAGAAATATCTCCTCCTCACACATGTGTGAGGAAGAGTTAGGGTTAGCTAGGGTTAGCTAAGTCCTAGGTTAGGTTAGGGTTTAGTTAGGGCTTTTAGAAATATCCTAACTAATATCATGGTGCACACATGTGTGGGAGTGTGCTTAGGGCTAATTTTGGTTTAGAACCCTAATTAAACTCACTTAAGGGATAAAGTGCATTTAAGTGAAAGTCAATGATGAATTAGAATGTTAATTAGCCTAATTAGGATTTTTAGTGGGGGAATGGTCCCATGGGGTCCTAATTAGGTGTAGGAAAGGGCTTAAGTGGCCTTAGGGGGCTAGTATATGGATTCCAAGTGAGTAGGAAGCATCTTGGGTGTATTTTACCTAGTTTTTATAGGTTTGGAGTCTACAAGTGACCAAGGTAGCCTACAGATGGCTAAAGAGGCCTATGATGGCCTATGAATACCTAGAAGTAAGAATGTGCAAATTTTAAGTATCTACAAAAAATAAAATAGCTCATAAAAATTATTTCCACTTCATATTGACTTAACCACAACATTATAGATGATAAATTATCATCCAAAAAGTAAATAACATTGATGATTATTAGATAGGTTAATTTTAAACCATTTCTAAATTCACTATGAAGTCATAATAACATCAACTTATTTATTCAAGGATAAAAATATCCATGAAATTTGAGGGTATTTAATCATATGATTTTGAAATATCCATGGTATCACATGTCCACATGCACATAGATTGCTTTCTCTTCAAGAAGTATCTCTTGCATGATATCTCTTAGTTTTACTAATATCTCTCAAAACCTACACTTCCATAGGTTAGTAGGGAAGTCCAACAAGTATCATCCATCATTTATATATAACTTTTAAATTGAAAATTATGTTTACAAAAATTATTTCATAAGGAAATTCATTGAATAATGTGAACTCAATTTATACTTCCTTTTGATCCATTTCATAAGCTATGAAACATTAGTTGGTGTATATATATATATTTTTTTTTTTTTGGAAAATACCCCAAATGGGATGCCACTTTTGGGTAAGTCCCAAGGAGGCAGAGGTATCTATTCCACCAAAAACACCCAAGGCTCAAACCTGGCCGACCCGCTTCGACACACTCAACAAGCATACCTAAAACAACAAAAACAATAACAAAAAAACCCAAAAAGCATAACAACATCAAACAACAAAGACAAACAAACAACCAAACAAAATAATAAAAACCACAAAATAAACAAAATCAACATAAAAGCATATAAATACAAGAAAATTTCAAAAAATAAATAAATAAATAAATAAAATAAAAAATAACAACAAAACACAAAAAACAAAACACATAAGAAAACCATAAAAACAACAAAACACACAAAAACTTAAAGAAAAAACACAAAACACAAAAACAAAAACATGAAAAACAACAAAACACACAAAAACTTAAAAAACAACAAATATACAAAAAACAACAAAAACAAAATAGTACAAACAACAACACCCCTCGAAAAAAAATAAAAAAATAATAAATAAATAAAAAACACAACTGCAACCTTTTTAGGCCAATAGACTTTTAAGGCAAGATTCAATAGAGGAAACATAAGAAAGATATATCTAAAATAGGGAAATAAAAAACCTTGACCGAACCAAAGAGAAGCAAAAACAAAGAAAAAATAAACTCGATACCTCTAGTACTGGAGCCATCCAAATAAAAAATAAAAAATAGAGCTTCCCTTATTTGTGAAGCCCACCATTTGGGAGGGTGGTCGTAGCAAGTAAAATCACCTTTTTCCAATGCCTAATTAGCTAAAACATCAACACTCCTATTATGTTCTCTGACCACATGATTGTAATCCACTTTCAAAATGCCCAACTAGATTAATTGATTCTTCTCAACAATTCTTTTTATTCTCCAATCAACCTTATGATTCTTAGGATTATTCAGAAGATTAATCATGAGTTGGGAGTCTGATTCAACCAACACCTTTTTCCATCCAGCCTTAGTAGCCTCTTGAAGTCCTCTAAGGATACCATATCCCTCAGCAAGGTTATTGGAAAGGATACCCAAGTTCTCAACAAAAGTGAAAACTAGGGAGCCATCTAAAAGTATCTCAATTTCTCCAGCACTAGCTTTTTTAGGATCCCCCCTAGAGGATCCATCGGTATTGAATTTTTCATAATCCTTAGGAGGAGGTTGCCAATTCCTTGTCCTTTCCATATTGGAATTACTCACATTCCCTTTAAGTTAGTTTCCATTAGAAGATTTAATATTCAATATTTGCATCACTTGATCTTGTATTTGATGGATTTTTAGGGTGATTAAGGAGTTTTTGGACTGATTTAACTAAGTTGGCAATGGTATTTTTCCATACATAGTCAATACCCTTTCTTTCTTGATTGAAAATTCGATTGTTCCTTTCATTCCATATATTCCAAGGTAGAATGGTAGAACCCTTCCAAACTAGCTACCAAATGAAATGATCAACACCCTCCTATTTAGGCCAATTCCTCCAAAGATGTTCAAAAGAAGAAAAATTGTACCACTATAAGCCAAGTAAGATGGCCATTCTCCTCCATAGCTTAGAGGCAAAGGTACACTCAATAAAAGTATGGCTAAGAGTTTCCATATTCTCTCCACATATTTTGCATCTAAAAGGGCCATGAAAACCATGTTTCATAAGTTGCTCACCAGTTAGAACCCTAAGATGCAATAAAATCTAAATAAAGAACCTCATCTTAGGCCAAATATTTTGAACCCACAATTGAGAAAATATATCATAAAATTGGTTGGGATTACTATGGAAAAAGGAAAAATAACCTTGAGCAGCTGAATACTCACCCTTAGTAGTATTGTTCCATACAAAAAAATCTTTATCATGAGACCAAGAGAGACATATCATATGCAAGATGCATTGTATGTCTTGTCTTTGAATTTATATAATTCGAATAGGCTAGTCATCAATAGGAATCCAATATCTACCAACCTCTGAATTACAAGTATGGTATTGACAGTAATTAGCCACCTTTATCCAATTAGCTTGGTGAAGATCCTCCATCCAAGGCCTCTAATAAATAAACTAAGTTATCAAAGGCTAGTGACCATCCCAAGAATCCATCAAAAAATTTACCTGTTGACCATTATGAATGATCTAAAATAACATTTTTTAATCAATCCCTCACCAGTCTTAAGAATTGCTAAAATGGAAGAACCTTTTGTAGGCAATTGATAGTGAATAAGGCCTTCAGGACTTTTGTTCTCAACATATTTAGCACAAATATTATTGACCCAAAGGGCATTGGGGTTATGTAAAATATTCCAATACAATTTAGCAGCTAAAGCTTTGTTGTTATTAATAGCTAACCAGAATCCTAACCCTCCTTCATTATTAGGAAGACATAAAGTGTCCCATTTCACCAAGACCCATTTTATTTTTTCCTTAGTACCACTCCAGATGAACCGATGATTAATTTGATCTAATTCTCAAAGAACAACCTTTGGGATATTCAACACGGTAGAAACATAAATAGGTATAGCTTGAAGGATATATTTTCTTCGTAACTTTACCCACTTTACAATTTTCTTCTTAACTTTGTCCAACAACCAATTCTAGTCTTTGTTTTTTTTCCATTTAATTTATATATTAAATCTTGGTTTATGCTCAATTAAGTCATCATTACAATCCCTTTGCTAAATCGTATACTTTCTAGATCAATATTATCATATACCTATTCCTCATTTTGTTCATGATTAGCAAAAGAATTACTTCCTCTAAGTAGGGCATCCTTATTCCAAATTAGATATTCTCTAAAATAAATGTTTTCCTTTCTATCCATGTTCATTTTATTAGAATGCTCAATTCTATGAATTTCTCCTAAGATCTAGAGCAAGAAACTTAAACATGAGACTATTTCACCCTCACACTTGCTTAAACTAGTACAATTGATGGATGGGTTTGGGATCATAGTTTATGCTATGAAAGTCCTCACTTCATATTGCTTTTAAAAATTATTGTTATTATAAAGTTTTAATTCCAAGCTATTTTTATTTTCTATAGTTTTAAATATGATTCTAAGAAGACAAGTTTATTTTTCCATATCCTACCTACCAAATTTGTTGTTAGAGACATTTCTATTAACATTAATTATAATGCTACATATTTAAATATGATTTGAGTTTAAAAATCTACCAAAACCAATTTTATATATTTAAACTATTAATTCACTATGAATTTAAAACAATGTATTTTTAAAAATAATAATAGTTTCAATGTTTTTTTTATAATTACATACAATTTTAACAAAAAATAAAAATATTTTAAAATAAACATAACAATACATTCATGTATAAAATTTTGAAAAAGTCAACAATTTACAAAGACAAATAATATTCAAAATATAATATTTTATTTTAGATAAATTTGTGTATTCATACACAATTTTTTCTTCTCTATACCTTATACTATTAGAAAATAACCTCTCTACTCATAGGATAAATTTCAAAGGATCACACAATAATATTCACAATAATACCCACATAAAATACTAAAAATATTATTGATAAAAACTCCAATAGCATGCATAAATGCATTTCTTCTTTGTTAGATAATACAAAACTTTATCTTCAATACATAGTTATGTGTGAATTTTCATACACATATCTCTTGAATTTCCCTCTTCCCTCACATATTACACAATTTTTTCTCTCATAACTATTTTCTCCTCACACATGACACTTCACACAACTCTTCACTTACATGGAACCTTACACTAATAAGTCACACTTACCCACATAACACCTAAACACACTTTGCTACTTGACACATATTATTTGACCTAAAAATTAAACAAACACTCAAATATTAAATACTCCCTAAACTAAATAAAGTACTTCCTAAACTATTAGATGACCAAATAATGTATTGATAAATGTCTCTAATACTTATGGTTTTATGGGATCTATTAAAACTTTTGTCATTGCATCTTTTATCTTATAAGAATCACTAAAACCATCATTATCCTTACAAAGGAAGAACATACCTCTTCCAGTATTGAAATAAAAATATTTGCAAGAAGTCGGAATATGACATGATTTTAGAAATTCCCAATTTAATTCTTCTGCATAGCCATCAATAAGACTATTAACGTAACTGAAGGCATCTTCCATTGATATTTTAGGATTGTCTTTCATATAACATTCTATAGCTGAAGCCATTTGTCCATGCATTTTGTCATCCTATAGATTTAAAAACACATGTTAGCATTGTTGTACCAATTTTCAATGACATAATAAATCAAACAATATTTTTAAATATTAAGAAGTGTTGGAATTAATTTTAATTACCTGAAAATCACTTATGTCATCCAGTAATCGACCAATCAATGCTATAATAGATTGAAACCTTGAGGTTGGAAAATCAAGTTGCTCCAAAATCTTAGTAGGAAGACAAGTGTCCATTAAAACCACTGAAAATATCAAAATGACTCGCAATCCTGCACTTATCTCAACATTCTTCATGTATTCATGAATTTTTTGTGTGTACTTGAAATCAATCCATTCAACATCTTTTAGGTAAGACAACAAGTAATTTTTCCACTGAAAAGTAAAACATGATGTAAGATTCAAATATATTTATTATACTATTCATATAATAAAAATATAAATAAAAAATTGTACTTATAAATATGTTATAAAGATCATATAAAAGTACTTTTGAAATAAAAATATATTAAACCATAGATTTTATTAAAATATACAACACATTGCAAAACAAAAATTAAAAATTTCAAACTATATATATGTGTGCGTATAATTTCAAAAATAAGTATCTCCCTCATCGTTTCTTTGTTGTATTCCTAATGGTTAAGTTTTTATAACTATTTCACATTATTGTCATACAAAAATAAGGGCCCCACCTATTATTTTTGTCAATAATCCTAAGATAAACCCAAGATACATTTTGATAAATAATTTGTTGGCTTTAAGATGGATTCTAGGGTGCTTAATCTCAATATATGCATAAAATTTTATACAATATAAGTTTTGGTTTTATTTCCATGACCAAATGTGTAAGGTCACCCATCATAGTTTCTTTTTTATTAACACTCATCTCTCAAATCTATTTACATATAAAATCTACCATTCTCATAAGTTATAGGGTTTCCAAAAATACCAATAGATGACTTCTACCTATTATACTTATGTCTCATTCAATGTTTAAGGTTTGATCCAATCTAAAACATGCATATTATGTGTTTATACTTTGATAAATTATCTTGTGATTGTAAATCATGAAAATGTCCATATATAAAAATCAATAGTCAATTTGATCTGAGAACTCTTCTTGGTTGAGAAGATATCATGAAGAAAATTATTGAACAATACTTCTACTTTTTCATGATATATTTTTGTTGTTAGCTTATAAAATAATTAAGTTTTACACTTGTTTCAAATTGTTCTACAAAGATTTCATGATAAATATTGAAGCATACATGAATTTTTTTTATGGATTTTGTTGAGAAAATTAAATGAGATTATGTGATTGTATTTTGACTAAAAATCAATACTATCATAATAAATTATGGTGTTAAAATATCATAATGAGAATAATAAGATATATCTTATAAAGATAAATAATAATAACATCATTATAGTAAAGAAAAGTTCTTTAATGATTGTAAATAAACCAAAATGTATACAAATGATATGATTATGCACCTCAGTAAGAGTGTAAGTTACTCAACACTTAATCCCAAATCAATCAATAATTTTGTTGAAAATTTCTTCAAAATAATAAAGACCTCCTAGCTCAATGATGTCATAGAAAGAATTTAACCCAAAGAAAGAGGTTATTATAAGGATCCAGAACATGTCAAGTTTCATAGAGTGAAAAATTCTCTCAAGCCAATTATTGATATTATTATTTTACTAATTTATTCATTGCAAGATTTCTAACAAATGAATCAAACATTGTATTGGTTAAAATGGTTTTTTTACCAATGATCATTACCTTTTTAAAATTGATAAATGAAAATATAGCTAATGAGAGTGATACTTTATTACTAAGTTTTGATGTTGTGTCCTTCTCCAATAAGTTACCACTAGTAACAATCATGGTCATCAATGAGATTTTGGATGACATGAACAAATTGATAAAATACTTTTGGGGTTAATTATTTAGTTGTGATAAGTATTTTAATGATTTTTTTTAACAAATAACCATTGTTAATATATGTCTAAAACTAAAATGATAGAAAATGTTGACCATATAAATATTGTCCAACCTCATGGATTAAAAAATAACAAAAACCTCTAAATATTTCATAAGAGTTGAAATCTGAACACAACTTAATCTAATCCTTTAGTGAACTCAAACATAGATATACCACATATATTTCTTAGCTATTCTTGATTTGAAGAGACAAAATATACATTTTTAAGGTAGTTTTATCAAAGCCTTACACATGAACCTCTATTTATAATAATATTCCTAACATTATCACTCTAAGATAGAAGAAGCCTACAAAACTTAATCACAAAGGGTCTAATAGTATTTGATGAAGAATTTTAAAAACAAAAGAAAACTCATTCATAAAAATATATTAATTTAATTTTTAATCCTAGTAACAAATTAACACATTTTTAATTAAATCAAGATAACTATAAACAACAAATCTATGATAAGGAAAAGTAGATCTTCTATAAGCTCTATTATTATCTATCTTATATTGAAAGGACAAACAAACCTGAATCATAAAAAACTTTTAAGAATCATTGATGAAAAATCTTTAACACGTGATAAAACTGATTAAAAACAAAATATACCAATTCAATGTATACTGTGAACAATAAATTACCATTTCTTCTAATTAAATCAAAACAATCATAAATAATTAATTTAAAATAAAAACAAAAATAATATTGAATATATATATATAATATGCTGTCCACAATTAGACTTGGAGTGTGTAAGATGCTCGACCCTCACTAGGCATCTTTCTACAAATAATAATTATTTTATTTTAAAATTGGAAAAAAAACAAACAAACAAAAATCTAAGAAGGTGCTTACAGAGTCTCGCAAATGCTTGTGCACGTGAGGCCCGTGTTTTTTCTCGGCTTCCCTTGCAATCTTCTCGTACACTCCACGTGCAAATTTCCAGATAATTTTCATGTAATCCGGCAGGTTGTCCGTCAATGACATATCCCATCTGAAATTAAATTATAAGCATCAGCTTCATAAAATTTTCATCATGAATCAAATTAGAGGCCTATAAATTTATGGAATATGAAGCAATTACTTTGTTAATGCCTCCGTGAGCTGTTTAAGTTCTTCAAAGGTTCCATAACTGTCGTAAGTGTCATCCGTCAGACCTAAAACAGTCACCAATTCCGCAAAAGCGATTCTTCTTTCACGGAATTCGGGCTCAAACATTGCACACAGCCCCCAAAAATACCACTCCACATGACGATGGCGTAGAAAATCCAGCTGACTCGCCTCCGAATCTTTCCACCATCTATAGTACGAGACATCAAAACCAAATCCATGAAATTGGCAGTAAAAACTTATTTTAATAAGAATTTCACCTTCAGTTTGATTGCTCACCTGGACACTACTTTTAACTCGTTCTGGTGTTGAGACTGCAAAATGTTGAAGTCCAGTATTGCAAGTTCTATAAGCTTGTCACATATGCTGCACAAGTTTACACTTTTGATTTCAAAGGTTTGAAAAAGGGGCAAAGAAGAATATGCATTTATTTATTTATTTATTTATTTATTTATGGTTTCACTTCAGACTTACCTGTGAACATTCTTGATCTGAGGCCAAGTATTGCTGTGTTGCCTAATTATTTCAATATAGTTTCTGGTCTCCCATCGGGGAACGCTGCGTCTCCATGGATATTTTAAAACGTATTCCACCTGTATCAAGTTGTTGTTTTAGTGCTTACATCAACAACATAAAAAATAAAAAATAGAAGGCATAATGTGGGGAAAATAAAAATAAAAATACTCGCCTCCATTACAAGCTCATTGATCTCGAGATGCGGTTTCTGGAGAGACTGTTGCAGATATGAGGACGTAAAGATTTTAGCCTCTTTCATAATCTTCTCTCCGGGAAAAACAAGCTCCGAAGCTCGATATAAATTCAGCATGCTTCTTAATTCATCTCCGGCTGGGACAATGAATTTTCCGTCTCCGTCTTTGAAATTTTCAAATGCATCTGTTCATACATGAAAATCAAATATCATATCCATCACAAAAAGAATGGCTACAGTCAGAAATTGAAATTTCAAAAACAAACAAATCCAGCACCTGCAGATACATCGTATCGATTCAGACGGAGATAATTCCACAACATATATTTAACTTTTTATACCGCATATGGTGATGAAAGAGATTGTATGAGATCATCGTCCCATAAGTTGGGATGATAATTGTGATTTCTAGAGCCAAGATCTGCGACATCAAGTGGTTCAGCCATTGCCATATCTCACAGTAGACAATCCCAGAGCAGCCTTCGAATCTTGTAACGAAGCGGGTCTGCTTCACTACTATTTCCCCAAGCCTTAGAATCTTGTTAAGAAGCTGGTCTGCTTCACTACTATTTCCCCAAGCCTTAGAATCTTGTTAAGAAGCTGGTCTGCTTCACTGCTATTTATAATTATAACGTATAGCACTTTCCTTTCCTCTTTCTCCGGTCAAGCAATATCATTGGTACTTGTCAAAGTATGAAAAAATAATAATAATACATAATAAATAAATTAAGTAAATAAATAATAAGAGGGAAATAAAGTTGGCCTTTGCTATCTATGTCAAAATTATCGAACTATCTAAGAACCACGATTCAAAGCATACGAATCACATTAATTCGAATAAAGATTTTTAGGTTAGGAGAGATTAGGTTAAGAATAGATATTAGGTGGATAAAAGGTTGGATTAACTATGTGTTTATCTTAAACAAAGGTTAGGTATGAGGTTAAGTATAGGTGTTAGGTGCATTAGAAGTTATGGTTGATTATATAAATAAAAGTAAGAATTTTTTTACATTAAATATTTAAATAATTTAAATTGTTTGTAATGAAATTAATATATAATATGAGATGGATTTTTTAAATTAAATTATTTTATTAAAAAAAGTGTACATATTTTTTAATAATATTTTTTAGTCATCAATTTTTAATATCATTGATGAAAAGTGCAAATGATCTATCTTTCTTAACCATGGTTTTCAATTAAAAAAATTACTTAGCTTTCCTTGTAATAATTTAAAATTATTTAAATTACTATTAATGACTAAATTAAATAAGTTTATTAAAATAAAAATCTATTTTTTAAAATATTAGCTGAAAAAATAAAATATGAAATTTATAATGATAATCCTAACATCAACATGACTCTTAGATTGTAAGTCTTAATTATATTTTATAGAAAAGCATCTTTAAAGTGAATTTGTTACGCAATAGTATTTTAGAGCTTGGCCATTAATCTATTTATGTTATTTTTATTTTCAATTGGTTATATTGATTGAAATAGGCTTGATGTATTACATCCTCACCATATAGTGGTATTACAACAAAGCTTGGATATTATTTATGTATCAATTGGTAAGATTTGAACCTTGGTTTCTCCTTGGATGTTGAGGAATCTAACCAGTTGAGTTAATTCTATTTGATTATTTATGTTAATATTTTATCTTCTTGTTTATTTTTTATATCTTTTTATCTCAATTTTTTTTTTTTTTATATTTATTGATGGTGAAGAAACAAAATTTTGAAGGCTTCCATAACCTTTTACATTAGAGGAGGTAGAGAAAGAGAATTTCAATTAAGCACATACCATCTTCCAAGGCCAAAATAATAGAAGCTAAACCCAACAAACACCCAAGGGAACAAAAGAGAAAGATAACACCATGATAAAACATAGATCCCACCATCCAACAAGGCATAAATGAGAATTTTTGTTTTAAATTTATTTTAGAGGCACCAAAGATTTGCTCTATTTTGTATAATAAAACTTCAATACCAAAGAGCAAGGGTGAGGTAAATACACCACACATATTTCCTAATAATGAAAACCACTAGGGAGTAAAAGGACCAACACCCTAAAGAAAATACCTCAAAGAGAGTATCACTACAACACAAAAGAGAGCTCATCCAAATAGAAAGACAATAAAAAAGGTCTACTGGATAGGTAGACCCAATGCTTCCAAAGAAACAACTATCATTAAACACGAAGGAAAATTATCTTTTCAAATTTTTAATTGACCACTATCCACCCCCAAATTGGCCATAGCATTAGCAACCAGGTTACCTTCCCTATATATATGTTCAATTTTAACTTTTAACATACCTTCCAAAATATTTGAGGTGTCCTTAATAATATTAAGGATGAAACAATTAATTAATATTTCTAGTCTATAAATACCAAATGATGTGCAAGGAGTCACCTTGTACAATAAGTCTTTTGAAGTCCCTCTAAAAAACCTAACGAACACTTAAGAAAAGTTTCTTATCTTTAGGTAGGTAATTGGTTTAAATACTATAATATTGGGCATAATCCCAAATGATTTCACCATTATCATTTTTGACAACACCTACTTCACTAGCCCTCTTAGAGTTACCTTTGGTAGCCCCATCAAAGTTCATGACAATCCACCCTTTAGTTGGTTTATGCCATCTTGTAAGCAATATTTTTTGAATAGTGGATATAGAAGCAGAAGACCCTAGATTCAATTTCTAACCAATAGCAACCCCTTTCTCCATAGCTTTCTCCCTACCATTTATAACATCAAAGATAGCCAAGTTATCCTCGATAGCGATGTTAACCCTTTTAAAGGCAAAGGATTCATCCCTAGTAATTTTCTTGAAATTTATTTTGTTTCTATCCCACCAAATACCCCATGAAAAATTAAGGAAGAACTAGGTCCAACACTCTAGTGAGATTATGACTAATTGTACACTCCAAAAAATTGACCCACGTCATTGGGAAATATTCCCTAAGCCCTTTAGGGGGACCTCTTATACTTGCCTAGGGCAAGGACATGTTAGGAGTAAAACTGAAGGGATTATATTATTCATAAAATGAGTTACATATATAGGCAGAAGGCCTATATGATAAACTGACAAGTGTCAGTATAAATTGAAAAGTGTCAAAATAGAGGCATAGTGCACTTTAACTCTAACATTCCCCCTTAAAGTGCACTATCCTAACTAAAGAAAAAACAAGTCAACATTAGGTAACATTCCCCCTTAATGTTGACTTCTTGAAAACAACCTATCATCCTCGCTTATTGCTGATTTGGTCTAGGCTCGTGCTCTTTGCGCTTGGCTCTCCAATTGTGAATAATGCTAGATTCACTATGTATACATCTTGGTCTGTTGCCTTAGGGTCAGCCACTTCCATGGGTTTGTTGCCACTGGGTCAGCCGTCTAAGTGCCTCGAGGTCATCATGGGTGCCTCAAGGTCAACCACTTTTGGGTCTGTTGCCTCTGCAGGTCATCCTTAGAGGATGTTGCCTCTCATAGGTCATTGACTAGATTCACCATGAGTATGAAATCCTTCCTCATGGTGAACTCAATCTAGAAGGTGTCGGTCTCTATCGAAAATGCACCTAATTAAAGGAAAAACAAGACATATAAGAGTGTCAGTCTCTCCAAAAAATGCACTCAATACAATAAAATGAGCCATAGATCCAAATAGGAGGAGGGAAGAAGAAAATAAGAGAATATTATGAAGTGTCTTCGTCTGTAGTCTTCAGAAGTAGATCCGGAAAAAACCTCGGATAGAGTCTAGGGTGTCTTTGTCTATAGTCCCTAGTATAAGTGTCCTTATGGTGACCATGTCATCCCACCGAAATGCATGGGTAACCAGCCGCTGCATTTTCCAAGTGTATAGAAAAAATTCACTAGGTACAAGGATCACAAATAAAATTACCTTGGGAGTGTCGGGTACAACCGAGAGTGCACTCCAAGGTAGAAAAAAAATTTGAGGCTAAAAAACTCATTTGAAACAGCCTCAAAATTAGAATATGACACCACCATTGTGTCCATCACAAAAAACGTTTCCAATGACTATAAATACCCCTATATTCCACCATCAAAGGGGCCTTCATCATAATGAAAAACAACATGCCTGTCCAAGTCAACAAAATTTCCCTCAGGAATATCATATTCCTGGCATCGCACTGTGGCGGAATAAAAAACAGACTCAAAAATCAAAGTGGTCTCCTTCCACTTTAATAATAACATGCCCCCATACTTTATAAATTGCTTCCCCATTACATTGTGGCTGTCTATACTTTTTATAAGATGCCCCCTTACTTATTAAAAATTGAAATGTTTCAGGTTTTAAATAAAGGGCCCCACCCATGATTTATGAAGCAATATTTAAAAGAGGAATTAAAAAAAAACATTCAAATGAAGACCAAAGGGCCCCACCCATGATTTATGAAGCAATATTTAAAAGACAAATTAAAAAAAAAACATTCAAATGAAGACCACGACATAAAATATCTCCATTTTATGCGGCGTCATAGAGTAGCAAACCGCTCGATTTTGCCACTTGTCAAGGTCTGCTCGGTGCGCTCAGAATATTGTGTTGCAGAAGACTCTACACACGTTTCTCAATGCATAGGCTCCATCTCTATGGCCATGGAATCTTAAATGGGTCCAGCTGATGGCAAGTATTGCAGCCGGCAGTTGACAGACAACCAGAATATCATGGGCTCCTTCGGTCCCAGCCCGCGCACATGCATGGTAGCCTGCCATAGCTGATCGCAAAGCACCTAGAATGAGGAGATCAGAACTGATGAATCTCGGTTGGCCCTCTCCTTCAACCGCTGGATGATGTCTCTGCAAAAACGGAACATCTTACCCGCAGCGGAGGCAGGAGAAACCTGGGAACGAATGGCAGCAGCCTCCTCTTCTTCTTAGAGACATCAGATTGTCGTGACCGTTAATAGGCCCAAAAAAAAATTATAAAATGCTTGAGCAAGTGCTGATGAGGAATGGAGAAATATCAGAAGCAGTTGGAGGTAATAATGTCGTGGGAGTTGCCAAAAGTCAAAAATTTGAGAACAATAATAACAATAAAAGTGGAGTTAAGGATGCTATTAGTTTCCCTATTTTAGAGTCCCTATTTTAGAGAACAATCCTCGCTATCCTAGGACAAGCCCCAATTTATTTTAGTTCCCAAATCCAACAGAGGTAAGCATACTACCACGCTGGCCAATTCCTGGAGCTGCCTACCCCATCATCATTTTAAATTCTTGGTTGTGGAGGAGGAGGAGGAACAGGAGGTCTTGTACCAACTGTAGCTGTCTCTGAACCAGGGCTTGACATTGAAGCCAAAACAGGCTGCATCTTTGACTTTTCGAGTCCTGTATTGTGAACATTTTTTGCGGGAGACATCGTTATCTTGAACTTGAGATTTGCACTGCAAGTCCCTTCTTCCAATTTTAACGAAGGCACCGTTGGTTTTTTGGCAGAGTTTTCTGGGTTGTCAATGTCGAATTTGTGAGTGAAAAGAGGCTGAAGTTATACTGCGGTGCTGCAGTGGCCTGGCAAGAAGCAGAGGCTGGTGTAAAAGCAACCCCGTATTTGCCAGGTTTGCCATGATTGCAAATTTTTTTTTGGAAGTGAATCTCGAAAAATCGTTACACCCAAAGGGAGGAGAAAACAAAATAATTTTTTAGGCCTTTGTATACTTTGTTGTACTCCTTGTTGCTACAACCCCTCCTCTTGTTTTACAGATTTCAAGCTTTGGAGAAATAGGGCCCTGAGTAGGCAGTCGTTGACCTAGTTGTTGTTGCCCTAGCTGTTGACAACTACAAAAATATTGTTGGTGCAACATTTGCTGCTGCCTCTGTTGAAGTTTTTGTTACTGTGATGTTTGGTCTTGGTTAGACTCGAGGATTTCCATGAGGGAAATCCCCCCTCAAGGGTTGCACAGGGCAGGGAAAGCCCACTCTGATACCAAATGTTAGGAGTAAAACTGAAGGGATTATATTATTCATAAAATGAGTTACATATATAGGCAGAAGGCCTATATGATAAACTGACAAGTGTCAGTATAAACTGACAAGTGTCAAAACAGAGGCATAGTGCACTTTAACTCTAACAGGACAAAACTTTCCTCTCACTTTTTTGCCTGTTTTCCCTCTTTATGTGAAATCAGCCCCGATCCTTGATGGGGTGTGACTTCACATTGTGATATCGTTATTGGATATCACGATCGGCCTGGATGGGGTACTATTTTGCCCTTTTAAGGTTTCATGCATTAAAACCTTAAATTTTCTAGGTTGGTGTGTTTTACGTCATCCCTCCTTGGTTTTACCACTCTTTTAACCTTCAAATATTCTATATAAGGAGGGTTTGAATTCACTTTTCACACACGATGATACACAATTTAACACACACTTATTTTATTCAATACTTAATGATTTTATTACTCATATTTGATTTATCATAAAGTGTTTTTGTTCGGTCTGCATTCTTCTTCTTCTTTTATTGCAAGCAAATTTGGAGTTTAGAGTTTGATTGTTTGCTGCATTATTCTTCTTCACTTTTGGTGCATTATTTTTGGAGCCCTCACAAGATATTGATCATCTGAAAGATCTAAAACCCTTTTATTTTTCTTTTGCACTCTCTTCTAGGTGAATTCACTATTTTGCATGCATATTTAGGATTTTTGAGTGACTTAATCGAGCTTCTACATTCATACATTATTTTTTGTATAGTTTATGCAAAATTGTGCTTGGTCTACTACGAGGTATGATTTTGCTTGGTGTTATCACGATCGCCTATTACGAGGTATGATTTTTCCTGAGACCGAACTAAGGGAAATATTTTATCCCTATTTTCTTCATTGCTTATTAATTTGCATCTAGAGCATAATGGCATATTTTATCCTATATTTTTTGTATTATATTTTATTGTATTACATTAATGCTTATTTTCCTCTAAAGGTCAATTTTTGCTTTTAATTATCAAATATTAGCTAAAAGGACATAGTAATCTTAACTATTGCACCTCCAAGCACTATTGTACGGTGGCCTAAGTAGACCCTCTAAAACTAATTCCATTTTCAAGTGTTTTCTGGGTTATCTTGTGGGAACATGTATTATCAATAACTTTGAACAAAGAAATAAAGACAAAGATAAAACACTGGATAAGCTAAGTATTCTGATTAGTCTTCTAGGTTGATTACTAGGTGCTTTATTTATGTTATAAAACCCTAGATACAATTTTATTAAGTATATTTAATCAATTATAGGTATTGAAAAGAAAATAGAATATAGTATGCACTTAGGGTTAATTATATTTGTGCATATATTCTTGAGCCCTTGCTTAAAGGTTATATATTTAGAACCATAGGTTAGAAAGCATTCAAAGAAAGAATCATTCTAATATTAGTTCTTTTATTACTATATTTTTGTATTTCTCCATTATTCTTTATCTTTTATAGTTTAGATCTAGAAAGGCCAAATATAGCTATTTTGTCTTTAATAGAATACATCAAACATTCCTAAAATTCATATGGACTTGGAATGAGTCCTTAAAGTTATTTCGAGTGAATCCTTTTTCCCTAGCACTGAGTGTAGAGAATAACCATGTAGCCCCCGTAGTTCACCTCATAAGGATTCTTTTTCCTCTCTCTAAGCGGATCTATTATTTGTGGAAATTGTACGTGGTGGGGTGGTTTTATCCCTCTAAATCTTTGGTGAACTCGACGTGAACACCTCCTTTTATTTTTAAAATATTTAAGCAAAATTATTAAATCTATTTATGTGGTTGGATAATATTAATAATATCTTTTAAAATATTTTTGTTTTTTTGTTAGTATTCTCTTCTATCCTTTTGCTTCTCTAATGGCTCTTGTCCTTAGAAGTCAGTGAAATCATCTTGAATCTTATTGTGTTCCTCTTGAAGATGATCATATTGATAAAGATGATCCTAACATAGATCCAAAAGAACAATATAACATGGATAATAATACGAGTTTTGATACTTATGAGGGACCTAATTATAGCTTTGTATTTTCATCATTTGAGCATATTTGGGGTTTTATGAAAGCTAATAGGGACATAATATTGGAAGGCATGGAGTAAGAAGCTTACCTTGACAGAGATGAAACTCCTCCTCCTCCAATAAGCTCCTCTATGCTTAACCAATAAAACTCCTTATCTAAAAGAGTACATCTTGATAAGTTAAACTCAACTATTGATAATACTACAACCACCAATATTGGAAGAAATATACAAGCTCCTCCAATTAGTATTATCACTCAAAACTATTCTCAAAATCTTCCTCAATGTTCTAATATAAACACTTTTTATTTTATTCTTCCCAATGTTAGTTATCCACTTTCACAAGGTGCCACATATAATATCCATACTTTCAAATTGAATCAAGCATTGGTGCCTCAACATATATATATGGGAATTTGAGAACAATACATAAAAATAATCCAGAAGTACAAAATTTGGAAAGTATGATGAAATAGTTGGTTCAAAAGTTGAGATGATTCAACCTTCAAGTTTTACTTACAATTATAACGAAATATATAATCAGCCATTGGATCTTATTGTTGATGCTAGGACTTATTCTAAGCATTTTCCTATGTTATTTTCCTATCTATAAGGGGATAAAATATCCAATAGAACATTTAAAAATATTTAGAATAGCTTGCCATGATATCATATATGATGATATATTGTTACTTAAAACATTTTCTAAGAGTCTTGGTGGTATGGAATTAGAGTGGTATTATCAATTGCCTAATTATTCTTTGAAGACTTTTGAAGAAATGGTAGAATTATTTGCTTAGCAATTTGGCACTTATATTGAGAAAGAAGTGACAATGAAATATGATTATAACTTAAAATAAGGTAAAGAAGAAAACTTTTTAGAATTTTTAGCTTGTTGGAGATGTTTAGTTGGATGTTTGAGATATACTTTACCTCCTAAAGATATGCTTGATATATTTATCGGTAATTTAAAAGAACATTTATCTTATGCATTAGAGACTACTACTATTACTTCTTTTGATGAAGCAATTGATTTAGAAATAAAAGTAGAATAGGCTCTCATCAGGAGAGGTCTAATCAAAGTTAAGTAAGAGAAACCTACTAGGTCTCAACACAAGAATAAGCACTTAGAAGGTGACAATGGAATGGATAGTAGACCTATTAATAATGTTACTAACAACATACAAAAGATAGTACTTTTGAAACTTCCACAAAGGAAATTTATAAGGATTAATATATCTATGGAAGCAATATGATAACAACTTTCAAAAGATAAGGTAATTTAGTTACCTCCTATTAGACAGCCATATACTACAACTCATTGATATAAGGTATTTCAACATTGTGCATATCATAGAGTTGGACATTGGACAAATTATTGTAAAAAATTGAAGCATGTGGTTCAGGATCTGATTGATGCAAGACACATTGACATAAGTAATTTTCAAACAATAAATAATCTAGTACCTATCCAAAAACATATGACTATCAATCAAGATACAATAATATTTAAAGATGCATTGCCAAAACATAGTCAACAAACAACAAATCAGGTGGTCCATCAGAAAAAGCCTCATCCCTATAGTAATATAGTTGGCATGGTTAGGGTAACTAGAAGAATACAAGCCCAAACTTAGCATCCTTAGAAAGGATAGAATTTTGTGTTACAACCTAGTTCAATTTTGGGAAATAATCAAGAAAAATCTTTAGATACATGGATTTCACCTATTATGTTGAGACCACAACCTAATATTTATTTGATCTTCAAAAAATGTTGGCTAGAACTCTTGCAAAGATATCAGTTTTAGAGCTCCTTCATACTTCTCCCAATCATAGAGATGCTTTGATGGAATTTATAAAGCAAAAATCGGTTCCCTCAAATATTTTATCCAATGCTATAGTTGATGTCATAGCTTCTCTTGGGATACATCATATCTCATTTTTGGATGATGATAAAACTTCCTCAAACTTACAAAAGGATTCTTCACTTTACATAATTGCACTTATTGGGGATACTTTTATCAAGCAAATTTTGACTAATAATATTTCTTCTCTCAATTTGTGTACATATCAATTCTTTCAAAAATTTGGATTAAAAGAGGAAGACTTAACAAAATTTGATATAATTATAAAAAATTTCAAAAATGAGTCCCAAGAAGCCTGTGATATCGTATCTCTTCCTCTCAAATTTAGACCTAAAATATTGGATGCTTTGTTATATGTGGTACATTGTCCTGCATATTTTACTCTTCTTCTTTGATGACCTTGGATCCATGCAATGAAGGCTATCCCTTATACTCTTGATCAGTGTCTCAAATTTGAGTTTAAAGATCAAGTTATCATGATTTCAGGTGACCCTCGACCATTTGAATTTTTTTCAAATATAGAACAAGCTCAATATGATTTTAACCTATGTTCCTCAATATCTTCAATAGTTTCTCTACATTCCTCATCTCAAATATCAAAACAATTTCAAAATTTAAAAATGAGTGAGGAACATATCTTAAATTATTCATCTTAGGATCATGATAATTAGTTTTTTCAATCACCTCTTATCGATCTAGCCAAGCTACTACCATAACCAAGAGCCACGGGTTTACCCCATAGGAAAGGTGATGTTTTACACTTAGGTACGTGTACCTTTATTTTTGCAAGAACTGCATTTGAGGATAAATATGTGGTAGCAATCCCTATCCCATTGAGCATTATTTTGCTTATTGTTAACTTCCCAATAACTACCCACTTCCTAGAAAAATCCTATCTAGTATGAGATATGCAGGTAAAGTTTTAGGGCTACAACAAAAGGGCATTCAAGATCCTATGGATGTCGAAATCTGGCCTGGGAGATGTGGCATATGTTTTATGCCTAGTAAATACAAAATATTTACCATTTGATAATGACGATCATCTTATGAATTATGCTGAATATATAAATTATCAAAATTCAGAGTGGATGATGAGGAGGATGATCCCCCTTATTCTTCTAGTGTCTTGTTTTGCAATATGATTGATTATGTATTTCTAAAATTAAAATTTATATTTTAGCAAAGGATCCTACTTCTCTATCCTATAGTTATCTTTCAAATTTATTAATTGCTCCTCCTTATGTTAAAAAGAATGGTTATGTTTGCACGTGCATTGATTATCGTGTTATGGATATTGAAGAAAGAGCTATGAAGATGCCTATCCATAATTCTAATTATTGATAAGGCTTGCCTTTTAGATATTTATTTGACAAAACAACCCATGGCATGTATGTTCTTTTTGTTAAGAAAGGTGACACTATTAGATGTTGTGTCGACTTTTATTCTGGTTGCTTAAATTAAGTTATTCAAATTACTTAATAATAAGATATAAAAAATAGTTCATCATCATTTAGTTATGCATTTGCATTTCAATTGCATCCATCTATTTTTTCATATTTCATTTTTGCTTGTCATCCTTTTACATTACTTGCCTAACATCTAATCCAACTTGCATTCCTAAATGTCATATTCTGCAGGATTGCTTGTTCATGGCTGCTTGATCATATAGATTTTGAGGATATTGCAACAATGGCATGTGATGTTACCTACTTAGGTTGTATCTCACATGCATTGCACTCTCTCTAGGATTTTGATCACTATTATTATTCCCACCTAGGGCTTTCTTCTTAAATTTTCTTTCTTGCTTTTTTGCCTCTTCAAGTTTTATCTTCCTTGATCTTGGAAGTAATGAGAGTATCTCTTAGATCAAGAGTGATAGCTCATTAATATTTTCTTGTAACTTTTTCATTGCATTATTTTCTTTGTCTTCCTTTGCTTTTAACAAGGAAATACATATGCCTTTTTTTTTTTCAAAGTCATCTTTTGACATAACTGCACACACTCACTAGCTTGTTTTCTACTCTAAACCCCTATCGAGGGTAGAACTCGCCTAATATATATATATATATATACTCCTTATATTATAACCCACATGGTATAGTTATACATCCTAGTGGGTATCTTATCATATATGATCTTCAATCAGGTTATACTCCCTTTTAACTCAATAGGTTGAATACCCCATTACAGGATTAGCTTCTTGGCTATTTTCAACACACCTTGGTATACATCCTAGTGGGAAATCTCCCCATAGTATTCAATGAGAGAGAAACCACCCATAGCTAGCCAAACTCCAAAACCACATCCCTCTCGGTGAGCACTACACTCATAGTGGGTTTAGCTCCATTGTTTTCTGGTACTATTCATAGTATTTAGTCACATTGGTCCCTTGCGACCTATCCTGATCTCAATCCTATGTTTCAACCATCATTATCTATTTTAGATTGTTGCCCTTTGGATCATTTTTCTTTGTATTCTTCTTCGTATTACTCTTCATCTTTTTTTTTCTTGTCTCATGTTTTCTTTATTTTTTCCCTCATTTTCAATCCATGCATTTCATATAGTATTGCATTTAATATAGATTACATTCATAAAACTTCAAATTAAAGAACATATAATATAATATTAAATTCATATGTACACATTCACAAAAAATAAAAGCAACTATGTATTACTTGATGAAAAGAGAGAGATGTAGTCATGTCTACTTGGTGTACCATAGTCCAGTCCCGATACAGTCAACTAGTCCATAGAGGTGCATGCCATAATCAAATTTGGTATGTCATCTCGATCCCTAGCCTATTTTAGCCTATATCTAAGAGCTTGTCTCTTTTGCTCTGCTTGGAGGAGGAGGTGGTCTAGGCAGTCGCATATCCACGAATAGAGATGTTGAGAATGATTGTGATCATGACTGTGAGCCGATTGGAGGGATATAGGAATCATCGCTCTCTACTCTGTTGGTATGACCTGGTAGTATACATTCTCATAAAATGTAACCTACTAAATGGCCACCCCTAGCCTCTCCCCTACCCTCTATAGCTATGCCTATAGAAGGCAAAATCCATCGCTAGCCTAGCTACTCTTGACAATAGCCATATTCTCTGCCCAAGCTCTCTAGTGCTCTATGTCTAGTTGAATCACCTCTCCTTAGAGAAGATCGACCTCCGCTCAAGTCACATATCTCTTCCTATATATAGTGCTCAATGAGCCTCACAATAACTCAATCATATTGGATCTATCCTCTTAGATCAGGTCCACCTATCTCTAAAGAGTCACCTATAGGTATAAAATTCACACACTCCTTTCCTTTAGGCTAATGGATATGTGCCTCAAAGGGAAATGTGGTAATGATAGGACTACACCTCAAAAGAGAGATACTTGACCATACATTCTTATGGTGATTTTTTGACTAATTGGATGGGTTTGCTAGGAAAAATTTTATGGCAGATTTTGAGCCTAGGTTTTGGGATTTGTCTTGATGTGTTCCTTTTATCAAATCATGCAATACACCTAGTTTGGACAATATGCAACTAAGCTAATATATATGCAATTTTGATTCATATGTAAGCAGCAGAAAACATAAAATAGAATCTAAATAGGCAATGCAATGCTTAAAAAGTGATTTAGAACACTTACTTGGAGGGTTATGCATAAGGGGTTGGACTTAAAATGTACTTGTAAAAAAATGGTGAATCCTAATCAAAATCAAGGTGAATCATGGCGAATCCAATGCAAATCAAATCAATCATCTTCACACCAAAATTTGGGGCATTTGAAGTAATATCATATTTGGGATAATTTTTGACCTATTAAATCACCTTATAACTTCATAAAAACACCGCCATTAGATCAGTCTCAAAAAGATCTTTCCAACTAGTACAAATATGTGTATGTTTGGATAAATATTGTGGCGAATTGACCCTAAGAAAAATATTTGTCTTCAAAATTTTAGGTGAATGGGCCGACGTCGAGGGTCCTAATATTCATCAATTTTCAATTTTGAAAATCCTAATATTGTCCCAATTGGCGAATATTCGCCACTATGCATAACCCCACTTACTTGTATCCGAAAGTCTGAAGAAGATTTTGATTTTTGATGCAGATAATATCGAGTAGAATCCAACAATATCGATTAAAATCAGGCAATATCGGGTGACCCGATTATGCAGAAATCCAACCGATCTTGACTAAAAGCTGTAGTTTTATAATTGGATGTAGAAAACAACAATTTCATAAGGAAATATGCATTTTAATGGACTAAATGACAATGAGTAATGATCCTAAGATAACAATGGAAGGATGTTCATATGCCTATCTATGCTAAATGCTTGAATATTTATGAAGTAATGAAGGAATATGTCTATTAAACCCAAAATAATAATGGTAATGCATTGAAACTGATGAAATGAATATGAAATATGAATTCTAAATGAGAGGGAAGGAGAAAGAAAATGCAAAATCTAAGGTCTGGATGCCCCCAGTTGGCTAAAGTGTAGCAATATGAGTTGCAGGTAAAATCGGGTGATTTTACGCAAAATCGGGCAAAACGATATCACGATCGGGTGATCCGATATCGCTCAAATCCTGCCGATGCACAATCTGAACCTGCAAAAACATAGTGAAAATAGATAAATATGGCGTGAAGGTATATGAGAGTTCCAGGGGGAATCCGAGGTGAGGAGCCTGGATTAAAAAGGAGGAAGTCAGGTAAGGGGTTGGGCCAAAAATGGAGGGGGTTGTAACCTCTCCTAATCTAGGCAAAATCGGGTGAACCGATCTCGCAACTGCCGTGCAACTGTCCAAGTAAAGACAAAAGAGGTTAGAACAATTTTTTTTACCTTGCTAAAGTAGGCATTTTTTAGTTTTGAGCAAAATTGGGTGACCCAATTTCGTACAAAATCTTCCAATTTTGCACGAAATCGTGCGATTTTGCGTAGAGGTTAAAAACTAACTTATAACGGGCACGAAAATTGAGGTAACAAATTAGGGGTGGCAAATTTGATTTTTCAAAGTGTTTTTACCTTAGTTTTAATTAATGTGAGTCATTTTTAGGGTGCTACATTTTGCCCCCTCTTTAGCGCATTTTTGGAACAAAATGCGTTAAAGATAAGATGGCACGCTTTACGAGAAAGCAAAAAAATTTATTGCAAATTTGTTGATGGTTTCAAGTTTTGTTGTTAAACTATTTTAGATATGGTGCCCCCTTCGAGTTTTTGTACCAATTCCAAGTTTGGTAAAAAACTCGAAATTTGCATCTTTTTAAAGTGAATGTTTAATAAAATCAAAAAATTAAAGTAAAACCCTAATTCATTTTTACTGTGCGGTTACTCTGTTTTGAGCTCTGGAGAAAAGAAGATGGCGGAGGTTCCTCACCGAGAAGATCTGGTGCGCCGAAGGACTAGTCATATATAGGTAAGAATTTTTTACTAAATTGTATTTATGAGAAATGTAATATCGGATTTAAATGTTAATTTCTGTAAAAATTAAGATTTTAGGCATGACTCTTTTTTTTTAATAGCGAAAATTTTGGCGGCTCATTGTGAGAAAATGAACAAGTTCTATACGGAAATCACCGGGAGTCACATAATGTACACCAACATTATAATTGGATTTGGATATCCAATAAAATTCCGGTAGATCGAGATAACTTGATCTCGGATATTTCATTCTAAAATTAAAACCGATTTTAGATGACTCTTTTGATTATTAAATTATTAATTGAATTTTTTATTTTTTTGTTTGTTGCTTAACATAGAAAAGGAGCTAAAGAACAGGGAATGGCGGTACGGGGTGTTCCAGGAGGACCTGAATGCCCTCACAGTAGCAGATAGGGATGTCCTATCCACTGTGGGGTTATGACACATGGTGGAGTTGCCACAGGTGCCTATTGATATGCGGCTACTAACCGCATTAGCTGAGCGATGGTATCCAGGCTCTTCATGCTTCCGGTTACCAACAGGGGAGATGACTCCCACTTTAGAGGACATCTGGAGGATCCTCAGGGTTCCTATTAGAGGGATGTTTGTTACCGCATCTAGAAATTAGAGCTAGGCACTTGAGAGATTATGTGGTGATCCACACTTTCCTCTGGCCAACGGGGGATTTGGAGTGGAGCTTCTGAGTCAAATACCGAGGGTTTCTCGACTCACAGTTGTACTCAGTGGGATTGTTGGTGGCTTGCTTCTAAGCCACTTCAGCGGTCATCTTCTACCATGGACATTGGTAGAGGTCATCATCGATATGCGAGATCAAAGGATTATCTTTTCTTGGGGGCCTTTCATGTTATGTCGCTTGTATAGGACCCTCTTCAAGGTCGTATACAAGGGCGCTGTGGCACTACCCCTCACTTATTTCCTACAGGTGTGGGCATGGGAGCATATCGCTATCCAGAGTCTTACAAGACTACCATTGGTAGGGGTGGCTACAGAGAGGCCTAGGGATTTCTATTGGTGTCCTCGTAGAGCTCCTAGGAGTCAGATATCATTGGATATGGCTAGGAGACTTTTGGATGACCTGACAGTGGATAGCATCACATGGAGGCCATACAGAGGTCATCCAGGTTGGCCAGAGGATGGGTACCAGTTGGCTCACGTAAGGTGAGTGATTTGGTTGAGGATGGACTAGGGTGATGTGGAGCTACACTGCATCGACTGAGTGCTGTGATAGTTTGGGTTGTGATAGGATATCCCTGGGACTAGGGATGTTTACTTTGCTAGGTCTACTCGAGATGCTACCATAGTTAGTGGGGCTCTTGACATGGCAAAGTATATGGACCCAGATGTAGATGATGAGGTGGTCCCTACAGCCACTAGGGATGATGCTGGAGTGACTGATGGCTATCGAGATTGGTATGCCTAGGTTTGGCTAGTGAGGATCACTAGATCGAGGTCTGTGATACAGTAGGCCTATGACTAGATGCAGCAACATCGACCAGTCACCCAACAACAATAGTAGAGGAGATAGGGTCAGGCTCTATTTAAGGGAGGAGGGCCTCGCACTAGAGGTGGTCACCTACCATAGAGGAGGCTAGACTAGGAGGAGAGGAGGGCACCATCCCCATAGGAGGGAGGAGCTTCTCCTCAGTAGGAGGTGAGACCTGACTTGCTCGATAAGGGCAAGGGGGTTATGGAGGAGGGAGAGAGCAGTGAGATGGCTGCTCTATGAGTTGAGGTTACTAGGTTGAGGGAGGAGACTACCTCCCAAAAGACCAGGATTGAGACTTTAGAGGCTGAGCTAGCACAGGCTAGGGCTCAAGCAGGATAGGTGGTTGAGGCTTAGGGAGTTGTGGTTCCAGCTCCTTCATCTTCACAGATGAGGGGGAGCTCAGGGGATGAGTTGGCTAGGGCTATTGGGTGGGTAACATTCTACCAGGCCCTATACTTTATAGTAGTTCTTGAGGGACAGAGGTAGCCACTTCCTATGATGTATGAGCCTCTAACTTGCTCGAGTCGCTCGAGATCACATTCGACCACCAGGATGGCTACGACTACCAGAGCAGGAGGATTCCGAGCACCATGACCTCCTAGTGGAGATGATGATGCTTAGAGCTCCAGAGGTTCTAGGGGGTCTAGGGATGACCTAGTTGACTCTCTTTTGTATTTTTGATGATTGAGTATGCCGATGATAGATATTGTGGCATATCAATCGACTTTATATTGTTGTATATATTTTCTGAGGATATATATATGGATCTTTTGTTTTTATGTGACTTCATGTATTTTGTTTGATTACTTTGCATTTTAATTTTGTGTGAATCTCAAATGATCATGTTTATATTGATGAATGTTTTAATCATGCTTAAAATAATGAAGTAAACTAATTTTTGAGAATGTGTGTTGAAAAATATGTGGTTGTATAATGATAGATTTAATAGATTAGCAATAAACCTCGAAGGATGTTGTGTTGTTATATGACCATTGATGGAGATCGATGCTCGCTAGGTCATGAAGTTGATCCTATTGTGAGGAAGTTTTTAATATTGCTAATGGTTGTGTGCTTAAGAATAATCTTAAGGCTTTAGGATGATATAAGAAAATGTTGATTTTGTTTTTGAGAAATAATTGATTTTGAGAAAATTTTGATTTGGATTAATATGTTGATGAGAAAATAGAATGATTAAGCATGAGAAATTGGTAATATGACTTGCGCTAAGCATAAAATTCCTAAGTGTGAAGATGTAAAAATAATTACTTAGGAACTATACCATCATCGCGAAATCAAAATGAAATGCATGATGATATGAAATTGTTTTGTTCTTAAAATGCAAATTAATGTAAAATCATTATGTCACATGTTCAAAAGAATTATGTATTTTTATGAAAATATATATGGAATAATTTTTTAGCATGAAAAATTAGAATGATGACTTGCGCTAGGCATAAAATTCCTAAGTGTGAAATTTTGAAAGAAATAGTTACTTAGGAACTATACCATCATCGCGAAAATCAAAATGAAATGCATGGTAAATAGTTTTTTTTTTTTAATTTTGTAATATTATTTGGAATAAATTTTTGTATTATGATGATAAAATAATTTATAAGAACTAATGATATTAATTATCTAACAAAATATCAAAGAAATATTTTAACTTATTTCAAAGACAAATTCAAATTTATCTAGAACCAGTGTGTGAAAAGTGAATTCATTATCTATTTTGATTATCATAATGATACAAAATCTCTCAAATAACAAATGTGTGTGCTTTGTAAGGTTAATTTACCTATTTTGAGTAAGGTAATGATAAAGCAAACTTGAATGAACCAATGTGTGTGCAAGTGAAATGTTCCTTTAACCATGATTTTGTGCATGCATTGGTACTGAACTACTATGTAAATCAAATTACCAAAAGCTAGCTAATCCATAAGCAGACATTGGTTTGTACAAAAGAAGGTCGCTAATGTGATAGACATATTGCCACGTGAAAGGAATTACCCAAGGCCAAGCAAGTTGGGCACAAATCACCTGTTATGGGGCTTACCTCATGGCTTTCGAATAACTGAGAAATTCCAGGGATTCAAGTTCAATACTCCCTTCTTTTCTTCAAATTTTTGGATAGGGAGTTCTTGTCCATTTTTGAACAAGGGGATTTTATTGCTTTGTAATAGAATACTTTTCTTTGGTTTTCTCTTTTTCTTTATTTTTCTTTCTTTTTTTGGGATACTTGCTCAGATTAGACGTAGAGCAAGGGATTTTATTTGGGTAGGGAGGAGCTTGTCCTTTTGCCAATTTCTCAGTATTCTAGACCATGCACATGATAGGATAGCAAGGGAAACTTTTCGCTTAAGGTATTAAGACTTACTATGTAGTATCACTTTTGAATTTGCAACAAATCATTTTAAGATGTGAAAGTGTGCTCTTGGTTCAAAAAGTAGCAAGATCATTCTCAAAACTCAAAATTATTTAATGAAGTAATAGTGTTCTTTGGTACAAGAGAGATTTATAATCAAAATGACAAAATCAAAATCATTAAATATGTGAAATTTAGTGCATGGTTCAAGATAACTTTTGAATTTATCTAAAGTAAACTAAAATATAACTTGCAATCTTGGCAGATAATAAATGCAAAAATAAATCTAATAATGCTTTGGAAATATTTTTGTAAATTTTCAGATTTTGTAATTTTTTTGGTTGTTTTTGATAATATATTGAAATGCATGAGAAAATTATTTACAACTATGTACAGTGATGAGACTTTTGGCTTTATGCATAATATCTTTTCAGATGCATAATATTCATGGGTTCCTTGAGATATTTTCCATCCAAGGTAGCCAATCTATATGCACCTGATCCAAACTTAGCAGTAATGATGAATGGTCCAAGCCAATTAGGTTGAAATTTTCCTTTAAGATATTTTCTTGCATTAGTATTTTTTTTATTTTCTTTTAAAACTAAATCTCCAACTTCAAAGGATCTACTATGAATTTTCTTTGCATATGATCTTTTAAGTTTGTCTTGGTAGGCATGAAGATGCTCTAAAGCATGGATGCACTTTTTGTCTAGGAGTTCCAACTGACTTAACCTGCCAACACGATATTCATCTCCTACTTCGGCATCTTGAAGTAGAAGAGCTAAAGAAGGAACTTCTAACTCAAATGGAAAAACTGCTTCGACACCATAAACCAAGACAAAAGGTGAAGCACTTGTAGGGGTACGAACACTAGTTCGATAAGCCCACAAGGCAGGATATAATTGTATATGCCAATCACGACCTATTTTATTAACCAATATTTTTAGGATCTTGATTAATGTTTTATTAGATGCTTCAGCTTGGCCATTGCCTTGTGGATAATAAGGAGTAGACCATCTATGTTGGATTTTATATTTTTGACATAATTTCTTAACATATTTATTCTTAAAACATGTACCATTGTCAGAAATGAGATTAGATGGAATTCCAAATCTACAAATAATTTGATTGAAAATAAATTTAGACACTTGAACTCCGGTACAAGAAGCTAAAGGTATAGCTTCAACCCACTTTGTAAAATATTCTATTGTTGTTATGATAAATTTATGACCATCAAAAGAAACATGATTGATTTTACCAATAATATCTAAACCCCATTTAGAAAAGGGCCAAGGAGAGGCTATGGCTTGGAGGTCCTGAGCAGGAGCATGAACAAGGTCAACATGTCTTTGACACTTGTCACAATGACGCACATACTCATTGGCATCCTTTTCCATGGAAGGCCAAAAATACCCCATTCTAAGGAGCTTTTTAGCAATAGCACTTCCACTAAAGTGTCCTCCATAGGATCCATCATGGGCTTCACTTAAGGCTTTCTTAGACTCTTATATGTTAAGACATCTTAATAAGATACCCTCAAAATATCTTCTATATAAGGTATTGCCAAAAATTATGAAGCGAACAACTCACTTACGTAATAGCCTACGTTGGTTTCTATCTAGTCCTTCAGGGAAGGTCCCATTCTGAAGAAAATTAAAGATATCTATATACCAAGGCTCTAGGGTAACTTCATTAATAAAAAATACATCTAATTGTTCTAGGCAAGATTTAGAGGAAGCAGGTTCTTGGAGTTTGCAAATAATGATAGTAGCATATTCATCATCTAACTCCAAAGGCAACAAAGAAGCAACCACAACCATAGCATCGACAACACGGTTGCTAGTTCTAGGAATAGCTTCTAAAGTTACTTTCTCAAACAATGATATAAGTTTAAGCACATATTCTTTATAAGGGCAAAGTTTCTCATCTTGTGTTTGATAAAATTCATTGATTTGATTTATCACAAGTTGAGAATCTCCAAAAACTAATAAAACTTTAATTTTTAATGCTAAAGCAGCTTGTAATCCAAGGATTAGAGCCTCATATTCTATAGTATTATTAGTACAAGCAAACTATAATTTAAAATATAAAGGAATAAGGTGATTTTGAGGGGATATTAATATAATACCTGCACTTGCACCACTCATACATCTAGCTCCATCAAAAAACAATGTCCAAGTTTCAGAATGATCTTCTTCTAAATTAAGGCATTCATCAGGAAATTCAATATTCATAGGATGAGTAGATTCTAAAGGTGCAACAACTAACTGATCAGCTATAACTTGGCCTTTAATAGATTTTTGGCTGATAAATGTGAGTTCAAACTCACTAAGAGCAAGAACCCACTTAGTTGTGCATCTTGATAAGTAAGGTCTACTCATCAAGTATCTTAATGGATCAGACTTAGCAATAACATATGTTTTCTGACTAAGCATGTAATGATACAATTTTTGCATAGAAAACACAACTACTAGACAAAGTTTTTCTAATGGAGTATATCGGGTTTCATAACTTATTAAAGTTCTACTTATGTAATATGTGGCTCATTCTTTCTTTTCATCATCAATTTGAGCTAACATAGCTCCAAGTGCAAGTTTCGAAGTAGAAATATATAGAATGAAAGGACAATCCGATCTGGGTGGAACAAGCACTGGAGGGTTGAGAAGATATTGTTTAATACTATCAAAAGCTTCTTGAAATTCCTTATCCCATTGAAAGGAAATATTTTTCTTAAGCAATTTAAGAAAAGGTTCTGTTCTATCTGCCAATTTATCAATGAAGCGACGAATAGCTTGTAATTTTCCTTGTAAGCTTCTTAATTCTGATATGTTTTTAGGAGGTGGCATATCCATGATAGCCTTAATATTTAGAGGATCTATTTCTATGCCTCACATAGAAACAATGACTCCTAATAATTTTCCATATTTTACTCCAAATACACACTTGTCTAGATTTAAACGTATCTTATATTCTCTTAATCTATCAAACACTTTTCTTAAATCATTAATGTGATCATCTTATTTTATTGAACGAGCTATAATATCATCCACATAATCATGCAAAATATCATACATCATATCATGAAAAATATATGTCATAGCTCTCTGATAAGTTGCACCTGCATTCTTTAATCCAAAGGGCATTACTTTCCAACAAAATGTTCCCCAAGGAGTAATAAAGGTTGTTTTAGCTTGGTCTTCAGGAGCTATTCTAATTTGGTTGTATCCTAAAAAACCATCCATAAGGGACAACATCCCACTCCCTACTGTAAAATCTATGATTTGATCCATATTAGGGAGAGGAAAATCATCTTTAGGGCATGCAACATTAATATCTCTAAAATATGTGCAAACCCTAATCTTAGTAGCTTCTTTCTTAGTTATTGGAACAACATTTGATATCCACTCAGCATAATCAATAGCTTGTATAAAATTTACATTCAAAAGCTTTTCTAACTCACTTTTAACTAGTAGTGCTACTTTAGGATGCATTTTTCTAAGTTTTTGCTTTACAGGTTTAGCATCAGGGTGCACTACTAAATGGTGCATAACTACAGAAGGATCTAGGCTGGGCATATCTACGTATGTCCAAGCAAAGACATCAGAATATTCTATGAGGAATTCAATATATAGCTTTTGTTTCTCTTCACTCAACTCTGATCCAATTTTGACCATGCGAGGGTTCTCTTCTGTCCCAATATTGATTTTTAAAATATTTTCTACAACAATATTTAGATCTCTTTCAAAGTTGGGTGGTGCGGGTGACACACCCATTTCTTGTAATTCTTCTAATGTGCATTTGGCTAACTCTTCTTGAGGAGTAGTAGCTTCAATATGGGCTATACATGGCATAGATCCATCAAAAAAGAATTCATTCCTTAAAATTTCATCAAGAGATATATCATGACAAATATCACCCTCTAAACATTCATCCAAAGAAGCAATCATTTTTGGATAAACCATAGTCAACATATTACAAGTATGTATCTTTTTAGGAAGCTCTTGTTGTTCTATATATTCTTGATATGTTACAAGGTGATCATCATATTCATATGGGAATGGTTCTATTTTTGTAGGGATATAACCAAGACCACATCGGGCTGGCCATTCTTCAACTTCCAAAGGTTCTTTTATACCATTTTCATGAGGTCCTAAACCTTTACCTCTATAACCCATATTACACATCATTGGTTTTGATTTTATATATCCATTAGAAAAATAACACTTAGCAAATCCATCTTGATCAATTGTAATTTTTACAGTTGAAAATTTACCCCAATCATATCCTGCATATACAAAGGCACAACTCCCAATGTGACAAATGCTTCCCTTCTTTGGCAAGCCTAATGTTCAGGGAGATGGTGGTAACTTAGATAGTACCAAGGAATCTTGGGTAGCAAAATTAACTTCTTCTGTAGTTGCGAGCACTGAAGATAAATCCGGTAATACTTCATCCGAAATGGCATATGAAGTAGATGGATTATCCTCCTTAGCTGGCTCTTTAGATGCTATAAATTTAAATGTTGTAGACTCAGGAAATGAATCTGCTATTATATATTTAGGAAATGGATTAGATATAGGTTCAGAAGGTGATGATGATAATGATTTAGAATATGTTGATGTTGATGTTTTAGAATGTGTTTTTAATGATATTGATTTAGAAGGTGATGATGATTTACATTTAGAAGGTTTTGAAAATGAGGGTGTACTAGGCTGAACAGAAGACATAGCAGGATAGAATGAAACTCCTATAGGTTCCATCATAGCACACATATCAAATGGCCTAGGATCACCATGAATGGTGACTAATTGATTTTTAAACTCAAATTTAACACATTGATGTAATGTGGAAGGCACTGCTCTCATTGCATTGATCCAAGGTCGACCTAAAAGAATGTTGTACGATGCAAAACAAGGTACAACAAACACAATCGTATCTAAAATCCTTGGACCAACTTGCAATGGGATTTTCATTACCCCACATGTTTCTTGAGTTTCATCATTAAATGCTTTAATAATCATTTCAGTCTTTTTCATATCTTCTTTTTTAAATCCAAATATTTGAAAGAAATCATATGTGCATATATTTAATGATGATCCATTATCAATTAGGACTCTTTTAACTCCTACATCTCCAATCAATGTTGTAATGTATAAGGGGTTATCTCCATACAAACTTTGAGGAGGAATATCTTTATCACGAAAATCTATGAAATTTGTTTCATCCAAAGTTACAACATTTACTACAGCATTAGGTTCAATATCTTGGTACCATCATCTTACTTAAAGTTCTCATCAGTTCTTCTCTATGCATGGAGGAAGTTCTTAAGAGATCCAAAAGAGAAATTCTCGTTGTGATGGTAGCTAATTGTTCATTAATATCATATGGAGATCTTTGTTGTGAACTTATTACATTATTTCCCTTAGTAGGAGCTTTTAATACAAATGGAGCTGATTTCTCATTTTGACTTTGATCTTGAGAATTTTGGTTTTGTGCTTGTTGTCTTGTAACAAATTCGATGGTACCTACAATGTTGCTATGTCATGGATCACCAAATCGAGGTCTAGCATTTTTTGCTTGCTCATTTGAAAGCCATTGTTGAGATGATGGTCTAGTAGTTACTCTTCTTGGAAATGGTTCTTCTGGAACTGATAAGTCTGTAATAGGGGTGACTTGATCTGATTCATACTCAGAACTATTTGAAGCAATCTCTAACTCACTCCCTGTTTCACTTTCTGTGTCACTTTCTAAAGATGCACTTTGGCAATTCTTTAGAGGTCTAATAGTGACTAGAGATTCAGTAGTTACACATGTTTTTTGCAAATCTTGATGTGGTAGAAAACTGCTAATAGTTCCTACATATCGAGTTGGATGAGGAACATTATGATGTTCTACTTGATTTACAACTTCTTTACCATGCTTTGGTAAAGGGTGTTGAAAAATATCCAAATTTTGATTTGCATTTTGATTTTGAGGTTTTTGTGTATTATTTTGAGCATTTCTTGGAGGGAAATTCTCTACTTCCATTTCACCATTATCAATTAAATCTTGTATCATGTGTTTCAATCTCTTACATGAGTTTGTTGAATGACCATCAACTCTATGGAAGTTACAATGTAAATCAGCTCTAAATCCAACTATAGTTGTATCTGGTTGTCTTATTTTAGGCGACAACCGTATCAAACCTTGTTCCAATAATTGAGGTAAAATCATAGTTAAAGGCTGATTTAATCTTGTAAATTCTCTTGGTGGTTTATCAGGAACCTTTAATACAAATTTCTTCACAACTTCAGCAAGGTTAACATTTGAGTTGTTTCTACTGTCAGTAACTCCATCACCTACTACTTGTTTATTCTTATATTGATTCTTAGAAGTTTTGTCTTCATCCTTCTTCTTAAATTGACCTCTTCTAATAAGGGCATCTTCTACCCTCCTTGCTAAATCAATGGCTTGATCAAAGGATGTCACTGTAGCAGTAGAAAGTTCATAAGATAATTGTTCTTGCAAATTACCTATGAATATGTCCAACATTTCATGATGTGGTAATGCAAAGTGTAATTTACCCAAAAGTTATCTCCACTTAGCCAAGAATTCTGTAAAACTTTCATATTTTCCTTGTTTCAAGTTGTATAAATCCTTAATGGTCACATGCCTCTCTATATAGGCACTAAATTGGTGGACAAACATTTCTGCTGTCTCCTCAAAATTTCTCAAAGAATTAGTGGGTAACTGATAATACCACTCTAGAGCCATGCCCCCCAGACTTTTAGGAAACATCTTTAGCAACAATAAATCATCATGAGAAACATCATGACATGTTGTCCTAAACATGCGAAGATGCTCTATAGGATCTTCAGTTCCTTTATATATCGAGAGGACAGGCATAGGGAAATGTTTAGGATAAGGTTGAGCTACCACAATAGGATCTAAAGGTTGACTACACATCTCTCGATAACTATATGAGGGATGGTAGGGATCCATCTGGTCTAGACGAGAAGCTAATTGTTTAACCATGGCTTCAAGTCCCTGTTGTTGTCCACCAAACTGATTTTGTTGCACCATATTATTATGTCTTTGATAATAAGTAGGTGTTGTTGTGTAAGGATTTCCAACTGAAACACTATTATGTAAAGTGTTTGTGGGAACAATATTATGTTTTGTTGAATTTTCTGTTGATGATTGGTATTTTGCACTTTTTTAGCATTTTGTTGATTTGACATTTGTTTATTAAGAGCTTGAGTGAACATGGATGTGAATGGTTGTTTTTGTTGTTTAGGATTTGTTTTTGGGTTTCTAGCAACAATCTTGGATGATTGTACCATTGGTTTTTGAGCATTTTGATTTAAAGGTATCATGTTTTGATTAGATGGTCCTGCTTGATCATTATCTTGGTCTATTGAGTTCATGTATGATAATGGATTTGTATGTATTTGAAAAGCAGCTGCTAAGGCTGCTTCCATATCACCTTCTCCTGAATTATCCATTTGTACTACTTGATTAAACTCTCCTATGTGGTTTTTTATAAATTGGGTAAATTTGCTAAGAGATTCAAATTTAACATTTCCTTTTTCATCTAATGTAGGTTCATTAGGATCTTCTATTTTGTCTTCTCCATTATCACCTTCATCTTCTGAAGGTACATAATCTTCAATGAGTGCTCTATCCTCAATGTTTTCTTGTTCTTGTTCTCCCATATTATCATTTTCTACTTGTTTACCACTTCTTAATATAGGCATTTTGTTTTAGAATATTTTCTCTTTGCAGATATATATTATATATATGTGCTAAAAATTTTGGGGTATATATACTATATATATACCTAACTAAATAAACTATAATATAATATGATTGTTTTTGGGTTTTTGTAGTTTTAGATTTGCAAACAACAAAACAAACACAACTATAATATTATAGATATTATACTTTTAATTTTCTTGGAAAAGCCTATAGATATCATTAATAGGTTCAAGTTGATCTGGTGACATGTAGTGTTCTTCTTCAAATTGGAAATTGGTTTTTAAGAATTTTATGAAATGTGCTATAGTGATGCAATCAACTTCACAATTGGACACATAAAAGTGTAATTCATGACAGTATTCTCGATAAAGCACAACTCTAGGAACTCTGTTAAATATTCTCTTATCGTCTAGGACAATCTCTTGATTTTCCACTCGTGATAGAAATTGATGTACTACTATTGCATTCTCAAGATAATCTTCAAAGGAATAAAGGCTTGGAGAAATTACAACTCTCTTATCTGCTAGCCACCTATCACAGGCTCTTTGAAGGTCAAAGTAAAAAGGTGCACTATCTAGATCCAGGATTCTAGACAAGTCAAACCTTATGATTTTCTTAAGTTTAGGTTCTTTAGCTCTTATAATTTCTAACCTTCTCCAAATCTCAGGGTATGGCACACTACCTAATGAAGAAAATTCTTGGTTTGCTAGTACTGTACTAACATTAATTCGAACGACTCTCCTTATGTTATAATCTACCATCTATGGAATGCAAAATTATGTGATTTAAACTAATGCTTTTTTTTTTTGTTTTTTTTTGTAACTATTTAAGAATCAGAAGAATATCTATGTCTTTCACGTCGGGTTCACCAAAGAATGTAGCCCAAAAATTCTCGCACTCCTTTCCTCAAGGCTGATGGATCTGTGCCTCAGAGGGGAATGGGAGAATGGATGGTCTACACCTCAAAAGAGAGGTACTTGATCGTACCTTCTTATGGTGATTTTTTGACGAATTGGGTGGGTTCACCAGGAAACATTTTGTGGTAGTTTTCGAGCCTAGGTTTTGGGATTTGTTTTGATGTGTTCCTTTTATCAAATCACACAATACACCTAGTTTGGCCAATATGCAACTATGCTAATCTATATGCAATTTTGATTCATATGCAAACAACAAAAAACATAAAACAAAATCTAAATAGGTAATGCAATGCTTAAAATGATTCTAGAATACTTACTTGTATCCGAAATTCTATAGGAGATTCTGATTTTTGATGCAGATAGTATCGGGCAAAATCCAGCAATATCGGTTGAAATCAAGCAATATCGGGTGACCCGATTATGCAGAAATCTAACCGATCTTGATTAAAAGATGCAGTTTTATAATTGGATGTAGAAAACAACAATTTCATAAAGAGATATGCATTGGAATAAGCTAAATGGCAATGAGTAAATATCCTAAGATAATAATGAAAGGGTGTTCATATAACTATCTATGCTAAATGCTTGAATATCTTATGAAATTATAAAGAAACATGTCTATTAAACTCAAAATGATAATGGTAATGCATTAAAACTAATGAAATGAATATGAAATATGAATTCTAAATGAGAGAGATGGAGAAAGGAAATGCAAAATCTGAGGTCTGGATGCCCCCAGTCGGCTAAATTGTAGAAATATGAGTTGCAGGTAAAATCGGGTGATTTTATGCAAAATCAGGCAGAACGATATCATGATCGGGTGGTCCGATATCACTCAAATCCTATCGATGCACAATATGAACCTGAAAAAAACATAGTGAAAAGAGATAAAAATGGTGTGAAGGTATATGGGAGTTCTAGGGGGAATCCAAGGCGAGGAGCCTAGATTAAAAAGGGAGGAAGTCAGGTAAGGGGTTGGGCCAAAAATGGAGGAGGTTGTAACCTCTCCTAATCTAGGTGAAATCGGGTGAACCGATCTCGCAACTACCGTGCAGTTATCCAGGTAAAGACAAAAGAGGTTAGAATAGGTTTTTTCACCTTGCTAAAGCAGGTATTTTTTAGTTTTGAGCAAAATCGGGTGACCCGATTTCACACAAAATCTTTTGATTTTGCACGAAATCGTGCGATTTTGTGTAGAGGTTAAAAAATAACTTATAATGGGCACAAAAATCGAGGTAACAAATTAGGGGTGGCAAATTTGATTTTTCAAAGTGTTTTTACCTTAGTTTTAATTAATGTGAGTCATTTTTAGGGTGCTACATCACCACCTAATATTGTAACATCTCTACCTTATCCCTCAAATCCCCTCATCCTAGAGCCTAGATAGCTACTATTGATGTCGAGGCCTCTCTCGATCCTCCACCTAGTAGTACCTGGGCCTTTGTGGGGGTAACTTTGGATGTCTCTATCTCCTTGGTCCTAGTACGACTAGTATCGTTCATGACCAACTCAATCCTAACCCAATTCTACCTCTATATAGGAGGTACTAGTCCCTATTGAGCCCTTTATGTGGCCTTATGATCAACCTCTTAGAACGCTTGTTGCATACCCGAGCCCATCATCTGGAACCTCTGTATCAAAACTAGTATGGAGACCCCACGGGGTATGACTCCTTTGTACCACCACCATTAGCTGAAGGTCACTCCCACATCATACAGCTTAGGATCCATGTAATAAGGATCATCTAGATCCTCCTTGACCCACCTAGTCAGGTCGGTTCTGCCTCCTACCCCTTCTAGATATTGGTAGACTCTTTGGTATCGATTGTCCCCCAAGTTTGAGATGCCCTAGAAGATCCTGAACTACCTCAAGACTCCATAAAATTGGAAGACCTTTGGCTCCTCTTTCTCCATAGTCAACCACATGATCCTCCTGACCCTTGCCAGCTTCGTATTTTCCTTAACCCATCTTGGGTATATATTTCAGGGTCGTCATACTATCTTGGCTTCTACTATCTTTCTCACTAGTTGTAGATGTTCGACATAGGTCCTCACGACCTGCTCTAAGGATCTAGGCCACTTATATGTTGTTGTTCACTTTAGACTGAGTAATGGACCTGCTAGTGCATCTGATCTACGCATTGTTATGTGTTCCTAGATCCACACCTAGAGCAATGACGTGCACACTATCCCTATATGTTGCTTGTATATGATGTTGTACAACATCTTATACAAGCGAGCCATCACATATGGGCCCCATGTGAACCTAACCCTCTGGTCTCGCATGTTTACCACTATACATACCATTTCCTATGGTAGATATCACCTACTAGTATGGCACACCAGCATGCCCACAACCACCCCACAGAGCATGGTCATCAATGGGTATAAGAAATTAAAAAATATCCTTCACATGCATAGAAAGATAAAACTTGAAGAGGCAAAAAAACAAGAAAAAAACTGAAGAAAGCACTAGATAAAGATATTACTAAGCATCAGAATTCTAAAGAGAATGTAATGCATGTAAGATACGACCTAACTAAGTATCATCACATGCCATTGATGTGACCTAAGTTCAATTCCCACAATGGATACTATAAATATGTATAAAAAATATTGCTTAAAAAAACTTAAACCATAAACCCTATATAACTAAAATGTTGAATGCCATTTCAATTAATATATATCATTACCACCAAATACTTGCACCTAAAAAAAAGTAGGTATATATTAATACAGGAAAGAGTGATACATATTAATATATTTAAGAACTCTGATATTCAGCTTAAACAAATGGAGAAAACATTGCACGTGATTTCACGTCGCACGTGATTTCAATTAATATAACATCATTAGCAACGAATGCTTGTACCTTATCTTTTTCTCAAGGTATCAAATATAACATCATTTTCAAGGAATGCTTGGTGAGCTATATTTTTTTGAAATAAGAAATGTTTACTTGTATTAATAAAAATTATAGTTGGAAGACTATTAAAACGAAATCATATACAAACTATAAAACATCCATGAGTGAACAACAACTGTATAATAATAACAACAGCCATAAACTATCCAGATGACCAACAAAAACTAAGCTGAATCTACAAATTACATCAGAAATACATGGGATCCAACCAATATCAGCCACCATAACAGTAGCAATCTTCAAAATACAATCCGAGTCTTCAAAAAGAACACAAAACTGTGAATAATCATTAAACTGGAAATGCAAATCCTGAGGATGAACATTGACCTTTTTTTTATCTGAATTTTGCTTGAAAATGATCAAAACCCGGAATACCTGTATGTGTGAAAAAGGAAAAAAAAAAAAACGAAATTGCCCACCGACGGGTTCCCGGAACACCTGTATCTTTAAAAGTCTTCCGCCCCAGATCACTGTCCACCGACGGGTTCCCTTCGGCAGGTGCCATGATGGCACAGCAGAGCCAAACACCCGGTCCCCTTGGTGAACTGTCTTTTGGCATTATTATTAATCTTTATACCTCCAATGATGCTCAAATAAAGTTTTAATTTTATATTTCGTACAAAGAAAATAATAATTAAATTGTTTAATATTCTTAAGCCAGGTTAAATGTCATTTCAATTAATATAATATTATTACCACTACTTTTTAGAAATAAAAATCAACATTTTGACTATGTGAAAATAGAGTAGATACATATTAATATAAGAAAGAGTAGATACCTATTAATATATTCAAGTTTTGACCATGTGAAAATAATGTAGACAAAGAGTAGAAACATATTAATATATTCAAGAACTCTGAAACAAACGCAGACAATGTTGCACGTGATTTCAATTAATATATTATTATCAACGAATGCCTGTACCTTATTCTTTTTCTCAAGGTACAAAAATCAACGTCTTGACCTTAAGAGAAAGTAGATGAATATTAATCATAATATTTTTTTGTTTTGTGTAAAAAACTTTTATTATGATAATGAATAGGTATTATCATTTTATTATGATTTTTTTAAGTTTTATATATGTTTTATTTTAAACTTTAAATTAAAAAAAAAAAAAAATCAAACATTAAAAAGTTCAAAATCCAAACTGTTGTATTGTATGTTAAATTTTTTTTAATATTTTTATAATATAAAAAACATTATTGAAATCTTTAATCTTTTAAAAAATCTAAAATCCAAATTATTAAAAATATATATATATATTAACGTATACCAAACCATTAAACTTTATCCAAACATACTACCATATTAACAAAAATAAAAATAATCTCTAGATGCAACCGTTGACGGGACAACCTTCTATTTGCAAGGATTTTAGTGACATGGAAAATCTTCTCGTGATGACATTATTTGGGGACCTTCCCAAATTCTCATTACGTTCATGCACTTCGTTTTGTTGTTGTTTTTTATTTTTAAAACGTGTAAAAGGTAAGTGTGATGTTTATTTTTTATTTAGAATTATTATTATAAATTAATAAATTATAATTAAAATATAAAATATTATTTTTTATAGGATTGTTTTAGGTTTATTGGAATGTTTAGGTCCGAACAATAGTAAGACATGGTATGTATGAATGCAAATGAAAAATAGATTATTTTAATTTTATTTTTAAAATGATTTGAAAATAAAAGTTTTAAAAGGGTTGTCATACAAATTTAAATTTTAACAATGACTACATTATCCATATGTTTTAACCATTAAACATTGAAATCAATGATAAAATACTAGTTTATTAAAGTGTTTTTTCAAGCAATTAATCATGTTTTAAGCATTTAGACTATAAGAGCTTATCAAAAAGATATCTTTTAATTTCTTTTGTCAATATTTTGAAAACTATACAAAACTATTACTTTTACAAGAAATGTATCCTTTACATATATTTATTTTTTTAAATATTAGTTATAAAAATTTGAAAGAGATTCCATTTATATTACACATATTTATATTACATTTATTTGAATAAATTATAAGTCATTTTGGTACAAAAGTATTCAAATTAAAGTAGACGGTTTTTAACATCATAGTTTATTAGAGAAGAAATTTACAAAGAATTGATGCTATCATACTCACAATATAATTCAATCATTTTTTTTATAATGTTGATCTTTTACTATTAATTTTTATGATATTTTTTCTCATTTTCAAACAAATTCTTATAATTTAAAATTTTGAATTTGGATAATACCTATACAATTTGATCAATCTTTTATATATATATATATATATATATATATATATATATATATATAATCAAAAATATTTATACAAGATAAAACAATGCCATCCATATTAGGTTCTAACTATGCCTTGTGTGTGTATGACTATGTGTTAATCTTATATTGAAAAGTTTAGCTCTTGGCATTATGAGGGGTCATGGTTGGGATGGGAATGCTCATCCCTAAGCATTGGTCATAAGAGTTTCTCACGCTACCCTAATCCAAAAAAAGGAAAAACAATGCCACCCATATTATATCATAGCTATGTTATCATAATATTTCAACAAAATGGATAATTGTATTATTTCATAGTTATACATGTATTAATTGATAAAATTTGAATTTAATTTGCATTTTAAAAATTTATATTATTGAAACAAGGGCATCAATTGGGTAGATGAAGAACTTTCTAGTTGTTGCAAAATTGAAGATAAGATTGCTATCCTAGGAGCGCCTAATGGGGACACCTCCAGATTCTCTTTTAGAGAGACAAAGTCCATTTCCAGGTATATCAGAGGAAAAATATCCAACATAGATTGAAGAAGCATAAGAAAGTGCTTTAAAAATGTTTTTTATGAATGTTGTAAAAGGATCAGCATATCAAAGAGTCAATGGATGCTTGCCATATTTAGAGTTAAGGTCCAAGATTCTCATAGATTAGAGGTTGGTAGAAGAAACAATCTTGAATAGAACCAATCATGATTTGATCTATAAATTTGTTGGACATTTTGAGTCAAAGTTGTCATTGATGTCAAGGAACGCAGTTGTCATTGATGTCAAGGAATAAGCTAGTGGTGATGTCAAAATGTCAAGGAACAATGCAAAGGTTAATGGCAAAAAGCTTCATAATATTTTTAATATTATGTGGAAGCATATGAAGGTGGGTTTTTATTAGAACCATGGATGAGCAAAATAAAATGTTTTTCATAAAAACCCAAGGAAGCTATTTGAAAAGCTAAAGGAGGTTTTAATATTTATTTTATAAAATATTTAAATTCAAATTGAATTTATTTTTTATAAATAAATATTATTTATACAAAGTGGTAAAATCAAAGAGGGTTTTTATATAAAAGCCAAAGGATTATAAAATTAATTTATAAAATTTAAATTCTAAATTATAATTTAAATTTTTTACTAAGCACCGACATCATATTTTATTGCACCTACCGATGTGCAAGTCAAAGGAGGGAAAGAGTATTTAAACCCTTTGCCAAAGGAAACCTTAGGCATTCGAATGAATATCCAAAATCAACGGAGACAGCAAAAATTTCGTGCAACGAAGACAAAGGAGGGAGCACATCATTTGAAGAGCATGTGGCAAGTGATGGGAAGAGCCAAGGACTCTACGGTCTTATGGAGAAGGCAAAGCGTGAAAGGCGCTTCCTTATTGCACGTGGAGCGCTTGGCTCACATGGCTAGCTAGCCGCAGCCAAGGTGCTAGAAAGGGAGAGAACGTAGGATCAAATCCTGCAATTTGTGAAAGGAGACTTTTGCCAAGGTTTTTATAAATTTAATTTTTTATTTTTTCAATGTGCTAAGGTTAAGGAGGAATAAGGGTAGTAAATAAAAATTTGATTATTTCCTTGCTTTTCTAAGGTTAGGGAGATATAAGGGGAAAATGGTTAAGTTATTTACATAGGTGGTAAATGAAATATTACTAGGGTAAATATTCCTTTTACCTTAGGAAATTAAAATTGGTTTATTTCATTAATTTTTGTAATATTGAGAAGTATAAAGTGTGATTTTTGAAAGGGTCATTTCATGAAATTATTATTGTTGAATATTGATATTGATATGGAGAAATAATGTGTATTATGAAATTGAGTTATCTTTGTATTTTGAAGAGTAACACTTGTTATCTAATCCTTTGAGCTTGGCAAAGAAGTGTTTGTGGTTGTGGCAGATATTAGAAGCTCCTTCATCATCAAGAAAAATATATGAGCACATTCTTCCATAGTTGTGTTGATTGGTTGGTTTTATGGAAAATAATTTTGGAGTGAAAAGGACTTGATTAGGGTTTCTTTATTAAGTCTGTTGAGTTAATGCTTCAAGGTTTTCTGGAATAAAGAGTTTTTATTAAAACCTTGTTTTATAAGCATTGTTGTTGAAACCATTGGTTGTGTGAATAAATTGAACTAAGGTTTGAAAAGAACATGAGTATCATTGTTATGTTAGAGTTGGTTTATAAGCATTTTTTTGAAGCCATTGGCTGTGTAAAGAACTTGAACTAGGGTGTGAAAAGAACATGAGTATCATTGTTATGTGAGATTGGTTGATAAGCATTGTTTATTTCATTGAGTGATTGGTTGAGTAGAGTTAATTGAACCTAGTCAAGTGAATGTGTGAAGAGATTGTTCAATTTCCATAAAACTAACTATTCCATATTCTAAATTTATTTGAGAAAGTGATTGAGTATTGAGTTGAAGCATATTGAGTCTCTAAAAAATATCTGTATGTTTTTGAAAGAGTGATAAAGTGATTGAGTATTGAGGTGAATGTGAAGCATGTTGAGTCTCTAACAATTCTTTGTATGTTTCTAAAAGAGTGATTAAAAGTGATTGAGTATTATGATGAGTATAGAGTATATTGAGTCTCTAACAATTCTCTTTATGTTTCTATGATATTGGACAAGTTCTAGTGTGGACTTATTGAGCATATTTGAGGTAAGTGTTTGAGAAGACCTGTGGAAAAATTTGAGTAAGATTTAATGGAATCTTACAATATAGATTGAGAGCAGATTTGGATAAGTTCTTGTGAGGACTTATTGAGCATATTGAACAAGTTCTAGAGAGGACTTGTGGACAAATTGGTGTGATATTTTATGGAATGTTACAAGGCATATTTGAGATAAGTATTTGATAAGACTTGAGAGCAAAATTGATTGATTGATTTGTTTAAACCTTGATTTAAGGTTTGGACGAGATCCAACAGAGTTTATTTGAGATTGAGTCAAGCTTTGATGTAAGGCTTGAATATAGATATTGAGGATAAATTTGTGCTAGACCGAAGGACTGTATTTAGTACATATTCAAGGATAAATTTTAGTGTAGATTTGAGTACAAGTTTGTGCCTGAACAGAGATAGATATTGAGGATAAATTTGTGCTAGACCGATGGACTGTGTTTAGTATAGATTTTAGACAAAGCTTTCGAGGTGATAGACTTAAGGATAAATATCTCTAGCTAGAGTAAGGAAGATAGGTATCTTTTATGGATAGAGTTCCATTTTCTAAGGGTAGTGGAGGCAGAGGTCTTCTAGAGGATCACCAGCTAGAACAGAGTTAGGATATTGGTGTCTTTTATGGATAGAGATCCACAAACTTGATTTAGGGGATTGGTGTCTCCTTTGGACATAGATCCATAAACATTGTAATAGGGAAAGGATTCCCAAGAGATTGATTGAGAAAATTTTAGTGAAATATTTTCTCCGTGGAGTAGCCCACATTGGGTTAACCATGTAAATTGTGGTGTCTTTATTGTGTGTGACGACTTGTGCATTTCTTTTATTACTGTTATTGCTATTGATATTGATATTTGTACATTATATAATATTGATTGGGAAATAAAAGTAAAAAATAGTCTTATACTATCCACACCCCCTCTCAGTATAAGCTTGTGTTCTTCAAAATGTATGGGTATTCATCCTATATTCATTTTTTTGTATTCTTGGGTTCATTAAAATTAGGAGCCTCTTGTTGAATATTCTTTATTTTTTATCTGTAATCAATATTTTATTATTTTTTCTCACTTATCAATAAAAATAGGGATTTTGAATCGAAAAAAGAGAAATCATGGTCTCATAGGATTATTTGATTATCCTTGGAGAGTGGGATTTAGATTTTTTTATATGCACTTCCAATGGATTTTTGGAGTTATAAGTAATTGGAAATCATTGATAATTTCCTTCGAATATATTTTAGTATTTTTTGAGACACAATGGAAGGAGAAACAATTGTTTATGCTAGATTATACATGGAAATGGATCTTAGCCAACCTTTACTAACAAAGGTTAAACTCAAACTTGTAGTATTATGTTGTATTCAACAATTGGATTATGAGGCATTGCCCTTTAGGTGTAGATTTTACCACAAATATGGGCATTTGACCTGGTCTTGGCCAAACAATATGAAGAAAAAAGTTAAGGGTTCTCTAAGAATTTTGACTCTTCTCGAGGAGGGTAAGTCATGAGTCAATAAATAAAAAACCAATATTTCTTAGGGTGGAGAAGCATGGGAAGATGGTTTTGAATAACCCAAAAGAAAGAGAAGGCAAATGAAAAATATGACAAAGAGCAAACCCAAATCAAACCCTCAAATAGGTATGAGATCTTCAAGATACTAGTCAACTAAGAAGAAGAATAATTCATGGAAGGTGTGGATGGAAATAATAAAAATAATGACACCCATATTCAAGCCCCTATTTCACCTCCTCCTATCCTAGAGTAGGTAATAGAGGGTAGTGAGTTACCACAACCATATATTGTAGTAGTAGTTATAGTGCATAACCAAGAGTAGTCAATAATAAAGAATACCAATGTGGGTATAGCAGCATAGAATAGATAAAATCCAACTCTAGAGATAACTCAAGTGGAAAAGAGATCAAAGAATATTAACTCTAATGGAGTTGGTATAAAATTAAATAAATATTTTATAGAAATTAACGAAGACAAAATATTCACTAGAGGATTGGAGAGACCAATAGACTCTTACTAGTATCAAGATAATCAACGATTATACAATCAAGAAATATTAGAGGTTTAAATAGTAGAAACCATCAATATGTTGTTCAAAGACTTAGAAAAAATTAAAATAATTTTTTTTTATTATCTAGGAGACAAAAATGTCATTGGATCTTATGTGTAAAATATGTAATAAACTTTGGAGGGGTGCTAGTCATATGGAAGTGGCTATCCAAGGGGCCTTAGGGAATAGTTACCTTCTGGAACTCCCTTGAAAGGAAAATAATAGAACATATAGCTTGGAGGGATGTCCTCACATAACATTTTAGAAACAATGTGAGAGCTAATTAGGTTTTAATCATAAATTTTTATGGGTTTCAAAACCTATATAGTACGATTCATTAATGAAAAATGATGCATAATATGAGAGTCTCAAGGGAGGAGTTAGACTAGATTATTTCTAGGAATATTAATGCTAAATTATCATCTAAATATAATTAAGGGGGAACCCCAAATGGATTTGAGGAATCGACTTATGATTTCCCAAGTTTATGCATTACACTTGATGGATATTAAATATCTTGGAAACAACTATACTTGGACTAATAAGAGGAGTGAGCCACAAAGAAAGAAGGTGAAGTTAGAATAATTTTTCATTTCAAATGAGGTGTTTGTGAAATGGAATATAAAATTTTATATTTTGGAGGGTCCAATTTTTGATCACTTCTCCATTATGTTGGAAGGGGTATCAAGATAGGCAACATCACAATCCATTTAGATTTGAAAATTTATTGTTACAAAAAGAGGAACACCGAAAGAAGATTCCATAGTGGTGGGAAGAGGGATGCTCAACATATGGGGCATCTATATTTATATTCCACAAGCGGATTGATTATGTTAAGGATCAATAGAAACAATGGAGGTGAGGTAACACGACAAAATTCCAAGTCCAAAGAGGTCCATCGATGGCTAGATGGGTTGAGGTTCAAAAACACTTTAGGAAAGGATCAATTACAAAGCATCTCAAAGAATAATATAATGAATTATGTAAAGTGGTTGAGGATATTGACAACCAAGAGGAGAACTACTAGAAATAGAGAGCAAGGACCACTTGGTTATTAGAAGTGTTGTGGTTGATCCACAACACACCCCAAAATTGGGGACCCACCTTTTTGCAGGCTTGCAGAGAAGAATCTCGGTGACCCAGATGCTAAAATTGAAGAAAAAGAAAAAAATGCATAAGTGTTGAAAGTGTCGCGAAATCGCGACATGTCGCGCCATCGCTGCCGAAACAGGAAAGTTGTCGCGAAATCGCGACATGTAGCTCCATCGCTGCCGAAGAGGAGAGAAAAGAAAAATTGAAAGTTGTCGCGAAATCGCGACATGTCGCTGAGAAGAAAAGAAAAGGTGTCACGAAATCGCGACATGTCTTTGAGAAGAAAAGAAAAGGTGTCGCGAAATCGTGACATGCCGTTGGAAAAGAATGAAAATGGTCACGATTTCACGACGTGTTTTTCCGAAGCGTACGGATGATGAAAAGTGTCACGATTTCGTGACGTGTTTTGGCAAAGTGTACGAAAGCAGAAAAACGTCGCGATATCGTGACAGGAAAACAATGAAGGGACTCGAAGCGGAAAGACGTCGCGATTTCGCGACCGATTGCAGCGAAAGTGTACGGACGAAGAAATGGTCATGATTTCACGATGTGTTTTGCCAAGGCGTACGGAATAGAGAAATGGTAGCGAAATCACGACATGTTTCGAAAGGTGTACGGAAAGGAAATGGTAGCGAAATCGTGACATGTTTTGAAGAGATGGCCTGAAGGAGAAGGTGGTCGCGATTTCGTGACGTGTTTTAGCAAATTGTATGGCACAAGGGAGATGTCACGAAATCATGACAGAAATGAAGACCATGCCCGAAGCAGAGAAATGGTAGCGAAATCACGACAGGTTTTGGCAAAGCGTATGAAAATAAAAAATGGTCGCGATTTCATGACGTGTTTCGGGGAGGCGTACGGAAAGAGAAAATGGTAGCGATATCGCGATAGTTTGCGACAAGCAGGTTCGAGGGCAAAAGCGGTAGCGATATCGCGACGGTTTGTTGAAAGAAGGCAAGAGAGTGATAATGGTCATGATTTCACGACGTAAAGTTGTCGAAGAGGTCCAAAGAAAATGGTAGCGATTTCGCTACAACTTTGGGAGAAGGAAGCTCGACGTAGAAATGGTAGCGATTTCGCTACGACTTATGGGAAGGGAAGGTCGAAGGAGAGATGGTAGCGATTTCGCTACGACTTGTGGAAAGAAGGCTCAAAATAAAAAATGGTAGCGATTTCGCTACGGTTTGTGGAAAGAAGGCTCAAAGGCAAAAATGGTCGCGATTTCGCGACAAGAAGTTGCCAAAGACGTACGGCCGGGAAGAGTGTAGCGATATCGCGACATGTCACGATTTCGCGACATGTCGCGTTTTCGCGGCTAGGAAGGTGAACAGGCGGCATGCAGTTTTTGTCAGGATTTTCGTAGAAAGGCGTTACAGAAGGCGCAGAGAGCGTGTGACACGTGGCATGCAGGTGTCAGGTCTATAGAAGCGTTACATGCAACGAAGGATTTTAGGCGTTTCAGCGTTAAGCATGGAATAAAGACAAGGAAAAGGTGGGAATTTGAAAGGCCACATGCAGGAAGGTGAAGCGAAGCGACCAGGGAGAATCGAAGAGCCATTTTAGTGATTATAAATCCAGAGATGCAGATTGAAGGAAGGGTTGGAAATTGTCGATTGCAGAGTTGCAGAGACAAAGGCTTTTTGCCATTCTGGGCCTGTACTTGGGCAATTTCCTTCTTTTTGTTCTGGAATATTTATGCCTGGAACATTCTTTGAATGTAATTGACATATCATTTAATACAAAATACAGAGTATTGGCATCTCATTGATGAGAAAGAAGGAGTCATTTTGTGCATGCATGATTTAATGTTTTATCTTTCATTCCAGATTTCTAAGGCTTTTAGGTGAAGTTTAATGCAAGTGTGCTTGGTTGCTTCATGCGAATGCCTAAATCTGGAATTACAATAGAAACCCTAGAAACCAACACCTAATTTATTTGGATTGTGCGAATTTGCAGGTTCATTAGGTTAGGTTGCATGCATAAAACCTCAATATCTTCGGTTTCATCGAATTGATGACAGTATTCTGACTGTAGTTTAGTCTTATTTCCATTTATTTTGCTTTATTTTTCAAACCCTTATTTTATTTCTTGCAGTTTAATTACAACATTTGAATAAACAATTGAAAATCCATCAGAATTGAAGATTAGAATAGATTTATTCACTTTGAGTCCACTAGAAATTCAAATTAAATAAACCATCAGTGCCCCTTGTTAACATCCACTTGCAAACCCTAAGATATTCCTGGCATTTCATTTGAACAACATTATTTAAGCATAACAGGAACCTTGGAGAAAGTTATTTTCTTTGCAAGCAGAGGATTTTGGGACTCAGATCCTACCGGAGAGTGTGCTTTCACAATTGGGTGAAAACACCACTCAACAGATTGGCGCTAGAAGGAGGGCCTAAATTGGTTTATTTGATTTTGATTTTCATATCTGAATATTTTGTTTTTGATTTAATTTTGAAATCATTTACGGCTAAACTGCAACACTGTTTTTATTGCAGGTTTTCTTCGAAATAGCCGAGGGTTTCATCGGGCAGGCTGGACCCACCACGGCGTATTGCAACCAGGTCCCAAACAACTAGGGAAACCATTTTTCATGACCTTACTGGCACTCCCAAGAATAAAACCAAGCAAGTCGTAAGTTCACCAGTCGCAAAAGACCTGTTTTCTCCAGGAACATCGAGTGGACCTACGCCAGTAATATCTGTTGCCCCTAGTGTGCCTATAGTCAGTAATATCTCTACTGCTATTGTAGGTTTGTCTTCATCAATTCTGAGTCAAATGGCTCAAGCTCCAGCAGCTCCTTGGTATGGAGCTAACAATACTCCTTTGAACATTGTTGGGGATATCCATGAAATCCCCAAGAACATTGAAAGATTTCTGCCCAAATACAAACCAGATGGCCTGAGAACAATAGAAGAACATATCCAAGCCTATAGGGATGTTTTAATTAGGATGCAAGTTCAGTATGAAGATGTAGCCTGCAGACTTTTCCCCATGAGCTTGGATCCAATAGCATATGAATGGTATATATGCTTGCCAACTGGTTCAATCACCTCTTGGACACAAATGGAAAATGCCTTTGTCAATCAATTTAGATCACCCTTGGATCCTGCAACTATTTACAACCAGTTTATTACATGTAAACGGGGCCAAGGGGAACCAATCCGAATGTTTAATCAGAGATTCCAAAAGAACTATAATAGAGCAATTAGACATTTTGCCATCGATCCCGTAGTGGCTTTGCAGATATATTTTGGGGCATTGGACCCCATGACAGCTATGTTTGCAAGGCGCAATCCTCAGGTCACCATGCTGGCTTTGGCCTATAATGAAGCCATGACTATTGAGCAACAATTGACACCGCAAGGCTACGGGTTTACCCAGATGCCTATGATGGGACAGTGTGCTCCATATGGTCAAGCTCCCCAGGCAAATCAACTCATGGCACCACAAATTCCAAGTATGAATGCCTTCCCATATCAATAGCCGTATCCACCAGCACCCGCATATGCACCCATTCCAATCCAACCAATCACAGCCATTCCACCTGTTCCTGCATTTTTGCAGAACAGTCAATCAACTATGCAGGAAGCTAGTCAAGTCAATCCTCAAGCCATAGTTCCCTTTTCGAATCCAACCCCGATTCAAAGTGTCAATCCATACGGGAATCAAATTCCTCAGAACCCGACCCAAATGTGGAATCAAGACCCCATTAATTATGCAAATCCAATGGGGGTTAACAACAATGTGGTTCCACCGAAGGATGTTTTTTTGGAAGTCGAAGAGCTCAAGAAACTAGTGCTTAAACTGAGCAATGACAGGGTTCAACAGCAGAAGTATGAGTCCCATGCCCCTCACCCAAATCAAAATTTTAACAACAGAGGGAGGCACTGGAACACCAAGCCTAACAATGGGGGAGTTCCCGCTCCCATTGCTAATCAATTAGATGCTTCTACAGGACCTAGCCAATCCAATTCTCTTTTGAATCTTTCAGATTTGGCATGGGAAAGGGGGTGCAGGTTGCATAACACGAAAGAACACAATGAGAGAAATTGTCCTGAGATTGCTAGATACACTCATTGTCTTCAGGCACAAGTTGATGATTTGGAATTGGTATCAAATGAGGATCCATCGCAACATCAAGATGAGAATATTATGGTGATGGAAACAGTATATCACCAAGAAGGTGAGAGCGAGGAAGAAGAAGACGAAATTTTGGAACAGGAGGTGCAAGCTTTTCGAGATTTCAGAAAGGGGAATCATGGGTACCATTTGAGGAGTAAATCTAAAGCCCCTCAAACCTCATCAACACCTCCAAATAATTCTATTCTTCCTCCAGACACTAAGGCAAATAATAATCCTCCTCCTCCACTCAGAAAAGAAATGTCTAATGGCATGCAGCAGGCAGTCAAATTAGAGAAACCAAATTATGACATAGTGGAGGATATGAAGAAGTCCAAATCTAGCCTTTCGTTATTGGACGCAGCTAGATTACCTGGCCAAAAGGAGGCTTTGATCAAGGCTTTGAACTCACCTGATCCAAAGTGGAAGGAAAAAAGAGTTGAATCCCATCTGATTTTGCGAAAGGAGAGAAGGGATGTCCCGCCATTCTTACTGACTCTGAGAATTGCGGGTAAGAATCTGCATAACTGTTTGGTGGACACAGGTGCCACGAGCAACCTCATGCCTACAAAAATATGTAAAATGCTAGGTCTACAGCCTGTTTCATCCAAATGTACAGTCCTGCAACTGGACAGATCAGAGGTAAATGTAGTAGGGACTTTATATGATGTCAAGATTCAATTGAATTCTGAACCCAGGGTCCAGCAGGTTGTAGACATTTTGGTGGTTAATATCCCAAGTAGGTATGGAATGCTACTTGCTAGGGACTGGATGAAAACTCTGAATGGATATTTTTCAACAGACTGCTCGCATATGTGGCTACCATGGAAGGGAATTGCAAATCAAATAAGAGTGGAAAACGAACCGAGGCTTAAAGAGATTATAACAGATTTTAATAAGCCGAATGAAGTTCAGTTTTCTGAGCCAGACCTAGGAGTCTATGCACTTGATGTTGAGAAAGCTGCTGAAGAGCTTAAAGAAGAAGTGTGTCATGGTGGTTCTTCTGAGGAAAAGGATTACACATGGTTGCTCAAGTTTGATGGATCAAAGTCTAGACAGGGAGCAGGAGCTGGAGTCGAGCTCACTGGTCCAGGAGGTAAACCATTATTGGCTGCCTACAGACTGCAATTTCCTTGCACAAACAATGTGGCAGAATACGAAGCATTGATCTATGGTTTACGTCTAGCATTGAGCAAACATGTTAAATGCTTGAAGGTTTTGGGAGATTCTGAGTTGGTTGTCAAGCAAATCAAAGGACAGTATACATGCCGCGACAAAAGACTGAGCCTTTATAGAACTAGGGTTATGGACCTCATGGAGGAGTTTGATGCATTCAACATAGCCCTTATTTCTAGGAGAGGAAATCGAATAGCAGACTCTCTTGCAGTCGTCGCGGGCATGTTAAACCCGGTGGATATAAAAAGATGTAAAAAGTTTTCCATTGAACTGGTTCCTTGTCCATCAATACCTGATAATGTAAAGAATTTCCAGGTTTTTGAAAGTGACAGGCACATCTTCAAGTTTGTCACAAACTCGGGTATTTTTGAAAATCAGGTGATTGATGAGGAACAAAGGTGGCAGGATGAAACAGAAGAAAGTGAAACTGCGTATCAATCCAACAAAATTCCTAAAGACGTGGTTTCATTGGAAAAGATGTTCGACATGGAATGCAAGAACAAGAAAAGAAAAAGAGTCCCACTCCCCAAAGATGCATGTGATTCAATTAATCTAGGGAGTGCAGACAATCCAAAGGAGGTGTACATAGCAAAGGCATGTACAGAGGAAGAAAGGAGCAATATAATACAGGCATTGAAGCATTACATAGATTGTATTGCTTGGAACTACAATGAGTTGAAGACTTACAACCAGAACATTATCACACATACCATCCCTTTGAAGCCAGACTCCAAGCCTTTTAGGCAAAGACAACGAGTTGTTAACCCGCTATTGGAGCCTTTGATTGAAAAGGAGGTTAAAAGGTTATTGGAAGCGAAAATCATTTTTCCTGTTAGGCACTCAACCTGGGTGGCCAACCTCGTTCCAGTGAGAAAAAAGAGTGGAGAGATTAGGCTGTGCATAGATTTTCGAAATCTTAATAAAGCCTCTCAAAAAGATAATTATCCATTACCATCGATCGATGAAATTCTACAAATGGTAAATGGATCTGAAATGATGTCCTTTCTCGATGGGTATTCTAGGTACAACCAAATTCTTATACATCCAGATGACAGGATGAAAACAGCCTTCACTACCAAGTGGGGGACATTTGCATATAAGAGAATGTCGTTCGGACTGTTAAATGTTGGTGCAACTTTTCAACGCGCCATGGATTACGCATTCAAAGGGCTAATAGGCAAATGCATCATCGTGTATGTGGATGATATCCCATTTTTCTCGAAGAAGAGAGAGGATCATGTCAAAGATTTGAAGAAAGTGCTTCAAAGATGCAGAGAACATGGAATTTCCTTAAATCCCAAAAAGTGCATTTTCGGAGTGACAGAAGGGAAATTGTTGGGTCACATCATTTCAAAAGAGGGCATATCCATCGACCCAGAAAGGATACAAGCTATCCAAAACCTACCTCTCCCGAGCAGTAAGAAAGAACTGAGATCTTTCTTTGGGCAGGTCAATTTTGTGAGGAAGTTTATCTCTAGCTTTGCTGAGATAGCCAAACCTCTGAACCAGATGCTCAAGAAAGATGTGGATGTAAAATGGAACGAGGAAAGTAGAGTGGCTTTCCAGAATATCAAAGATGCCATTTCCAGAGCCCCTGTCCTTATAAGCCCAGACTACTCCAAGCCTTTTTATATTTATGCTTTTGCATCGAACACTCCTTTGCGAGTGTCTTAACCCAAAAAGGCGAGGATAGTGCCGAAAAACCCATTGCATTTTTAAGTGCCCCCTTGAAAGATGCTCAATTAAGGTATTCAATCCTTGATAAGCAAATGTACGCACTTTTTAAAACGGTGAAAAAATTTAGGCATTACATTGTACACAGCAGAATTATTGCCATCGTGCCCGATTCTGCTGTCAAGACCATGTTTTTACAGAATGAACTAGGTGAGAAGAGAGGAAAATGGATTTCAACCATCCAAGAATTTGATCTCGAAATCCAACCAATGAAACTAGTTCGAGGACAGGGACTGGCGAAGGCGATCGCAGAAAATAATCCGCAAATAACAGGTCAATGCTCAAATACAGAATACATGGCTAAGGATGACTGGTATGTTGATATTGTGCAATTTTTATTGACTGGTAAGTGTCCTTCTAATCTGAATTCAACACAGAGAAGAGCTTTAAGGCTTAAGTCTGTCAACTATCTGATAAAGTCTGGTGTGCTTTACAGGAAAAATCATGAAGGTATCTACCTGAGGTGCTTGAACAAAGAAGAAGCTGCCAGGGTGTTGCAGGAATTTCACGGGAAACATGGAACTGGTCATGGTGCAGCCAATGCTACAGCACATCAAATCCTGAGAGCAGGATACTACTGGCCACATATTTTCAAGGATGCGCATGCCCATGTACGATCTTGTCATATCTGTCAAGTGGCTGCAAATAGAGAAAGAAATGCAGCCATGCCGTTGCAACCTGTAGTTGAAATGAGACCGTTTGCACAGTGGGGACTAGATTTTATCGGGGTTATTAACCCAAATTCTTCTGATTCTCACAAATTCATTTTGACAGCTACAGACTACTGTACAAGGTGGACAGAAGCGATTCCTACTAAGCATGCCACCACAGACGTTGTGATTAAATTCCTTGAGGACCAAATTATAACAAGATTTGGAATGCCCGATTCTATTGTCAGTGACAATGGTAAAGCTTTTATTTCTACACAATTTGCAGATTGGGCATATGATAACAAAGTGAGCTTAAAATTTGCATCCAATTATTATCCTCAAGGAAATGGGTTGGCCGAGTCTTCAAATAAGAATTTGTTGAATACTATTAAGAAGTTGCTGGAAAAGAACCCTCGGGATTGGCACAGCCAATTAAAATTTTCCCTTTGGGCAGATAGGACCAGAGTAAAAGAGTCCATAGGGAATACTCCCTATCATTTGGTCTATGGGCAAGACCCGATATTTCCAGCAAATTTGAAGTTGCAGACCTTACATTTCATACAAGAGTACTTGGGGACGGATGATCAAGTTGAAGCCAGGTTGAGCCAGTTGTTGCACCTTGATGAAAAGAGAGAAGAGGCCATGAATCACATGAATAAACACCAGGAAGTTATCAAGAGATGGTTTGACAGAAGGGCCAAAGTTAAATCATTCAGAATTTCAGATTTGGTATTACTATGGGACAAAAGACATGAGGAAAAAGGAAATCATCAAAAGTTTGATTGTCTTTGGTTAGGCCCATATCAGATTTCAGAGATTCTTGGGAAGAATACCTTCAGGCTAAAAACCTTAGAAGGGAAAGATTTCATGCTACCGGTTAATGGGCAGATTTTAAAGCATTATTTTAGCCCTTAGGTTGTGAGATTTTGATATTTTGATTTTGGTGGGGATTTTCAGATTTTGTTTTTATTGTTTAGGATTGTTAATCTAGTTAGGATTTTGATTCTGGATTTGATTTCAATTGACATGTTTTGTTTTGATAAAAAAAAAAAAAAAAAAAAATTGAGATGTCAACTTATGCTTAAGGTTAGGAGAGTATGAAATATTGGAATTATCTTGTAAAAGCTCCACAAATAACATAAAACATTTTAAGTTATATTGTTTGATTTTGTGATACATGAAAGAGTCAGTTTTGCATGACAAATCATTTCATTTGCAATTCAAGAAATAATGCATTCATGTTCCATCTCACCTTACATACATCTCATCTTAGTTACATATGCATCTTAGGTACAAGCCATTAAAGTATGTCAAATCCTCTTAGGGTTGTGTTATAACATATATGTAAGTGAATCCTAAGGTTGGAAACTGAGTCTTGAGATATCTAGAACCAAGCACGTCTCATTCATTAAAAAGGATCTTGAGCAAAATGATCAAAACCTAACTTGGAGGAAAAGGTTGGGCGAAAGAAGTTTTTCATGTCTATCCTATTATGCAACATGATCCTTAAAACAGTGGTTTTGACCACTTCCATAGAGCTTAAAGCCTAAAATCATAGTAGTAAGGATAGGGTTAAATCCTCATCAAACTTAGGTTGAGGATCCAATTCCCCAAAGCTTTGATTTGACCCACATGGAGTAGTAAGGATAGGGCATAAATTCTCATCTCGCTTAGGTTGAGAATCCGATTCCCCAAAGCTCTTATGTCTCATTTCATAATCAATCTTGGATTGTAAGGATCGTACTATTTGTCCTCTGCAAAGGATGGGTAGTCATCCCCAAGGTCTAAGCAACAAAATTAATATTTTCCATTTACATCTAAAGTTTGGATTGTAAGGATCGTACTACATGTCCCTAGCCAGGATGGGTAGTCATCCCCAAGGTCCAAGAAGTAAAAAATAATAAATAAATTTTTCCCATCTCATCTTTATATTGGATTGTAAGGATCGTACTACTTGTCCTCTGCAAAGGATGGGTAGTCATCCCCAAGGTCCAAAGAAATGAAGATAAGTTTTGGATTGTGGGGTTAGATATGCCCATGCATGGCATCATGTCTTGCCTAAAAAACAAGACCACTGATTGTCTAGAGGGTTAGACTAGCATGACCATTTCTTCCATAATTGGTTTAATTATTTTGCTCAAAGTGAGGTAATGAACTCCAAATCAGAATAGTAAGGATAGGGTTAAACTCTCATCTCGGTTGGTTGGGAGTCTGATTCCCCAAAATTCTGATTTCACATTCACTTGCACATGGGTTCCGGATAGTAGGGACTCATAACCAACTTTGGGATACAATAAGGTAATGAATTAGTGGATCCTAAGAGGGTTTGGCAATCTTGAATGCTTGTACATAATAATAGAAGAATGACTTAGCCTTTTACAAAAGCAAAAAAATCTCCTAGCACATTCATTAGGGTACACAAATCATTCACCATCCCACATATGCATTCATGCAAAACTGATAATGGAGTGTTGATCAATTTCAAATGATAGGGAAGGAAATTCATTGCACACACTGAGCTAACACTTGATGATTCTGATAATTCATGTCTTTCTGACCTTTGGGCATTTGTTATATTGCTTGTGTGCTAACATATGTTTGCGAGTTTGTGATATGTTTCAGGTTGGGTTCTTACTAAAATGCTCAAGAGCATTTGACAATAGAGTCGCCATTTGTTGTGGTTGATCCACAACACACCCCAAAATTGGGGACCCACCTTTTTGCAGGCTTGCAGAGAAGAATCTCGGTGACCCAGATGCTAAAATTGAAGAAAAAGAAAAAATGCATAAGTGTTGAAAGGTGTCGCGAAATCACGACATGTCGCAAAATCGTGACTTGTCGCGCCATCGCGCCGAAAGCCGGAAAAGTGTCGCGAAATCGCGACATGTCGCTCCATCGCTGCTGAAAAGGAGAGAGAAAAGAAAAATAGAAAGTTGTCACGAAATCGCGACATGTCGCTGAGAAGAAAAGAAAAGGTGTCGCAAAATCGCGACATGACGCTGAGAAGAAAATAAAAGGTGTCACGAAATCGTGACATGCCGTTGGAAAAGAATGAAAATGGTCACGATTTCACGACGTGTTTTGGAAGTGTACGGATGATGAAAAGTGTCACGATTTCGTGACGTGTTTTGGCAAAGTGTACGGAAGGAAAAGTCGCGATATCGAGGTAGAAAAGGTGGATTTGGAGATTGTGAAAGTGTAGGACGAAGAAATGGTAGATTTATGACGTTAGAGAGGTAGGATGTGAATGTTTAGAGATGGAAGGAGAAGTGGTAGCGATTTGTGATTTATAGGGAATAAAATGGTAGGATTTCGCGAGTGTTTGGCGAAGGGTAGGAAAGAAATGGTAGCGATATCATGACGATTTGGGAAGAGGTTCGAAGGCAAAAGTGGTAGCGATATCACGACAGTTTGTTGAAAGAAGGCAAGAGAGTGATAATGGTCGCGATTTCGCTACGTAAATTTGTCGAAGAGGCTCAAAGACAAAATGGTAGCGATTTCGCTACGATTTGGAAAGAAGCCAAGAGAAATGGTAGCGATTTCGCTACGATTGGAAGAAGTCAAAATGGTAGCGATTTCGCTATGACTTGTGGAAAGAAGGCTCAAAATAAAAAATGGTAGCGATTTCGCTACGACTTGTGGAAAGAAGGCTCAAAATCAAAAACGGTCGCGATTTCGCGACAAGATGTTGCCGAGGACGTACGACCGGGAAGAGTGTAGCGATATCGCGACATGTCACGATTTCGTGACATGTCGCGTTTTCGTGGCTAGGAAGGTGAACAGGCGGCATGCAATTTTTGTCAAGATTTTCGCAGAATGGCGTTACGAAAGGTGCAGAGAGCGTGTGACACGTGGCATGCGAGTGTCGAGTCTGCGAAGCGTTACATGCAACGGAGGATTTTAGGTGTTTCGGCCTTAAATGTGGAATAAAGACAAGGAAAAGGTGGGAATTTGAAAGGTCACATGCAGGAAGGTGAAACGAAGCGACACAGGGAGAATCGAAGAGCCACGCTAGACAGGATAAATCCAGAAGCACAGATTGAAGGAGGGGTTGGAAATTGCCGATTGCAGAGTTGCAGAGACAAAGGCTTTTTGCCATTCTGGGCCTGTACTTGGGCAATTTCCTTCTTTTTGTTCTGGAATATTTATGCCTGGAACATTCTTTGAATGTAATTGACATATCATTTAATACAAAATACAGAGTATTGGCATCTCATTGATGAGAAAGAAGGAGTCATTTTGTGCATGCATGATTTAATGTTTTATCTTTCATTCCAGATTTCTAAGGCTTTTAGGTGAAGTTTAATGCAAGTGTGCTTGGTTGCTTCATGCGAATGCCTAAATCTGGAATTACAGTAGAAACCCTAGAAGCCAAGCACCTAATCTATTTGGATTGTGCGAATTTGCAGGTTCATTAGGTTAGGTTGCATGCATAAAACCTCAATATCTTCGGTTTCATCGAATTGATGACAGTATTCTGACTGTAGTTTAGTCTTATTTCCATTTACTTTGCTTTATTTTTCAAACCCTTATTTTATTTCTTGCAGTTTAATTACTGTATTTGAATAAGCAACTGAAAATCCATCAGAATTGAAGATTAGAATAGATTTATTCACCTTGAGTCCACTAGAAATTCAAATTAAATAAACCATCAGTGCCCCTTGTTAACATCCACTTGCAAACCCTAAGATATTCCTGGCATTTCATTTGAACAACATTATTTAAGCATAACAGGAACCTTGGAGAAAGTTATTTTCTTTGCAAGCAGAGGATTTTGGGACTCAGATCCTACCGGAGAGTGTGCTTTCACAACTGGGTGAAAACACCACTCAACAAGAAGGTGATAAAAAGACCAATTTTTTTCATTTGGTTGCTTATTCAAGGAGATAGACAAACATGATGGAAGCTCTTTAGGATGAGAACGGGCACTCCTTTGATATAATCCTAGGTATGTATTTCTATTCAATTAATTATTTTACTAAATTATTTAATAAAAATATGGTGCAATATGAAGAGGCTCAAAAAGAAGTTATTGTTGTCATACTCTCTATTATCTCTAAAAAAGAAAATAAGGCCCCACTTAAACCCATTTATAGAGAGGAACTAAAGAAAGTAGTCTTTGGAATGAGTACTGAAAAAACACTAGGTACAAATGAATTTCAAATTGAGTTTTTTCAAACCTTCTAAGATAGCTTGGAGGAGGATGTAATGTTTGTTATAGAGGAGTCCATATGTATTAAAATAATTCTTAAAGCATTAAATAATACATTCATTGCCTTAATTTTGGAAGGGGATAAAGGGTACATATTTCAAATTATAGACCTATTACCTTATGTAATGTCGTATATAAAATTATCATGAAGGTATTTTTTGAGTAGCTAAAACGTCTTCCATAGAGAATTATCTTATTAGAGGAAGTGGATTTTGTAGAGGGTAGATAAGTATTATATTGTGTGGTTCTATCTTAGGAGGTAATCCACTCAATGCAAAAATTTGGTAATAGGGGAATGTTCATAGAATTGGATACGTTAAAGGCTTATGTTAGGGTGAAGTGGAGCTTCTTATCAATGATGATGGAAGCCTTCAATTTCTCTCAAAATTGGATAGAATGGGTCATGAGTTGTGTTTCTACTCTAACATACTTAATACTAATCAAAGGCCTTCCCTCACAATTGTTTGAAGATACTTGAGGCCTTCGTCAAGGAGATCCTTGTTCGCCTCATCTTTTTATCATATTGATTGAAGTTTTGGGTAGATTCATCTTGTGGATAAGATAAGGTTTTCTAATAGGTATCAAGGTGGATGAGAAGGTTTTGATTCACCTACAATTTGTGGATGACACGGTCTTGGTGGTAGTGGCCAACTTTAGGGAAGGAAGAATGATTAGAGATACCCTTAATTTTTACCTTAGGGCTACAAACTAAGTCATCAATGTTAAACAATTTAAAGTGCTATTTTTCAATCTTGATTGAAGGCTTCAGGAAAGAATTTTAGTTATCTTGGGATACATGAGGACTTTTATTTCGGTTGTATATTTGGGGTCCCTTTGCATTTTAAAAAATTGAAGATAGATATCTAGAGGAATATTTCAGATTGCATTAAAAAAATAACTAATCTTTGGTCTAAAAAATGGTTAAAATTTGTAGGTAGATTAAATTTTTGTAGTTAGTCATTTAGGCCATGGCAATTTATAAATTTTATATCCTTGTTACCCCACAAACTATATGAAAAGAGTTAGACAAGATGGCTAGAAAATTTTTATGGGGAGGATTAAAATGGAAGAGGAAATGGAACATAGTAGGTTGGGAGAAAGTAAGTCATCCTAAGGTAAAGAGAAGTTTGGGACTAAGGACATCAAATTTAAATAATAAATCTTTAGATGAAAACAATTACTAGAGGTGGATCTCCCAACCAACTTATTTATTTAGTAGAGCTTTAACTAGTAAATATTTAGGATAGGTGAATCCAAATTAGGTGAGTCATTTTCCTTTGTATGGTAATGGGTCCTTAGTGCGGTAGGCACTAAAGTTAGGATATTAGGTAGTGAAATATGGAATATTTTAGAATGTGAGGAGAGAGGAGAAGGTATGATTTTGGATAGGTTCATGGAATCAATATCCACCTATCATTGTTGAATTTTCAAAACTACAATTAGTTAAAACAACCATGGAAAGCAAGGGTTGAATACAAATTGAATGTTTTATCAACACTAGTCATTTGGGAGATTATAAGTTTAAGCAGTTTAAGAAGTTGGATGAGTGGGCAATTTCCATCCCTCTAGAATTGATATCTATCATGACTAAAATCTTGGCAAGAAGATTTCTCACAAGTATATATGGGGAGGATTGATGAGCACCAAAAATACTTATTTTATTCACATTTGTGTGAGCACTATATTAGTATAATTAATACTAGAAATGCATTTATGTATAACTATTGTGTATGATTAATTAATAATTGTGGTATTTATAATTTATCAATGTTTTTATTTGAATGTGTATGTAGCTATAAGTTTTTGATCATTCTTTTAAAATTTTGAGTTGAGGTCTTATATGGACCTAACATTACATGAATGAAATACTATTTCAACAGAATGGATGTTAGAGTTAGATCATATAACATCATTTGGATCATGTATATGTACCACCTTTGGTACATAGTTAGAGTAGGAGATTACTTTAGGGGGAAGTTAGCTATTTTAAACAATGTAATAAATGTACAAGTATCAATGTGCAAGTTGTAATGTGAAAGGTGTTACCTTGAACAACTAGGTAGAGTGATGGTCAAGGAATATCTCTTCCTATATAAAGGGCCTCATAGTGATATATTAGAGAGCAATTACATATCAAGCATATCACATGTATTGTAGTGGATAGTGGTAAAAATCTTGTATGGAGTACAATGTAGTTCTTTATCTTATACTAATGGAGTGACCACCACCTCCATACTACATTATATTTTCATCATTTTCTATTTATAGTATATTTTAGTTATATTGCAGAATTACTTTATTTTATATTTTTTGCATCTTAGTAGGACTTACGATAGATCTATCCCACTGTAGATATCCTCAAAATATAACAGTGGTATCAAAGACACAATGAATCAAAATAGTAATAGGGAGAGTTACCATTGCCACCATTGACCTACATCTTTGCAAATCGAATCTTTGCATGCCTATATGATGGTAGTCATCCATATTATCATGAGGTACCTTAAGTCATATCTTCCCCAACCTTAAGCATCGGTGACTGAAGACTCAGAAACATGAAGCAAAATGGAAGAGGGAAATAACAAAGGGGGTGAGATACAAATGATAACTACAAAATGAGGTGTAATAGTCACCGAATGATCAAGATAAAGGGAAGAAGGTGAAGAAAATATACCACTTGTTGTTACTATTCGACCATGATCTCTTCACTATCAGATCTTTGAAAGGTCCGAGGTATAATATTAGTGAACAATATTGGTTGATAGCTATCATAGAACTCATTGTATATATTTGAAAATGTATCATCCATTGCCAGGATATAAGCTGATCTAGTTTTCCCTCTATGGACCCTCATAACCCACTAGTTAGTGATTTTCATCTCAGACCATGCGGGCAACTGCTCTTTCATTTTATCAAACAAACCCAAAGGAGGAATCTAATGCTTATGAACTGTAGGATTATACTCAGCCTCCATCTAATAAAAATCATACCACGGTCGAGATGTCATCTTCTGATCAACATGCCATTCGAAGTCATGCCCCTATGGATTATTTCTCATTTGGCCAATATTCACCTAGGGGTAGCATTAAATTTTTTTGACTTTAATCATATTTTTCAACCACCCTAAAGGGTCATACTTCCACCGTTGAGGTAACTCCACCATACCCATGTCGTAGAGTACTTCATTAATCAATTTATTTTGTACAACCTGGTCGATATCAATACCACCAAAGCAAAATGGCATGGTGCATGTAGTATTCTTGCCTCTTCCTTCCCCAAATATGTCATTGATGTAGTCATTATGATAGATAACTTCCATTGTGAAGAGGAACTTAGTAGTAAAATATGTAAAGAGAAATGGCTTATGAGTGAAATATCCCTACATCAACAAGAAAATATCTCCTTTCTCCTTAGCAAAAATTTATTCCCTCATTGCTCTTGGCACTCTTTCACATGTACTAGAAATAATTTTGAGGGTAGGGCCCAGAAACATGCGATTGAAATTGTAAAATGACTCCCTCCTAGACAAGCGTGGAGTCCATGAATAAACTAGTAGCTTCTTGTCTACCCCATCAACTAGCTTGACTGCTATGAAAGAAAATTATTGGTGTATGTGGAAGAAGAAATACCAGGCCAAAAATTATGTGTGTTTGAATAAAACTACTCTTTCACTTTGTATTATTTCCAACTGGATGTGCATTTCTCAAGCCACTTAATCTACCCAGTTAAATAAAATAGGGTTTGTGCTTTCTTTCATGGCTAACGAGGCATAAAATTCCACCTGTAAAATACACTACACCACTGTTGCTTGGCATTTATACACTATGGTATCAATAGGAATACTGGATACCCAAGCCAACATGGAATGCATGCCTAAAATTGTAAACTCCATAAAAGGTTTCAACAAAGCTAACAACTCTCTGAATTGGGGCACCTTTATCAGTTGGTTCTCCATGAACTGGTGCAATGTTATAGTTGATGGGTACCTCTTTTCTTGTTCTTTGAGATTCATATTCTTGAACACGACATCCAAGGAAGGCTTCACCCCACAAGCAAATTTCTCTCTGACTACACTAGGCAAAATGGTGAATAATTTTTCTCCCTTCGCATTACGGATGACCCTTGTTGTAGGGTGATAAAAATTTGAAATTACCATCACCATATTAGGGAAGCAATGCATGGGTGTATACAAATACCAAGAAAGTTGCGCATGATAATTAATAGCTAATAGTCTTTCTAACATCAAACCTTGCCTAACAACCATATCCTGGTGTAATTTTTCTATGCCTTTGTGCAAAATTGCATAGTCTCCAATATAAGACAGTGCATCAGAATATGGGTCAAGCTCTGTATTTTCATTCCTTCCAGATTTTAAAGCTTTTTTACCTCCTTGTGCTATCTTGGGAAAAGCAAATTTTGTTGATTCGACAATTTTTCTATCTTGGGCTAAGCAACTTTTGTTGATTTGACAATTTTCCTTCCCATCGTCATACAATTGGCTTTACTAAAATAGTCTAATAAATTTGCAACAAAGTAGCAATTTAGGGTACTTAAGGATAATCAAGAAAATAAATTTGATTCTTTCTTCAACCACAAGTTGTATTTAAAATATTTCCTCTAAACTACCTAGTCAAATGCAGGTGGTGCACTTGATGAGTTTGGGTAGATGTGCTTTCATTGGTTCTCTCACCCAACACATTTTTAATGAGAACTTAACTGCCAATAATGTCCTTGCACTACAAATATTCCATGAACTTTGTACGCAGTCACTTTATCTTAAAAAGTGTAATCCTGGTATTTAATGACTCACTCTAGAAATGAAAAATGCCATGTGTGAGTGATGGGAATTCTTTAGGGGTGAAAGTATTAATTACGTTGCATTAAACTTCCAAAACATCTTCTAAGATATTTCACTGGTAAATTATCTTAATTTCCCCCAATTAACTGGAGCTCACTCAAAAATCAACATAAGATAATGAAAAACATCAGCTAGGTGAAATTACCAAGATACTTGCGCTTCAAAAATGGTCTCCCACTTTTTGCTTGGGAAACTCCATGCTTGAGAGTCCCTTTAAAAAAATCATCTCCAAATTTGCACCGAAAAAGGTTATTGCTAAAAAACAAGCTTTAACTAAGAGTGCTTTGCATGAAAAAACAGGGTAAAATTAATTTTGCCTCCCTCTTTTCCAAACTTAGTGCTACCAAATGGAATTTTAAAAAACATTTATTTTTTTTTCAATTGTTGTATGGTAGTTTCGCTCCAAAAATGTCTTCTAGGAAATACTTGGGGGTTTCACCTTGAAAATAGAAAAAACATAGCAATCTTCTTTGTGGGGCAAAAATAAAATTTGTATCCGTTATTTTTGTCCTTTTTACTTTTATTTTTTATTTCCCCCCCTTTCTTTCTTTTTATCTCCCTTTTTTGGTAATTTTAAAAGAGGGGTGCTTTTAAAAAAAAAAAAAGCAAATCATACCTTTGACAAAAATTAACTTTAACTTTACCTCCAAAATAAATTGCTAAGAAATTATATTTTTTCTTTTAATGATTTTTGCCACGCATATGAGTGAAAATCCCCCCCTTTTTTTTTTAATATTTTCAAGCGAAAACATTTTAATTGGTAAAGATATGATTTTGGGGCAAAAGCACTTGCTCGAGATAGAATTAAATTCTCCCAACACAAAATTCATCAATTTTTTTCTTTTCTTTTATCTTATATCATTTAAAAAAAAACTCGACTGAAAACAAAATAGCTTATGTGCATATATACATTCTTTATCAAAATTCTATCACTAATGGTAGACCTTCAAATGAAGACCATTTATGAGAATTGGCAGCACACAACCATCCTTATCCTGTAAATAAAATGAGTTGAACTGATTCATGCCTGAAATCTAGAACGGGACCTCCCATATCACTTCAAACTTGTGACACTTGTCAGGCTTAGCCTTGTTTTCATTCCATTTCAGCACTAGATCACTCACCTCAAACCATTTCTCTGAAGTTTTCTTTCCAAACAATTTTTGTGTCATCTGGGCATGTTCCATGAAGGTATTGTATGATATTTCCCTCTATTTCTCCAACTATAAAAGTTGTGCCAATATTGCACTCATGGGGTTAGATTTGTCGTATTTACCATACAACAAGTACCATGACTGAAGAGCCAACAATTCAATATGAATAGGTAACACTCCTTATTTACCATACACCAAGGTATAAGGAGACGTTTTAATGGATTTATTAATGAATAAATGATCAGCCCATAATGCTTGATTTAGGAGTAGGTGCCAGCTACGCTTGTTATCACCCAGGGTCCTCTTTAGAATTATCAGTAAATTCTTGTTTGTGGACTTAGCCAAGTTGTTCCCCTGCGGATAATAGTTATATGATATCTTCAAGTTAATCCCATACTTACCCATGAATTCACTAATTTTGGCATCGATAAAGGGAGTCCCATTATTTGTTATTATTGCATCAGGTATGCCACGATGAGTGATTAAAAATTCAAGGAAAGAAATAAATATTTCCCGATTTACCTTCTTGGTTGGGATTACTTCTAAAAATCAAGTGAAATAATCGGTTTCTATCAGGATGTATTTGTGTTCGACAGAGGAATTGGGATCAATGACACCAATAAATTCTAGGATCCATTGTTGAAATAGTGCTTCTACTTGAATCAGATGAAGAGGTAACGATGGATTTTTGCTTCTGCCAACATATCTCTAGTAGTTATCACAATTATGACTGACTTTGAAAGCATCTACAAAGAGAGTAGTCCATAAATAACCCAATTTAATAATATTCAATGCCATTGGCCTCCCTGCATAATGGCCTCATGATAGACCAGAGTCAAACTCCTCTAGGATTCTATGTTTCTCTGACTCTCGAACACACCTGAGAAGTACCCCATGAATATTTTTATGCAACAACTTGTTTGGTATCATCACGTACATAAGGGCCTAAATTTTGAATCTCCTTATCTATGAGACATTAAGGTCTGGAGGACATCTTCCTTATTGGAAATATTAGACAAGGTCCTTTATCCAATCACGATCACTAGAGTGATTAGTGAAATTGCTCACTGAATCTTCAAGTTGGCAAATCATGGATTTAGATGCAACGCTTTTTTTAAGCTCTTAACATAGTGCTCATCATCGAACCAACTTGGTTGGATAGATTTTAATGTCATAGTCCTAAACCTTAGAGACCCAACCAACTCTCTTGTCTCTCAGCTCTCCTTGAATGATGAAACTCCAGATGTTTGGATGAATAACATAAACTATTATTTTTCTTCGAGAAACAAAATGTCGAAACTTCTTCAAGGATTTCATCACTGCATATACTTGATTTTTGATGAAATTATATTTTTCTTCATACGGTTGGATGAACTAGCTCAAGAAAGCAATTAGTCGCTCATCTCCATCATCTCCTTTATACGTAAGCACTGCTGCATAGATTTATTTCTCACCAATGATGTATAGGGTAAAATATTTTGAGTAATTTGGGCTCACAAGAACTGGGGCTTGAGCAATTCTTTATTTGATTTACATGAATATTTTATTCCTCTGCTTGGTCCATTTTAACTCAATATTCTTATTTAAAAACTCAGTCATCGACTTTACCACTTGGATGAAATCTACCATAAAATTTCAAACAAAGTTCATGTGCCTAAAAAATTATTGTAAATCCTTCTTGCTAGCTAGAAATAGAATATTTAGGAGGACTTCAGCTCTAGTTGGGTCAATCATCGAACCTTCTTCTGAAATAACATGACCTAGGAGCTTACCTTATTTCACCACAAAGATGGACTTCTTTGAGTTAATTGATATTCCAAACTCCTAATAGTTTTCAAAAACCTATCTTAAATGTAGATTATGTTCCTTTCTATTGTAATATAAAACATTTAGTCATCCAAATAAATAATAATAACATGATTCAACAACTCATTGAAATATACATCCATCACTCTCTAAAAATTTGCACCAGCATTTAAGAGACCAAATGACATCTGTTGATAAGAAAAATTTCCCCATTTTGTGGTGAATATCGTCTTATATTGATCTTTATCCTTGACCTAAATTTGGTTATAGACAAAGAATCAATCTAACGAAGAGAATATTTGAGCACCAACAACCACATGAATAATCTAATCAACTTGTGGTAGCGGATAATGATCCTTTAGAGATGCATGACTTAAATTTTAAAAATCCATGCATAGGTGAATATCTCCATTCTTCTTTCTCACTAGGACCATATTTTCTACCCAGGTAGAGTGCTTAATCAGGTAGATGATTTTGGATTCTACCATCTTCAATAGTCTAGCTTTCATTAGATTTTCAATCTTGGGATTAACTAGTCTTTGCTTTTTCTTGAAGGGTTTCACTCATTCCTATAACTCAATGGTATGATGGATCACATATTTTTTATATCCTTTCAAATCTTGGAAGCTCCATGCGATAATGTCTAAATACTTGTGAAATAATTTCTTAATCTACTCCAACTCTTCTTGAGTACAATTAGTGTTGACTTTGATCAACTTTTTGAGTCCCAAATATAGTTAAGTATACTCCTTTTTATCTACCTTGATCTTATGCTTTTTTGCTCTATTGTTTTTATCAAAGAGACTCTCAAGTGTAATCAACCCTTTCATAATATGATTATTCTATGACTAGATCAAACCTTCGACTTCTTCCTCATCAAGTTTTCTCTCTTCCACATTACTAGCTTATCTTATCAAGAAGTTAACATTCTACTCATCGCTTTCAAACACTTGCCAATGGATATTTTTGTTAGGGACTGAAGGTCTATAAACTAACCTCACAGTCTTAGAATTTCTCACCACATGCTCAACTAGGAAAACTTAGCACCAAGGGATGCCAGGATATCGACATGCTTGTTCTGGTCTGATGAGATTGCTTAGATGTTCAATGTTGTATAAGCCACAAAGACGTCCCAAAATTTATTATGATATACCTTTAGATAATATTTCTTGGAAACACACTTACTGGTCACCTGGTTGAAAATTATCTCAGAACATCCAAAGATTTATAGTTGTTTGATCGTGATCTTCTCTACCTTTTTTATACCCAAGCATAGTGCTTCATACTTAGCAGTATTATTTTTATAGCTCCAGGTCAATTGGTAAGAGTACATCTTCTATACAACAAAGGGATAAATGAGAACAACCCCAGATCCTGAGCCATTCTTACACCTTGCACCATCAAAGTATGAATTCCATAATTGATTAGGAATAGGATCTTCCTCATCAGATGCCTTCACTTCAACTTTTTCAAGCTTAGTAATGGTGTAGCAATCAATTTTGGTCTCCATCATGGCATTAAAATCGAGCATTGAAAACTCTTCTATTCAAAGCTCATTTAGAACTTCTTCCATCAAGTCTAACTCCTCCAATTCTTTGATCATCAGGTTGACAAAATTTATGGGTTTATCTTCTTCTTCAATTTTCTCTATGTAATAAGTTGAAGGCTTCTTATTATAAATTTGGATTATATTCCATTTGACAGGAATATTCAAATGAGAATAGTTTAGAGAAAGGTAGTTTCCCAACTTGGTAGTAAAATACCACAATAGGCATATGTTGAAGTACGATTCCAGATCGACCACAACCACTTCTTGGATGATAGTGATATCATGTTTTTTTATGCAACACAATGGGGATGTCTTTTATGATGAGGATCACATGGGAGAGAAACATGGTAGATCATGTGCAACAATCCTATTAGAAGGCTACTAGATGGAAATATATCAAAAATTAGCAGGGGTAGAGACTAAGGACCTAGAGGAGAGAGGGTCCTTAGAGAAGAGGAGGTAGACAGATATAGAGGTCCTCTCATTAGGAGAGGGTACTTCAGATTATGGGAGGAAGTGGTTAGCAGTAGTAGGTTGGATCCCTATAGCAGTAGGTACCCCCACCATAGTAGGTTATACTATATCCTTAGTAGGAGGCTCTCTTATCCCCTAGATAGGATTGACATAAGAAGGACATTGTTATGGAGGTTGGGGAGTCGAGCATTGTGAGAGAGGTTGTTGCTCTATGGGAAAATAATACTAGTTTGAGGAGTGAGATCGGTATTTAGGCAAACTGAATATAGGTCTTAGAGGTACAACTTGCACAGTCACAAACTCTATTAGGGTAGGCTTAGTTTCAACTAGCCCAGGTACAGGGATAGGAATTATCATAAAAAATGAGAAGTGGTACTTCAGGATAGTTCTCGAGTAACAATGCATTATTGGTAGTGGTGGTTGCAGCATCACAACGAGGATCCTTCTACTAAACATTGTATTATAAGTTAGTTCCTGAGGGTCATAGGGTTCTATTACCTCCAACGTTTGCTACACTGAGTCATGTTCTAGGATGGTGTTTAGGGTTGCTCAGTTTCAGGTGCCAAGACCACCAGATGATGATAGTTAGAGCTCGAGATGTTCTAGAGAGTGATATAATGAGTTTTGTTGTTTTGGTATACCCCTTAGTGATTGAGTATGCTAGTTTATGATTGTGGCATTCCAGTCGACCATTTTGTTCCTTATGTACTTTTTGATATATATATATATATATATATATATATATATATATATATATATATATATATATATATATATATATATATATATATATATATATATATATATACTATTGTTCTTTTATTTTGTCATTTTTTAATTTTATGGTTATGCATAATGCAAAATATTATGGTTGTTTTTGTGATGATCATCATAATCATGCTTATGGTCATGTTTGATTTGCTAATGTTGTTTTATCATGCTTAATCAAGATATTGTTGTAGAAAAGTGAAGTGTGATTTGATGTAGTTGATATTTGGTAATGTGGTGGGATTGAATTTTTGGTAGATAAAATATTGTTTTTAGAAAAATGCTCTTATGATTTTAATCAGTTAACAAAAGACCTTGAGGATGTATGCTTGTATATGATTGTTTATGGAGGCTACCCCTCACATTGGTCATGAAGTGGATCTTGTATGAGTTTTTTGTTGTATTACTAACATCGAAGGGTTGTGATCAACAAATAACTTAAAATTTGTTGATTGGAAGTGATAAGTAATGTGTGATATTAAGATTAATTTTATTTTAAGCTTAAGATAAATATGACATAATGGGGATTATTAAGCATGAAAAATTGGATAGAGGACGTGCACTAGGCATACGATTCCTAGTGTGAAGTAAATGGGAAAATTTTATTAGGAATATCTCAGGCCATCATCGCAAAGTCTATATGCAACTATATGACCAAGCAGTTATGTATTATCAATGTAATTTTTAGTATATGATAAGCAATCATGCAATTTAGTGAAATTAAAGTATTGTACTAAGTGGTATATATTAATTAGTTTTATGGGCCAATTTCTTATGCTAACAGTCATACAAATCCATGAGGATATGGTGACTTCATCTAATAAAAACTCAAGGAGAATCTTGGTCATTTCTAAAATGAAATTAGGTTTATCAAGAACCAGTGTGTGATTTGTGTATTCATTTTCTATCTTGACATTAATTATTATACAATATCTCTCAAGGATCAAATGTGTGTGTGCATGAGGTTCATTTACCAATTTTGATTAATGTAATGATGCAAACCAAATTTTAATAACCATGTGTATGCAAATGATGAATTCATTTACCGTGATTTTATGCATGCGGTTCGATTTAATTACTTTGTAATAGAAGCCAACAAAAGATAGCTAATCCATAATTTGACATTGGTTTGTACAAAAGAAGGTCACTAATGTGACAGATATGTCATCACGCGTAAGACTACCCCATTGCTAGGAATGTTTCATTCAACCTATTACTATAATAGGGATCAACCCATGATTTTTGAATAAATGAGGAATTTCAGCGATTCAAGCTCACTACCCCTTCTTTTCTTCCTATTTGAAGTATGGATTCTTATTCATTTTTTAACAAAGGTATTTTATTTGCTTTGTAGTAAAATCTTCTTTTTCTAGGGATACTTGCTCATATTAGGCAAAGAGCAAGGTATTTTATTCGGGTAGGGAGTAGCTTGTCCTTTTGCCAATTCTCATCATTCTGGACCATGCGCATAATAGGATAACAAGGGAAATATTTCACTTAAGGAGCTAGGACTACTATGTAGCATCATATTTATTAGTGCAAAATAATTTTAAAATATGTGTAAGTGCATTTTCAAAAGGTGGTAGAATCAATTCCCAAAGCTAAAATTTTTGTTAATGTAGAAGCAGTGATTTTGGTTCAAGAGAGATTTATAATAAAATATCTAAAATCAAGATTTTATTTATATGTGAATTTTGTGAGTGGTTTAGGATAAACTCTAAAATTCTTCAAAGAAAACCAATATTAACTATGAATCTATAAAGGATTAGTCTAATATTTAAGTAATATAATAACTGAATGTGACTATATGCCATATGCAATTGGACCAAAACTTAATAAGGATGTAATATTGAATGCAACTAGATGAAATATGATGAGTATGAAGTGGTTGTGATTATGAAATAAACTATATGCAAGAAATATTGTATGTACAAAATATATGACAATTATGTACAATGGTAGGTCATGGCTTTATGCATAATATCATTTGAGGTGCATGATATTCATTGGCTCCTTAAGGTATTTTCCATCTAAAGTAGCCAAACTATATGCACCTGATACAAATTTAGTAGTGATGATGAATGGACCTAACCAATTGGGCTGAAATTTTTCTTTAAGATCAGTTCGAGCATTAGTATTTTTTTTATTTTCTTTGAGAAATAGGTCTCCAAACTCAAAATATAAATTATACACTTTTTTTTTTTTTTAAATAAAGGGGTAAAAATTTATTGATAAAAAGTCTGGATTACAAAGTACAGTTGAGCCCCCACCCAGGACTCAAATAAGCAACAAGATAGGCTAAATCACCAGACAAGGTCAACTCCCAAAGAAAAAAAAAAAAAAAAAAACAAACCACATTAAGTATGAACATCCTTATGGATCAACTCCCGTAGGTGTTGAGAATCCCCAGACGAGAGACTCTCCTAGTTATCAATACTCTGTCCTAAATAAAAACCACATCCGGAGAATGAACATGAATCAAATCACGAACAAATTTTTGTCTGGGGATGTTGTTCAACCCCCTTACATTCCATGAAAGTATAATCATTTTTGGGGGTTATAAAAATGGGAGTCCAATGTTCTCACCAAACCTGACTCTACCAAAGTCTCCCCTATTAACTTAATTTTATCTTGGTCATTCTTTCGACCCACCTTCATATTCTTATCTAAAGCATTTTTTTTAATTATTTTATGCTGCAATCCCAGCACCGTAGGAGTTTTACAGTCCATGGATGACTGCATCAGTGCCTGGGTAGGAGAGGACACATCTAAATCTGTGCTATTTTCTAAGATAACTTCACTTCCAGGGCTAGGGCCAACCATATCACCTATACTCGAAACCAAAGCCCTTTGTTCTTCATTTAAACCCCCTGTATCTGGTTCCCTTGGTTCCACCTCATGAAGAGACAATTGATTTGGTCCTGTTATATCTATAACAGGTAGTGATGTTTTAGGTATCTCCACGCACTGATCAAGATTCTCTAGAATTTCAAAACAATTGAGTTGAGCATCTGGCTGGTTATACTTAATTTCTCTTTTTTTCTTTCTTCCTTTGTTTTGAGGTTTTACCGTAACAAAGCCTTCCTTATCCTGATCCCCCTCCTTTATCGAGGATTTTCCTTTATCCATATTTTGTATAGCTTGAGAGGGCCCAGGATTTGAAGCCATAGGTAGGACAAACTTAGGGAATTTTCTTTGTAAGTGGCCATATTCATGGCAAATCCGACAATGAAATGGAAGAGCTTCATAGTCAATTGTTTGAACCCATGTGGTTGATCTGAACTGTATTTCAATAGAATCTGGAATATGATTGTTTAAATCAATTTCAACACAGATACAGGCAACAGAGATTACCTTTTTATCCAACGTCTGTCCTGATGGCCCAACCGGCTTCCCAAGTAGAAGGGCAATCATATGCAAGATGTCATTTCTCCAAAATTCTAATGGGAGCCATGGAAGCCGAACCCACACCAGAACCTGTGACGGTCACTCCTCTAATGGGTTGAAACCCACATTCCAGGGTTTAAGAAAGAGTCCCGCTTGGTTACAGAAATAGGGACCTCCTTCAAATGTTTTGTTATGATCCACAAGACAAGAAAAAACCACCATAAAATAGTTGTTTGCACTCAACATCACCTCCACATCACCTTCAGGGTTCCAAGTCTTCCTAACCCAAGCCTCTACAAAGGGAAGAGAAATTCGGATGCCCATAAATTTACCAATAAGCGCATGTTTGGTTAAATACTCCACATATTCTGCCACCGAGTCTAGTTGAACCACTAGAACCGGCCTGGCTTCACATTGTTCCAAACATCCATTGTTCTTTAACAAGCGATTCCTAACATGCAATGGGAAATCCTATTCCTTCCAATCATTTTTAAAATAAATACTAGCCCTAGCATGCACGCTCTGTGACGGACCTGATGCCATCACTACATTCCTCCAGTTGTTCATACCTCCTCCAGAAACTACTGCCATCCCCACAGAGCCCACCAGATAGGTTTCAAAAAAATTCCAGCAAAGCAGCTTTCCTCATCAAACCCTAGCAGAGCAAAAAACTCATCATTTAAAATTATACACTTTCATGGAGTACGATATTTTGAGTTTTTCTTGATAGGATTGAAGATTCTCCAAAGCATTTATGCACTTTTCATCTAGTAATTCCAATTGGCTTAGTCATCTAACATGATATTCATCTCCTACTTCAGCGTCTTGAAGTAAAAGATTTAAATAAGGGACTTCTAGCTCAAAAGGAAATACAACTTCAACACCATATACCAAGACAAAGGGATAAGTGCTTTTAGGGGTTCAAACACTGGTTCGATAAGCCCATAAGGCGAGATATAATTGAGTATGCAAATCTCACCCTGATTTATTAACCAATCATTTTTAGATTTTAATCAAAGTTTTGTTGGATGCTTTAGCTTGGCCATTTTCTTGTGGATACTAAGGAGTAGACCATCTATGCTAGATTTTATATTTACACAAAGCTTTTGTATATATTTATTTTTGAAGCATGTTCTATTATTAGAAACAAGTGTAGATGGAATATCAAATCAATAGATGATTTGATTAAAAATATAATTAGAGACTTTAGTTCTTGTGCAAGAAACCAGTGGCATGGCTTCTATCCATTTTTTAAAGTACTTAGTTGTTGTTATAATAAATTAATGACCATCTGATGAAATTGGATTAATCTTCCCAATAATGTCTAGGTCCCATTTTGAAAAATGCCAAGGGGAAGAAATGGATTGAAGCTCTTGGATAGGAGCATGGATAAGATTTGTGTATCACTAAACTTTTTCACATTGACGCACATAATCATTGGAATATTTTCCATGGAGGGCCAAAAATGTCCCATTCGTAGGAGTTTTTTGGCTATGGAACTGCCACTAAAAAACCTCTACAAGATCCATCATGCACTTTGCTTAGTGTTTTTTTGGATTCATATAGGTTGAGGCACCTTAGAAGGATACCTTCAAAATACCTTTTATACAATATACTTTTGATGATTATGAAATGAACAACTCGTTTATGTAATAGTATACGATGATTTCTATCTAGACAATATGGGAACGATCCATTCTAGATAAAGTTGAAGATATCTCCATACCATTATTATGAAGAAGTTTCTTCAATTGCAAAGACGTCTAAGAGTTTTAGGCAAGACTCTAATGAAGTGGAATTCTTAACTTGGTGAATGATGATAGTAGCATGATCATCATCCAAATTTGAAGGAATAATAGAAGTAACTATTTCCATAGCATCCACAAAATAGTTACTAGTATGAGGGATAGATTTGATAGTAACTTTCTCAAATAAAGACATAAGTTTTAAAACATATTCTTTATAGGGATGAAGTTTCTCATCTCAATTTTGATAAATATTATTAATTTTATTTACCATAAGTTGCTAGTCTCCAAAAATTGATAAGATTTTAATATTCAAGGCTAAAGCTGCTCATAACACAAGAATCAAGGCTTCATATTCTATTGTGTTATTTGTACAAGTAAATTGAATTTTTTAAAATAATGGGGTAAGTTATTTTTGTGGAGACACCAATATAATGCCTACACCTACACCACTCATACAACGGGCTCGATCAAAAAATAGAGTCCAAGATTCTAAATGTTCACCTTCTATATCAAGGCATTCATTTGGAATATCTATTATCAAAGGTTGAGTAGATTGAAGAGAAGTGGTGAGTTGATCAGCTATAACTTGTTCTTTAATGTATTTTTGACCAATAAATATTAGGTCAAACACACTCAAAACGAGAACCCATTTTGCTACTCATCTTGATAAATAAGATCTACTCATCAAATACCATAATGGATCAAACATTGCTATGACAAAATTTTTTTGACTAAGTATATAATGGTGTAGCTTCTGTTAGAGAATACAACAGCTAAGCAGAGCTTTTATAAAATAGTATAGTGAGTTTTATAACTTATCAAGGTTTTTCTTATGTAATAAATAAATCTCTCTTTCGTATACTCATCATGTTGCACAATCATTGCTTCTAATGCAAGTTTTGAGGCAGAAATGTATAAAATAAAAGAATGCTCAAGCCTAGGTGGAACAAGCACTGGCAGTGTAAGTAGATAATTTTAAGAGCTTGAAAGGCTTATTGATATTCATCATCCCATTAAAAAGGGGTATTTTTATTATCTTAAAAAATGTTGACATTTATCTACTAATTTATTGATGAAATGACGAATGGATTGGAGTTTACCTTGTAAACTTCTAAGCTCTGTCAATGTTTTTGGTGGCAAGATATCAATAATAGCCTTGATTTTAATAAGATATATCTCTATTCCTTGCATAGATACAATAAATCCTTATAATTTACCTAATTTCACTCCAAATACATATTTTTTTGGGTTTAAATAGAATTTGCACTCACAAAGTCTATTAAAGATCAGCGTAGGTCAAGAATGTGATCTTCCTCATTAATGGATTGAGTTATAATGCCATCAACATAATCATGTAGAATATCATACATCATATCATGAAACACATATGTCATAACTCTTTGATAAGTTGCCCCTACATTACTTAAACCAAAGGGTTACTTTCCAAAAAAAATACCCCATGTTGTAATGAAGGTAGTTTTAGGTTGATCCTCTGGTGTTATACGAATTTGATTATATCCCAAAAATACAACCATAAGGGATAACATCCCACTTCCTATCGTAAAATCAATGATTTGATCCATATTAGGAAGGGGAAAGTCATATTTGGGACATGCAACATTGATATCCCTAAAATTAGTACATACTTTGATTTTAGTAGCCTCTTTTTTGGTTACTAGAACAACATCATATATCTAATCAAAATAGTCTATGGCTTGAATGAAATTGACATGTAAAGGTTTTTACAATTCATCTTTAACTAACAAGGCTACTTTAGGATACATTTTTCTAAGCTTTTATTTTATATATTTAGTGTCAAGTACGAACCACTAAGTGGTGCATATATGCCCGTGCGAAGATATCAACATATTCTACAAGATTTTTTATGTATATACTTTGTTCTTATTTAATTAAGGCAACTCCTATTTTAACCATATGAGGGTCCGTTTTTGTTCCAATATTAATTTTGAAGATATCTTCTACTAAAATATTCAAGTCCCTTTCGAATATAGGAGGAGCGAGTGAAACACCCATTTCCTAGAGTTATTCTAGGGATAGTTTGGCTAACTCTTCCTATGTTGTTATTGTTTGAAAAGGGGATATACATGGGATAAACCCATCAAAGAAGAAACTATTTCTCATGAATTATTCAATGGGGATATCAAAAGAGACATCTCCTTCTACACACTCATTTGGAGTGATAATAGTTTTTTAATAGACTACTAAAATCATATTGCAAGAAAATAAATGATTTGTCTTTCTCTTCTTAATATTCATTAAATGTTTTTTATTTTCTAAATATTCACCATATGTGATTAGGTTATCATATTCATCTAAGGGAAAAGGTTGAGATTTCATAGGAATATAGCCTATACCACATTGGGTAGGCCATTACTCAATCTCAAAGGGTTCATATATGCCATTTTCAAAATGATCCAAATATTTACCCTTCTAACCCATATCGCACATAATTTGCATTGATTTTATATATCTGCTGGAGAAGTAACATTGAGCTAAATTATTCTCATCAAATTTAAAGCTCATTTATTTAATGTTGATTTTATCGAGGGAACATCCTATTAAAATAAAATTACAACTCCCAACATGATATATGGTTTCCCATTTGTGAGATAAACTTGTCATTCATAGGGATGGCGATAATTGAGACAAGAAAATGGAGTTTTGTACAAAAAAATAAGCATGCTCTATGGATTCTAATATGGTGGATAAATATGGTAAATTCTCATCTATGATAGGGTATGATGTAGAAGTATTATTAGTTTTAGAAGGTATAGGTGTGTCAAAATAAGGTAAAGGTTCAATCTTTGGGGAAGAATATTTAGAAGGAACAAGGGTCAATGATGATAGAGTTGGACAAATGGAACATTAATGGGTTTCACCATTACACACATTTCAAATAGTATAGGATATCCATGAATGGTGACCAATTTATTTTTGAACTCAAATTTTACACACTAATGCAAAGTAGAGGGAACTGCCCTCATGGCATTGATCCAAGGACATCCTAGAAGGATGTTGTATGATGTTAAACAAGATACAACAAAAATGGATGTTCCAAATTTCTAGGACCAACTTGTAATGTGATGGATATCACACCACAAGCTTCTTAGGTTTCATCATTGAAAGCCTTAATAATCATTTTAGTTCTTATTAAGTCTTCATTTTTGAACCCAAACCTTTTAAAAAAATTGTAGGTGCAAATATTTAGATATGAACCATTGTCAATCAATACCATCTTAACACACACATATCTAATTAATCATGTTATGTATAAAGGATTATCCCTATGCATACTTTGAGGAGGTATATATTTATCATAAAAATTAATGTAGTCAACTCCTTGAGAGGCTACAACATTAACTATGACAGTTGGCTCTATATCCTGAGGCACCATCATTTTACTAAGGGTATTGATTAATTCTTCCCTATGAACATATGAAGTCCTAATAAGGTCAAGAAGAGAAAGTCTAGTTGTTGTATTGGCTAGTTCATTGATATCAAAATGAGTTTTCTTTTGAGGTCGAATTACGTTATTCCCTTTATGAGGTGGTTTTAGGACAAAAGGTGGCTGATCCACATCATTTAGTTGAGTTGTAGGTAATTGACTTTGAGAATTTTGAGCTTTAACTTGTTGTCTAGTAATGGATTCAACTTTAGCCACAATTTTACTTGATTGATGTGGAATAAAAAAATCATCTTGAATAGATTACAATCTAGCAGTTGATGTTTATTTTACGACAAAAAGTTATTATGAAGAAGGATGGGTTGTTATCATCCTTGGAAATGGTTCCTCTGGAACTAATAAATATGTAATGGGTAGAATAGGTCATGATTCATCCTCTAAACTATTATAATTAAAAGAACTAATATCTACTTCATATTTTGTTTCACTTTATGTATGTTTAAAATATGAGGATTGTGATTTTATTTCTTGGAACTGCTTAATCGTGACAATGGATTGAGTAGGCACAAATATATTTTGTGGGAGTTGCGAAGGTAAGTGACTACTAAAAATTCCCACATCATGTTTTGATGAGGCATACTCTTATAATCTAGCTGATTCACAACTTCCTTACCATGATTTGGTAATGGGTTTTGGAAGATGTCTAGATTGTGATTAATATTTTGTGCATGTTTCTTTTATGATTTTGTTGACATATTAGCATTTGATAGAGGATTTTCCACTCCCAAATTTCCATTATCAATAAATTCTTGCACCAAGTGTTTTAATATTCTACAAGTTTTGGTTTGATGTCCGTCAACATGATGGAAATCACAATGTTGATCTGGCCTATACCAAGGTTGAGAGGTGTCAAATTTTTGTATCTCTAGCAATTTTGTCAAGCCTTTTTCTACCAATTGTGGTAAGACCATTGTAAATGGTTGATTTAATTTTATGAAATTCTATTGTGGAGGTTTTTTAGGTGTCTTTTTTTTCTATGGTATTAACATTTGGAGGTCTACAATCTGTGACCCCATCTCCTACCACATGTTTGTTTTTGTATTGATTTTTTGATGATTTATCCTCATCCTTCATTTTAATTTATCCTTTTTTGATGAGGTTTTATTATACCCTTCTTTAAAAATCTATATCTTGATCAAACAAGGTTACGATGGCAATAGCCAACTCATAGGATAATTGTTCTTGTCAAATTTTTATGACAATTTCTAGTATTTCTCTTGGATGTAGGGCAAAATGAAATTTACCTAAATGTTTTCTCCATCGAGCTATAAATTTTGTGAAACTTTCTTCCTTCCCTTATTTTAGGTTGTACAAATCCTTAATTGTAACATGTATTTCTATATAGGTGCCAAATTGGTGCACAAATAACTTTGTAGTTTCTTTGAAGTTTCTTAAGGAGTGTGTTGGCAATTGATAATACCATTCCAAGGCCATACCTCCTAAAATTTTTGGGAATATTTTTAATAGCAACATGTCATCATATGCAATTTTGTGGTAAGTGGTTCTAAATATGCAAATATTCTCAATGTAATATTTGATCCTCTTATAAATCGAAAAAAAATGGCATGGGAAAGCGTTTAGGACATGGTCTAGTAGCAACTATAGAGTCTAACTGTTGATTGCACATTTCCTTATAACTATATGTAGGGAAATAAGGGTTCATTTGGTCTAATCATGAAGCTAATTGTTGGACTATAGATTCAATATGATGTGGTTTCCCATTATGTTTATTTTCAGTTGTATTTGTATAAGCAGGATAGTATGTATGTTGTGATGTCGCATAAAGAGTTGAAACAATAATGATGTTATGCATAGGATTTAAAGGTGGAGGGTTTATGAGCTTATAAGGAGGTATATTTTATTGCAAATTTGGTTGATAAGAAGTCAATATTTTCATATTTTTATTTTTTTGATATGTTGAGGCTTGAATAAATTGAGTGTTAAAATATTAAGAAAGAAAGTTATTATTTGTAGAAGCAGAAGGTTGTTTTTGGGTAGTAGTAGTGGCTACAAAAATAGATTTATGTTTCGATGCCATGGTTTTTTGAATTTGGGTGATATCTAAGGAATGATCATCATGAGTGGCAGGTTGTAATGGAGGAAGCTTATCACTCGCATATGTCTCTGGTTGTGGGTAAAGTCAAAAAGATTATTCTAAAGCTGATTCCATTGAAAAATTACCTCTCTTGAGTTGGTGTTCTATTTGAAAGGCATTTGTGAGGGTAGATCGATTATGACTTAGAAATTCATAGAAATGTTGCACAAATTCAAAATGAATGTCCCCTTGAGGTCCTACTTTAGGTTCAAAAGGGTCAACTATTTTGTCTTCTTTATTTTGTGCTTTTTGTGCAACGTGTTCTTCTTGAACTTATATTTTTTTTTTGGTATTATGGTTTTTATTATCTAACTCCCCTTCAGATTCGGTTTCCACCTATTTACCATTCCTTAAGGTTTTAGGCATATTTTATTTTGTTTTATTTTGTTTTGTTTTTTGATGCTACTCCTATTTTTTTTTGTTTTAAATAAAATTAAAAGGGTTTGTCTACCAAATATTTACAATATTTTAAATCACAAAACTAAAGTTATTTTACTCTTCCCAAAAGATCTTATAAATATCATTGAAAGGTTCTAGGTCTTGAGGGTTCATGAAATGTTCCTCTTCAAAGACAAAGTTATCTTTTAAAAAAATAAGTACAAAGTGAACGAGGGTGACATTCTTAGTTTCAAAAGTAGGAGGTTGAAATTGGAGATCGTGGAAAAAATATCTAAAGAGGACTACTCTAGGTGCTTTGCGATAGTATCTTTTTTGTTCAAAGACTCTCTTTTTCCTCTACGTTTGCTAGGAATTTGTGGATGGTTACAGATTATTCAAAATAACTTTCCTACAAGTAAATTATGGAATGGACACTAGCCCTTTTGTTTGCTAGCCAATGTTCACAATTGCTTTTAATTTTAAAATAGGGGGAGTAGTAATATGCACCTAAGGCTTTCATTATGTCTAACCTTCTAATTTTTTTTAATTCCTCAGCTCTTCTCATAATGAGATAAAAATTTTGCCACAAGTCTCCCCAATTTTCCATGTTGCTCCTAAAGAGGATGTCAATTTAATTTTCTATAAGTTCATTCCTAAGTTTGATAAGGGTAAATTATTTAATGCTATTTTCCACCAACTAAAATTTTATAGATCTCTCTTTTTTTTTGTTTTTATTCTTTGTTTGTTTTGTTTTTATAAAAAAGGAACGCAAAAGAGAAAAATATAAAAGAAAACTTAAATTTTTTTTTGTCTAACTAATTTTTTTTCTTCAAACCATATTGCAAGTTATAGGCCAAGTTATCTCATTTTTCAATTAATATTTCACTAGATGCCCACACAAAGACACTTGGTGATGAAGTCCAAGTCGTGATGAAGCCTAAGTTCTAATAGTATTTGTTAGAGTTAATGTGTACTATGTACTTTGTCTATCAGTTATGACATGTATCCTTAATACTTGTCATATTTTCATATAGACCGTATGCCTATATATTGTAATCTCTTGTATCAATACAATATCTCATATATTTTCAATCCCAATATTTAGTATTAGAGTTTCTAGTTTCTGATCCATTCAATGAGTGGAGAGCATACTCCTTGACTCCCTACTAAAAAATAGTGGATCAATTGATAAAATTTAGTTTAAATTGCACCCATCAAATAAATCATACTTTTTTTAGAGTTATGAAATATAATTAGCTTACTGCTTGGTTAAAGTGATCTACACTTGAGAAAGTTGTGTTAATTTTATCAACTAAGGTTAGAGAAAATTAGGATCATATTTCCTCAAATAAGGTTAGAGGTAATTGGGGCCATCATTGCTCAAATGAGGATGAATAATTCAAATAGAGCAAGAGTGATTTGAGTATCATGACCATCTATAACTATCCTAAATTTATATCAATGTAAATATAAGTCCTATAACTAAGTACCACACTTTAACAAAAATATCAAGGATTGACATTGAGCAACACAAACCATTCATCTATAGTTATCCCATTTATAGCTAAATTTGAACATAATTATGTGTTTTATATACAACCAGAACATGGAACTTATTAGTAATGATATGAAACTTATAATTAACCCAAGTGCTTGTAGAGATTTTTTTAAAGTAATGTGAATTACAATAGGTGGCACAACTAGGGGCCACACTCCTTGAGGGTATAGTAATAGGGGGTCTCCCTCACTATAATCTGAACTGAAGTCATCAAGATGAATGCAAATTACATATAAGTAGATTATAGATATTATTTCCTTTCATACCTTGCTAAGAATCCAAGAATCCTCATAAATGATATGTACATTTATAAAACAACATTGCAGTATTCCATGTATCCAAATTATCATAAATACATTTAAAATTGATTATAAATATTTTATTACATAATATATTTAAATAATTATTAAAAAATAAAAATATATTTATTAATATATTTTTTAAAAAATTATTCAATTAAATATAAATTAAAACATCATTAAATAAAATCCTGCATATTCTTAGATATATTTTTTTGATGAAAAAATAAAATTAATATAAAATAATTTACAATAAAAAAAAATTGGTTGGGTTAACACACATCATGGGGTATCAAACTAAGCCTCAGTGACAATGGTTAGTAAACAAAGCCACCAACAAAACATAAGTTTATCAATCATGATCATTTATGATCATTACATCAAAGAAAGCATATCATATGGAGTAATGTGTCCTTCTGTGTTGTCTTTCATAAACTCCTAGTGATAAAGGGATGAAAATCCACCCCTCTACATCACAATTAAGGCCTTCAATAACCGCATCGCTCCAAACAATAATTGGCCTAGGTTAAATTTGTTGAACATCATCCTACCCCCCAACCTAGATGGATGAACAAGTAATGTCAATATTAGGCTACTTCATGACTGGAAAGAGATGGGACCAATTTCTTATATGGGAAGACTTATTGCATATGATGGACACCAGTGGTGATAGCGGGATAAAAAGTAGTCTTGATATGAGTGCTCTAGGGAATCCGGTTGACTATACATGGAGCATTGGCATAGTGCACTAGAAGAACTTGTAGCTAATCCAACTCCATAGCAATTATATTTGCTTGAGTACATATCTGAAGCCACATATTAGTAAAAACTTGTAATTTATCAGCATGAGAAAATGTGATAGAAGGTGTATATTTTTTCAAAAATAATTCTATTATGGGCCTTCCAAATATGAAAGAGTAGGCTAATCCTGAAAACCTACCACACTTCAAAAAGTGGGAGAGAAAAATTAAAAGAATCACCAATAAGAGCTTGGGGTGAAGATAATCTTGCAACTGTAAATGGGAAAAAAAATAAAAGAACCTATTCCCAATATTTGCCTAGATCTTTTAAAATTCTAAAAGAGGTGAGTACAAGACTCGGGTACACCATAAAAAGGATATTAGGATAAATAATTCCAAGGTTCTTCAAACATTCCCCTAAGGGAAGGTCTTAACACAACAAGCTCCATGCAAAATATGATTGCTTGGGCTCAACATAAGTAGCCCAAATATTCTAAAATCTAGAATTCCATCTAGTCCTTGTAGAAAATAAGTCCCAATATTGATTGAGCTTAGGCACAAGAGGAATATGAGGAGATATTTATACCACAAATAAGCTTTATAATTAAGCAAAGGAGTGTCAACATACAATCCCCAGTCTGATCACCAAGGACACTACGAGTGCACACCAATATTGTGCAACATTAAAAAGGGGTGAGAGCAATAACGACATCATAAGTATATTTGTATGCACCATTAAATATGAATATGCATTTGAACTCATTCCATGGGATCCAATATCTGGACTAGCAAGAAAAATCAACTATTGTAACAATAATATTTTTGAAAAAAACACTAAGCATGAATCCATTGCACCCAATCTAAGGGAGAACCTTGATGAAGAAACATGGAGGACCACCAAATATTCATAGAATTTATGGATAAGTTGAAGAACACAAGCTTATACTCAGAGGGGGGTTGAACAGTATAATATCACTTTTTACTTTTTCTTTCCCAACCAATATTATGCAATGTAAAGATAGCAATATCAATAGCAGTAATAAAATCAATGCACAAATCACCATACACAATAGAGATAACACAATTTATGTGGTTCACCCAATGTGGGCTACTCCTCAAAGAAAATATTTCACTAAAATTTTCTCAATCAATATCTTTGAAATCCTTTCCCTATTACAATATTTATGGACCTCTGTCCAATGGAGATACCAATCCCCTAAATAAAGTTCATGGATATTTATCCACAGGATAACTCCTTCTTTGCTCTGGCTGGTGATCCTCTACAAGACTACTGCCTCTAATGCACTGGCTTATGGATCTCTCTCCACTAAACACTCTTATCCCCACTTAGAAGACCTATCCTCACTACCCTGGATAATGGATCTCTCTCCACTGGAGACTATTGTCCTCTCTACTCTGTCACATCCAAATATTTGTCTCAAATCTATAATAAACACAATCCTTCGGTCTAGCACAAATCTGCTCAAATTCTATCTTTGGTCTGGCAAAAACCTATCCTTAAATCTGAACCAAACTCTACTCCACAAGTCCACATAGAACTTGCTCAAATTGCTCAACAAGTCGACACAAAAATTGCTCAAATCTTCTCAACAAGTCCACATAGAACTTACTCAAATATGCTCAACATGTCCACACAGAACTTGCTCAAATATTCTCAATAGGTCCACACAGAACTTTCTCAAATATTCTCAACAAGTCCACACAAAACTTGTTCAATATACTCAAGAAGTCTACACAGAATCAAATTTGATCAACAAGTCCACACATAACTTGCTCAAATATACTAAATAAGTCCATACAAAACTTGTTCAATATTCTCAATAAGTCTACATAGAAATTGCTCAAATATTCTCAAGAATTCCACATAGAACTTGCTCAAATTTGCTCAACAAGTCCACATAGAACTTGCTCTAATCAGCTTAACAAATACACAAAAAACTTGCTCAAATCTACTCAAGAAGTCCACACAAAAATTGTCTAATATCATAGAAACATAAAGAGAATTGTTAGAGACTCAATATGTTCTACACTTATCACAATCCTCAATTACTTTCTCAACTCAATTCAGAATATGGAATAGTTTATTTTTAGAACTTGAACAATCACTTTACACATCCACTTGACTAGGCTCAATCAACTCTACTCAACCAATCACTCAATGAAACACCCCTTTCTCACAAACCCTAGTCCAAGCATATGAACACTTCACTCAAAATATTTCCAATAATGCTCAACAACAAATCTCACATAACAATGATACTCATGTTCTTTTCAAACCCTAGTCCAAGCATGTGAACACTTCACTCAAAATTTTTTCAACAAAACTCAAAAATAAATCTCACATAACAATGATATTCATGTTCCTTTCAAACCCTAGTTCAATTTCTTTTCATAACAACTCACTTCAACAACAATACTTGTAAAACAATCTTCACATAGCAATGATACTCAAACCCTCACTCAAGTTTTTCACACAATGAATGGCTTCAACAACAATGCTTATAAAAAAAGGTTTTAACCACAATTTTTAATTCCAAAAAACCTTGAAGTATTAACTCAAAAAACTCAATAGGAAACCCTAATCAAGTCCTTTTCACTCCAAACTTATTTTCCAAAAAACCAATCAATCAAATCAACTATGGAAGAATGTGATCATACCTTTTTATTGATGATGAAGGGATCTCATAAATCTGTCACAACCACAAACACTTCTATGCCAAGCTCAAAGAGGTTAGAAGATAAATCTTTCTCACAATATAATGTAAATACTCAATTACACCTTATCACTCCACCTTTCAAAAACAACCATCAATATACATAAAATGTTTATCTAATAACACCTTATAAAATCCCAAGTAAAAATAAATTCAACATCCACCAAAATAACTCAAAACATCTTAAATTATTTTTTGGCAAAAGTCAAATCCACTTTCCTTATAACTCCAATAACATAAATTACTTCTCAATAAAACATTCTTTCATAAACCCTTTTTAATTCCAAATAACACAAATCAATTTATGAATAAAATAACCTTTCATAAACCCTTATTACTCCAAATAACACAAATCAATTATGAATAAAATACCATTTCATAAACCCTTATTACTCCAAATAACACAAATTAATTATCAATAAAATAATCCTTCATAAACCTTATAACTCCAAATAACCCTGTTGGCAATTTTGGGTACTTTGGGTACATTGCCTTTGCTCAAGTGTATAAGTTGTCATTGATGTCAAGAAGCTCTTGAAGGAATTTGGTTTGATGTCAAATAACTTGTTTTGATGAAGGTTTGGCATGACAGTTTCAAAGGTCTTTTGTTAACCCCAAGTTGGCAGGTTTAAATATTTCAGGTGGATGCATTAATTTAATGCAATTGGGTCCAGGAGGAAATATTTATTTAAATAATTAAAAACCTTGTTAAGGTTCCCTTTAATTATTTTTAAATAAATATTAATTTATGGTTTGCAATGGGTTCTCCTAATCCATGGTGCAAATGTCTAGGTGGGCACTATGTTTTAAACTCGGTGGGCGCTAGCCCAAGACCTCCGTCGACGTGGTAAACTCCCCATCGACATCAAAGAGCTCATGGCAAGGATTCATATTAATACCCCTCGATGAAAACAAAGATTTATCCCATCCGATTTTTGAAGAGTTGCTCACTGTAATTTTGATTGTGTCTTCGCCAATTTTTGTAATTAGTTGATCGTTGTGTGTCTTTGCCAGATTTTGTAACTCGCTGATCGTTGTGTGTCTTCACCATTTTTTGTAATCAGTTGTTTGTTCGTTTGTCTTGCCATTTATCGAATCCACCGTATAGCTTGTCGTCTGGGAGTTTGCGTCAGAAGGAAGGGAGGACTGTGTTTTATTTTTCCTAATGCATAAGGGACAAGTGTAACAGCGTGAGGTTTTAACCTCACCGGGTGCCTTTGGCGCACCGGTAGCGGCTAGGCTATTGGCGCACTACCCGAACGGGAGGTTCCGCGTTCGAATCATGCAGAAGGGTTTTTCGTTATGGACGTAGTGGGTGGTGTTAGATTTCAGGCGCAAATTTCTCCAAAGCGATTTTTGATGTTGGCTAAGGTATTTTCGAAATCAATATTTTTCTAAGTGTATGTTGCAGATGGAGGAAGTTTGTTAAAAGAAAAATAGCTTAGGAGTTATAAGGAGTTTTAAATTTTGTTGTTATTTTGATAAAATATTATTTTGAAAGTGTTGTTGAAATATCCTATTGCATTCTTATAAGAGATAAACTTTATTTTTTTATGAGAAAATAAGGGAGAAATAAGGTGTATAATGGATAAATTTTTCTTGTAATGTTGAGAGTGCTTTTTGTTGATTATGGAAATGAAAGCATGATGTGTTAAAGTTAATTGCTTCTTGTGTGAAAGTATGAAACCTTAAGTGGACAACTTTGAGATTGAAATTTGCTTTCATTAAGTTGGTTATAATCAAGCTATTCTTTACTTGATTAAAGTGTTGGGCTTACTCCTTTGTTGATGAATTGAAAAGTTGTTTTATGTTATTGTGAGTTGAGTTGGTGGATGCTTTTGTTCAAACAATATTGGAGAGAAAAGGAGTTCTACTTATTTCCTTTTCTGATGTTGATTATGAAATGCTTCAAGGTTGTGTTTTGAGCTGAATGGTGTTGGTTGAAACTTGTTTGATGAGCATTGTTGTTGAAACCCTAATTGATGGTGAAAAGAACATGAGTATCATTGTTATGTGATTCTTTGCATAGTTGGCAATTGTTGGGGTTTCATGTTCTTGAAAGAAAGCATTCTATCCTATCCATTTCAGATATTGAGTTGAGTTTTTAGATTTGATATTGAGGTTGAGCTGAGTTGATTTGAGTTGAGTTTTGAGATTGGGAGTTGAGTATAGAACATATTGAGTCTCTAACAACTCTCTTTATACTTCTATGAGTTTGAAAAATCACATTGGGTCTCTAACAATTCACCTTGTGATTTCCTACTAAGAAATTTTTTCTTGGTGAGCTTGCTGAGGTTTTGGATAGGTTCCGGTGGGGACTTGTGAGCAGGTTTTGGACAGGTTTCGGTGGGGACTTGTGAGTAGTTTTGGACAGGTTCTGGTGGGGACTTGTGAGCAGGTTTTGGACAGGTTTTGGTGGGGACTTGTGAGCAGTTTTGGACAGGTTCCGGTGGGGACTTGTGAGTAGTTTTGGACAGGTTCCGATGGGGACTTGTGAGCAAATTTGGATAGGTCCTAGCAGAGGACTTGTGAGCTGAGTTTGATAGTTCTATCAGAGAACTTTAGGACAGAAGAGCACTAGTTCTTTGAGAAGAACCTGAGGATAGATTTTGCAAGTATTTGAGAAGGCTTGTATGTAGAGGATTGATTTGTTCAAGAGTTGGACAGATCTGACAGACAAAGGAAGACTTGTACTAGACCGAATGATTGTGTTTGGTACAGGTTGTTGAGCTACTATGGACGTGATCATAGAAGGCAGAGGTCTCTTAGGCTAAGAATTAAGGACAGGAGGTCTTCGGTGGAAAGGATTTCCACGTGCTAGCAAGAGGTAAAGGTAGTTGATATTTTGAAGGATCATTTCCAGAGCAAAGGGGAAGGTATCTCCTTTGAGCAGAGGCTCATAAATTCAGATTAGGGGAAGGTATATCCTTTGAGTAGAGGCTCCTAAATTCTAATTGGGGGAAGGTATCTCCTTTGGGCCGAGGCTCATAAACATTGTAATTGGGAAGGATTCCCAAAGAACTTTGAGATAACTTTTAGAGAAAAGTTTTGTGGACGTAGCCCAACCATTATGGGTGAACCACATTAAAATTGGTGTCACTTTGTGGATGATATTGTGCATTGCTTTGATATTGCTTTGGGTATATTGCTTTACTATTTTGAAGTATAAAGGAAAAAGTAAAAAGAGGTCTTATACTGTTCACCCCCCCTCTCAGTATAAGCTTGTGTTCTTCAATTGGTATCAGAGCGAGTGCCTTCGGAAAGTTTAACAACTTGAAGGAAAATCTAGTAAAGAACACAATGGATCATTCAAGTGGCAATACAACACCTATTCTTGATGGGTCAGATTTTGGTCTTTGGAGTGCAAGGATGAAGGTTCATCTAATGGCACTTGGTAATGAGGTATGGGAAGTGATTGAAGATGAGTACACTATTCCTGTACATGGTCCTAATACTAAAGAAGAAAGGCTCCTACATCACAGCAATTCAAAAGCAATGAATGCAATCCTGAAAGGCTTACGTAAAGTAGATCTCACCAAAGTGATTCACTGCAAGACAGCTAGTGAAATGTGGAAACAGTTGAAGGTGGTTCATACAGGTGACACAAATGTCAGAAAGGCCAAGTTGAGACACTTCAAAGGTATGTTTGAACAACTCAAGATGAATTATGATGAAAATATTAGTGACTACATGCTTCGTATGGATGAGGTTGTTAATTCCATGAAAGACTTAGGTCTTGAGCTTGCTGAAAATGATGTTTGTGATAAGATTTTAAGATCTCTTCCTAATAGATTTAGTGAAAATATTTCTGCTATTGAGGAAGCTAAAGATTTGGATAAGTTAAAAAAGGATGAGCTCCATAGTATACTTGCAGCATTTGAGTTGAGAACTCAAGTGAAGGTTGATGTCAAGAAAGAGGTAGCTTTCAAGGCTACTAAGGAATCCAAGGGTAAACAACTTCAAGATAGTGATGAGTCTTATAGTGATGAAGAGGCATATTACAGCAAGAAAGGCAAGTTCTCTAGAAAACACAAAAGTATGAAAAATATAAGATGTTTCAATTGTGGAAAGTTTGGTCATTATGCTACTGACTGTACTGTTCCCAAGAGTGAAAGTGATGAAGATAAACAGGATTCTAAGAGCAAGAATTCTAAAAAGCACAAGCATCACAGGAAGAACAAATATGAGCACAACAATCAAGGAAAGAGGTATTCTCACAAGCACAAGAATATTTTCTACCTAGACAAAGCAAGTAAGTGTTCTAGTAGTGATAGTGAGAGTTCTTCAAGTGATAATGAAAATGAGATGTTGTTCATATCAAAAAAAGAGGAAGAACCGAAACATAGATTCATTATCATGAAATGTCTTAGATGTGGAAATTTTGGTCACCTTGAGGATGATTGCACAAATAATGATTTGGTTTCTAGTATGTATGAGGATGCTTCAGAAAACTATAAGGAAGATGCATGTATGGTTTTTGAAAAAGGTAGCACCTCTAGTGATAAGAAATCTAAAAAAGGCTTTGATGATTCAGAAAGCAAACAAATAAAGGATCTTGAAAGTGAACTTATTAGTGCTCTTAGTGCTTTGAAAAAGGAAAGAAAGAAGAATGCTAGACTCAAGGATAAGTTAGATGAATGTTGTATGGAGAGAGATGATCTTATAGAAAATCTTGATTTCTCTATAGCTAAGACACAAGAACTCAAGGATGAAGTTAGAGTCTAAGGTTCTTGAGTATAATGAGTTAGAACAAAAAATGGCTTCTTTGAAAGAGGAAACTAAAGAGTACAAGGATAAGCTTTACAGGTTTCAAAATAGCTCCAAAAATGTTAAGTCACTCATCAAAGGTCAAAGAAAGACAACAGATAAAACAGGCCTTGGTTTTGTTAAGCCACACAAGGAACAAGTTGGAGAGTCTAGTAAGAGACTCCAAAAGGAAGAGAGTTCTTATGAGGAAAGTATTTCAGATCATGAGTCCTTGAATGATAGATGCACAAAAATAGAAAATAGAATTCAGAATGAGAAGAAGAAGTTTTCAGAACCTAAGAGGTCAAATAAAGGAAAGTTTCAAGGCAGATGTTTTGCTTGTCACAGGTTTGGTCACATGGCTTCACATTGCATGGCTCAAGTGAAGAAGGTAAATGACAATTTCAGAAGTGCTAGTTTCTTTCAAGGGTATTGCTACTCTTGTCAACAGTTTGGGCATAAGGTAGTTTATTGCAAGGCAAATAACAGGAACAAGTTTGATCAAAACAGGTTTGGTCAGAACAGGTTTGGTCATAAGGGGGAATAGGGGGATTGGCCAGAACAGGTTTGGTCAGAACAGGTGGATTCAAATATCAGGTTTACCTCAGAGAAACAACATCATCAAGTGTTTCAAGTGCAACAATGAAGGTCACATAATCATACAGTGTAGAGCTAAAATTCTAGAATATAGGAATAGGAACAGTGGCATGATCAGGTCCAAGGATCAAGGCATGGACAAGAACAGGGATGAGAACAAGAATAAGAACAATGACAAGAACAGGAATATGGACAAATAGTTCAAGAGAAGTCCCGACAAGGAAGTTATAGATGCTGATGATGATCAGTGCCTAATGGGAGTTTTACTCCCACCCCAAAATTAATCACCTCATCAGGAGGTGGGGGAGGGACTAAGCTAAGAGGCTCATTCTTAGTCCCGAGCCCCAAAGGTGGCCCTTTGCCATTGATGACAAAGGGGGAGAGCTTCAAAGTGAAGAGGAAAGCTTCAAGTTAGGGGGAGCAAAACTTCAAAGGAAGATTCTCAGTTGTGGGCACAGTTGGTCAGTTGTTAGCATAGTTGGTTTCAGTTTTGGCTCTTGAGAAGTGCTTTGAGTAAAGGTTTGCCATAAATGAAAAAGGGGGAGATTGTTGGAAATTTTGGGTACTTTGGGTACATTGCCTTTGCTCAAGTGTATAAGTTGTCATTGATGTCAAGAAGCTCTTGAAGGAATTTGGTTTGATGTCAAATAACTTGTTTTGATGAAGGTTCGGCATGACAGTTTCAAAGGTCTTTTGTTAACCCCAAGTTGGCAGGTTTAAAGATTTTAGGTGGATGCATTAATTTAATGCAATTGGGTCTAGGAGGAAATATTTATTTAAATAATTAAAACCTTGTTAAGGTTCCCTTTAATTATTTTTAAATAAATATTAATTTATGGTTTGCAATGGGTTCTCCTAATCCATGGCGCAAATGTCTAGGTGGGCACTATGTTTTAAACTCGATGGGTGCTAGCCCAAGACCTCCGCCAATGTGGTAAACTCCCCTCCAACGTCAAAGAGCTCATGGCAAGGATTCATATTAATACCCCTTAGTGAAAACAAAGATTTATCCCATCTAATTTTTGAAGAGTTGCTCACTGTAATTTTGACTATGTCTTCATCGGTTTTCGTAATCCACTGATCGTTGTGTATCTTCACCGGTTTTCGTAACTCACTGATCGTTGTGTGTCTTCGCCGTTTTTTGTAATCATCTGTTCGTTCGTTTGTCTCGTCGTTTATCAAATCCGCCATATAGCTTGTCGTCTAGGAGTTCGCATCAGAAGGAAGGGAGGACTGTGTTTTATTTTTCCTGATGCAGAAGGGACAAGTGTAACAGCGTGAGGTTTTAACCTCACCGGGTGCCTTTGGCACATCGGTAACAGCTAGGCTATTGGTGCACTACTCGATTGGGAGGTTCCACATTCGAATTACGCATAAGGGTTTTTCGTCATGGACGCAGCGGGTGGTGTTATATTTCAGGCGCAAATTTCTCCAAAACGATTTTTGATGTTGGCTAAGGTATTTTTGAAATCAATCTTTTGCTAAGTGTATGTTGCGGATGGAGGAAGTTTGTTAAAAGAAAAACAGCTTAGGAGTTATAAGGAGTTTTAAAGTTTGTTGTTATTTTGATAAAATATTATTTTGAAAGTGTTGTTGAAATATCCTATTGCATTCTTATAAGAGATAAACTTTATTTTTGATGAGACAATAAGGGAGAAATAAGGTGTATAATGGATAAATTTTTCTTGTAATGTTGAGAGTGCTTTTTGTTGATTATGGAAATGAAAGCATGATGTGTTAAAGTTAATTGCTTCTTGTGTGAAAGTATGAAACCCTAAGTGGACAACTTTGAGATTGACATTTGCTTTCATTAAGTTGGTTATAATCAAGCTATTCTTTACTTGATTAAAGTGTTGGGCTTACTCCTTTGTTGATGAATTGAAAAGTTGTTTTATGCTATTGTGAGTTGAGTTGGTGGATACTTTTGTTCAAACAATATTGGAGAGAAAAGAAGTTCTACTTATTTCCTTTTCTGATGTTGATTGTGAAATGCTTCAAGGTTGTGTTTTGAGATGAATGGTGTTGATTGAACCTTGTTTGATGAGCATTGTTGTTGAAGCCCTAATTGATGGTGAAAAGAACATGAGTATCATTGTTACGTGATTCTTTGCATAGTTGGAAATTGTTGGGGTTTCATGTTCTTGAAAGAAAGCATTCTATCCTATCCATTTCAGATATTGAGTTGAGTTTTCAGATTTGAGATTGAGGTTGATCTAAGTTGATTTGAGTTGAGTTTTGAGATTGGGAGTTGAGTATAGAACATATTGAGTCTCTAACAACTCTCTTTATACTTCTATGAGTTTGAAAAATCACATTGGGTCTCTAACAATTCACCTTGTGATTTCCTACTAAGAAAGTTTTTCTTGGTGAGCTTGCTAAGGTTTTGGACAGGTTTCGGTGGGGACTTGTGAGCAGTTTTGTTTTTTGATAGGTTTCGATGGGGACTTGTGAGCAGGTTTTGGACAGATTCTGGTGGGGACATGTGAGCAAGTTTTGGATAGGTTCTAGTGGGGACTTGTGAGCAGTTTTGGATAGGTTCCGGTGGGGACTTGTGAGAAGTTTTGGACAGGTTTCGATGGGGACTTGTGAGTAGATTTGGACAGGTCCTAGCAGAGGACTTGTGAGCTGAGTTTGATAGTTCTATCAGAGAACTTGAGGATAGAAGAGCACTAGTTCTTTGAGAAGAACCTGAGGATATATTTGGCAAGTCTTTGAGAAGGCTTGTATGTAGAGGATTGATTTTTTCAAGAGTTGGACAGATCTGACAGACAGAGGAAGACTTGTACTAGACCGACTAACTATGTTTGGTACAAGTTGTTGAGCTATTGTGGACGTGATCATAGAAGGCATAGGTCTCTTAGGCTAAGCATTGAGGACAGGAGGTCTTCGATGGAAAGGAGTTCCACGTGCTGGCAAGAGGTAGAGGCAGTTGATCTTTTGAGGGATCATTTCCAGAGCAAAGGGGAAGGTATCTCCTTTGAGCAGAGGCTCATAAATTTTGATTGGGGGAAGGTATCTCCTTTGAGCAGAGGCTCATAAATTTTGATTGGGGGAAGGTATCTCCTTTGGGCTGAGGCTCATAAACATTGTAATTGGGAAGGATTCCCAAAGAACTTTGAGATAACTTTTAGAGAAAAGTTTTGTGGACGTAGCCTGACCATTCCGGGTGAACCACGTTAAAATTGGTGTCACTTTGTGGATGATATTGTGCATTGCTTTGATATTGCTTTGGGTATATTGGTTTACTATTTTGAAGTATAAAGGAAAAAGTAAAAAGAGGTCTTATACTATTCACCCCCCCTCTCAGTATAAGCTTGTGTTCTTCAAACCCCTTAGAAAACTTTAGGCATAATAAAATTTTAATCAAAAATTACGTTTGCCACTAGTGGGATTCGAACCCACAATATTTGCCTCCGTGAGCGCTCTAGCCATGGATTTGACCATCGTGTGTGCTAGACGCACATTTGAAACTCCATGAGCACCTCATAATATTTCTTCCACACTTGGTGCTCAAATCAAACATGAACAAAAATTTTTCCCATTGACGCTCAAGATGAACTCACCAAATTAACGTCCATGCAAATCGATCGTGGACTCTTCCACTCCCAATGCTCTCATGAAATGCATTGTACCAATGGACCACCATGTTCAATGTGGGTCAAACCTTATGCTCACCCTTTTCATATTCTTCCTAGTGCTAATAAGACAAATGAACTCTTTGTTTTCTTCCTCAATGTTCAACGATTGCACAAATTTATTTTAGATTTGTCGCATTAAAATTAATTTGAAGAGGGATAACTTTTGAATACCTCTTGGTATTTTATTTATAGATGAATTCACCATATGGCTTAGATGTTAGCGCTCTATTTAATTTGATGACGTCAATGGCAAAGGGTCACCAAATATCTCCCCCTTACTCAAATCTATCCTCATTTGACATTAATGGCAATGGGTCACCTTTGGGGCTCGGGGCTAAGAATGAGCCTCTTAGCTTAGCCCCTCCCACACCTTCTTTTGAGGTGGTTAATTATAGGGTGGGAGTATTTCTACTCTCAGAAAGCATTGTTATTTACATTTATCCTCTTTCCTTCTTATATGATCCTTATGATTCCTCTGACTATTCCTTTCCATGTTTATATTCTTATTTTTATTCATGTGCCTATCCATATCCATGTTCCTATTCCTGTTCCTATTCATGTTCTGGTTCTCGTTCATACTCATGTTCTTGTTCTTGTTCATGTTCATGTTTGTTTCTAAAATGTCTTCTCTACACCACTTTGCTATGTGCCCATAATTAATGTACTTATAACACTTAATGTTATTTTTCCTTGGAGGTACAAATGTCTTAGGATTTATCCTAGTGAAGTCATATCCTCTTCTGTCATGAACCCTGTAATTCATTGCCTTGTGACTAAACTGATTACATGAGTAGCAATACCCATGGAAAAGTTATTTGTTCTCATATTCCTGTCTTTCATGTATCCTACACTGTGAAGCCATGTGACCAAACCTGTGATATGAAAAAAATCTTCCATTGAAGTTTCCTTGTATTGATCTCATTGGTCTCTTAGTCTCTCTTGACCTATTTTGATTGTTGTTCCATCTATATCTTCTTTGTGCATTATTCCTATTTTTGTCGAACTCTCTATAGTCCGACTCATCCTTAGGTATCTCACTTTCTTTGACACTGCCTTTTTATGAAGTATCTTCATATGGAGTTTCTTCTCCCCCAAAACTTGAGGTTGAATCTCCTTCCCATTTATTTTGATTATGTTCAAATCCAAGACTTGTTTTGCTTGATGTAGTCTTTTGTATCTTTATGAACTTATCCAATTTCTTTGAGCTATTTTTAAACCCTTTCATATTTACCTTAGAGTCTTCTAAATATTCTCTTAGTAGTGCCACTTCTTGTACTAACTTCTCACATTCTAAGATCTTTGATTCTAACTTATCCTTAAACCATTTTGCCTTAGCCTTTAATTTTTCTAAATCATCTATAAGCAATCTTCTCTCTTCATCACATTCTTGAAACTGAATTTCATGTTTAGAGTGTTGCTTTCTTACCTTCTTTACCGTGTCAAGGGCATATATAAGTTATCCCTTGAGATCATATCCATACTTTTCTGAATATTCCTCTATTTATTTACCTTTGTCCACATCTTTATTTTTTATTGCCTTGCCTTTTATAGGATTATCTTTTCCTTCTTCTAGTGCCATTAGAATATTCTCTTCTGGTACTTCAAGTGAATCTTCATATTCATCATCACTGAAACTATAACCATCCCTTGTACAACTATATTCAATATGTCCAAAGTTAAAACATCTAAAACACTTGAGAATTACTGGAGTCTTTTTTTAACTTGCTCGTTTTCTTCAATCATAAATAGGACTTCATCTCTATCATTGTCTAAAAAACTAGCATCACTATCACTTGAGTACTTAATTTCCTTATCCACATAGTAACTCATCTTTTGTCTTTGAAATAACTTATTTCCTTGTTTGCTTTGTCCATCCTTGCTTTTATTTTGGTGCCTATATATTTTTGATTCCCTATTCCTGTGATCCTGTTTTTCTTCACCATTGTTATTCTTTGCTTCTTGACAATCTATTGCAAAATATCTAAAATTTCCACAATTGAAACATTTAACAGATTTTAGATCTCTAGATCTTCTATAATACTTATCTCTTCTACCATAGTTAGCTTCTTCATCACTGGATGACTCATCGCTTGAATCTAACTTCTTACCCTTTGTCTTCTTGATTGCTTTGAATGCTACTTCCTTAAGGAGAATATGATATTTTATTCTTATCTCAAATACTATGAGCATACCAAGCAACATATCTCTTGTCAAATTATCACCATCCATTGACACTTATATAGCATAAACCTTTTCATTGAATCTCTTTGGAAGAGTTCTTTAGGCTTTATAACAAACATCTTATTCATCAATATTCATTACAAGTTCTTACATAGCATTAACAACCTCATAGATTTGAAGTAGATAAGTACTAATTTTTTCCTCATCATTCATTCTTAATTCTTCAAATTGTCCTTTGATATTTTGCATTTTTTCTTTCTTGACACTTTTATCTCCTTCATAAATATTTTGCAACTTACCCCACATTTCTTTTGCAGTTTGAAAATGCATAACTTTCATAGACTTTGTTCTATGCAAATATCTCAAAAGTGAATTCATTGATTTTGAATTGTAATATTGTAGGAGCTTACCTTCCTTATCTATAGGAGTATTAATCAAGGGATCGTATCCAATTTCAACTGCTTCCCAAATTCATTACCAAGAGCCATTAGGTATATCTTCATTATGAAACTCCAATATATATAGTCACTTCCATCAAACACTGGTGTTGAATTATCCAAAGACACATTCTTAGAATCCATTGTATTCTTGTTAGATTTTCCTTCAAGATGTTAAACTCTTCTAAAATAACCTACTCTGATACCAATTGAAGAACACAAGATTATACTGAGAGGGGGGTGAACAATATAAGATCACTTTTTATTTTTTCTTTCTCAATCAATATTATGCAATGTAAAGATAGCAATATAAATAGTAGTAATCTAAGAAATGCACAAATCACCATACAAAATAGAGACACCACAATTTACGTGGTTCACACAATGTGGGTTAATCCACGAAGAAAATATTTCACTAAAATTTTATCAATCAATCTCTTGGGAATCCTTTCCCTATTACAATTTTTATGGACCTCTGTCCAATTGAGATACCAATACCCTAAATCAAGTTTGTAGATCTCTATCCATGGGAGAAATCATCCTTTGCTCTGGCTGGTTATCCTCTAGAAGACTATTGCCTCCACTGCACTAGCTTGTGGATCTCTCTCCACTGAAGACTCTTGTATCAACTCAGAAGACCTATCCTCACTACCCTGTCTGATGGATATCTATCCACTGGAGACTATTGTCCTCTCTACTATGTCACCTCCAAATATTTGTCTCAAATATGTACTAAACATAGTCCTTCATCCTAGCATAAATTTTCTCAAAATATATCTCTGGTCTGACACAAACCTATCCTCAAATATGCACCAAACTTTGCTCCACAAGTCCATACAAAACTTGCTCAAATCTGCTCAACAAGTCCACACAAAACTTGCTCAAATATGTTCAACAAGTCCACACAGAACTTGCTCAAATTTTCTCAATAATTCCACAAGGAACTTGCTCAAATATGCTCAAAAATTCTATATAAAACATGTTCAATATGCTCAATAAGTCCACATAGAACTTGCTCAAATATGCTCACAAAGTCCACATAGCACTGTTAGTCAAAAAGTGACTAACTACAGAAAAACATTTGATGCACCTTTTTGCATATTTTCCAAGAAGACCGAAGTGGCCCATATGCTAAAAATCAAAGAAAAAGCAAAACACCACAAGAAGGAAAAAGTGTTGTGATATCGCGACATGTTGCATTTTTGTGGTCCAAAGCAAAGAAAAAGAACAAGGAGGAAAAAGTGTCGCGATATCGCGACATGTTGCATTTTCACGATCCAAAGCAAAGAGAAAGAGCGAGGAGGAAAAAGTGTCGAGATAACATGTTGCATTTTCGCGAGCAAAAGCAAAGAGAAAGAGCAAGGAGGAAAAAGTGTCACGATATCGCGACATGTTACATTGTCGCGGCCAAAAGGGAAAGTGTCACGATATTGCGACATGTTGCATTGTCGCGGCCAAAAGGGAAAAAGTGTCACGATATCGTGACATGTTGCATTGTCGCAGCCAAAAGGGAAAAAGTGTCACGATATCGTGACATGTTGCTTTGTCATGGCCAAAAGAGAAAAAGTGTCACGATATCGTGACATGTTGCATTGTCACGGCCAAAAGAGAAAAAGTGTCGCGATATCGCGACATGTTGCATTGTCACGGCCAAAATAGAAAAAGTGTTGCGATATCGCGACATGTTGCTTTGTCACAGCCAAAAGGGAAAAAGTGTCATGATATCACGACATGTTGCATTTTCGTGGCCAAAAGACAAGAAATAAAAGGTGTCGCGATATCGCGACATGTTGCATTTTTGTGGCTGGAAGCGGCAGAAGAGCAACGTAAGAGATGAATGTCGTGATTTCGCGACATGTCTCATTTTCACAACAGGAGGTAGCAAAAGAGCAAAGTAAGAGACGAATGTCATGATTTTGCGACATGTCTCATTTTCGTGATGGGAGGCAGCAAAAGAGCAAAGTAAGAGATGAATGTCATGATTTCGCGACATGTCTCATTTTCGTGGCTAGAAGCGGTAGAGGAGCAAAACAAGAGACAAATGTCATGATTTCACGACATGTCTCATTTTGACAGCTGGAGGCAGCAGAAGAGCAAAGCAAGGAAATAATGTCATGATTTCGTGACATGTCTCATTTTCACGGTTGGAAGCGACAAAAGAGCAAAGAAAGAGATGAATGTCGCGATTTCGTGACATGTCTCATTTTTGTGGTTGGAAGCGGCAGAAAAGCAAAGCAATGGATGAATATCATGATTTCATGACATGTCTCACTTTTGTGGCTAGAAGCGGCAAAAAATAAAAGCAAGAAGAATGTCGTGATTTCACGACATGTCTCATTTTCACGACTGGAAGCGACAGAAGAGCAAAGCAAGGAAAGAATGTCGCGATTTTGTGACACGCTAGCTATAAAGGAATAAAATTTATTTTTGGCAATCAAAGGCATGCACTGACACCAAGAAGTGATTTCTGACATGATTATCAAAAATCTAGGTGTAGCACCCTAAAATTGGCACAGTTAAACCTTTGTAAAAAGATAAATATTCAAATTTTAACCTCAAACCGCCCGTTAACCACTTGTTACCCGCTCCCCTTATTTTTTGTGCCATTTTTAGGATTTGTTTTGACCATTGGATGATATCATCTAAGATCATATGAAATCATCCCAGATATGACGAATTCATCTAGAATCAAACGTCCAAACGATTTCATCCCAAAACCAAATTTTCATAATTAGCTTTTGTTTCAACAACCTCTCTAACCTGGGCAAAAAGCATATCTACATAGTTAGAGTCTCCCCTATTGGAGATATCCCAAATTGGGATGATCTCCAACCTCCTAACCTCTACCTAATCCTATATAAACTGATATTTTCTCAGTTTATCCCCCTGAACCCCCTGACTCTATGCCTGAAACTTTGCTTAAACCCCCTAAAATTCCATGCACCTCAGGGCATCCTCACACCATTATTTGCATTATGTATTTCATGTTTTCTTGCAGGAACTTTACTATTTTTCAATCGAAGCTAGCTCGGATCATCACAAGCGATTCCAAGCGATTTCAGACGATCCTGTTGAGAAGTGCAGACGATCTCGTACGATTGGAGGCAATCCCGATTGTAGTCTAGATTGGAGGTAATAAGAGTCAAGAGTTTGCATCTCTTTATTGTTTTCTACATTTATTTATACATTATTTTAGTTATTATATTTATGCATCTTGGAGTTCACCTCATTTAGTATAATCGCATGATAAAGTTAAAATCAATCATTAAATCTATTGCATTTCTCTTATTTGTTATTTGAACCTATTATTTAGGCATGTTTTGCTGTTATTTCTATCATTCTCCTTCGCTTTCATAGTTACATCTTTGGTATTTTGTATCTCTTCTTGTGATTGTAGGTTTTTGATGAATTCATCTGACGAATTCATCAGATTGATGATGATTTCATATGATCTCAGATGATTACGTACAAGTTGAGATGATCTGGATTGCTACAAAACTTAGAATCTTCATCAGACATCCAAAATCAGGTATGTACTATTCTAGTTAGCATATTCTCTGTGTTTAGCATTCATTCATGTTTTCTGTATTCATCTAAGTCTGTATTGTCATATAAAATAGTTTAGATTCATCTTGGCCAAACCTAGGAATTGAATGATTAAAGCGCAAAATGAACACATCAAACTTACTATCAACCTAGGTGTGGAAACTGCCACTCAAAAGTTTCCTGGTGAACCCACCATCCATCAAAAATTCACCCTTATACTCCTCCCCTAAGAGGCGAGACCTTCAAAGGGCCTCTCAGTTCGAGGTATTGTCCCATCCTTCTCGCATCCCCCTTTCGAGTGTGGATCCTATAGCCTGAAGTTAAGGATGCAAAAAATTTAGAGCGATACATTTTGGTGAACCCGACGTGAATCTAAAAACATTTTGAAAAAAATCCAAAAAACAAAACATAAATGCATTTAGAATCAAATATTGCATATCATATTTAGATGGTAGATTATAATAAAAGATGAGTTGTCACCATTAATGTTGAGAATCAATTAGCAGCTATAGATATTACTTCTGTGCTTAGAATACCTTACACAAATAGGGTTCAACCTTTATGGGACGAACTTAATAAGAGATTGAATATCATTAATTCTAGATCAACCAAACTTAGGCAAATTAAGAGGTTTGTCCTAGATAGAATCCTGGATCCTGATCAAGTGACCTTATATCATGAACTTCAGAGAGCTTGCCATAGGTGGTTAGCAGATAAGAGAGCCCTTGTGTCTTCTGAGTTGTACACCTTTGAGGAATACCTCGACAATGCAGTTGTAGTACATAAATTTCTATCTCGTATAGAGGATCAAGACGTCATTCTTACGGATAGGCAGAGATGGAATAGAGTTCCTAGAGTTGTGTTATATCGAGAGTATTGCTATGAAATATATTTTTACAAATTAGAGTCAGAAGTAGATAACATCACCACAACACACTTTATCAAATTCCTGAAAAACCTTTTCCAATTTGAAGAGGAGCATTTCATGACTCCTGATGAACTTGATCCTATCAATGACATCTATAAACTATTTATAGAAAACTAAGCTATTCTTTATTATTGTTATTTCTTGCATTCAGTGTGTTGTTTTTTGTCTTTATAAACATAAAAACAAAATATATATATATATATATATATATATATATATATATATATATATATATATATAAATAAATAAATAAAATAAAAACAAAACAAAATCATAACAAAAATCAAAACATTTTATTTTAAGTATTATAGTAGGTATATAGTTAAAATATATACCTCCCAAATTTGTTGCAAATATATTAATATATATTTGCTAAAATCTAAATTTAGACATAATGACTAGACTCGGGAATGGAAAACAGACTGAAGTAGAAGAAGATTGGTTAAGAAAACCAGGAAATAACCCATATGTCCTTCCTGAAGACCCAATTCAGGAAGAAGGAACCTTTGACCAACAAGAAGAAAAATTTGTTGTAGGAAATGAACAAAAAGAAAATGATAGAGAGGAAGGATCCTCACCCCCTAAAATATCTCTGGAAGGAGTCATGTACTTTTGAGAACATGGAACATTTCTGGAGGTTCCTCCATACTAATATGGGCACTCTTAATAGAGCAGTCCATATGGACAAAGATCAAATTAGTGACACTCAAGCAACCCTAGAAGACATATATCACACACACACTAATCCCTTGTCCTTCGTTGATCAAGAAAATGATCAAGTTGGACCATCCAATTTGGATATGGCCGCTATAATCTAGAACATGCAACAACAACAGGATACCCAACCACCTAGAGTGCCTATTACCAAGCCTAGAGTTATTCCCACACAAAAGAAACCTTCATTCACTGCTCTATTTCACCAAGATATTGATCAATATACCTCAAATCAAAAAAAGCCTAAAAAAAAACCAAATACCAATTTCCAACAATCTGGGATACAACATAATGCTACAACAAATCTTCTTCATAATACTCTTCCTACCAACCATTTGCATAACAACAATATAGCATCTAATCCTTATGTCACGCTAGCATACGCTCACAAATCCCATACTCATGTACCATCGAACCAATATGGTGGGCAAACTGGTAATCTGGAAGCCATGGTGAAACAATTAGTCTCCCACATGGACAATATAGATCCCTACCATCCCTCGTACAATTATTGAGAGATGTGTAGTCAGCCTCTAGATCCTATAGATGTAGTGCAACCATATCCCAAACACTTTCCTATGCCTTTCCTACCTATATACAAAGGAATTGAAGATCCCATAGAGCATCTTCGTATGTTTAGGATAGCATGTCATGATATATCACATGATGACTTGTTATTACTAAAGATGTTCCCGAAAAGTTTAGGAGGGATGGCATTGGAGTGGTATTATCAATTACCCACTCATTCTTTGAGAAATTTCGAAGAGACCACCGAGTCTTTTGTGCATCAATTTAGTGCCTATATTGAAATGCATGTAACTATTAAAGATTTGTACAACCTAAAACAAGACAAAGATGAGTGTTTTGCTGACTTCTTAGCTTGATGGAGGCAGTTGATAGGAAAATTACACTTTGTGTTACCTTATCGGGAAATGTTGGATATCTTTATCAATAATTTACAAGAAGAGTTATCCTATGAGTTATCAACTGCTACCTTGACCACCTTCGATCAAGCTATAGATTTAGCTCGAAGAGTGGAAGATGCTCTGGTTAGGAGAGGCCAACTTAAAAAGAAAGATGATGAGAAAACATCTAGAAATCAATATAAAAATAAACAAGTTGTGGGTGATGGAGTCACTGATAGCAAAAATGTTGCTGCTATTAATGTTGTGAAAACAATAGAGAAGTTCATATTGAAACCTCCTAATAAACCATCTCGAGAGTTTACTAGGTTAAATCAACCCTTATCAACCATTCTCCCATAACTATTAGCACGAGATTTGATTCAGTTACCAAATATCTGAGAACCTGATCCAACTATACCCGGATATAGAGCTGATTTACATTGTGATTTCCATAGAGGACCTGGACACGCTACCAATTCTTGTAACATATTAAAACATAAAATACAAGACCTGATTGATAACAATTAGATGGAGGTGCAAGACTTTTAACCTAAACAAAATCCTTCTAATAATGCGAGAATCATGCGCCTAATGTTCAACCTAAGCCTCCTTATAATATTAATGAACAATTATCTAATACTACAGCTAGAATTTCCCTTTTGGACCTTTTAAGATCTTCCCATACCCATAGGGATGAATTAATGCTCACATTAAGCCAAATGATGGTACCACAAAATATTCAACCTAAAGCCATGTCCAATACTATCATAACTTGAGAAGTCGATTGTATTGACTTTTGGGATAGAGATATACCACAACATAGTTTACATAAGGATAACCCCTTATATATTACTGCCCTAATTGGGGATGTAGCAGTTAAATGAGTCTTGATTGATAATGGTTCATCTTTAAACATATGTACTTTTGACTTCTACCAAATATTTGGGTTTAGAAGTGACGAAATGAAAATAACTGATATGATCATAAAAGCCTTCAATGATGAAACACAAGAAACATGTGGAGTTATTACTATCCCCTTGCAAGTTGGTCCGAGAACCTTGGATATGACCGTGTTTATTGTACATTGCCCTGCATGTACAATATACTTTTGGGTCGCCCTTGGATCAACGCAATGCGAACTATTCCCTCAAATTTACATCAATGTTTTAAATTCGAATTTAAAAATTAGTTGGTTACCATTCATGGTGATCCTAGACCCTTTGATATGTGTGCTTTGGCAGAACCTATTGGAGTTCAATTTTGCCCTGTTATGTCATCCACAAATCCTAATTCTCATCAACCATCTAAACGTGTGAAACACACACCCATAACATCATATACTCTTTCCCCATCAACTACACCTCTACATATAGCTCAACCATATTCCGAACAAACCACATTAGGACCTCGAAAAGATCCTAAAACTACAACCCATGCTTCTTGTTTTACTCCTATAACTTCCATACCTATAGACTCATCCATCAATATATCTGTAACATCTACATCCACTACAGGCATACTTTCCACATCCGACGATGTAGGAAATGTTCCTTCTACCTCTTATGCTCTTACTGATGAGCTCTTGCCCGATTTATCTAAAATTCTAATATAAGAAAAAACAAACACTGCCATGCAAGATGCCCTTATTTTGAATAAAATCTCACCCTCTCCTCGTACCTTGGGCCTCCCACAACCTATGGGAAGTATTTACCAAGTCGGGAGTTGTGCTTTTATTTATAAGGGATATGACTGGGGAAGAATACCTAGAAACATCAAGACACATTGTGATGGATATGCTAGATGCTATTTTGCTAATGAGTATATTAAAGCTAAGCCTATAATGCTTAAATTGGGATATAAAGGGAAAGGTTTGGGACCTTTCCAGAATGGTATGAAAGAACCTTTTGAGGTAGAACCATGGCCTGCCCGATGTGGTGTGGACCTATTTCCTAGTAAAGGTTAGCCCTTCCCATTCGAGGATGATGACCACCTCATATGTTACCAAGATTATCTGGATAAATGGGATGTCTTGCATTTTAAGCCTATTACATGTAATATGTTATCCATAGCTTACCCTGAGATGATTGTCAAATCCAATGATGAGTTGGAGGGGGATATCTTTCATGATGTCTCCATTGAGGAATTGTTACATCACGGGTTTTATTTCAATGGATCTATACCTAGTATAGCCCAGCTTGAGGCCACGACTCCTCAAGACAAATTATCCAAGATAACCTTGGAATAATTATAATAATTAGGTGTTTCACCCTCCCCACCTAATTTTGAGAGAGATCTACACATGGACGTAGAAAACATCATAAAAATTAACATTGGAACCAAAGATAACCCTCACATAATCAACATTGGGTCAGAATTGAGTCAAGAAAAACAAGATAAATACATTGCATTACTTAAACAATATGAAGACGTCTTTGATTGGACATATGAAGATATGTCAGGATTAGACCCATCTGTAGTTATGCATAACCTATTAGTCCATCCGGATGTTAAACCTGTTAAACAGAAACTTAGAAAAATGCATCCTAAAGTGGCCTTACTAGTCAAAGGAGAATTAGAAAAACTCTTAAATGTTATTTTTATACAAGCCATTGATTATGCTGAATGGATCTCGAATGTAGTTCTAGTAACTAAGAAAGAAGCCACTAAAGTTAGGGTTTGCACAGACTTCAGAGATATTAATGTTGCATGCCCTAAAGACGATTTTCCTCTTCCCAACATGGATCAGATCATTGATTTTACTGCTGGGAGTGGAATGATATCCCTAATGGATGGATTTTATAGTTATAATCAGATCAAGATAGCTCTTGAAGATTAGGCTAAAACAACCTTTATTACCCCTTAGGGAACCTTTTGTTGGAAAGTTATGCCATTCGGTTTAAAGAATGCAGGTGCAACATATCAACGAGCCATGACTTATATCTTTCATGATATGATGCATGATATTCTACATGATTATGTAGATGATATTATAGCTCGTTCCATCAAAGAAGATGATCATTTAGATGACTTGAGAAAAGTATTTGATCGGTTAAGGGAGTATCTTATCCGATTGAATCTAGCTAAATGTATATTCGGAGTTAAGTCCGGTAAATTATTAGGGGTTATAGTTTCTTTATGTGGAATCAAAATTGACCCTCTCAAGATCGTGGCTATCACTGATATGCCTGCACCCACAAATATATAGGAATTACGAAGTCTATAAGGTAAGCTTCAAGCTATTCGCCACTTTATTGATAAGTTGGCAGACAAAATCGGACCTTTTCTTAAGATTCTTAAGAAAGATGTCTCTTTTCATTGGGACAACAAATGTCAGGAAGCATTTGAACTCCTCAAACAATATCTCCTTAAACCACCGATGCTTTCACCACCTAGATCTGATCGTCCATTTATTTTGTACATTTCTTCTTTCGATTTTGCCTTAGGAGCTATGTTAGCTCAACTTGACAATGAGAAGAAAGAATGTGCTAATTATTACATTAGTAGAACCTTAATAAGTTATGAAACTCGTTATACTGTATTAGAGAAGTTATTTCTAGCAGTCGTATTTTCTACATAGAAACTACGACATTATATGCTCAACCAGAAAACGTATGTTATTGCCAAATTCGACCCTTTGCGATATCTCATGAGTCGACCGTACTTATCTGGTCGCACAGCAAAGTGGGTTCTTGCACTAAGCGATTTTGAACTCATTTTTATAGTACAAAAGTCTATTAAGGGTCAAATCATAGAAGATCAATTAGCTGTTGCACCCTTAGAGTCTACCCATCCCCTCATCATTGAGTTTCCTAATGAATGCCTTAAAATGGAGGAAGACCATCTAGAGCAATGGTCCCTATACTTTGACGGAGCCCGATGTATGAGTGGGGCTAGTGCAGGTATTATTTTAATATCTCCATAGAAACATCTTATACCTCTATCCTTCAAACTAACATTTACTTGTACTAATAACACTGATAAATATGAAGCTCTTATCCTTGGATTATGAGCTGCTTTAGTGCTACAAATTAAAAATCTATTAGTTTTTGGTGGCTCTCAACTAATATTCTCACAATGACACTGAGAGGGGGGGTGAATCAGTGTAACTATTTAAAAATTAAATCTGCTACTCTTAAAATTTAATACTGCAAGCTTAAAAACAAATACAGCAAACATAGCACAAGAGCATCACACAACACAGGATTTAACGAGGTTCACCAATGTGGCTACTCCTCAAAAATGACCATTTGGACTACGATCCAAATCCAGTCTTTGCAAGGATTCAATCTTTACAAAAGGTTTACCAGCACCCACTGGAAGGAGCACCAACCCCTGATTTATCTGCTGCAACAGATATGAGCACCAACTCCTTTTACCAAGCACCCACTTGGATTTTAATTTTTAATAAAAATAATGACATATAAAATGCCTTCTCTTTTTCAAGACCCTCACTGGTCTACAGCACATACAAACATCCCACATAAGCATAGAAAGAATTGTTAGAGACTCAATAGCTTCTATTCAAATCTGAAACCTCTCTGTTGTTTTTACAAGAAAAATGTGTAGGTTTCAAAAATCTTGCTGTTGTTCATCCAACTCTTTTACCACACTACGCCTTTTGATGTATTCAATAATGCACAGTGCAGTAACCTTCTAACTGTGCCAGTTCGATCCTTATATCCTTGATTTCCTCGAATGGCTCAATTTGAAACGGCTCAATTTTCCCTCCAACTTTTTCATGCATTTTCGGCTGTAATTGATCTGCCAAATCTCTCTCTCTGACACGTTCCACCTTTTCGCCGCTTTCTTCTCGACTCATTCTGACATTTCTCGGACGACATTTTTCTCTCGCAATTTCGACTGTATCTCGACAACCTTTCTCATATCTCGGCTCTCTCGACTGTTCTTCTTTCTTCTCTCTTGACACTTCTTTTTCCTTTGCGTCCTTCTATTTCAACTCGCAACTTTTCGACACACGCAACCCGTTAATGCCTCTCGTAAATGGTTCTCGATATAATCACTCCCGCAACTATTCTATTTTCAATGCATTGATTCCGTTATCGCCACCTTTCCCGCCATGCCGCATTACGGCCCCGCAACAACGTTATTTTTCTTAAATGCGCTGTCGTGACTATCCTTGTTACTCCAGTTAACTGCTGCAGTTTTTCTTCTAGTCTTTTTCAAACACCTGTCACTGGGAACTGCACATTTGACTCAGCTTAACTTTATCAGAATCGGCAACATGCTTGGTCGACACCTGTCACTGTGCATGCATATTTAACTTTTTCCCGCCAAAACCATTACCTGTCGCGATATCGCGACGTTTTCTGCTTTCCTGCACTTTCCTTCGCTTGCCTCCGCGAAATTGATACATGTCACGAAATCGCGACACATTCCGCTTTTGTTGACGTCATCCTCCATGTTGTCACGAAATCGTGACATTTCTGGCTTGCTGAGGCTTCTGGAAACTTGTCGTGATATCGCGACATTTTTAGACTTGCTGACGTCATCTTCAAAGATGTCACGAAATCGCGACGCTTCCGACTTGCAACGGCTTTTCGTTCACCCTGTCGCGAAATCGCGACACTTCTTAGTTTTGCTGACGTCACCTTCCAAGTTGTCACGAAATCGCGACGTTCCTTGCTTCCTGAGGCTTCTCTGTCAACTTGTCGCGATATCGCGACATTTTTAGTCTTGCTGACGTCATCCATCATGGTGTCACGAAATCGCGACGCTCCTAGCTTCCAGCAGCTGCAAACACCTTACTTGTAGCGAAATCGCTACAACTTTCTAACTTAACATTTTTCTTTGTTGCATCTTCCGAAAATCTAGCATGTATCGAGATTGTTACGATTTTGTTGCCTTGGTGCTTCCTCGTGCTTCGTCTTATCAAGCTTAGACTTGTAGCGAAATCGCTACATCATCTTGTTCTGTGATATGCACTTGTAGCGAAATCGCTACACATATGCACCATGCTTTTTTCCTGTGACTTGTAGCGAAATCGCTACACTCTTGCACTTTGGCTTCTGGACTTGTAGCGAAATCGCTACACTTTCTTGACTTACACTTTTTCTTTCTTTTCGAATTCAACATGTAGCGAAATCGCTACACTTTCTTCACTTTGTTCTTTGCCTCCAACATGTCGCGAAATCGTGACATTTTCATGAACTTTCTCTCTCCTCCGATATGTCGCGAAATCGTGACATTTTCTTATGCACTTTCTCTCTCCTCCGATATGTCGCGAAATCGTGACATTTTCTTATGGACTTTCTCTCTCCTCCGATATGTCACGAAATCGTGACATTTTCTTATGCACTTTCTCTCTCCTTCGATATGTCGCGAAATCGCGACATTTTCTTATGCACTTTCTCTCTCCTCCGATATGTCGCGAAATCGCGACAGGAACCATGTCGCGATATCGCGACAGAAAACATGTCGCGATATCGCGACAGTTTTCTTCCTTGTCTTTTTCTGCAAGTTTCTGAATCTGGGTCCCCTCTGTTTTTCTTGAAATTTTTTGCACTTGATCTGACTGACCTCTGAACTGCATCACTGCATCAATCTGTCTTTGTTGACAACAATTACAATACTTTTGCACTGCTTTTGCTGCACCTTGCTCAACAATCTCCCCCTTTGGAATTGTTGGCAACACACTCGTAACCTTGCTCAAATTCTTCTCCCCCTTTGCCAATAATGCCAAAGGGCTGCTGCAGACTCCCCCTGAGTCTATGCACAACATTCTCAGGCATAAATAACTTGAATGCTCCCCCTGAGAATGTATTTCCCATAGCTAGTCAGTGCTTGGGAAGTGTGACTACTCCCAACTTCTTCCGAAGGTATTCAAAAACTTCCTTTGGTAAAGGTTTGGTGAATATGTCTGCTACTTGCTCTATAGTGGGAACAAATTCCAATCTGACCTCTCCTTCTGCAACCTTATCCTTCAAGAAGTGATACCGGATTGCAATGTGTTTGGTGCGGGAATGCATTACTGGATTCTTTGAAATGTTGATTGCACTAGTGTTATCACATTTGATTGAAATGGGCTCATTGAAGTGAATACCTAGATCTTTCAATGTTTGTCTCATCCATAGTATTTGTGTACAGCATGTTGTTGCTGCAATGTATTCTGCCTCGACTGTGGATAGAGAGACTGATTCTTGCTTCTTACTGTGCCATGCTACCAATTTATCTCCAAGAAAAAATGCTCCTCCACTTGTACTTTTTCTGTCATCAATGCATCCCTGCCCAATCTGCATCAGAATATGCAAAGAGAGTGAAGTCTTTTCCTTTTGGATACCACAGCCCATACTCCATAGTACCCTTGAGGTACCTAAAGATCCTTTTCACAGCTGTTGCATGAGTCTCTTTTGGACTAGCCTGAAATCTTGCAACCATGCAAACAACTTGTAAGATATCCGGTCTGGTGGCTGTCAAATACAATAGGCTCCCAATCATTGATCTGTACATTGTTTGATCAACATCCGGAGATTTATCATCCTTGCTCAACTTGCGACTTGTTGTCATGGGGGTGCTCACCGGCTTACTATCTTCCATAGTGAACTTTTTCAGCATTTCTTTCACATATTTAATTTGAGAAATAAAGATCCCCTTTTCAGCTTTGATTAACTTGTAATCCAAGGAAATATGAAAGTTCACCTATCATAGACATTTCAAACTCTTTCTCGCATTTTGTTTGCTATGTCTTTGCATGATTCATCATTGCTACTCCCAAAAATTATATCATCTACATAAACAACTAGGACAATGAAATTGCCATTTTCAGTTTTCACATATAAATTGCTATCCACCATACCTTTCTTGAATCCTTGCTTAGTGAGATAGCTGTCCAATCTTGCATACCAAGCTCTAGGTGCTTGTTTCAAGCCATACAATGCTTTCTTCAGCTTGCAAACAAAGTTAGGATTATCACAAAGTTGAAAACCATCAGGCTGTTCAATATATACTTCTTCTTCAAGATTTCCATTCAGAAATGCTGATTTTACATCCATCTGATAAACCTTGAAATTCTTATGAACAGCTAAAGCCAAAAATAGTCTTATTGCTTCAAGTCTGGCCACTGGTGCAAAAGTCTCTTCAAAATCAATCCCCTCAACTTGGGCATATCCCTTACAGACCAGTCTCGCTTTATTCCTTACAACCTGTCCATCTTCATTCAGTTTATTTCGAAATATCCATTTAGTACCAATTATGTTTTTATTTTCAGGCCTTGGTACTAACTCCCAGGTTTTGTTTTTCTCAATTTGATCTAGTTCTTCATTTACTACCTCCATCCAGCTTTCATCCGTGCTTGCTTCAATAATATTTTTGGGCTCAATGCTGGATAACAGAGAATAGTTATTTACTACTCTTCTTCTTGTCTGAATGCCAACTGTAGGGTCCCCAATAATCTGCTCTTTGGGATGATTTTTCTGCTGCCTGTTCTGTATTTTCTATTTTCTTCTCTTTCCAAATCATCTGAATCTGATTTTTGTCTCTCTTCCTTTTCTTGATCTTCATCTTCTTCAATAAATTCTTCATAGGTCGGGTAGTTTTCATTATTGCTGATTTCTTGTTTCCTGCCTTCATCAACTTTTACATCCGCACTCTCCACAATTTTCTTTAATCTTTTGTTGTAGCATGTATAAGCTTTGCTTTTTGTTGAGTAACCAAGAAAGATACCTTCATCAGCTCTATCTTCAAACTTGCCAAGATTGCTTTCAGTTCTTTTAATGTAACATTTGCTCCCGAACACTTTGAAGTATTTTGCTGTAGCCTTTTTGCCAAACCACAGTTCATAAGGTGTTTTGCTTTCATGTGGCCTCAACATACATCTATTCTGAATGTAGACTGTAGTGTGAACTGCCTCTTTCCAGAACCTGTCAGCAATTTTGCTCTCGGTTAACATGGTTCTTGCCATTTCTTGCATAGTTCTATTCTTTCTTTCAACTACTCCATTCTCGCTGAGGTGTTCTTGCTGCTGAAAACTCGTCTTCTTATTCCATGTTTTTCATAGAATTCTGCAAACTCATCTGAAATGAACTCTCCTCCTCTATCAGATCTCAAACATTTAATTCTTTTTCCAGATTGATTCTCAACAAGATTTTTGAAGGTTTTAAACATCTCAAAGGCTTCTGATTTCTGTTTTAGAAAGAGTACCCATGTCATTCTGGAAAAATCATCTATACACAGCATGAAATATTTGTATCCATTTATGCTCTCTGTCCTCATGGGTCCACACAAATCAGTGTGAATCAGTTCTAATGGCTTGCTTGTGAAATACTCTTTTGCTTTGAATGTAGATCTGGTTTGCTTCCCCTTTTGGCATGACTCACAAATGTTGTTTGATGGTTTACCAATAGTGGGTATGTCTCTTACAGCTCTTTTCGAGCTGATTTTTACCAGATTATCAAAGCTTATGTGACCGAGTCTTTTGTGCCACAACCAATTTTCTTCCTCCTGGCCAACCAAGCAAGCTCCTTCTGAAGTCTCCGAGAGTGTATACAAATTTCCAGAAGTTCTCAGTCCAATGGCTATTAACTTTCCATTTTTTGTCTTTCTTACTTCACAGCCCTCCTTCTTGAAAATCACTTCATGACCTCTGTCACAAATCTGACTTACACTCAGTAAGTTATGCTTCAGACCTACCACAAAAAGAACTTCCTTAGAGTTGATTTTACCGTCACTTAACTTAACTGATCCTTTACCCACTATCTTTGCTCCATCATTGTTTTCGAATTTCACAGAGCCACCTTCGTATGTCTGTAGCTTATCAAACTTCTGTTTGTCTCCTGTCATGTGACTCGGAGCATCCACTGTCCGGAATCCAAGGAGCAGATTTATTCTGTGCTTTGAGAGCTGTTTGAACGATCAGGGATTCCTTGTCTTTCTTCGGTTGTTCCTTTTCTTTCCACTGAGATTTGACAGCAGATCTGGTTACTTGCTTTACCTTCTCCCTTTCATTGGCTTGTGACAGTTTATTGGGAAATTTTCTGTACTGTTTTGATCCAGCTGAGTGATGCTTTCTTTCCTGGTATTTATTTCCTGCAAAAGAGCTACGACAATTCCTTGCAATATGGCCGAAGTTATGGCAGTTATAACATTCTACAACATAATCTATCAAAGGAGAAAAAATATTTCTACTAGTAAAATTTCTTTGTTCTACATTATATCTACAACTTGAAATTTTATGACCATATGCATTGCATTTAAAACAATAACCAGAAAAGGAACGAGTGTACCTGGGTAATGGTTGTTGCCATGTTGTAGTAGGAGCCATGGGTCTTCTTCTTCTATGATATGTGACTTTGGTAAATCCATCATTTGCAGAACTCCTTTCAAGCTTGGACTTATTGTTTTCCTTTGCATGATACGGTTTATCTTGTTCAACTCTGATTTTGTCTTTATTCTTTATAGGTTCTACAGTTACAGCCTTTGAGTCCTTTGAGGATTCTCCTTCATCAAAGCCCAACCCAAATTTGATACCCGTAGGTCTTTGATCATTTAACATTTTATTCAGCTTGGCTGAACTGTCTTCGAATTTATAATGACAACTCAGTTTCTGATTCATCTCTTCTAGCTGCAGCCTTAATCCGACTATGTCTTCTTCTAGCTTATTGCACTCATTTATTTTCACGGTTAGCTGAGCTTCAAAATCTTCAGACTTTTTCTTGTATTCTTCAGTTTGTACTTTCAAACTGATTATTAATTTGCCAGCATCCTCAAGTTTTCTTGAAATATTTTTATTTCTTTTCCTTTCTGCACTTAACTCTTCAAGTGCAGCAACTAACTCACCTTCCAGATCTATCTCAGCCTCATCTTCTAATTTTTCTTCACACTCCTATGTTTTCTCAGTTGTTTGTTCTTCAAAAGCCATGAACAAGGCTTCACCAGTTTCTTCTTCTGAGTCCTCACTGGAACTGTCTTCAGAAGAATCAATATTCTGGGAAATGAAACTTTTCTTCTTGAAGTTCCTTTTTCTAAACTGCGGTTTCTTTTTCCAGACTTTTCTTTCTTGGTGTGTCCCTTCATCACTTCTATTTTTCTCATTCATTGGGCATTTTGCTGCAAAGTGCCCGATGCCACCATAGTTAAAGCACTTGAACGGCAGCTTGCCTCTGTATTTTCCTTTTCCCTTTACTAATTTCCTAACAAAGTTTGCTTCAGTTTCATCTGACGATTCTTCTTCCTCAGATTCTTGTTTAGATTTTATGTTTTTCTGAGCTTGGAAAGCTGCTTCTCTGTCTGAGGGCTTAGTTTGTCCAATCCTCATTTCATATGCTGTTAGAGAACCATGCATTTCATCCATACTGAAAAGATTTAAATCTTTTGCTTCCTCTATGGCAGAGACCTTTGCATCAAACTTTTTATTGAGAGTTCTTAGAACCTTCTTTACAACAACTGCATCTTCCATATCTTCACCGAGTCCTCTTATTGCATTGATGATCCCATTTACTCTCAGCAGATAGGCTTCAATGTTCTCATCATCGGTCATCTTTAATGCTTCGAACTGGGCACGATGTGTTTGCAGCTTAGCTTCCTTGATTTTGCTATCTCCTTCATGAATGCTTTGCAGTTTGTCCCATATATCTTTAGCAGATTTGCAGTTCATGATGCGTATCAACTCACTGTCTACTAATCCACACATAATAGCATTCTTGGCTTTCGAGTTGTTCTCAAACTTTTTCTTCTCAACCGCATCTGTTGGAGGAACAATGGGTATGGTGTATCCATTTTCAATCGATTCCCAAATGTCATAACCCAATGCACATAGATAGGTCTGCATCCTGAGCCTCCAGAAGGAATAATTTGTTCCATCGAACAGAGGAGCTTTGTTAGAAGAAAAACCTTCACCACCGGCCATTGTGTGTCTTCCAAGATCACCTTAGCTGATTAAGCTTGTACAGGTGCCTTGCTCTGATACCAATTGATATTCTCACAATGACACTGAGAGGGGGGGGTGAATCAGTGTAACTATTTAAAAATTAAATCTGCTACTCTTAAAATTTAATACTGCAAGCTTAAAAACAAATACAGCAAACATAGCACAAGAGCATCACACAACACAGGATTTAACGAGGTTCACCAATGTGGCTACTCCTCAAAAATGACCGTTTGGACTACGATCCAAATCCAGTCTTTGCAAGGATTCAATCTTTACAAAAGGTTTACCAACGACCCACCGGAAGGAGCACCAACCCCCGATTTATCTGCTACAACATATATGAGCACCAACTCCTTTTACCAAGCACCCACTTGGATTTTAATTTTTAATAAAAATAATGACATATAAAATGCCTTCTCTTTTTCAAGACCCTCACTGGTCTACAGCACATACAAACATCCCACATAAGCATAGAAAGAATTGTTAGAGACTCAATAGCTTCTATTCAAATCTGAAACCTCTCTGTTGTTTTTACAAGAAAAATGTGTAGGTTTCAAAAAATCTTGCTGTTGTTCATCCAGCTCTTTTACCACACTACGCCTTTTGATGTATTCAATAATGCACAGTGTAGTAACCTTCTAATTGTGCCAGTTCGATCCTTATATCCTTGATTTCCTCGAATGGCTCAATTTGAAACGACTCAATTTTCCCTCCAACTTTTTCATGCATTTTCGGCTATAATTGATCTGTCAAAATCTCTCTCTGACACGTTCCACCTTTTCGCCGTTTTCTTCTGACATTCTACTCTTTCACGTACCGACACCCTTTTCTCTACACATTCTACGAGTTTCCCGACGACTTCTCTGCGTATCTCGAGCTCTCTCGAACCTCGTTCTTCTATTCATTTCTCTGTTGAAACTTCTTTCCATTTGGGATCTTTCTATCGTTCAACTACCACTTTTCGATATACGCAACTTTTTAATGCATCTCTCGTAAATGGTTCTCGATATAATCATTCAGCTATTCTATTTTTAATGCATTGATTCGTACTTCCGTGATCGCCACCTTTTCCTCCATCTACATTACGGCCCCGCAATAATTGTTATTCTTCTTAAATGTGCTGTCTTGAAACTATCCTTGTTACTCTAGTTGACTCTTGTAGTTTTTCTTCTAGTCTTTTTCCAAACACCGTCACTTGGAATCGCATATTTGACTCTAGTTAACTTTATCAGAATCGGCAAGATGCTTGGTCGACACCTGTCACTGTGCATGCATATTTAACTTTTTCCTCGCCAAAACCATTACTTGTCGTGATATCGCGACGTTTTCTGCTTTCCTGCACTTTCCTTCGCTTGCCTCCATGAAATTGATACATGTCACGAAATCGTGACACATTCCGCTTTTGCTGACGTCATCCTCCATGTTGTCATGAAATCGTGACATTTCTGGCTTGCTGAGGCTTCTCTGGAAACTTGTCGCGATATCGCGACATTTTTAGACTTGCTGACGTCATCTTCAAAGATGTCACGAAATCGCGACGCTTTCGACTTGCAACGGCTTTTCGTTCACCCTGTCGCGAAATCGCGACACTTCTTAGTTTTGCTGACGTCACCTTCCAAGTTGTCACGAAATCGCGACGTTCCTTGCTTCCTAAGGCTTCTCTGTCAACTTGTCACGATATCGCGACATTTTTAGTCTTGCTGACGTCATCCATCATGGTGTCGCGAAATCGCGACGCTCCTAGCTTCCAGCAGCTGCAAACACCTTACTTGTAGCGAAATCGCTACAACTTTCTAACTTAACATTTTTCTTTGTTGCATCTTCCAAAAATCTAGCATGTATCGAGATTGTTACGATTTTGTTGCCTTGGTGCTTCCTCGTGCTTCGTCTTATCAAGCTTAGACTTGTAGCGAAATCGCTACATCATCTTGTTCTGTGATATGCACTTGTAGCGAAATCGCTACACATATGCCCCTTGCTTTTCAAACTTGTGTCAAAGTCGCCCTTTCACCTTTACTTTCGAACTTGTAGCGAAATCGCTACACTCTTTTGCATTTTGGACTGTAGATGTGGAATTTTCTTTGGACTTGTAGCGAAATCGCTACACTCTTGCACTTTGTCTCTTGGACTTGTAGCGAAATCGCTACACTTTCTTGACTTATCACTTTCTCTTTGCTTTTCCGAGAAATTGCAACATGTAGCGAAATCGCTACACTTTCTTCACTTTGACGCCTTTGCTCTCCAAGCATGTCGCGAAATCACGACATTTCTTCATGAACTTTCTCTCTCCTCCGATATGTCACGAAATCATGACATTTTCTTATGGACTTTCTCTCTCCTCCGATATGTCATGAAATCGCGACATTTTCTTATGGACTTTCTCTCTCCTCCGATATGTCACGAAATCGTGACATTTTCTTATGGACTTTCTCTCTCCTTCGATATGTCGCGAAATCGACATTTTCTTATGCACTTTCTCTCTCCTCCGATATGTCGCGAAATCGCGACAGGAACCATGTCGCGATATCGCGACATAAAACATGTCGCGATATCGCGACAGTTTTCTTCCTTGTCTTTTTCTGCAAGTTTCTGAATCTGGGTCCCCTCTCGTTTTTCTTGAAATTTTCTGCACTTGATCTGACTGACCTTTGAACTGCATCACTGCATCAATCTGTCTTTTTTGACAACAATTACAATACTTTTGCACTACTTTTGCTGCACCTTGCAACATCAACTTGTCATAAATTAAATCAATGATGTTTATCAAACCCAAGATGATAAATTGCATCCATACAAAGCATATGTCTTACAATTACTATCTTTGTTTGATCAAGTTACCTTGGAAGCTATTCCTTGAACTAACAATCGTGCTGCCTATGGCTGCTTGCATCTCTTTTCCCTTGGAGTTAGATGCGATATGCTACCATCATTATTCATCGACTCCGGAACCCCTTCAAGAAAATCATGCTTAAAACCTTTGGATGTGTTTCTAATCAACAAAACTACTCCAAAACCATTGTACATTGATATATTTAATTTTCTTCAAAATGGGACCTTTCCTGAAGGTTGTAATAGTAACCAGCACAGGTTATTACGTTGACGAGCAAGTCACTTCGTGATTATTGGTAATACCTTGTATAGGAGATCTTTTGAAGGCATCCTATTGAGATGTTTAAATCTAGAAAAATCTAGATCAGCTTTGAGTGAAGCCCATGATGGATCTTGTGGGGGGAATTTTAGTGGTAGCACCATTGCTAAAAAGCTCCTTAGGATAGGATATTTTTGGCCTACCATGGAGAATGATGCACATGCTTATGTGCGCCATTGCGACAAGTGCCAAAAACATGCTGACCTTGTCCATGCACCTGCACAAGAGCTGTAGGCTATTTCATCTCCTTGGCCCTTTTCAAAATGGGGCTTAGACATCATTGGAAAAATCAACCCTGTGTCATCTGATGGACACAAATTTATCATAACCGCCACTGAGTATTTCATGAAGTGGGTTGAAGCTATGCCATTAGCTTCTTGTACTGGAACCCAAGTTTCCAAGTTTATTTTTAATCAAATTATTTGTAGGTTCGGAATCCCTGCAAATCTCATTTCAGATAATGGAACTTGTTTTAAAAATAAAGATGCCAAGAAATTATGTCAAAAGTATAAAATTCAACATCGTTGGTCCACTCCCTATTATCCTCAGGGTAATGGCCAAGTAGAAGCATCTAATAAAACATTAATCAAAATCCTCAAAATACTGGTCAACAAATCTGGCCACGATTGGCATATTCAATTATATCCTACTTTGTGGGCTTATCGAACTAGCGTTCGTACTCCCATAGGCACTTCCCCCTTTGTTTTGGTCTATGGCGCTAAAGTAGTTTTTCCCTTTGAATTAGAAGTTCCTTCTTTGGCTCTGCTACTTCAAGATACTGAAGTAGGAGATGAATATCATGCTGGCAGACTTAGTCAGCTGGAACTCCTAGATGAAAAGTGCATCAATGCTTTGGAGCATCTTCATGCCTACCAAAACAAGCTTAAACGAGCATACCTCAAGAAATTTCATCATCGATCCTTTGAGATCGACGACCTTGTCTTAAAAGAAAATAAAAAAAATACTAATGCAACTAAAGATCTTAAAGGTAAATTTGAGCCCAACTGGCTTGGACCATATGTCATCACTGCTAAATTTGGATCAGGAGCATACCGATTAGCTACCTTAGATGGTAAATATCTTAAAGAACCTATGAACATTATGCATCTCAAACGCTATTATGCATAAAAATCTAGTCATTTCATCATTGTATATATTGTTATTTTGCATATTGTTTCATTTTAGTCATTCATATAAAAATTTCAAAAACAATCACATTGTGTATCTTCTCAATTCATCAATTAAAATTAAAATATAAAAAACATCAAAATCATCAAAATATTCAAAAACATATTTTATTTTCATACTTGTCAATTCTTGAAGTATTGCAGTTATATTTTCAGTTATTTTGGATAAATTAGCATTTATTTGGAATCCCGCACTTTCACACTCACATGAATAAATATCTTGATTTTATTTTGTATGATTATTAATCTCTCTTATATCAAAGTCCACATTTGAATTAAATAAAGTTTTGAGCATAGAGAACTGATCTTGTTATTTACTTGAACCAAGTACATCTTTTCACATTAAAATGATTTCATTGCAAATTCAATATGATGCTACATAGTAGAAGTGGTTTCTTGAGCGAAAAGTTTCCCCTGCTATCCTATCATGCACATGGTCTAGAATCTTTGAGAATTGACAAAAGGACAAGCTCACCCCTACCCAGAATAAAAATCCCTTGCTCTACAACTAATCCGAGCAAGTATCCCTAGTATAGGAAGAAAAAGAAAAGTCAAAGAAAAATGAGAAAAAGAAAAATATTATTTTGTACCATCGCAACAATATTTCAGCATTATCTCAAGTTCCAAGCAAAATACAAAAAAAAAAAAAAAGAGAAGAGAAAAAAAAAGCAAAAGAAAAATGCAATAAAATCCCTTTCCCTACCCCTTGAAAAGAAAAGAAGGGTGAATGAGCTTGAATCCCTGGAATTCTCAATTATTCGAAAACTGTGAGGTAAGCCCCATAATAGGTGGTTTGTGCCCAACCCGCTTGGCCTTGGGTAATCCCTAGCGTGGTGATATGTTTGTCACATTAGCGACCTTATTTTGTATAGACCTATGTCGGCTTATGGATTAGCTAGCTCTTGATAACCCAACTTACATAGTAGTCTGGTATGGTTACATGCATATAAATCATGGTCAATGAACCTTCATTTGGTTAATTCAAATTACTTGTATCAAATTATCTTGCTCAAAATTGGTGAATGAACAATACAATTGCACACACATTTGTATTTGAGAGATTCTCTATCATTATGATAAATCAAGATCGGCAATGAACTCACATTTGCACATGAGGGTTCCTTACAAATCTACATTTGTCTTTGAGATAATTTAAAATATTTTTGCAACTCTTTTGGAATAAATTTTATTCTTATTTCAGAACATCTGTTTCGTATAAAAACAATTACATACATTGTTTTCAAAAATCCAAAATTATTTTAAACAACATATTACAAAAATCTAGTAAATAAAGTCAAGTTATATATTATTATTTTTTGTTTATCTCAAAATCAAAAATCAAATCATGCAATAAAACTAAAATATCAATTTCTTCTTTGGATTTCGCGATGATGGTATAAGTCTATACCTATAATTCTATGCCTAGCGCAAACCATTGCTTTAATTTTATTTTCCCATAAAAACATATGGCTTACATCATTATGTTACACAATTGTGCTTTCAAAAGAACGACAATTATTCTATCTCATGTCATTATGTCAACATTCAATTTTGCAACCATGGTATAATTTCTAAGGAATTGTTCAAAATTTTATCACACTTAGGAATTTATGCCTAGCAAAATCATATTTCTTTTATATGTCATGCATAATATTTTTTTTGAAAATCTAAAAACAAATCATCACCATCATCACTCCCATCATCACAACACAAAGTCTTAAGACAGTCTCTTAAGCATTCTTTTACTTTTAGCAATATTTCTATACTAGGATTAGCTTGATGACCGAGCGAGCGGCGACTCCATGAAATGGTCTATAACAGCGACAATGTCCTTTGAAATTATTGTTAGAAGTCCCTTTTATTTTTCATCAAATCACACCAAAACAACCAATTGTATGCACATCAGATTATTTCATTTACAATTTTACAACATGACATAAAATTATAATTATTTCTAAAACAACATAATCACATGAATCATTAATAATCAATTGCAAAATTCAACATTAAAGCATCATACACAAGTCATATCATCAAAAATACCATATATATATCAACAAATTATATACATCATATCAAAACTGGATTGGTATGCCACAATCAATAACCTGGCATACTCAATCCTCTCAAAAACTATATAATAAAATACAATCTCTGTGTCGTGAGCGTCTAGTCTCGAGAAGCCCTCGAGCTCTCAACCTCATCTCCTCTCCCACCCTGAGGTGGAGGAGGAGGTCCCATAGAAGTCCGCCCTGTGTCATGGGTCCTCGACATCGATCGTGAGGATGTCCTCGATGACCCCATCCTAATCGGCCCTGCAATGTCAGAAAGCAGCTGTAACCTCTGGCTCTCTGGAACCATCTGGTAGTATACTCCCTAGTAGAATGTAGTTTAAGCCATAGACCGTGCCAACTCCTGCATGCTCGCTCCTCTACCCCAAGCTCTGAGCCATGTAGCCTCATCCTGCAGTGTCTGCACTTGAGCCCGGAGGCGGGCAACCTCAGCTCGAAGAGCCACCATCTTGCTGCTCTCCCCCACCTCGACACCCTTGCCCTTATCGGGCAATGGTGGTCTCTCCCCCTGCTGAGAAGGGACTCCCCTCTCCCTCCTCCCTATCTGTTGTGGCCTCTGTGGAGCCCGTGCCATCCTATGGCGTCTCTCCTATGGAGACCGTCGTTGCTCTCTCCCACCGTGACCCCGTGCTACCTCAATAGCAGCCTGGCACCGCCTCCCCATCCATTGCACAATAGCATGCATCGAACCCTGTGCCCTCGTCATTCGAGGAGGGTGGATGCCTACGTACCAGGCATCGTATCCATCTATGACCCCAACGTCATCACCATCCACTAGCTGGATGGGGGCATCATCCACGTCCTGACTCCAGAATCACTGCATGTCTAGAGCCCCGCTCAGTGTAGTACTATCTCAAATATTCCGAGAGTACTCGTAATACCTGAGAGAAGGGATCCCTTACTGTAGACCGAACTACCGTAGAACCTGGTCATAGCGGTGGAGCTCTACCTCTCCCCGCTCCATCCTCAGCCAGTAGACTCGCCTAATGCGAGCCAGCTCCTGCCCATCCTCTGCCCACCCGGGGTGCTCTTGCCATGGCCTCCAGGTGATCTGGTCCAGGATGAGGTCATCCAACAACCTCCGTGACATCGATAGATCTATCCGTCGCTGTGACCCCCTATGTAGCCACCAGTAGAAAACCCGGGGCCTCTCCCGGTCAACCCCTATCAGTGGGAGCCCTACCAGCCTCCGCATCGTGATGTGCTCCCAGCACCAAACCTACAGTAGCGATGTCAAAACCAGACATCGACCTCCCTTGTATACGACCCCATGCAGGATCCTATACAAGCGATATAGTACAAAGCTACCCCATGCAAACCTATACCCATGGTCTCTCATGTCGTAGACCACATCTGAGAGGAGCCATGGTAGTCTACACCCACTCTGGTGGCACAACAGTAAGCCACCTACCACCCCATCCAAAACTTGAGTCAGCCTAGATGCCCCAGGCATCTGCCTTAGAGACTCGATGTTCACTCCACCCTTCTCTAGGGTGAAGCTCGGGTCTCCGGTCAATCTCATCATCGCCTAGCCCTGATTGGTCGTAGGCATCATCAACCATCCCTGTATGGGGATCCTCATGATCCTCCATACATCCTCTAGTGTGGGAGCCATCTCCCCTATCGGTAACCAAAAGTAGGACGACCCCGGATACCATCTCTCTACTAGGGCTGTCAGTAGCCCCATGTCTATCGATACTTGTGGCATCTCTGCCACATGTTGTAAACCGACCTGAGCCAGTCGGTCGTGCTCTGCCTGGTCAAGCGCGGCTATGTCGTCTTGTAGTCCCCCATATTTCCATTCTCGACTCTTTAGTAATCCCCTCTACAAAACAAACAATAAAACAATAAAATTCATTAATAACCAATCATTAAAATAAAATTAAAAACATTTTAATCAAGCTTAATTTCTTAAAAGTGATGATATCGTCCACCATTGGATGATATCGTCCCAAATTGGGCAAAATCATCCTTTGTAGGATGAATTCATCTCTGATTTCACAACATGGGGATCACCCCTTGTTGAACGGGATCGCCCCTAGTTTTTCGATTTTGCCCTCCGACGAAATCGATGATCTAGAGACGATTTCGATGAAATCGGGACGATTCTGATGAAATCGGGACGATTCTGATGAAATCGGGACGATTTCGTCTCAACATCGTTGATGGCCTAAAAACGGTCGCGATGCCCCAAACAGTCAAAATTTAAAACAAAAAATTGCACAACTTAAATTCAAACCTAATTTACTAGGATTAGATCCTTACCCATAGCCCGTGCTAGACCTCTGTCGATCGGTGCACTGTCTCCACCATTTTTTTGTCTATAGAGCTCTAAAAACAATAACAATGAACAGTAACAATGAATTAGGGTTTTACCCTATTTTTCTTAATTTTATTTAAAAAACAATAACATTTTTTTTAATTTTTGCTTTTTCACGTTTTTACCTCAAACGTTCAATTTGGGTAAAAACACGGAGGGGGCACCATAGTCAGCAGTCATACGATTCGACCAAGAATCATCATCTAAAAAATTGAGTACATTTTTGCTTTCTCGTAAAACGGGAAGAACTCGTCTTTAACACATTTTCTTTGAAAAATTCGCTAAAGAGGGGGCAAAATGTAGCACCCTAAAATTGGCACAGTTAAACCTTAGTAAAAAGATAAAAATTCAAATTTTAACCTCAAACCGCTCGTTAACCGCTTGTTACCCGCTCCCCTTGTTTTTCATGCCATTTTTAGGATTTATTTTGACCGTTGGATGATATCGTCTAAGATCATATGAAATCATCCTAGATCTAACGAATTCATCTGGAACCGAACCTCCAAATGATTTCATCCCAAAACCAAATTTTCATAATTAGCTTATGTTTCAACAGCCTCTCTAACCTGGGCAAAAAGCATGTTTGCACAGTTAGAGTCTCCCCCGTTGGAGATCTCCCAAATTGGGATGATATCCAACCTCCTAACCTCTCCCTAGTCCTATATAAACTGAGATTTTCTTAGTTTATCCCCCTGAACCCCCAAAATTTCTTCCTGAAACTCTGCTTAAACCCCCTAAAATTCCATGCACCTCAGAGCATCCTCACACCATTATTTGCATTTTGTATTTCATGTTTTCTTGCAGGAACTTTACTATTTTTCAGTCGAAGCTAGATTAGATCGTCGCAAGCGATTCCGAGCGATTTCAGACGATCCTGTTGAGAAACGCAAACGATCTCGTATGATTGGAGGCGATCCCGACTGTAGTCCAGATTGGGGGCAATCAGATTCAAGAGTTTGCATCTCTTTATTGTTTTTTGCATTTCTTTATACATTATTTTAGTTATTATATTTATGCATCTTGGAGTTCACCTCATTTAGTATAATTGCATGATAAAGTTAAAATCAATCATTAAATTTGTTGCATTTCTCTTATTTGTTATTTGAATCTATTATTTAGGCATGTTTGTTGTTATTTCTATCATTCTCCTTCACTTTCATAGTTGCATATTTGGTATTTTGTATCTATTCTTGTGATTGCAGGTTTCCAATGAATTCGTCTGATGAATTCGTTATATTGACGACGATCTCGTCTGATCTCAGATGATTACGTATGATTTGAGACAATCTGGGCTACTACAAAACTCAAAATCTTCATCAGACATTTGAAATCAGGTATGTAATATTCTAGTTAGCATATTCTCTATGTTTAGCATTCATTCCTATTTTTTGTATTCATCTAAATTTGTATTGGCATATAAAATAGTTTAGATTCATCTTGGCCAAACCTAGGAATTGAATGATTAAAGCGCAAAATGAACACATCAAACTTATTATCAACCTAGGTGTGGAAAATGCCACTCAAATGTTTTCCTGGTGAACCCACCATCCGTTGAAAATTCACCCTTATACTCCTCCCTCGAGAGGCGGGACCTTCAAAGGGCCTCTCAGTCCGAGGTATTGTCCCATCCTTCTCGCATCCCCCTTTCGGGCGCGGATCCTATAGCCTGAAGGTAAGGATGTGAAAAATTTGGAGCGATACACTAGGATAGAGCAAGCTTGCCAGATGATTGAAAATGTGACAGGCTCGTCTAGAATATAATTAGCAGAGGAGATATCTAATTTATAGATGACTTGTTGTATATTATTAGAAACTGCAGATGATTGCTTGTAAAATAGTAAGATGTACTTAGAAAAATATACTCTTTTAGGGTATATATAGGGGTGAACGACTCCAGAAATTTTTTTTGGCTCTTGGAAGTTTACAAGCTTGATGTACATGTACTGGATTACAAGCAATAAAATATTTCTTCTTCTGGCTTCGGAAACTTCTATGTGCAAGTGTATGTATCTGGTGTTTTAACTTTTATTCATTCTAAGTTTTATAATGTATCTATTCTAAAATATGGACTGTGCACATATAAATCTTGTTTCTTGAGTTGAACATTAAAAGATATTTACATGCTTTTAGACAAACATCTAAAAATCACACTCAGGAATTCATGTTTTCTATAAAGAAGATATAAAGAAAACTTTGAAAATAGTAATCTGCATCATCAATGTTTGTTGTTGTTCAATCTATATCGTGAGAAAAATTTCTAGCTTAGGCTATATTTCCCTTATCTCTTGTTCCCATTTTCTCTAAAAAACTCAAAGGAACCAACCTTCTCTGGAGACTAGACATATGATCTCAAGCAAGATCTGTCTATTCAATGTTGGCAAATTCTAAGGCGCAACACTATTAATCGAAGGCAGATTTTGTTCCAACAATTTTTGGCATGCCTAGTGGGACCAAGCAATCCCATAGTATTATATAAGTTTTGGTGTTTTACCTTAAGAGCCTTTTTGTTTAAAAATATCAAGAAAAACTACGTGGCGACTCTGTTGCAATTTAGACCATAAAAGAAAGACCTTGTCTAAAAACCTTTTGGTTATATAGCCATATGATAACCAGATCTCAAGCTAGAAACTCTGAAGAACTATCGAGTTCTTTGAACTACATCTCGAAAGCCTAAAAGCACACCCTGTGCTAGCAGCACGATCAAATCTGCCTGGCACCATTAGCACCTCTTTAACACCCATTGTAGGAGCATCTGTAAGCAATCCCATAACGGTTGTAACTCCTTTAGCAATCATGGCAACCACCCCTACCCCAGCACATCTTGTGTGGAATCAAACTGGCCATTTGAACTTGGGAACACACCACCAAATTCCACAAGCTGCACTAAAAGCATTATCGACCTTTGACGAAATAGGCAAAATAGTAGATGAGCACTATTTAGATGTATCATCACTAGCATATGTTTACAACATTACTCAAGAATATGTAATGGTCAGATTGTTGATTATATCTTTGAAATGAAAGATGCTCTATTGGTACAGAGCACTTCTCGTTGGATCCATTACTTCTTGGGAAGTACTGGCCGACCGTCTGGTCGATGAATTTAATATACATGTGGATCCTTTCACATTGCTAAATCAATTCACTGTCATTGAGAGGCATCCACAAGAAGAAATCCAATATTTCAACATCAAATTTACCAAAACTCGTGATAGAGTACCGCAAGGCCTAAAGCCCACGGAAGAACAAGTTATATGCTATTATTTAAGGGCTTTTGATTCAGATATCAGTATGATAATAAGGCAATCCCGTGTAACCACTTTTCTTAGGATCTATCTAGAGGCAGCAAAGGGCGAAGCTGAGCTCATCGCTACAAAAATATATCCATCAAAAAGTTTATTACCAATTTTACCAGAGCTTTCCCAAGCATCAATTTCTAAACTTCCTGTACTCCCATCAACGTAGGCCCTCCCAGATATAGCCGCACCTCCTACATTCCTTGCATTACCAGCTACACCCCTTGTATCAGCTCCCCCTAGTGATCAATACATGACCATAATTGATACAATGAAGACATTGTCAAATGAAATGGCATCCATGAAAAAGAGAGGCTGAAAGGAATTTTCTGCCAAGGAGGTTCCCTCAGGTAACGAGAGATGTAGCACAATCAAGCAATAGGGGACAAGAGAGACCGAGCATGGTATATATAAATGAGACAGTGGATGCCGAGGATCCTCCCACTAATTCTAATTTTTGGTGCACTACATGTAACGATCCACATGGGGAAATTTTGTGTATGATACACCAACATTATGTACAAAGTATAGCAATTGAAAAGAGTAAAGAAAAAATGAAAGGCCATGTAAATATAATTAGAGATAAGGACCACAACTTCATGATGCCTACAGTAGAACAAGTTTTAGTTTTGACAAGATCGGGTAAGAAACCACTGCAAGTAGACCCTAAAGAGCTTCAGCCATTGAATGTTTCCCCTGCTCCCAAGGAAGTTCCCAAAGAAACTCCTAAGGGAAGTCTCCCTCAGGAAAGAAAATATCAGTTTCCATCCAAAATTCAAGGGCAAGAAACACACAAAGAATTTATTCCTTGGGGGTGTAGCACCCTAAAATTGGCGTAGTGAAATCTTAATAATTACATTTACTCTAGTAAATAATTCAAATTCAAATTTTAACCTCCCAAACCGCCCGTTAACCACCGTGTAATCCGTTTCCCCCTTTCTCGTGCCATTTTTAGAGTTTGTTTTGACCGTTTGACGATATCGTCGCCGATCAGACGATATCGCCCCAGATCTGACGATTTCGTTTGGCTAGGACGTCCAGACGATCTTGTCCCTAAAACTGATTTTGCACAATTAGCTTATGTTCCAACGGGTCTCTAATCCGGGCAAAAGCGTGTCTGCACCGTTAGAGACCCTCCCCCATTGGAGATCTCCCAAATAGGGATGATCTCCAACCTCCTAACCTCCCTCCTAAGCCTATTTAATCCTAAGCCCTTCCCTTAGCACCCCCCTGGCTGAAATTCCCTATAACTCGACTTCATACGCATTAAAACATCCCAAATTCATATTTGCAGTAGTTCTATACAATTTTTGTTGCAGGTACCTTAGTGTTTTTCAGCCGGAGCAAGCTTACATCGTCGCAGACGATCCTATTCAGATCGGAGGCGATCCTGTCGAATCAGAGACGATTTCGTACCAATGCGAGACGATTTCGACTGCAGTCAACATTGAGGCAATTAGTGCCTAAAGTTTGCATTTCTCCTCTCTTTTAATTTGTTGTTTTATTCTGTAATTAGCTAGTTTATTTATTATTTTATGCTATCTTGCATTTTGGAGTTCACCCATCTAGATTAAATGCATAATTAAGTCATAATTATTATGAAATTAGTATAATGCATGCATGTTTCTGTTTATAAGTTTCAGTTTGATATTGCTACTTTCATTTTACACTATTTCCCTCTGTTAGAATAGTTGCATTTTCTGTGTTTTGCACCTATTTCTCTGTTTGCAGGTCTCTGACGAATTCGTCTGATGAATTCGTCAGATCTCAGACGATCTTGTCTGATCTCAGACGATCCTATCAAATCAGAGGTGATCCTGACTGCTTCAAGAATCAAAATCTTCATCAGACATCCGGATCAGGTATTTTTCTTTTAACATTCTTTAATTTCTCTGTTTTCTGTCTTAATCCTATTTTCTGTATTCATTTAATCTGCATCTTCATATAGAATAGCTTAGACGCATTTTGGCCAAACCTAGGATTTGAATGCTTAAGGCTAAAACGAACACATAAAACACATTCCCAACCTAGGCGTGGAAACTGCCATTAAATGTTTCCTGGTGAACCCACCATCCATCGAAAAATCACCAATATACACCTCCCTCGAGAGGCGGGACCTTCGCAAGGCCTCTCAGTCCAGAGGTACCGCGCCATCCTTTTCACATCCCCCTTCGGGCACGGATCCTATAGCTTTGAAGGTAAGGGTGTGAAAAATTTGGAGCGATACATTTTGGTGAACCCGACGTGAATGCATTGTAAACCTTTTGAAAACAAAACAAAAAAATAAAATAAAATAAAACAACTAAAACATAGATGCATTTCAGATCATTTCAAATTAATAATATGCATGTTTAGATGGTAGCTCCTAAGAAAATATTAGCAGTTACTATAAATGTAGAAAACCAATTGGCAGCCATAGAAATCAATTATGTGCTTAGTGTGCCTGAAACAGATAGAAATCAACTCTTGTGGGACGAACTTGATAGAAGACTTAGTGTCATTTCATCTAGGTCAACAAAACTTAAACAAATCAAGAGGCTTATCCTAGATAGAATCTTGGATCCTCATCAACTTGTCTTTTATCATGAACTTCAGAGAGCCTGCCATAGATGGTTAGCTTATAGGAGAGCTCTTGTATCTTCAGAATTGTTCACCTTCGAGGAATACCTCGAGAACGCAGCCATTGTACACCAGTTCCTAGGTCTTGTAGAAGACCAAGAGGTTGTTCTTACGGATAGGGAAAGATGGAATAGAGTTCCTCGAGCTGTGTTATATCGAGAGTATTGCCATGAGCTTTACTTCTATCAACCAACATCTGAGACAGATAATATCACTATAGCTCTTTTCATTAAATTTTTAAAAGAAAACTTTCAATTTGAAGAAGAACACTTCATGACTCCTGAAGAACTCGAGCCCATTAATGATATTTATAAATTGTTTATAGAAAACTAGATCATTACTTTCAGTATTATTTCTTGCATTTATTGTGTTATTTATCTTTACAATATTATTTCAAAAACAAAGAAAAACTAAAAAACATAACAAAAACCAAAAACATTTCATTTTAAATATTGTAGTAGGTATATAATTAATATATACCTCTTAAGCTTGTTGCATATATATATATATATATATATATATATATATATTTTTGAAATCTAAAATTAAGGCACAATGCCTAAACTTAGGAATGGTAAACAAACTGAAGGAGAAGAAGAAGATTGGTTACAAGATAAAACTAGAGACCCAAATGTCCTTCCTGAAGATCCAATTCCGGAAGGAGAAACTCTAGATCACCCAGAAGATGACTTAGGTGAAGACAATGAACAAGAAGAAAGTGTTAAAGAGGATGGATCCTCATCCCCTAGAGTAGCTCTAGATGGAACTATTGCTTTTGACAACGTAGATCATTTTCAGAAATTTCTCAATGATAACATTGACGCTCTTAATGTGGCAGTTCGTATTGATAAAGGGCAAATTAGTGACACTCAAGCAGCCATGGAACATGTGTTTGATGTGCGCACTAATCCCTTGTCTTTCATTGATCAAGAAAGTGATAAGGCTGGACCATCCAATACAGATATGGTCACTATGATTCAAAACATGTCAAAACAACAGGTTACCCAACCTCCTAAGGAACCTGTTATTCAACCTAAAATCATTCCCACACAAAAGAAAACTTCCTTCACTACTTTACTTCGCCAAACTATTGATCAATATGCTTCAAGTAAACAAAAACCTAAAACGAAGCCAAACACCAATTTTCAACAATCCGGAATACATCATAATACAACTTCAAAATTCCTTCATAACACCTTTCCTACCAACAATTTACACAATAGCAACATAGCATCTAATCTTCATGTCCCTCCATCATATGCTCACAAATCCCATATCAATGCCCTACCGAACCAATATGGTGGGCAAACTAGTAATCTGGAAGCCATGGTGAAACAGTTAGCTTCGCGTATGGACCGAGATAGATCCTTATCGTCCCTCGTACAATTATCGAGAGATATGTAGTCAACCTTTGGATCCCATAGTTGTAGCTCAACCATACCCTAAGCATTTTCCCATGCCTATCTTGCCTATATATAAAGGAACCGAAGATCCCATAGAGCATCTTCGCATGTTTAGGATAGCATGTCATGATATATCACATGATGACTTGCTATTACTAAAAATGTTCCCAAAAAGTTTAGGTGGAATGGCATTAGAGTGGTACTATCAATTGCCCACTCATTCTTTGAGAAACTTTGAAGAAACAGACTGAATCATTTTGTCCATCAATTTAGTGCCTACATCGAGAGGCATGTAACCATTAAAGATTTATACAACTTAAAACAAGATAAGGATGAATTTTTTGCCGATTTCTTAGCTAGATGGAGGCAGTTGACAGGAAAACCGTACTTTGTGCTACCTTATAGGGAAATGTTGGACATTTTTATCAATAATTTACAAGAACAAATATCTTATGAGCTATCAATTGCTACTTTAACTACCTTCGATCAAGCTATAGATTTAGCTCGAAGAGTAGAAGATGCCCTCATTAGGAGAGGCCAACTTAGGAAGAAGGATGATGAGAAAACATCCAGAAATCAATATAAAAACAAACAAGTTGTTGGTGACGGAGTCACTGACAACAGAAATGTTGCTAATATCAATGCAACGAAGACAACAGAAAAATTTATATTGAAACCTCCTGATAAGCCTCCTCGAGAATTTACTAGATTGAATCAACCATTATCAACTATTTTACCTCAATTACTCGAAAGAGGTTTGATCCAATTACCAACTATCCGGGAACCTGATCCAACTATACCCGGATACAGAGCTGACTTACACTTGTGATTTCCATAGAGGACCTGGACACTCTACCAACGCTTGTAGAAGGTTGAAACATAAAATAGAGGATTTGATTGATAATAATGAAATGGAGGTGCAAGCCTTCCAACCTAAACAAAATGCTCCTAATAATACTCAAAAGACCATTCCCCAAAATCAAAATCAAAATGCTAATCAAACATTAGACATATTTCAACACCCTTTACCAAGACATGGTAAAGAGGTGGCCAATCAAATCGAACATCATAATGTTCCCCCTCCTACCCGATATGTAGGAACTATTAGTGGACATTTACTTAATCCTGATCCTCAAATATTTGACACAACCTTATCCCTGGTTACGACCAGGCCCTTACATAATTTTCAAACTTCTGATTCTAGTGATATAGAATCAGATACTGAAAGTGAACTAGACATCACTTCAAACCAATCGAATAGTTCTAAAAATGAATCAGATCCTATTCAACCCATCACAGATGCTATGGTTCCAGAAGAACCATTTCCTAGAAGAGTTACTACTCGACCTTCTTCTAATCAATTCCTCCCTAATGAACAAGCCATAAATGCTCGACCGAGACCAGTTCAACGTCCTCAATATAACATTGTAGGTACCATTGGAGTCGTTACCCGACAAGAGGCTCAAAATTCTCAACAAGAACCAAATCGAAGAATGATGGATCAGTTCCATTTGTTTTGAAAAATCCCAATAAAGGGAATCATGCTTCCCATGTTCAACCTAAACCCCCTTACAATATTAATGAGCAATTATCCAATACTACAACCAGAATTTCCCTTTTGGATTTATTAAGATCTTCTCCCACCCATAGGGATGAGTTGATGCTTACATTAAGCCAAATGATGGTACCTCAAAACATTCAACTCTGAAGCTATGGCCAATACTATCATCACTCGAGAGGTTGATTGTATTGACTTTCTGGGATAAAGATATCCCACAACACAGTTTACATAAGGATAATCCCTTATATATTACTTGCTATAATTGGAGATGTAGCTGTCAAACGAGTCTTGATTGATAATGGCTCATCTCTAAACATTTGCACTTTTGACTTCTACCAAATATTTGGCTTTAGAAGTGATGAAATGAAGAAAACTGATATGATTATCAAAGCTTTTAATGACGAAACACAAGAAACGTGTGGAGTTATTACCATCCCATTGCAAGTTGGTCCTAGAACTCTAGATACCACCGTGTTTATTGTACATTGCCCCACATCGTACAATATACTCTTGGGTCGCCCTTGGATCAATGCGATGCGGGCTGTCCCATCAACTTTACACCAATGTGTTAAATTCGAATTTAAAAATCAGTTGGTCACTATCCATGGTGACCCTAGACCCTTTGATATGTGTGCTTTGGCAGAACCTCGTTGGAGTGCAATTTTGCCTCTGCTCTGTCATCCACACATCCTAATTCTTATTTTTCATCTAAAACTATGAAACACACACCCATAACTTCACCTATTTCCCCTCCATTAATTTCATCCTCCTATATAGATCAACAATCTTCTAAACAAATCACTCTAGAACCTCAAAAAGATCTTCAATCTACAACCAATCCTTCATGTTCTATCCCTATAATTTCAAAACCTATAGACCCATCTATCATACCTTCCACATCTAAAGATATAGGGAATGATCCTTCTACATCTTATGCTCTTTCCGATGAACTTTTACCAGATTTATCCACAACCTTAATATCAGAAAAAACAAATGCTTTCATGCAAGATTCAATTCTTTTAAATAACTTACCGCCATCTCCTCGTACTTTGGGCCTCCCACAACCTATGGGAAGTACTTACCAAGTCGGGAGTTGTGCCTTCATTTATAAAGGATATGACTGGGGAAGAATCCCTCGGAATATCAAAACTCATCATGAGGGATATGCTCGGTGTTATTTTACCAATGAATATATTAAAGCTAAACCCATGATGCTTAAAATGGGATATAAAGGGAAAGGCTTGGGACCTTTCCAAAATGGCATGAAAGAACCTTTCGAGGTAGAATCGTGGCCTTCCCATTGTGGTGTGGGCCTATTTCCTAGTAAGGGTCAACCCTTTCCTTTTGAAGATGATGATCAACTCATATGTTATCAAGATTATTTGGATAGGCATGATGATTTGCCTCTAAAAAATCAGTCATTTACATGTAACATGCTATCCATAGCTTACCCTGAAATGATTGCTGACCTCGATGAAGAGTTGGAAGGAGATATCTTCCATGATGTCTCCGTTGAAGAGATGTTACACAATGGATTTTATTTTGATGGTTCTATACCAACTATAGCCCAACTTGAGACCACTAATCCTCAAGATGAATTATCCAAATTAACCTTACAAGAATTACAAGAATTGGGCGTTTCACCCGCCCCACCTAATTTTGAAAGAGATCTACACATGGAGGTAGAAAACGTCATTAAAATTAATATTGGAACGGAGGATAATCCTCACATAATCAATATTGGATCAGAATTAAGTCAAGAAAAACAAGAACAATACATTGCATTCCTTAAAGAGTATGAAGATGTCTTCGCTTGGACATATGAAGATATGCCAGGTCTAGACCCTTATGTAGTCATGCATCATCTAGTGGTCCATCCGGATGCTAAACCTGTTAAACAAAAACTTAGAAAAATGCATCCCAAAGTGGCTCTGCTAGTCAAAGGGGAGTTAGAAAAACTCTTGAATGTTGTCTTTATACAAGCTATTGATTATGCTGAATGGATCTCAAATGTAGTTCCAGTTACCAAGAAAGAAGCTACCAAAGTTAGGGTTTGCACAGATTTTAGAGATATTAACGTTGCATGCCCTAAAGATGATTTTCCTCTTCCAAACATGGATCAAATCATTGACTTTACTGTCGGGAGTGGGATGATGTCCTTAATGGATGGATTCTCCGGTTATAATCAGATCAGGATAGCTCCTGAAGATCAGGCTAAAACAGACCTTTATTACCCCCTAGGGTACTTTTTGTTGGAAAGTGATGCCATTTGGCTTAAAGAACGTAGGTGCAACCTATCAACGAGCTATGACTTATATTTTTCATGATATGATGCATGATATCCTACATGATTATGTAGATGATATTATAGCTCGCTCTATTAATGAAGATAATCATTTAGATGATTTGAGAAAAGTTTTTAATCGATTACGAGAATATCTTATTCGATTAAATCCAGCAAAATGCATATTCGGAGTTAAGTCCGGTAAACTATTAGGGGTTTTAGTTTCTTTACGTGGTATCAAAATCGACCCTCTCAAGATTGCGGCTATCACTGATATGCCCGCACCTACTAATATATCTGAGTTACGAAGTTTACAAGGTAAGCTTCAAGCCATCCATCGCTTCATCGATAAGCTGGCGGACAAAATCGGTCCCTTTCTTAAACTCCTTAAGAAGGATGTCCCTTTTAATTGGGACGACGAATGTAGAGAAGCTTTTGAACTTCTCAAACAATACCTCCTTAATCCACCTGTGCTTTCACCACCTAAACCTGATCGCCCATTTCTCCTATATATTTCAGCTTCAGATTCTACCTTAGGAGCTATGTTAGCTGGGCTTGATGATGAAAAGAGAGAACGTGCTAATTATTATATTAGCCGAACCTTCATCGGTTATGAAACCCGCTATACAACATTAGAGAAACTATGTCTAGCGATCGTGTTTGCTACGCAAAAATTATGACATTATATGCTTAGTCGAAAAACTTATGTCATTGCTAAATATAATCCCTTGAGGTATCTTATGAGTCGACCTTATTTATCAGGTCGCACAGCTAAGTGGGTTCTTGCTCTAAGCGAGTTTGATCTCACATTCATAGGACAAAAGTATGTTAAGGGTCAAATCATAGCAGATCAATTAGCTACTGCACCCTTAGAGTCTACCCATCCCCTCATCATTGAGGTTCCTGATGAATGCCTTCAATTAGAGGCAGACCATATTGAACAATGGTCCTTATACTTTGATGGAGCCCGATGCATGAGTGGGGTTGGTGCGGGTATTATTTTAATATCCCCACAAAAACATCTTATTCCTCTGTCCTTCAAATTGACATTTGCTTGCACCAACAATACTGCTGAATATGAAGCTCTAATCCTTGGATTACGAGCTGCCTTGGCACTAAAAATTAAACATCTGTTAGTTTTTGGTGATTCTCAATTGGTTATAAACCAAATTAATGAAGTTTATCAGACCAGAGATGATAAACTGTGCCCATATAAGGCCTATGTTTTACAACTAATGTCTCTATTTGATCAAGTTACCTTGGAAGCTATTCCTCGAACTTGCAACCGTGCAGCTGATGCTATGGCCGCAGCTGCATCTCTCCTACCCTTGGAGTTAGATGACGAATATGCCACTATCATTATTCATCGACTCCAGGAACCCGCTTCAAATAAGTCATGCTTAGAACCTTTGGATGTGTTTCTAATCAATGAAACTACTCCTGAACCTTGGTATATGGACATATTTGATTTTCTCCAAAATGGGACTTTCCCTGCCAATTCTAATAGAAACCAGCGTCGGTTATTACGTAGACGAGCAAGTCGATTTGTAATAATTGGCAATACTTTATATAGGAGATCTTTTGAAGGTATCCTATTAAGATGTTTGAATTTAGAAGAATCCAAATCAGCCTTGAGTGAAGCCCACGATGGATCTTGTGGAGGACACTTCAGTGGTAGTGTCATTGCTAAAAAGCTCCTTCGGATAGGATACTTTTGGCCTACCATGGAAAAGGATGCACATGATTATGTGCGCCATTGCGACAAGTGCCAGAAACATGCTGACCTTGTCCATGCGCCTGCACAAGAACTGCAGGCTATTTCATCTCCTTGGCCCTTTTCAAAATGGGGTTTAGATATTATTGGCAAAATCAATCCTGTGTCATCTGATGGACACAAATTCATCATAACCACCATTGAGTATTTCACGAAGTGGGTTGAAGCTATGCCTTTAGCTTCCTGCATTGGCACACAAGTCTCTAAATTTATTTTTAATCAAATCATTTGTAGGTTCGAAATTCTTGCAAATCTCATCTCAGACAATGGAACTTGTTTCAAAAATAAAGATGTTAAAAAATTATGCCAAAAATATAAGATTCAACATCGTTGGTCCACTCCCTATTATCCTCAGGGTAATGGTCAAGCAGAAGCATCTAACAAAACCTTAATCAAAATCCTCAAAATATTGGTCAATAAAACTGGCCGTGACTGGCACATTCAGTTATATCCAGCCTTGTGGGCCTATCGAACTAGTGTTCGAACCCCCACTGGAACTTCACCTTTTGTTTTGGTTTATGGTGCTGAAGCCATTTTTCCCTTTGAATTAGAAGTTCCTTCTTTGGCTCTACTACTTCAAGATACCGAAGTAGGAGATGAATATCGAGTTGGAAGACTCAGTCAGCTGGAACTCCTAGATGAAAAATGCATCAATGCTTTGGAGCATCTCCGTGCCTACCAAAACAAGCTTAAAAGATCATATGCTAAAAAAGTTCGTCATCGATCCTTTGAGATCGGCGACCTTGTTTTAAAAGAAAATAAAAAAAATACTAATGCAACTAAGGACCTTAAAGGTAAGTTTGAGCCCAACTGGCTTGGACCATACATTATCACTGCTAAATTTGAATCAGGAGCATACAAATTATCTACCTTAGATGGTAAAGAACTTAAAGAACCCATGAATATTTTGCATCTTAAACGTTACTATGTATAAATTTGGTCATTTCATCCTTGTATATATTTGTTTAAAATATTTCAAAATCACTATTTTGTATTTCTTTCAATTTATAAATTCAAAAACACCAAAAACATTCATAATCATCAAAATCTTCAAAACTATTTGTTATATTTATTTATGGCACTTGTTAATTCTTTCAAAAATAAAAAATAAAATAAAAATCAAAACAACAATATTCTTGACTCTTTCGAAACCAAAACAATATAAAGAAGAAAGAGAGAGTCAACATTCTCAAAACTTCTCAAAAATAGTATTTATTTATATATATCTTCTTACAAATGTTGCAATTATATGTTTCAAATTATTTTGGATAAATTAGCATTTATTTGGAATCCCTCACTTTCACACTCACAAAAATAAATATCTTGATTTTATACGGCATGATTACTAATCTCTCTTATATCAAAGTCCACAAAATTCAATTAAATAAAGTTTGAGCATAGAGAATTGATCTTGTTATTTACTTAAACCAAGCACATCTTTTCACAATAAAATGATTATATTTGTAATTTCCATGCTTTGCTACATAGTAGAAGTGGTTTCTTGAGCGAAAAGTTTCCCCTGCTATCCTATCATGCACATGGTCTAGAATCTTTGAGAATTGGCAAAAGGACAAGCTCACCCCTACCCAGAATAAAAATCCCTTGCTCTACAGCTAATCTGAGCAAGTATCCCTAGTATAGAACAAAAGGCAAAGTTCAAGAAAAAGAGAAAAAGAAAAAAAATGTTATTTTATATCATTACAACAATATTTCAAGCATTATCTCAATTATCAAGCAAAAATACAAAAGAAAAGAAAAGAAAAAGAAAAGCAAAAGAAAGCAAAAACCAAAAGCAATAAAATCCCTTTCCCTACCCTTTGAAAAGAAAAGAAGGGTTGATGAGCTTGAATCCCTGGAATTCTCAATTATTCGAAAACTGTGAGGTAAGCCCCATAACAGGTGGTTTGTGCCCAACCTGCTTGGCCTTGGGTAACTCCTAGCGTGGCGATATGTCTATCACATTAGCGACCTTCTTTTGTACAGACCTATGTCTGCTTATGGATTAGCTAGCTCTTGATAATCCGACTTACATAGTAGTCTAGTATGGTTATATGCATCTACATCATGGTTAATGAACACTTATTTGGTTTATTCAAATCACTTGTATCATATTATCTTGCTCAAACTGGTAAATGAACATAGCAATTGCACACACATTTTATATTTGAGAGATTTTGTGTATCATTATGATAAATCAAGATTGGAAATGAATTCACATATGCACATGGGATTCCTTATAAATCTAACTTTTGTCTTCAAAATACTTTGAAATATTTTTTGCAAAATTGTTTGGAATAATTCATTTTCTTCTTTCAAGTACAGTTGTTTAGTATAAAGACAACTACATGCATAATAGAAAAATCAAAATTTCTTTCAAAACACACACACACAAATACATATATACATATATATATATATTATCGACTTTCGCGACGATGGTATAGTTCCAAAACCAAAATTGGAATTTTATGCCTAGCGCAAGTCCTCATCTTCATATTTTCACAAATTAAAAATCAATCATGCAATAAAACTATCTCTTTTTTGGATTTTCGCGATGATGGTATAAGTCTATACCTACATATTCTATGCCTAGCGCAAACCATTGTAACAATTTTTATTCCCCATTTATTTAAAAATCATGAAAACCATATGACTTAAATCATTATGTTATACAATTATGCTTTACAAACAAACAAACACATTTTCATTATTTCATGTCATTATGTCAACCTTCAATTTTGCAATGATGGTATAATTCCTAGGGAATTATCCAAAAAATTTATCACACTTAGGAATTTATGCCTAGCAAAAATCATTTTAACATTATTTCATGCATACTATTTTTATGAAAATCTGAAAACAAACCATCATCATCATCATTTGCACCATTGCACCAAAGTCTTAAGGCAGTCTCTTAAGCACTCTTTTACTTTTTAACAATATTTCTATACTGGGATTAGCTTGACGACCGAGTGAGCGGCGACTCCATGAAATGGTCTATAATAGCGACAATGTCCTTTGAAATTATTGTTAGAAGTCTCTTTTTATCTTTTATCACATTACATCACAAACAACCAATTTGTTACATCAGATTATTTCATTTAAAATCTTACAGCATGACATTCAAACCATAATATTTCCAATGACATAATTACATGAATCATCAAATCAATCAATCAAAACATTAAAGCATCATAAAAATACATAACACAAGTCATATGATCAAAAAATATCTCATCTCATATATATATCAACAATATATATACATCATATCAAAACTGGATTGGTATGCCACAATCTGTACCTTGGCATACTCAATCCTCTATAAACCAATCAAAATGTCCTGTAGTATCTAGCCTCGAGAACCCCTCGAGCTCTCGGCCTCATCTCCTCCCCCACCCTGAGGTGGACGAGGTGGCCCCATCGTAGTATGTGTGGTACTGCGAGTCCTAGTCGTCGATCGAGATGAAGTCCTCGATGACCCGATCTGAATCGGATCTGCGATGTTAGCTGGAAGTGGTAGTCTATCCTCCTCTGGCACCATCTGATAGTATAATGTTTGATAGAAAGTGATCTGGGCAATAGCCCGTGCCAGCTCCCTAGTGCTCGCCCCTCTGCCCCGTGCTCTGAGGCATGCAATCTCGTCTCTGAGCTGTGTCACCTCAGCTCGATGTCGTGCAGCCTCCTCCTGTAGGGTCTGCACCTGTGCCTGGAGACGGATCGTCTTCGCTCGAAGAGTCATTGTCTCGCTACTCTCCCTAGTGTCCACACCCTTGCCCTTATCGGGCGATGGTGGCCTCTCTCTCTGTGGAGAAGGGGGTCTCTCCGCCCTCCTCTCCCTGTCGTGGCCTCTCCTGTGCCGTGGCCTCCTCGGCTCTCTCTTCATGACCACGGGCCGCCTCCATAGCCGCTCAGCAACCTCCCTATCCGACGCACAACTACATGTATCGGACCCTGAGCCCTCATCATCCGAGGAGGGCGGATGCCTACGTACCAGGCATCATAGCCATCGGCTACCCCTGCATCATCCCCATCCATTGGCTGAATGGGGGCATCGTCCGAGTCCTGACTCCAGAAGCGCTGCATGTCTGGAGCCCCGCTCACTATGGTGTTATCTCGGACAGTCCAAGAAAACTCATAATCCCTGAGAGATGGGATCCCTTGTTGTAGACCGAACTATCACAAAACTCGGTCGTAGCGGTGGAGCTCCACCTCTCCCCTCTCCATCCATAGCCAACAAACTCGCCTGACATGAGCTAACTCCTGTCCATCCTCGGCCCACCCTGGGTGCTCTCGCCATGGCCTCCAGGTGATCTGATCTGGGACAAGGTCATCTAGTAGTCTCCGGGACATCGGTAGGTCAATCCGCCGCTGTGACCCTCTCCGGAGCCACCAGTAGAAAACTCGGGGCCTCTCCCCGTCAATCCCTATCAAAGGAAGCCCTACCGGCCTCCGCACTGCAATGTGCTCCCAGCACCAAACCTGTAGGAGCGATGTCATAACTAGACATCGACCGCCCTTGTACACGACCCCATGCAGGATCCTGTACAACCGGCATAGCACAAAGCTGCCCCAAGCAAATCTGTAACCATGGTCTCGCATATCGTAGATCACATCTGCTAGCATCCATGGTACCCTACACCCACTCTGGTGGCACAGCAGAAGTCCACCAACCACTCCGGCCAAAACCTGTGTGAGTCTCGATGCCCCAGGCATCTGACGTAGTGCCTCGATGTTCACTCCGCCCTTCTCCAGGGCGAAGCTCGGGTCACCACACAACCGCCCCATAGCATGGCCCTGATTGGCCGTAGGAGTGATCAACCGTCCTTGTATGGGGATTCTTAGAATCCTCCATACATCCTCCAAAGTGGGAGTCATCTCCCCTGTAGGTAGCCGAAAATAGGAAGAACCCGGATACCACCTCTCTGCTAGGGCTGTCAGTAGCCCCATGTCTGTAGACACTTGTGGCATTTACGCCACATGCTGTAAGCCGGCTTGTGCCAGCTGATCCCGCTCTGCCTGTGTTAGAGCGGCCAAGTCATCTCTCAAACCTCCATATTTCCATTCCCTGCTCTTTAGCAATCCTCTCTGCAACATAAACAACAAAACAATAACAATCATTAATAACAACTCAAGTGATTAATAATGCAAGTTAAAATAAGTTCAATTTCATACAAATGATGATATCGTCCACTATTGGACGATATCGTCCCCAATTTGAGCACAATCGTCTCCGATTTCGCAAGCCGAAATCGTCCCTAATTTGATGAAATCGTCCCCCTTTCACCGATTTCGCCCTTAGACGAAATCGGCGAACTTGAGACGATTTCGTCGAAATCGGGACGATTTCATCCCGACGACGTCGACGGCCCAAAAATGGCCGCGATGCTCAAAAATTAATCAAAATTCACCTAAAAAGCATGTAAATTCAAATTAAAGCATTCTAAGTTAAGTCTAGACTCTTACCCGTAGCCCGCGTCGGACCTCTGTCGATCTGTGCGCCGTCTCCACCATTTTTGCTTGCAGAGCTCTAAAACCAGAAAAAATGAACAGTAAAAATGAATTAGGGTTTTACCCTATTTTTCTTAATTTTATTCAAAACATAATTAAAAACTTTTTCAAATTTTGCTTTTTCGCGTTTTTACCTCAAACGTTCGATTTGGGTAAAAACACGGAGGGGGCACCATAGTAAGCTGTCGTACGATTCGACCAAGAATCGTCGCCTAAAAATGGGAATAATTTTTGCTTTCTCGTAGATCGAGAAGAACTCATCTTTAACGCATTTTCTTCGAAAAATTCGCTAAAGAGGGGGCAAAATGTAGCACCCTAAAATTGGCGCAGTGAAATCTTAATAATTACATTTACTCTAGTAAATAATTCAAATTCAAATTTTAACCTCCCAAACCGCCTGTTAACCGCCGTGTAATCCGTTTCCCCCTTTCCCGCGCCATTTTTAGAGGTTGTTTTGACCGTTTGACGATATCGTCGCCGATCAGACGATATCGCCCCAGATCTGACGATTTCATTTAGGCTAGGACGTCCAGACGATCTTGTCCCTAAACTAATTTTGCACAATTAGCTTCTGTTCCAACGGGTCTCTAATCCGGGCAGAAGCGTGTCTACGTCGTTAGAGACCCTCCCCCATTGGAGATCTCCCAAATAGGGATGATCTCCAACCTCCTAACCTCCCTCCTAAGCCTATTTAATCCTAAGCCCTTCCCTTAGCACCCCCTGGCTGAAATTCCCTGTAAACTGACTTCATACGCATTAAGACATCCCAAATTCATATTTGCAGTAGTTCTATACAATTTTTGTTGCAGGTACCTTAGTGTTTTTCAGCCGGAGCAAGCTTACATCGTCACAGACGATCCTGTTCAGATCGGAGGCGATCCTGTCGAATCAGAGACGATTTCGTACCAATGCGAGACGATTTCGACTGCAGTCAACATTGAGGCAATCAATGCCTAAAGTTTGCATTTCTTCATCTCTTTTTCTGTTGTTTTATTCTGTAATTAGCTAGTTTATTCATTATTTTATGCTATCTTGCATTTTGGAGTTCACCCATCTAGATTAAATGCATAATTAAGTCATAATTATTATGAAATCAGTATAATGCATGCATGTTTCTATTTTTAAGTTTCAGTTTGATATTGCTACTTTCATTTTACATTGTTTCCCTCTGTTAGAATAGTTGCATTTTCTATGTTTTGCACCTATTTCTCTGTTTGCAGGTCTCTGATGAATTCGTCTGACGAATTCGTCAGATCTCAAACGATCTTGTCTGATCTCAGACGATCCTGTCAAATCAGAGGCGATCCTGATTGCTTCAAGAATCAGAATCTTCATCAGACATCCGGATCAGGTATTTTTCTTTTAACATTCTTTAATTTCTCTGTTTTTTGTCTTAATTCTATTTTCTGTATTCATTTAATCTGCATCTTCATATAGAATAGCTTAGACGCATTTTGGCCAAACCTAGGATTTGAATGCTTAAGGCTAAAACGAACACATAAAACACATTCCCAACCTAGGCGTGGAAACTGCCATTAAATGTTTCTTGGTGAACCCACCATCCATCGAAAAATCACCAATATACACCTCCCTCGAGAGGCGGGACCTTCGCAAGGCCTCTCAGTCCGAGGTACCGCGCCATCCTTTTCACATCCCCCTTCCGGGCATGGATCCTATAGCCTAAAGGTAAGGGTGTGAAAAATTTGGAGCGATACAGGGGGGAAAATGAAACCCAAGAATAGGCTAGGGAAAGGTTGAGTTTCCCCTCGTTGACAAAAAGGCAAAGAACTGAAGCTACCCAGGGATACAAAAATAAATATGAAACTTTTGCCAAAGAAAGAGAAAGAATAGTTGATTCACCTACATTCATTATAGTAGAGGAAATGAAAAAGACTGCTTCTAAGGCAAGTATGCATGATGCTCTTCAAATCCTAGGTCAAATCGATCTCCTACTGAAATTCCTAAGAACAATGAAAAATGGAGTTGGGACTGCATCATCTTCAAAAATGATTCTAACGAACTTGAGGTCTGCCACTGGTAAGAACAGACCACCACCCTTATATTTGTCCCTTTAAATGGAAGGATGGGTTGTCCACAACTGCATGATAGATTCAGGTGCTGCTACCACTATGATACCCAAAGCAGTATGTGATATTATGGGAATGGAGTACACTAGGAGTAGCGCAGGCGTCCTACAGTTAGATGGTACTCTAGTAAAAACTATAGGAGTGAAAGGATATTCCCATATAGCTACATAAAATGCCTCAGATGACAGTCATACAAGAGGTAGTAGTCGTAGACTTGGAGCCTTATTTTGGTGTGTCTATCCAGAGAGTTCATAGCAAATATAGGAGAATACTTATCCTTAGATTATTCTCATTTGGATATACCTTCCAAAGATAGAAGGGTCAAGATTTTTAATGAGAAACCATCGACGTTTCATGTAGAAAAGATTGGTGAAAATGACCGTGTAAATATGATGACTGAAGAAACAATAGAAGAATATCTAATGGAAGAAACATTAGAAGAGCTCCAAGCTGAGGACGAGTTTTCTCTACAAAATTTTAATGCCATGATAGAAATAGAAATAGGAAACTATTCTATTGATAAACCAAAAAGAAAATTGATACCCTCCCTAGAAGAGGATGGTTCTGTGAATCAATTGTGGAAGCTTTTCTTTGATGGGGCTAGGTGCAAGAATGGAGCTGGTGCCGGAATAGTTTTGATTTCTCCCATCAGAGAGGAAAAGGTTTTCTATTACAGGTTGACTTGGATTTGCTCCAATAACGCAACAGAATATGAGACCCTGTGCTTAGGGTTAATAAAGGCTAAGAAATTGGGAATCAAACAGTTACTTAGCTATGGAGATTCAGAACTTATTGTGAATCAAGTCACCAAAAAAGGTATAAGTAAACAAGATTATTTTAAGGCTTACAAGAACAATGTGTGGGATCTCTTAGAGGCCTTTGAGGCCCTAAATATAAAGTTTATCCCTAGAGAACAAAATACCCATGCAAATTTGTTAGCTTCAGTAGGAGCTAATTCCTACAAAATGGAAACCGAAGCACATGCATGCAAGGAAGGTGAAACAAATAGCCATAGAAAAATAAATGAACCATCATGGAAGGAGAAACAATTCTTTTGGATAGTTTAAATATGCCATTCAAAGAGGCCATAAGGGGGCAAAATTATTCAGAGAATATTGCAGTAATGAAGGCAAGGCCTTAGCACTGGGTTTCTCTAGATATTTTCTTCCACATTGGTTTGGTTTGTCTTCTTCATGGACATGGTCAAAAACCGCTACGAGCAGAGTTGTAGAGCTAAAGGCGATAGGCCATTCTAGGCCTGCTTAGGAGTGTTTTCCTTCATTTGTTCTGGTTTTGATAAACTGGAAGCTTCTATTGTTGTAAACTGACATATTTTTAATACAGAAATTACAGAGAGTTGCATCTCATTGGCAAGAAAGGAGTTATTCTCTGCATGCAAGATTTAATGTTTATTTTTACCCTTTCAAATTTTTAGGCTTATAGGTGAAGTTTAATGCAAGTTCTCTTGGTTGCTTCCTGTGAATGTCTTAATCTAAAAACCATAGTTAAAACCCCAAAAACCAACACCTAGCTTATCTGGATTGTGCGAGTTTTGCAGGTTCAATAGGTTAGGTTGTATGCAGAAAACATCATTATCTTCGGTTTTGTCAAATAGGATCGTAGCACTCTGAATGTACTTTAATTTTAGTTTCTTTGTATTTTATTTTCACTTCTTTTATTCTCTGCATTTTTATTTTCCCGAAAATCTAACTGTAGTCAAATTTACAGTCATTGAAATAAAATACTTGAAAATCTACCGAAATCAAAAATAAAATAATTTCATCATTAAGATTAATTCACATTGAGTTCATTCTGATTAAATGAACAATCATTACAATTTCAAATTAAAATGAACCACAGTGCCCCTTGTTTACAATTACTTGCAACCACTAAGGTGTTCCGAGCATTCAAACTGGACATTATTATTCATACAAAATGCTAACATAGCGGAGACCTTGGAGAAATTGTTTATTAAATTTCTTTGCAAGAGAGGATTTGGAACTCAAATCCTATCGGAGAGTGTGTTTTCACAATCGGGTGAAAATACCACTCAATAGAATGGCGCTAGGAGGGCCTGAATGGGTTTATTTTAGAGTGATTTAAATGCTATAGGGATTTAAATTTTGAATATTTCATGCCCTATTGATTATATAGCCCTCTTTTAACAATACAACCTTGTAGTGTTAAAAGGAGGACATGAATTTCTATGCATTGTTCTAACGTTTTTTGATTGTTCATATAGGAATAATGTGTTTTGAGTTTTTTTTAAAAAAAAAAAAATCTCTTGATGTAGCACCCTAAAATTGGCGCAGTGAAATTGTAATAATTACATTCACCTTAGTAAATAATTTAAATTCAAATTTTAACCTCCCAAACCGCCCGTTAACCGTCGGGTAATCCGTTTCCCCCTTTTTCGTGCCATTTTTAGAGGTTGTTTTGACCGTTTGACGATATCGTCGCCGATCAGACGATATCGCCCCAGATCTGACGATTTCGTCCGGACAAGGACGTCCAGACGATCTTGTCGCAAAACTGATTTTGCACAATTAGCTTCTGTTCCAACGGGCCTCTAATCCGGGCAAAAGCGTGTCTGCACCGTTAGAGACCCTCCCCCATTGGAGATCTCCCAAATAGGGATGATCTCCAACCTCCTAACTATTCCCCTAAGCCTATTTAATCATTAGGACCTTCCCTTCCCAACCCCTGGCTGAATTTCTCTATGACTTGATTTTGCGTGCATTAGAATACCTAGAGCATCATTTTGCATTTGTTATTTTGAAGTTTTCTTGCAGGGACCTCATTGATTTTCAGTCGGAGCATGCTCAGATCGTCGTAGACGATCTCGTTCAAATCTCGGACGATCCTGTCACAATTCGGGACGATTTCACTGCTTCCAGATGATTTCGACTGCAATCTGCATTGGGGGCAATCAGTGCCCAGAGTTTGCGCTTTCTCTTATTCATTTTGCTGTTTTATTCTGCATTTTAATTAGTTTTATCCTTATTTCTTACTATTTTGCATTTGGAGTTCACCCATATAGCTTAAGTTGCATGATAAGATCATAATTTCTCATTTGAATGTCATAATTTGTTTGAATTTCTATTCATAACCATTGTTTAGTATTCATATTGTTATTTTGTGTTGTTTCCCTCTATTATCATAGTTGCATTCTCTGTATTTTGCATCTATTTTTCTGTTTGCAGGTCTCTGACGAATTCGTCAGATCTCAGACGATCTTGTCTGATCTCAGACGATCTTGTCAAATCAGAGGCGATCCTGACTGCTTCAACATCAGAATCTTCATCAGACATCCGGATCAGGTATTCTGCTTTTAATCTTCTGTAATTTCTCTATTTTTTGTCCTTAATTCTGCTTTTTGTATTCATTAAATCTGCACTTGCATATAGATTAATTTAGATTCATTTGGCCAAACCTAGGATATGAATGCTTAAGACTAAAAACGAACACATAAAAACACATTCCAAACCTAGGCGTGGAAAGCGCCATTAAATGTTTCCTGGTGAACCCACCATCCATCGAAAAATCACCAATATACACCTCCCTTGAGAGGCGGGACCTTCGCAAGTCCTCTCAGTCCGAGGTACCGCGACATCCTTTTCCCATCCTCCTTCCGGGCACGGATCCTATAGCCTGAAGGTAAGGATGCGAAAAATTTGGAGCGATACATTTTGGTGAACCCGACGTGAATGCATCATAACCTTTTGAAAACAAAAAAACAAAAACAAAACAAAAAAAATAGAACAACTAAAACATAGATGCATTTTAAATCATTTAAGTTTAATATCATGTTTAGATGGTAGCTCCTAAGAAAATATTAGCAGTTACTATAAATGTAGAAAACCAATTGGCAGCCATAGAAATCAACTCTATGCTTAATGTGCCTGAAACAAATAGAAATCAATTCTTGTGGAACGAACTTGATAGGAGACTTAGTGTCATTTCATCTAGGTCAACAGAACTTAAACAGATCAAGAGGCTAGTCCTAGATAGAATCCTGGATCCTCATCAACTTGTCTTTTATCATGAACTTCAGAGAGCCTGCCATAGATGGTTAGCTTATAGGAGAGCTCTAGTATCTTCAAAATTGTTCACCTTCGAGGAATACCTCGAGAACGCAGCCATTGTACACCGGTTCCTAGGTTGTGTAGAAGACCAAGAGGTTGTTCTTAGAGATAGGGAAATATGGAATAGAGTTCCTCGAGCTGTGTTATATCGAGAGTATTGCCACGAGCTTTACTTCTATCAACCGAGCATCTGAGACAGATAATATCACTATAGCTCTTTTCATCAAATTTTTAAAAGAAAACTTTCAATTTGAAGAAGAACACTTCATGACTCTTGAACAACTCGAGCCTATTAATGATATTTATAAATTGTTTATAGAAAACTAGATTATTACTTTCAGTCTTATTTCTTGCATTTATTGTGTTGATTGTCTTTACAATATTATTTCAAAAACAAAGAAAAACTAAAAATTAAAAACTAAAAAACTAAAAAACATAGCAAAAACTTAAACATTTCATTTCAAATATTGTAGTAGGTATATAGTAAATATATACCTCTTAATTTTGTTGCATATATATATATATATATATATATATATATATATATATATATATATTTTTTATTTGCTGAAATCAAAATTTAGCACCATGCCTAAACTTAGGAATGGTAAAGAAACTTTAGGAGAAGAAGAAGATTGGTTACAAGATACAACTAGAGACCCAAATGTCCTTCCTCGAAGATCCAACTTCGGAAGGAAAAACTCTAGCTCAACCAGAACATGACCTAGGTGAAGATAATGAACAAGAAGGAAGTGTTAAAGAGGATGGATCCTCATCCCCTAGAGTAGCTCTAGATGGAACTATTGCTTTTGACAACGTAGATCATCTCAAGAAATTTCTTAGTGATAATATTGATGCCCTTAATGTGGCAGTTCGTATTGATAAAGGGCAAATTAGTAACACTCAAGCAGCCATGGAATATATGTATGATGTGCGCACTAATCCCTTGTCTTTCATTGATCAAGAAAGTGATAAGGCTGGGCCATCCAATACAGACATGGTCACTATGATTCAAAACATGTCAAAACAACGAGGCTATCCAACCTCCTAAGGAACCTGTTATTCAACCTAAAATCATTCCCACACAAAAGAAACCTTCCTTCACTACTTTATTCCGCCAAACTATTGAGCAATATGCTTCAAGTAAACAAAAACCTAAAACGAAGCCAAATACCAATTTTCAACAATCTGAAATACATCATAATACAACTTCAAAATTCCTTCATAATACTTTTCCTACCAATAATTTACACAATAGTAACATGGCATCTAATCTTCATGTTCCTCCATCATATGCCCATAAAACCCATGTCAATGCCCTACCAAACCAATATGGTGGGCAAACTAGTAATCTGGAAGCCATGGTGAAACAGTTAGCTTCACGTATGGACCTAGATAGATCCCTACCGTCCCTCGTATAATTATCGAGAGATATGTAGTCAACCTTTGGATCCCATAGTTGTAGCTCAACCATACCCTAAGCATTTTCCCATGCCCATCCTGCCTATATATAAAGGAACCGAAGATCCCATAGAGCATCTTCGCATGTTTAGGATAGCATGTCATGACATATCACATGATGACTTGCTATTATTAAAAATGTTCCCAAAAAGTTTAGGTGGAATGGCATTAGAGTGGTACTATCAATTGCCCACTCATTCTTTGAGAAACTTTGAAGAAAAAGCTGAATCATTTGTCCATCAATTTAGTGCCTACATCGAGAGGCATGTAACTATTAAAGATTTATACAATTTAAAACAAGACAAAGATGAATGTTTTGCCGATTTCTTAGCTAGATGGAGGCAATTGACAGGAAAACTGCACTTTGTGCTACCTTATAGGGAAATGTTGGACATTTTTATCAATAATTTGCAAGAACAAATATCTTATGAGCTATCAATCTGCTACTTTAACTACCTTCGATCAAGCTATAGATTTAGCTCGAAGAGTAGAAGATGCCCTCATTAGGAGAGGCCAACTTAGGAAGAAGGATGATGAGAAAACATCCAGAAATCAATATAAAAACAAACAAGTTGTTGGTGATGGAGTCATTGACAGCAAGAATGTTGCTAATATCAATGCAACGAAGACAACAGAAAAATTTATATTGAAACCTCCTGATAAGCCTCCTCGAGAATTCACTAGATTAAATCAACCCTTATCAACTATTTTACCTCAATTACTCGAAAGAGGTTTGATCCAATTACCAGCTATCCGGGAACCTGATCCAACTATACCCGGATACAGAGTTGACTTACACTGTGATTTCCATAGAGGACCTGGACATTCTACCAACGCTTGTAAAAGGTTGAAACATAAAATACAAGATTTGATTGATAATAATGAAATGGAAGTGCAAGCCTTCCAACCTAAACAAAACCCTCCTAATAATACTCAAAAGACCGTTCCCCAAAATCAAAATCAAAATGCTAATCAAACATTAGACATATTTCAACACCCTTTACCAAGACATGGTAAAGAGGTAGCCAATCAAATCGAACATCATAATGTTCCCCCTCCTACCCGATATGTAGGAACCATTAGCGGACAATTACCTATTTAGGATCCTCAAATATTTGACACAACCTTATCCTTGGTTACGACCAGGCCCTTACATAATTTTCAAACTTCTGATTCTAGTGATATAGAATCGGATACTGAAAGTGAAGTAGACATTACTTCAAACCAATCGAATAGTTCTGAAAATGAATCAGATCCTATTCAACCCATCACAGATGCTATGGTTCCAGAAGAACCATTTCCTAGAAGAGTTACTACTCGACCTTCTTCTAATATATTCCTTTCTAATGAACAAGCCATCAATGCTAGACCGAGACCAGTTCAACGTCCTCATTATAACATTGTAGGTACCATTGGAGTCGTCACCCGACAACAAGCTCAAAATTCCCAACAAGAACCAAACCAGAATGATGGATCAGCTCCATTCGTTCTGAAAAACCCCAATAAAGGGAATCATGCTCCTAATGTTCAACCTAAACCCCCTTACAATATTAATGAGCAATTGTCCAATACTACGGCCAGAATTTCCCTTTTGGATTTATTAAGATCCTCTCCCACCCATAGGGATGAGTTGATGCTTACATTAAGCCAAATGATGGTACCTCAAAACATTCAACCTTGAAGCTATGGCCAATACTATCATCACTCGAGAGATTGATTGTATTGACTTTCGGGATAAAGATATCCCACAACACTGTTTACATAAGGATAATCCCTTATACATTACTGCTCTAATTGGGGATGTAGTTGTCAAACGAGTCTTGATTGATAATGGCTCATCTCTAAACATTTGCACTTTTGACTTCTACCAACGATTTGGCTTTAGAAGTGATGAAATGAAGAAAAGCGATATGATTATCAAAGCTTTTAATGACGAAACACAAGAAACGTGTGGAGTTATTACCCTCCCATTGCAAGTTGGTCCTAGAACCCTAGAAACAACCGTGTTTATTGTACATTGCCCAACATCGTACAATATACTTTTGGGTCGCCCTTGGATCAATGCCATGCGAGCGGTCCCATCAACCTTACACCAATGTGTTAAATTTGAGTTTAAAAATCAGTTGGTCACTATCCATGGTGACCCTAGACCTTTTGATATGTGTGCTTTGGCAGAACCCGTTGGAGTGCAATTTTGCCCTGCTCTGTCATCCACACATCCTAGTTCTTATTTTTCATCTAAAGCTGTGAAACACACACCCATAACTTCACCTATTTCCCCTCCAGTAATTTCATCCTCCTATATAGATCAACAACCCTCTAAAAAAATCACTCTAGAACCTCAAAAAGATCTTAAATCTACAACCAATCCTTCATGTTCTATCCCTATAAATTCAAAACCTACAGAAACATCAATCATACCTTCCACATCTCAAGATATAGGTAATAAGCCTTCTACATCTTATGCCCTTTTTGATGAACTTTTACCAGATTTATCCACAACCTTAATATCAGAAAAAACAAATGCTTTCATGCAAGATTCAATTCTTTTGAATAATTTACCGCCATCTCCTCGTACTTTGGGCCTCCCACAACCTATGGGAAGTACTTACCAAGTCGGGAGTTGTGCCTTCATTTATAAAGGATATGAGTGGGGAAGAATCCCTCGGAATATCAAAACTCATCATGAGGGATACGCTCGGTGTTATTTTACCAATGATTATATTAAAGCTAAACCCATGATGCTTAAAATGGGATATAAAGGGAAAGGCTTGGGACCTTTCCAAAATGGCATGAAAGAACCTTTCGAGGTAGAACCGTGGCCTGCTCGTTGTGGTGTGGGCCTATTTCCTAGTAAGGGTCAACCCTTTCCTTTTGAAGATGATGATCAACTCATATGTTATCAAGATTATTTGGATAGGCATGTTGATTTGCCTCTTAAAAATCAGTCGTTTTCATGCAACATGCTATCCATAGCTTACCCTGAAATGATTGCTGACCCCGATGAAGAGTTGGAAGGAGATATCTTCCATGATGTCTCTGTTGAAGAGATGTTACACAATGGATTTTATTTTGATGGTTCTATACCAACTATAGCCCAACTTGAGGCCACTAATCCTCAAGATGAATTATCTAAATTAACCTTACAAGAATTACAAGAATTGGGTGTTTCACCCGCCCCACCTAATTTTGAAAGAGATCTACACATGGAGGTAGAAAACGTCATTAAAATTAATATTGGAGCCGAGGATAATCCTCACATAATCAATATTGGATCAGAATTAAGTCAAGAAAAACAAGAACAATACATTGCATTCCTTAAAGAGTATGAAGATGTCTTCGCTTGGACATATGAAGATATGCCAAGTCTAGACCCTTATGTAGTCATGCATCATCTAGTGGTCCATCCGGATGCTAAACCTGTTAAACAAAAACTTAGAAAAATGCATCCCAAAGTGGCTCTGCTAGTCAAAGGGGAGTTAGAAAAACTCCTGAATGTTATCTTTATACAAGCTATTGATTATGCTTGAATGGATCTCAAATGTAGTTCCAGTCACCAAGAAAGAAGCTACCAAAGTTAGGGTTTGCACTGATTTTAGAGATATTAACGTTGCATGCCCTAAAGATGACTTTCCTCTTCCAAACATGGATCAAATCATTGACTTTACTTTCGGGAGTGGGATGATGTCCTTAATGGATGGATTCTTCGGTTATAATCAGATCAGGATAGCTCCTGAAGATCAGGCTAAAACAACCTTTATTACCCCCTGGGGTACCTTTTGTTGGAAAGTGATGCCATTTGGCTTAAAGAACGCAGGTGCAACTTATCAACGAGCTATGACCTATATTTTTCATGATATGATGCATGATATCCTACATGATTATGTAGATGATATTATAGCTCGCTCTATTATTGAAGATAATCATTTAGATGATTTGAGAAAAGTTTTTAATCGATTACGAGAATATCTTATTCGATTAAATCCAGCAAAATGTATATTCGGAGTTAAGTCCGGTAAACTATTAGGGGTTTTAGTTTCTTTACGTGGTATTGAAATCGACCCTCTCAAGATTGCGGCCATCAGCGATATGCCCGCACCTACTAATATATCCGAGTTACGAAGTTTACAAGGTAAACTTCAAGCTATCCGTCGCTTCATTGATAAGGTGGCGGACAAAACTGGTCCCTTTCTTAAACTCCTTAAGAAGGATGTCCCTTTTAATTGGGACACCGAATGTAGAGAAGCTTTTGAACTTCTCAAACAATACCTCCTTAATCCACCTGTGCTTTCACCACCTAAACACTGATCGCCCATTTCTCCTATATATTTTAGCTTTAGATTCTGCCTTAGGAGCTATGTTAGCTCAACTTGATGATGAAAAGAGAGAACGTGCTAATTATTATATTAGCCGAACCTTCATCAGTTATGAAACCCACTATACGACATTAGAAAAACTATGTCTAGCAGTCGTGTTTGCTACGCAAAAATTACGACACTATATGCTTAGTCAAAAAACTTATGTCATTGCCAAATACGATCCCTTAAGGTATCTCATGAGTCGACCTTATTTATCGGGTCGCACAGCCAAGTGGGTTCTTGCTCTAAGCGAGTTTGATCTCACATTCATAGGACAAAAGTCTGTTAAGGGTCAAATCATAGCAGATCAATTAGCTGCTGCACCCTTAGAGTCTACCCATCCCCTCATCATTGAGTTTCTAGATGAATGCCTTCAATTAGAGGGAGACCATATTGAACAATGGTCCTTATACTTTGATGGAGCCCGATGCATGAGTGGGGCTGGTGCGGGTATTATTTTAATATCCCCGCAAAAACATCTTATTCCTCTGTCCTTCAAATTGACATTTGCTTGCACCAACAATACTGCTGAGTATGAAGCTCTAATCCTTGGATTACGAGCTGCCTTGGCGCTAAAAATTAAACATCTGTTAGTTTTTGGTGATTCTCAACTGGTTATAAACCAAATTAATGAAGTTTATCAGACCGAGAGATGATAAAATGCGCCCATATAAGGCCTATGTTTTACAATTAATGTCTCTATTTGATCAAGTTACCTTAGAAGCTATTCCTCGAACTAGCAACCGTGCAGCTGATGCTATGGCCGCAGTTGCATCTCTCCTACCCTTGGAGTTAGATGACGAATATGCCACTATCATTATTCGTCGACTCCAGGAACCCGCTTCAAATAAGTCATGCTTAGAGCCTTTGGATGTGTTTCTAATCAATGAAACTACTCCTGAACCTTGGTATACGGACATATTTGATTTTCTCCAAAATGGGACTTTCCCTGCCAATTCTAATAGAAACCAGCGTCGGTTATTACGTAGACGAGCAAGTCGATTTGTAATAATTGGCAATACTTTATATAGGAGATCTTTTGAAGGTATCCTATTAAGATGTTTAAACTTAGAAGAGTCTAAATCAGCCTTGAGTGAAGCCCACGATGGATCTTGTGGAGGACACTTTAGTGGTAGCGTCATTGCTAAAAAGCTCCTTCGGATAGGATACTTTTGGCCTACCATGGAAACGGATGCACATGAGTATGTGCGCCATTGCGACAAGTGCCAGAAACATGCTGACCTTGTCCATGCGCCTGCACAAGAGCTACAGGCTATTTCATCTCCTTGGCCCTTTTCTAAATGGGGCTTGGATATTATTGGCAAAATCAATCCTGTGTCATCTGATGGACACAAGTTCATCATAACCGCCACTAAGTATTTCACGAAGTGGGTCGAAGCTATGCCTTTAGCTTCCTGCATTGGCACACAAGTCTCTAAATTTATTTTTAATCAAATCATTTGTAGGTTCGGAATTCTTGCAAATCTCATCTCCGACAATGGAACTTGTTTCAAAAATAAAGATGTTAAAAAATTATGCCAAAAATATAAGATTCAACATCGTTGGTCCACTCCCTATTATCCTCGGGGTAATGGTCAAGCGGAAGCATCTAACAAAACCTTAATCAAAATTCTCAAAATATTGGTCAATAAAGCTGGCCGTGGCTGGCACATTCGAGTTATATCCGGCCTTGTGGGCCTATCGAACTAGTGTTCGAACCCCCACTGGAACTTCACCATTTGTTTTGGTTTACGGTCTTTGAAGCAGTTTTTCCATTTGAATTGGAAGTTCCTTCTTTGGCTCTGCTACTTCAAGATACCGAAGTAGGAGATGAATATCATGTTGGCAGACTTAGTCAGATGGAACTCCTAGATGAAAAATGCATCAATGCTTTGGAGCATCTCCGTGCCTACCAAAACAAGCTTAAAAGATCATATGCTAAAAAAGTTCGTCATCGATCCTTTGAGATCGGCGACCTTGTTTTAAAAGAAAATCAAAAAAATACAAATGCAACTAAGGACCTTAAAGGTAAATTTGAGCCCAACCGGCTTGGACCATACATTATTACTTGCTAAATTTGAATGAGGAGCATACAAATTATCTACCTTAGATGGTAAAGAACTTAAAGAACCCATGAATATTTTGCATCTTAAACGTTACTATGTATAAATTTGGTCACTTCATCCATGTATATATTTGTTCAAAATCACTATCTTGTATTTCTTTCAAATTTATAAAATCCAAAAACATCAAAAACATTCATAATCATCAAAATCTTCAAAACTATTTGTTGCATTTATTTATGGCACTTGTTACATTTAAAAAATAAAAATAAAAAAAATAAAGAATAAAAATCAAAACAGCAATATGCTTGACTCTTTCGAAACCAAAACAATATAAAGAAGAAAGAGAGAGTCAACATTCTCAAAACTTCTCAAAAGTGTTTATATATATTTTCTTACAATTATTGCAGTTATATGTTTCAAATTATTTTGGATAAATTAGCATTTATTTGGAATCCCTCACTTGCACACTCACAACAATAAATATCTTGATTTTATCTGGCATGATTACTAATCTCTCTTATATCAAAGTTCACAAAATTCAATTAAATAAAGTTTGAGCATAGAGAATTGATCTTGTTATTTACTTAAACCAAGCACATCTTTTCACAATAAAATGATTATATTTGTAATTTCCATGTTTTGCTACATAGTAGAAGTGATTTCTTGAGCGAAAAGTTTCCCCTGCTATCCTATCATGCACATGGTCTAGAATCTTTGAGAGTTGGCAAAAGGACAAGCTCACCCCTACCCAGAATAAAAATCCCTTGCTCTATGACTAATCCGAGCAAGTATCCCTAGCAAAGAAAAAGAAAAGAAAAGTTCAAGAAAAAGAGAAAAGAAAAATGTTCTTTTATATCATTACGACAATATTTCAAGCACTATCTCAAAAATCAAGCAAACAAAAATACAAAAAGAAAAAGAAGCAAAGTTCAAAAGAAAGCGAGAAAGCAAGAATGCAATAAAATCCCTTTCCCTACCCTTTGAAAAGAAAAGAAGGGTTGATGAGCTTGAATCCCTGGAATTCTCAATTATTCGAAAACTGTGAGGTAAGCCCCATAACAGGTGGTTTGTGCCCAACCTTGCTTGGCCTTGGGTAACTCCTAGCGTGGTGATATGTCTGTCACATTAGCGACCTTCTTTTGTACGAGACCTATGTCTGCTTATGGATTAGCTAGCTCTTGATAATCCGACCTACATAGTAGTCTAGTATGGTTATATGCATCTACATCATGGTTAATGAACACTTATTTGGTTTCTTCAAATCACTTGTATCATATTATCTTGCTCAAAACTGGTAAATGCACAAAGCAATTGCACACACATTTGTATTTGAGAGATTTTGTGTATCATTATGATAAATCAAGATCGGAAATGAATTCACATATGCACATGGGATTCCTTATAAATCTAACTTTTGTCTTCAAAATACTTTGAAATATTCTTTTTGCAACTTGTTTGGAATAAATCAAGTACAGTTGCTTACCATAAAGACAACTATATAATAGAAAAATCAAAAATTTCTTTCAAAACTATACAATCAAAACATATATATATATGTGACTTTCGCGACGATGGTATAGTTCCAAAACCAAAATTGGAATTTTATGCCTAGCGCAAGTCCTCATCTTCATATTTTTTGTTTATTACAAAATCAACCATGCAATAAAACTATCTCTTTTTTGATTTTCGCGATGATGGTATAAGTCTATACCTACATATTCTATGCCTAGCGCAAATCATTGTAACAATTTTTATTCCCCATTTATTTAAAAATCATGAAAACCATATGACTTAATTCATTATGTTACACAAATTATGCTTTTAAAAAGCAAGCACATTTTCATTATTTCATGTCATTATGTCAACCTTCAATTTTGCAATGATGGTATAATTCCTAAAGAATTATCCAAAAATTTTATCACACTTAGGAATTTATGCCTAGCAAAAATCATTTTAACATTATTTCATGCATACTATTTTCATGAAAATCTGAAAAACAAACCATCATCACCATCATTTTCACCATTGCACCAAAGTCTTAAGGCAGTCTCTTAAGCACTCTTTTACTTTTAACAATATTTCTATACTGGGATTAGCTTGACGACCGAGTGAGCGGCGACTCCATGAAATGGTCTATAATAGCGACAATGTCCTTTGAAATTATTGTTAGAAGTCTCTTTTTATTTTTTATTACATCACATTACAAACAATCAATTTGTTACATCAGATTATTTCATTTAAAATATTACCGCATGACATCAAAATTATAAATTTTCAAAACGACATAATTTCATGAATCCTCAATCCAATTATCAAATCAATCAATCAAACATAAAAGCATCATACACATACACATAACACAAGTCATATGATCAAAAACATATCATATATATGTCAACAGTATATATACATCATCAAAACTAGATTGGTATGCCACAATCTGTACCTCGGCATACTCAATCCTCTATCAACAAAAAAATAATAATACAATGCTATCATGTCAATCTGTACAAAGTTGTGCAGTCCTCTAGCCTCGAGAGCCCCTCGAGCTCTCCGCCTCATCTCCTCCCCCGCCCTAAGGTGGACGAGGTGGCCCCATCACAGTCTGAGTAGTACTGTGAGTCCTAGTCCTCGATCGGGATGAGGTCCTCGATGACCCGATCCTGATCGGATCTGCGATGTTGGCTGGCAGGGGTAGTCTATCCACCTCTGGCACCAGCTGATAGTACAAAGTCTGGTAGAAAGTAAGTTGGGCAATAGCCCATGTCAGCTCCCTAGTGCTCGCCCCTCCGCCCCGTGCCCTGAGGCATGCAATCTCGTCTCGGAGCTGTGTCACCTCAGCTCGGTGGCATGCAGCCTCATCCTGTAGAGTCTGCACCTATGCCTGGAGACGATCTCTCTCCACTCGAAGAGTAGCGGTCTCGCTACTCTCCCCCGTGTCAATGCCCTTGCCCTTATCGGGCGATGGTGGCCTCTCCCTCTATGGAGATGGGGGTCTCGCCTCCCTCCTCTCCCTCTGCCATGGCCTCTCCTATGCTTGTGGCCTCCTCGGCTCTCTCCCGTCGCGACCCTAGGCCGCCTCCATAGCCGCCTGGCACCGCCTCCCTATTCGACGCACGACTGCATGTATCGAACCCTGAGCCCTCGTCATCCAAGGAGGGCGGATGCCTACGTACCAGGCATCATAGCCATCGGCTACACCTGCGTCGTCCCCATCCACTGGATGAATGGGGGCATCGTCTCGTGTCCCGACTCCCGGAACCGCTGCATGTCCGGAGCCCCGCTAACCGTGGTGTTATCCCGGACAGTCCGAGAAAACTCATAATCCCTCAAAGATGGGATCCCCTACTGTAGACCGAACTGACGCAAAACTCGGTCATAGCGATGGAGCTCCACCTCTCCCCTCTCCATCAGAAGCCAACAAACTTTCTTGACACGAGCCAACTCCTGTCCGTCCTCGGCCCACCCTGGATGCTCCCTCCATGGCCTCCAGGTAATCTGGTTCGGGACTAGGTCATCTAATAGTCTCCGGGACATAGGAAGGTCGATCCGCCACTGTGACCCTCTTCGGAGCCACCAGTAGAAGACTCGGGGCCTCTCCCCGTCAACCCCTGTCAGAGGAAGCCCTATCGGCCTCCGCACTACAATGTGCTCCCAGCACCAAACCTGTAGAAGCGATGTCATCACCAGACATCGGCCACCCTTGTACACGACCCCATATAGGATCTTGTACAATCGACATAGTACATAACTGCCCTAAGAGAACTTGTACTCGTGGTCCCGCATGTCACAGATCACATATTTTAGCATCCACGGCACCCTGCACCCGCTCTGGTGGCATAGCAAAAGTCCACCAACCACTCCAGCTAGAACCTGTGTGAGTCTAGATGCATCTGACATAGTGCCTCGATGTTCACTCTGCCCTTCTCCAGGGCGAAGCTCGGGTCACCACACAATCGTCCCATAGCATGGCCCTGGTTGGTCGCAGGAGTGATCAATCGTCCTTGTATGGGGATTCTTAGAATCCTCCATACATCCTCCAAAGTGGGAGTCATCTCCCTTGTCGGTAGCCAAAAACATGAGAAACCCAGATACCATCTCTCTGCTAGGGCTGTCAGTAGCCCCATATCGGTAGAAACTTGTGGCATCTCTGCCACATGCTGTAAGCCGGCCTGTGCCAGTTGATCCTACTCTGCCTGTGTAAGAGCGGCCAAGTCATCCCTCAAACCTCCATACTCCCATTCCCTGCTTTTTAGAAAACCTCTCTGCAACATAAACAACAAAACAACAAATAATCATTAATAAACAATTCAAGTAATTAATAATGCAAGTTAAAGTTCAATTTTATGCAATTGATGATATCGCCCACTATTGGATGATATCGTCCCAAATTTGAGCATAATCGTCTCCGATTTTGCAAGCCGAAATCGTCCCTAATTTGACAAAATCGTCCCCCTTTCACTAATTTTGCCCTTGGACGAAATTGAGACGATTTCGTCGAAATCAGGACGATTTCATCCCGACAACGTCGACGGCCCAAAAACAGCTGCGATGCTCAAAATTCATCTAAAATTTACCTAAAAAGCATGTAAAATCAAATTAAAGCATTCTAGTTAAGTCTAGACTCTTACCCGTAGACCGTGTCGGACCTCTGTTGATCTGTGCGTCGTCTCCACCATTTTTGCTTCAGACGGTCTTGTCAAATCAGAGGCGATCTTGACTGCTTCAACATCAGAATCTTCATCAAACATCCGGATTAGGTATTCTGCTTTTAATCTTCTGTAATTTCTCTATTTTCTATCCTTAATTCTGCTTTCTGTATTCATCAAATCTGCACTTTCATTTAGATTAATTTAGATTCATTTGGCCAAACCTAGGATTTTGAATGCTTAAGGTTAAAAACGAACTCATAAAAACACATTCCAAACCTAGGCGTGGAAACTGCCATTAAATGTTTCCTGGTGAACCCACCATCCGTCGAAAAATCACCAATATACACCTCCCTTAAGATGCGGGACCTTCGCAAGTCCTCTCAGTCCGAGGTACCGCGACATCCTTTTCCCATCCTCCTTCCGGGCATGGATCCTATAGCCTGAAGGTAAGGATGCGAAAAATTTGGAGCGATACACTTGACTAACGAGGTTGTCTCCATACAATTACTTTCATTTGATTTTAATGGATACATCTCTTGGTTGATGCTAACATGATTATTCATACGATTACATGTTTGATATTTGCTAGTCATTTCAAGGTTTCTTTCATGCATGACTAACAAATTGGTTTTGAAGTTATTCTTTGAATTCCATTAATTGCAGATTTTTTTTGTGTGTCGTAGGTCTTCCTCGAGGTATTTTCCACGGCTCTTGTAGGGTTATCATCATTGATTTTGAATCAAATGGCCCAACCTCCACCACCTCCTTGGTACGGAGCCCATAACATTCCTTTGAATATTGCAGGGGATATTCATGAGATCCCTAGGAATATAGAGAGATTTTTGCCCAAATACAAATCGGATGGCCCAAGGACCGTAGAAGAACATATTCAGGCCTATAGGGATGTTTTGATAAGATTGCAAGTTCAACATGAAGATGTGGCTTGTAGACTCTTCCCCATGAGCCTAGACCCAGTGGCCTACGAATGGTATATTTGCTTACCTATGGGTTCCATTACGTCATGGACGCAAATGGAGAATGCTTTTGTCAACCAATTCAGGTCACCATTAGATCCCACAATCATCTATAATCAGTTCATTACATGCAAAAGAGGCCAGGGTGAGCCAATCCAAACTTTTAATCAGAGATTTCAAAAGTGCTATAATAGAGCAATTCGGCATTTTGCCATTGATCCCGTAGTAGCTTTGCAAATATATTTTGGGGCATTGGATCCTATGACGACAATGTTTGCAAGGCGAAATCCTCAAGTTACCACGCTTGCTCTAGCCTACAATGAAGCTATGACCATTGAACAACAAATGACACCACAGTGTTATGGGTTTTCCTAGATGCCTATGGTAGGACAATATGGTCCATATGGTCAAGCTCCTATGATGAATCAGATCATGGCACCACAAATATCAGGAATAAATGCTTTGCCTTATCAACAACCATATTCATCAACACCCGCTTACGCACCCAATCCAATTCCGTTTCAAAGCATGAATCCCTATGCAAATCAAGTGGCTCAAAATCCAACTCAAATGTTAAGTCAAGATCTCACCAATTACGCAAATCCCATGGGAATTAGCAATAATATAGCTCAACCAAAAGAGATTTATTCCGAGGTTGAAGAACTCAAAAAGATGGTTCACAAATTGAGTAATGATTTGGTTCAACAATAGAAGTATGAATCCCATGCCCCTCACCCAAATCGAAACTTCAACGATGGAGGGAGACAGTGGAATACGAAGCCAAACAATGGGGGTGTGCCTTCCCCTATTGCTAATCAGATAGATATTTCTGCAAGACCAAGTCACTCTAGTTCCATTCTTAATATTTCTGATTTTGCATGGGAAAACGGGTGTAGATTGCATGATACAAGGGAGCATAATGAAAGGAATTGTCCCGAAATTGCCATGTATACTCATTGTCTCCAAGCTCAAGTGGATGATTTGGAACTTGTGCCAAATAAGGGTCCACCCCAACATCAGCAAGGAGAGGACAACATTCTAGCGGTGGAAACTTTATATCATCAAGAGAGTGATGACCAAGAGGATTCACACCTTCCAAATTGTGATAAAATTGAATCATGGGTTACAAATTTGGATTATGACAGCTTTACCAATTTGAATTCAAGAAATAACCCACTTTTGGAAATAACTGGACCATCTATGGAAGGTGAAGGTGAATTGGATGAGAAATATGTTGATGAATCAGAAGATGAATTGGATGAGAAACATGTTGATGAATCAGAAGATGAAGAAGAAGTGCTCGAGCGTCACGACCTGAACTTGGGAGATGATTACTATGATTCGTGGAAGAAATGGGAAGAGTATTATCAATCTGAATCTTCTAACAAACTTATTGCGTCAAACAATATGCAGGATAACTCAATTGCTTCCTCGCATGAGGATACTATGAATCCTGTACAATTTGAGAAAGTTTTGGAAGAGGAATTTGAATCTCATCAAATTTTGGAACATGATAAGGGTTCTACGACCATGAACCAAGAAAGAGAGTCACTTGCTTTAGATCCCTTTGAAGGAAAAGAAATTGAAAATATTGATCCACGTACTTGCGCTACGATGATTATGCCATTTTAGAAAGAGAAAATTACAAAACCTGAACCATTTGGGTTTGATATCACTGATGATCCAATTGAAAATCTCACGTTACCCAAAACAACCCAAGTGATTGGTCACGAAAAGGCGTTAGATAGACAAGACTTATGGTTTGAAAGGGATGGACATATTTTCAATTGGGTACCTAGGTTTGGTGCCTTTGATAAACAGGTCATTGAGAAAGAGCAAGTGCTACGTGATGATGAATGTCATGAGAGGGAAAGAGAATTTTCAAATCCTCTTTAGGTAAGGTCAAATGAAAGCATGCCAAAGGTAAAATCTCATCTTTTTGGTTTCACCATGCAGGATTCGAATGGAGGTTTGCCTAATGAATGGTTTGATTCAAATATCATTAATGTTATGGCTTTATTGAAGGAAAATGAATTAGCTTTGAAATTTTTAGAAATAGGCTTTTGCTTACAAAATTTCATTTTGAATAAAGAAAGCCTAGTTCTAAATCATGAATGGGATTATGAAATTTGCACCTTAAAGAATAGACAAGAAAGAATTGAAAATCAATCATTGTCTAATCAATTTGAAAATTTGAATCTCACCTATGAGAATACTAATGGAGCTAAATCAAATTGGTATGGTGAGAGGGGCAAGTGGAAATTTGTTGCTTTGTTTCGGTTGGATTCCTGCAAAATTGGGTATGTGTATCACATCATATATCTTTTAAAGAATTCTAATCAGGTTTGGGATCCGGGAAAATGATAATCCAATTTGTTTTATGTTTGTACATTTGTATATACTTTTGGTTTTCGTGTTTTGGTTTTGGATTGGATCTCATTTTGGTTTTAAGTTTTGTGTGTTGGTCCTTATGAATGTTAAAAAAACTAAGACTAGGAGAATATGAAACATCGGAATTGTATTGTAGAAAGCTCCACGAATATCGCAAACACATTAAAGAATATCGTTTGGAACTTGTGATGCATGAAGTTGTCAGTTTTATAAATTATGGCAAAGTAGGTGGTATACTCCATCCGCATTTCAAAAGGAGCAATGCATTCATATCTCATGTACATTCCGCATTGCATATACATTCCATCTTAGTTGCATCTTCATTTCATGGGCAATCATTGAAAAGGTGTCGAATCCTCTTAGGGTTATTACATAACATATATTAAAAGGATCCTAAGGTTGGGAACTGATGCCCGAACTATCTTGAACCAAGCACGTTCTACGCATATTAAAGAGAATCTTGAGCAAAATGGTCAAAACCATACTTGGAAGAAAAGGTGAGGCGAAAGGAATATTTCGTGTCTATCCTATTATGCAACATGATCCTTAAAATAGTGGTTTTCACCACTCCCATAGTGCTTAAAGCCTAAAATCAGAGTAGTAAGGATAGGGTTAAATCCTCATCGAACTTAGGTTGAGGATCCAACTCCCCAAAGCTCTGATTTGACCTTCATGGAGTAGTAAGGATAGGGTCTAATTCTCATCTCGCTTAGGTTGAGAATCCGATTCCCCAAAGCTCTGATTTGACCTTCATGGAGTAGTAAGGATAGGGTCTAATTCTCATCTCGCTTAGGTTGGGAATTCGATTCCCCAAAGCTTCCATTTTTCCCACTTCAAGAACTTGGAAATTCAAAAGAAAATATTTTCCATTTCTTTATTAATATTGGATTGGAAGGATCGTACTACATGTCCCTTGTAAGGATGGGTAGTCATCCCCAAGGTCCAAGAAATAAAGAACAAAGTCAAATCATGGATTATGGGGTTAATCTCCACTGGGGCTATAGACGCCGGTCGGGGTGGAGTATGCTCATGCGTGGCAACATGTCTTGTCTAAAAGCAAGACCACTGATCGCTCAAACGGATAGGCTAGCCTGACAATTTCATCCATAATAGGTTAAATCATTTTGTTCAAGATGAGGTAATGAACTCCAGATTAGAGTAGTAAGGATAGGGTCAAATTCCCATCTCGCTTAGGTTGGGAATCCGATTCCCCAAAGCTCTTATTTCACTTTCACTTGCACATGGGTTCAAGATGGTAGTGACACATAACCAACTTTGGGATCTAGTAAATTAATTCAGTATACATATATTTGGTCCTAAGAGGGTTTGACAGTTTTAATATGTTTGTTCATGATACTAGAAGGTCTGAGCCTTTGCAAAGTAGGTTGTTATATCTCTAGCATCTTCATCATACATCAAATCCTACACAAATCATTCATAGCCTTGCATACGAATCATAAGTGAAACTGACAATGGAATGTTGATCAATTTCAAACGATAGGAAATGAAGCACATTGCACACACCGAGATGATGCTTAATAATTCTAATGTTTCATGTATTTCTGATCTAGTTTCATTCGTTGGGATATTTTGCTAATGCTTGTATTTAAGTTTGTGTGTTTTCAGAGTTGAGTTCTCACCGAAATGCTCAGGAGCATTTCCCAATAGAGTCGCCATTTGTTGTGGCTGATCCACAACGTACCCCAAAATTGGGGACCCACATTTTTTGCATGTGTTCCAAGAAGGCCGAAGGGGCCCATAGGCTAAAGATCAAGGAAAAAAGCAAAATATCACAAAAGAGAAAAAGTGTCGCGATATCGCGACATGTTGCTCCATCGCGGCCAAAAATGAAAAAGTGTCACGATATCGTGACATGTTGCTCCATCGCGGCCAAAAATGAAAAAGTGTCGCGATATCGCGACATGTTGCTCCATCGCGACCAAAAATGAAAAAGTGTCACGATATCGCGACATGTTGCTCCATCGCGGTAGAAAAAGAAAAAGTGTCGCGATATCGCGACATGTTGCTCCATCACGGCCAAAAATGAAAAAGTGTCGCGATATCGCGACATGTTGCTCCATCGCGGCAAAAAATAGAAAAGTGTCGCGATATCGCGACATGTTGCTCCATTGCGGCTAAAAAGAAAAAGTGTCGCGATATCGCGACATGTTGCTCCATCGCGGAAGAAAAATGAAAAAGTGTCGCGATGTCGCGACATATTGCTCCATCGCGGAAGAAAAATGAAAAAGTGTCGCGATATCGCGACATATTGCTCCATCGCGGTAGAAAAATGAAAAGTGTCGCGATATTGTGACATGTTGCTCCATCGCGGCTAAAATGAAAAAGTGTCGCGATATCGCGACATGTTGCTCCATCGCGGCCAAACGAGGAAAGAAAGAATCAGAGGAGAAAAAGTGTCGCGATATCGCGACATGTTGCATTTTCGCGACCGTACAGAAAAAGTGTCGCGATATCGCGACATGTTGCATTTTTGCGATCGTACAGGAAAAAGTGTCACGATATCGCGACATGTTGCATTTTCGCGATTCAAAATGGCAGACAAGCAGAGAAAGAAAAAGTGTCACGATATCACATGTTACATTTTCATGGCTAAAAGCAACAAAGTACGAAAGGGGTCAAAAGTGTCGCGATATCGCGACATGTTCCATTTTCGCGATTCAGAGCAACAAAGGAAAGCAAGGAGGCAAAAGTGTCACGATATCGCGACATGTTCCATTTTTGCCAAGGTAACGGACCTGCATAGTGACATGGAAATAATGACAAAATCCAGTAAATAAGACCAAGCTTTACATAAGAAATCTTTAATGATTGAAAATCATTTAAGATGGTCGTTACACAAGGAAGGAAATGAATGCAAGCCTATGTGGAGAAAACGCAGCAAAGGGCCACAAAATGGAAATTGAAGCACACGCATGCAGGGAAGGTGAAACGAGTAGTGCAGGGAAGGTGAAACGAATAGCCATTGAAAAAGAAACGAACCATCATGGAAGGAGAAAAAATTCTTTTAGATAGTTTAAATACGCCATTCAAAGAGGCCAGAAGGGGGAAGAATTATTCAGAGAAGATTGCAGTAATGAAGGCAAGGCCTTAGCACTGGGTTTCTCTGGATATTTTCTTCCACATTGGTCTGGTTTGTCTTCTTCATGGACATGGGTCGGAAATCGCTGCAAGCAGAGTTGCAGAGCTAAAGGTGATAGGCCATTCTGGGCCTGCTTTGGAGCATTTTCCTTCATTTGTTCTGGTTTTGATAAACTGGAAGCTTTTGTTGTTGTAAAATGACATATTTTTAATACAGAAATTACAGAGAGTTGCATCTCATTGGCAAGAAAGAAGGAGTTATTCTTTGCATGCAAGATTTAATGTTTATTTTTCCCCTTTCAGATTTTTAGGCTTATAGGTGAAGTTTAATGCAAGTTCTCTTGGTTGCTTCATGCGAATGTCTAAATCTGAAAATCATAGTTAAAACCCCGTAAACCAAGCACCTAGCTTATCCGGATTGTGCGAGTTTTGTAGGTTCAATAGGTTAGGTTGTATGCGTGAAAACCTCATTATCTTCGATTTTGTCAAAGTGGGAATCGTAATACTCTAAATGTACTTTAGTTTTAGTTTCTTTGCATTTTATTTTCACTTTCTTTAATTCTCTGCATTTTTATTTTCCCGAAAGTTTAACCTTAGTTTAATTTACAATCATTAAAATAAAACACTTGAAAATTTACCGAAATCAAAAATAAAATAATTTCATCATTAAGATTAATTCACATTGAGTTCATTCTGATTAAATGAACAATCATTACAATTTCAAAATAAAATAAACCACATTGCCCCTTGTTTACAATTACTTGCAACCACTAAGGTGTTCCGAGCGTTCAAATTGAATATTATTATTTATACAAAATGCTAATATAGCGGAGACCTTGGAGAAATTGTTTACTAAATTTCTTTGCAAGTAGAGGATTTGGAACTCGAATCCTATCGGAGAGTGTGTTTTCACAATCGGGTGAAAACACCACTCAACAGATTGGCGCTAGAAGGAGGGCTTGAATGGGTTTATTTCAGAGTGATTTAAATGCTATAGGGATTTAAATTTTGAATATTTCATGCCCTATTGATTATATAGCCCTCTTTTAACAATACAACCTTGTAGTGTTAAAAGGAGGACATGAATTGCTATGCATTGTTCTAATGCTTTTTGATTGTTCATACAAGAATAATGTGTTTTGACTTGATTTAAAAAAAAAATATATATCTTGACTAACGAGGTTGTCTCCATACAATTACTTTCATTTGATTTTAATGGATACATCTCTTGGTTGATGCTAACATGATTATTCATACGATTACATGTTTGATATTTGCTAGTCATTTCAAGGTTTCTTTCATGCATGACTAACAAATTGGTTTTGAAGTTGTTCTTTGAATTCCATTATTGCAAATTTTTTCTATGTGTCGTAGGTCTTCCTCGAGGTATTTTCCACGGCTCTTGTAGGGTTATCATCATTGATTTTGAATCAAATGGCCCAACCTCCACCACCTCCTTGGTATGGAGCCCATAACATTCCTTTGAATATTGCAGGGGATATTCATGAGATCCCTAGGAATATAGAGAGATTTTTGCCCAAATACAAACCGGATGGCCCAAGGACTACAAAAGAACATATTCAGGCCTATAGGGATGTTTTGATAAGATTGCAAGTTCAACATGAAGATGTGGCTTGTAGACTCTTCCCCATGAGCCTAGACCCAGTGGCCTATGAATGGTATATTTGCTTACCTACTGGTTCCATTACGTCATGGACGCAAATGGAGAATGCTTTTGTCAACCAATTCAGGTCACCATTAGATCCCACAATCATCTATAATCAGTTCATTACATGCAAAAGAGGCCAAGGTGAGCCAATCCAAACTTTTAATCAGAGATTTCAAAAGTGCTATAATAGAGCAATTCGACATTTTGCCATTGATCCCGTAGTAGCTTTGCAAATATATTTTGGGGCATTGGATCCTATGATGACAATGTTTGCAAGGCGAAATCCTCAAGTTACCACTCTTGCTCTAGCCTACAATGAAGCTATGACCATTGAACAAAAAATGACACCATAATGTTATGGGTTTTCCCAGATGCCTATGGTAGGACAATATGGTCCATATGGTCAAGCTCCTATGATGAATCAGATCACGGCACCGCAAATATCAGGAATAAATGCTTTGCCTTATCAACAACCATATTCATCAACACCCGCTTACACACCCAATCCAATTCCGTTTCAAAGCATGAATCCCTATGCAAATCAAGTGGCTCAAAATCCAACTCAAATGTTAAGTCAAGATCTCACCAATTACGCAAATCCCATTGGAACTAGCAATAACATAGCTCAACCAAAAGAGATTTATTTCGAGGTTGAAGAACTCAAAAATATGGTTCACAAATTGAGTAATGATTTGGTTCAACAATAGAAGTATGAATCCCATGCCCCTCACCCAAATAGAAATTTCAACAATGGAGGGAGACAGTGGAATACGAAGCCAAACAATGGGGGTGTGCCTTCCCCTATTGCTAATCAGATAGATACTTTTGCAGGACCAAGTCACTCTAGTTCCATTCTTAATATTTCTGATTTTGCATGGGAAAACGGGTGTAGATTGCATGATACAAGGGATCATAATGAAAGGAATTGTCCCGAAATTGCTATGTATACCCATTGTCTCCAAGCTCAAGTGGATGATTTGGAACTTGTGCCAAATAAGGGTCCACCCCAACATCAGCAAGGAGAGGACAACATTCTAGCGGTGGAAACTTTATATCGTCAAGAGAGTGATGACCAAGAGGATCCACACCTTCCAAATTGTGATAAAATTGAATCATGGGTTACAAATTTGGATTATGATAGCTTTACCAATTTGAATTCAAGAAATAACCCACTTTTGGAAATAACTGGACCATCTATGGAAGGTGAAGGTGAATTGGATGAGAAATATGTTGATGAATCAGAAGATGAATTGGATGAGAAACATGTTGATGAATCAGAAGATGAAGAAGAAGTGCTCGAGCGTCACGACCTGAACTTGGGAGATGATTACTATGATTCATGGAAGAAATGGGAAGAGTATTATCAATCTAAATCTTCTAACAAACTTATTGCATCAAATAATATGCAGGATAACTCAATTGCTTCCTCGCATGAGGATACTATGAATCTTGTACAATTTGGGAAAGTTTTGGAAGAGGAATTTGAATCTCATCAAATTTTGGAACATGATAAGGATTCTACGACCATGAACCAAGAAAGAGAGTCACTTGCTTTAGATCCCTTTGAAGGAAAAGAAATTGAAAATATTGATCCACGTACTTGCGCTACGATGATTATGCCATTTTAGAAAGAGAAAATTACAAAACCTGAACCATTTGGGTTTGATATCACTGATGATCCAATTGAAAATCTCACGTTACCCAAAACAACCCAAGTGATTGGTCACGGAAAGGCGTTAGATAGACAAGACTTATGGTTTGAAAGGGATGGACATATTTTCAATTGGGTACCTAGGTTTGGTGCCTTTGATAAACAGGTCATTGAGAAAGAGCAAGTGCTACGTGATGATGAATGTCATGAGAGGGAAAGATAATTTTCAAATCCTCTTCAGGTAAGGTCAAATGAAAGCATGCCAAAGGTAAAATCTCATCTTTTTGGTTTCACCATGCAAAATTCGAATGGAGGTTTGCCTAATGAATGGTTTGATTCAAATATCATTAATGTTATGGCTTTATTGAAGGAAAATGGATTAGCTTTGAAATCTTTAGAAATAGGCTTTTGCTTACAAAATTTCATTTTGAATAAAGAAAGCCTAGTTCTAAATCATGAATGGGATTATGAAATTTACACCTTAAAGAATAGACAAGAAAGAATTGAAAATCAATCATTGTCTAATCAATTTGAAAATTTGAATCTCACCTATGAGAATACTAATGGAGCTAAATCAAATTGGTATGGTGAGAGGGGCAAGTGGAAATTTGTTGCTTTGTTTGGTCTAATCTTGTTTAATTCCTTCCAAATTGGGCATGTGTATCACATTATATATCTTTTAAAGAATTCTAATCAAGTTTGGGATCCGGGAAAATGATAATCCAAATTTTTGCATCATCTTGTATTATATTGTATATACTTTTGGTTTTCGTGTTTTGGTTTTAGATTGGATCTCATTTTGGTTTTAAGTTTTGTGTGTGGTCCTTACGAATGTTAATGGCACAAAGGATCGGATTTAGCAATAACATAGGTTTTCTAACTGAGCATATAATGGCATAATTTCTGTGTAGAAAATACGACTACTAGACATAATTTTTCTAATGTTGTGTAATGGGTTTCATAACTGATTAATGTTCGACTGATATAATAATTAGCACGTTCTTTCTTCTCATCATCAAGTTGAGCTAACATAGCTCCTAAGGCAAAATATGAAGCAAAGATATACAAGATAAATGGGCGATCAAGTCTAGGTAGCGAAAGCACAGGCGGGTTAAGAAGATATTGTTTGAGGCATTCAAATGCTTCCTAACATTCGTTGTCCCAATGTAAAGAGATATCCTTCTTAAGAAGCTTAAGAAAGGGTCTGATTTTATCCACCAGCTTATCGATGAAGCGATGGATAGCTTGAAGCTTACCTTGTAGACTCCATAATTTAGATATATTTGTGGGTGTGGGCATATTAGTGATAGCCGCAATCTTGAGAGGATCAATTTTGATGCCACGTAAAGAAATTATAACCCCCAATAATTTACCGAACTTGACTTCGAATACACATTTGGATGGATTCAATTGGATAAGATATTCCCTTAACCGATCAAATACTTTTCGTAAGTCCTCTAAATGGTCATATTCTTTAATAGAACGAGCTATAATGTCATCTACATAATCATGTAGTATATCATGCATCATATCATGAAAGATATAAGTCATGGCTCGTTGATAGGTTGTGCCTGCATTCTTCAAACCAAATGGCATCACTTTCCAATAAAAGGTCCCCTAAGGGGTAATAAATGTTGTTTTAGCCTGATCTTCAGGAGCTATCTTGATCTGATTATAACCAGAAAATCCATCCATTAAGGATATAATTCCACTCTCGTAGTAAAATCAATGATATGATCCATATTGGGAAGAGGAAAATCATATTTAGGGCATGCGACATTAATATCTCTAAAGTCTATGCAAACCCTAACTTTAGTAGCTTCTTTATTAGTTACTGGAACTACAATCGAGATCCATTCAGCATAATCAATGGCTTGTATAAAAATGGCATTCAAGAGTTTTTCTAACTCCCCTTTGACTAGTAAGGCCACTTTAGGATGCATTTTTCTAAGTTTTTGTTTAACAGGTTTAGCATCCGGATGGACTACTAAGTGATGCATAACTACAGAAGGGTCTAAACCTGACATATCTTCATATGTCCAAGCAAAGACATCCTCATATTATTTAAGAAATGCTATGTATTTATCCTATTTTTCTTGACTCAATTCTAATCCAATGTTGATTAGGTGAGGATTATCCTCAGTTCCAATGTTAATTTTTATAACATTTTCTACTTCCATGTGTAGATTTTTCTCAAAATTAGGTGGGGGGGGTGAAACGCCCAATTATTGTAATTCTTCCAAGGTTAGCTTGGATAATTCATCTTGAGGAGTCGTGGCCTCAAGCTGGACTATACTAGGTATAGAGCCATCAAAATAAAATTCATGATGTAACAATTCCTCAACGGAGACATCATGGAAGATATCTCCCTCCAAATCATCATCGAATTCGACGATCATCTCAAGGTAAGCTATAGATAGCATATTACATGTAAATGGCTTATTCATTAAACACAAGGCATCACGTTTATCCAAATAATCTTGGTAACATATGATATGGTCATCATCCTCAAATGGGAAGGGCTGACCCTTACTAGGAAATAGGACCACACCACATCGGGTGGGACACGGTTATACCTCAAAAGGTTCTTTCATACCATTTTGGAAAGGTCCCAAACCTTTCCCTTTATATCCCAACTTAAGCATTATAGATTTGGCTTTAATATACTCATTAATAAAATAACATCGAACATATCCATTATAATGAGTTTTGATGTTTTTGGGTATTCTACCCTAGTCATATCCCTTATAAATAAAAGCACAACTCCCGACTTGGTAAATGCTTCCCATAGGTTGTGGGAGGCCCAAGGTATGAGGAGATGGTGGCAATTTATGTAAAATAAGGGAATATTGCATAGAAGCATTCGTTTTATTTGATACAAGAATTTTAGATAAATTGGGTAAGAGCTCATCAGTAAGAGCATAAGAGTTATAAGGAACACTTCCTACATCTTATGGTGTGGAAACTATGCCTTTGGTGGATGTTGATGTTGATGGATGATTCTATTATAGGTATAAAAGTTATAGGAATAGAGCAAGAAGCCTTGGTTGTGGGATTAAGATCTTTCTGAGGTCCTAATGTGGTTTGTTTAGAGGATGGTTGAGCTGTATGTAGAGGTGGAACTGATGGAGAAGAAGTAGATGATGTTGTGGGCGTGTGTTTCACACGTTTAGATGGATAATGAGAATTAGGATGTATGGATGACAACGTAGGGTAAAATTGAACTCCAACCGGTTCTGCCAAAGCACACATATCAAAGGGTCTAGGATCACCATGAATGGTAAACAACTGATTCTTAAATTCAAATTTAACACATTGATGTAAAGTTGAGGGAACGGCTCGCATTGCGTTGATCCAAGGGTGACCCAAGAGTATATTGTACAATGCAGGACAATGTACAATAAACACGGTCATATCCAAGGTTCTCGGACCAACCTGCAATGGGATGGTAATAACTCCACATGTTTCTTGTGTTTTGTCATTGAAGGCTTTTATGATCATATCAGTTCTTTTCATTTCATCGCTTCTAAACACAAATATTTGGTAGAAGTCAAAAGTGTAGATGTTTAAAGATGAACCATTATCAATTAAGACTTGTTTAACTGCTACATCTCCGATTAAGGTAGTAATATATAAGGGGTTATCCTTATGTAAACTGTGTTTAGGTATGTCTCTATCCCGAAATTCAATACAATCAACTTCACGAGTTATTATAGTATTAGCCATGGCTTCAGGTTGAATGTCTTATGGTACCAACATTTGGCTTAATGTGAGCATTAATTCATCTCTATGTGTAGGAGAGGATCTTAAAAGGTCCAACAGAGAAATTCTAGCTGTAATATTTAATAGTTGCTCATTAATATTGTAAGGAGGTTTAGGTTGAACATTATGTGCCTGATTCCCTTTATTAGGAATTTTCAAAACAAATGGAGCTGATCCATCATTCTGCATTTGATCTTGTTGAGAGTTTTGAGCCTGTTGTCTAGTAACAGCTCTGATGGTACCCACAATATTGTTCTGCGGATGATGAATGGGTATTGGTCTAGCATTTATGGCTTGCTCATTAGAAAGTAATTGGTGAGAGGATGGTCTAGTAGTGACTCTTCTTGGAAATGGTTCTTCTGGAATCATATAACTTGTGATAGGGAGAATAGGTTTCGATTCATCTTTAGAGCTATTCGATTGATTTGAGGTGATTTCCATATCACTCTCAGTCTCGTATTCTGTATCACTAAGATCAGGTGTCCAAATATTATGTAGAGGCCTGGTCGTAACCACGGATAAGGTTGTGTCAAATATTTTTGGCTCATGAGCAGGTAAATGCCCACTAATAGTTCCTACATATCGGGTAGGAGGGGGAACATTATGATGCTCAATTTGATTAGCCACTTCCTTGCCATGTTTTGGTAAAGAATGTTGAAATATGTCCAATGACTGATTGCAATTTTGGTTCTGGTTTTGGGGGATATTATTTTGAGAATTATTAGGAGTATTTTTCTTAGGTTGAAAGGCTTGTGCCTCCATCTCATTATTATCAATCAAGTCTTGTATTTTATGTCTTAATATTTTACAAGAGTTGGTAGTGTGTCCAGGTCCTCTATGGAATTCAATGTAAATCAGCTCTGTATCCGGGTATAGTTGGATCAGGTTCCTAGATAGTTGGTAGTTGAATCAAACCACATTCTAATAATTGTAGTAGAATGGTTGATAAAGGTTGATTCAACCTAGTAAATTCTCGAGGAGGTTTATCAGGAGGTTTTAGTATAAACTTCTCCGTTGTCTTCGCAACATTAACAGTAGCAATATTTCTGCTATCAGTGACTCCATCACCCACAACTTGTTTATTTTTATATTTATTTATGGATGTTTTCTCATCGTCTTTCTTTTTAAGCTGACCTCTCCGAATGAGAGCATCTTCCACTCGTCTGGATAAGTCTATAGCTTGATCGAAGGTGGTCAAGGTAGCAGTTGATAATTCATAAGATAGTTGGTCTTGCAAATTATTAATAAAGATGTCCAACATCTCCCTATAAGGCAACACAAAGTGCAATTTTCCTATCAACTGTCTCCACCTAGCTAAGAAATCAGCAAAACATTCATCTTTGTCTTGTTTTAAGTTGTACAAGTCTTTAATGGTCACATGCCTTTCGATGTAGGCACTAAATTGATGCACAAAACACTCAGATGTTTCTTCAAAATTCCTCAAAGAATTAGTGGATAATTGATAATACCACTCTAATGCCATTCCTCCTAAAGTTTTTGGGAAAATTTTTAGCAATAATAAGTCATCATGTGATATATCATGACATGCTATCCTAAACATACGAAGATGCTCTATGGGATCTTAGGTTCCTTTATATATGGGTAAGACAGGCATAGGAAAATGTTTAGGATATGGTTGTGCTACAACTATAGGATCTAAAGGCTGACTACACATCTCTCGATAATTGTACGAGGGATGGTAGGGATCTATCTGGTCCATGCGGGAAACTAACTATTTCACCACAGTTTCAAGATTACTAGTTTGCACACCATGTTGGTTCGGTGGGACATAAGCATGGGATTTATGAGTGTATAACGGTGTGACATAAGGATTAGACGCTATATTGCTATTATGCAAAGCATTGGTAGGAAGATTATTATGAAGAGGATTTGTAATAGTATTATGTTGTATCCTAGATTGTTGGTAATTGGTGTTTGGTTTTGTTTTGGGTTTTTTCTGATTTGAGGTATATTGCTCAATAGCTTGGCGAAATAGAGCAGTAAATGATGGTTTATTTTATGCAGGAATGACCCTAGGCTTGCTACTAGGCACTTTAGATGGTTGGGTAACCTGTTGTTGTTGCATGTTCTGGATTATAGCTGCCATATCCAATTTGAATGGTCCAGCTTCATCACTCTCTTGATCAATAAAGGAAAAGGGATTAGTGCGTGTGTGAAAAACGTCTTCTAGGGTTGCTTGAGTATCACTATTTTGATCTTTGTCCATATGGAATGCTCTATTAAGAATGCCAATATTAGTATTAATGAACTTCCAGAATTGTTCCATATTTTCAAAAGTAACAGCTCCTCTCGGAGACATTTTAGGGGATGAGGATCCTTCCTCTCTAACATTTTCTTCTTGTTCATTTCTTACAACAAGCTCTTCTTCTTGCTGGTCTAGGATTTCTTCTTCCTGAATTTGATCTTCAAGAAGGACATCTAGGTTATTTAATGGTTTTCCTAACCAATATTCTTCTTCTTCAGTCTGTTTTCCATTCCTAAGTCTAGGCATTGTGCTTAAACTTAGATTTCAAAAATATATATATATATATATATATATATATATATATATGTGTGTGTGTGTGTGTGTGTGTGTGTGTGTGTGATAGGTTTGAGAGGTATATATTTTAATTATATACCTACCATAAAAGGAAATTTTTTGGCTTTTTTTTTATTATTATATATATATTTTTGTTGTTTTTGTATTTTATAATATCATTATAAAGATAAAAAATAGCATTCTGGTTGTAAAAAGAATAACAACAGTAAGAATAATAACTTAGTTTTCTATAAATAATTTATGGATATCATTAATAGGATCGAGTTCATCAAGAGTCATGAAATGCTCCTCTTCAAATTGGAAATGGTTTTTCAAGAACTTGATAAAGTGTGCTATAGTAATATGATCTACTTCAGATTCTGACTTGTAAAAATAGATCTCATGGCAATACTCTCGATACAACACAACTCTAGGAACTCTATTCCATATTTTCCTATCTATAAGAATGACTTCTTGATCATCTATACGAGATAGAAACTTATGTACTATAACTACATTCTCAAGGTATTCTTCAAAGGTGTACAATTCTGAAGACACAAGTGCTCTTTTATTGGCTAACCACCTATGGCCAGCTCTCTGAAGTTCATGGTACAAAGTCACCTGATCAAGATCCAGGATTCTATCTAGGACAAACCTCTTAATTTGCCTAAGTTCTGTTGACCTAGATGAAATAATATCCAATCTCCTATCAAGTTCATCCCACAAAGGTTGGACTCTATTTGTTTGGGGTACTCTAAGCATAGACGTAATCTCTATGGCTATTAATTGATTTTCAACATTTATGGTGACAGCTCATCTTTTATTATAATCTACCATCTAAACATGATATGCAAATTTAACTGTTTGTCTAATGATTCTAGATGTTAATAATAATTTTTTTTTTATTGTTTTCAAAAGGTTTTTAGTTTCACATCGGGTTCACCAAAATGTATCGACCCAAATTTTTTGTGACCTTACCTTCAAGCTAAAGGATCCATGCCTAGAAGGGGGATGCGAGAAGGATGGAACAATACCTCAGACTGAGAGGCCATTTGAAGGTCGCGTCTCTCGAGGGAGGGGTATAAAGGTGAATTTTTTACGAATGGTGGGATTCACTAGCAAACTTTGAGTGGCAGTTTCCATGCCTAGGTTGAGAATGGTTTTGATGTGTCATTTTATACTCGATCATTCATAATCCTAGGTTTTCCAGAATGAATCTAGGCTATTCTATATGAAAAATGTCGATTTATATGAATACAGAAAGCATGAATGAATCCTAAATACCAGGAATATACTAAATAAGAAAGAATGCACCTGATTTCGGATGTCTGATGAAGATTCTGAAGCTTGTAGGAGTCTAGATCATCCCGAATATTATAGGATCATCTAAAATTATATAGAATCATCCCAGATTACAGTTGATCGTCTGAGATCAGACAAGCTCATCACCGATTTGACGAATTCGTCAGAAACCTACAATCATAGAAACAAACACCAAAAACCGAAAATGCAACTGCAAGAATAATGCAAAATAATGGAAATGACAGTATGAATGCTTAATTGATAAATCTAGATAGCAGATTTAAAGGAAATACATTGTTTTAATAACTTATTTTAAATTTATCATGCATTTATGCTAGATGAGGTGAACTCTAGGATGCAGAATGAAAATCAATCAAGTTAATGCATAGTAAAATAAATAAGAAATATGAGAAATGCAAACTCAGGGCTCTGGTTTCCCCCAATATGAACTGTTGTCGAGATCGCCTCCAATCGTACAATATCGTCGTCGATCTACAACAGGATCGTCTAAAATTGTCTAGAATCGCCTGCGATGATCTAAGATTTTTCCAGATGAAGCACAGTGAAAACCTGCAATGAAAGACTTAAAAATACAAATGCAAATGATGGGGGTGAGGATGTTCTAATACAACAAAACTAGAATTGCAGGGGAATGATCAGCCAGGGGGTTCAGGGGGATAAATTGAGAAAATCCCAGTTTATATAGGATTAGGGGGAGGTTAGGAGGTTGGGGATCATCCCAATATGGGAGATCTCCAATGGGGGAATATCCAACTACACAGACACGCTTCTGCCTAAGTTGGAGAGGCTATTGAAACATAAGCTAATTATGAAAATTCGGTTTTGGGACAAAATCGTCTGGACGTTCTGTTCCAGAATAATTCGTCCAATCTGGGACGATTTCGTCTGATCGGCGATGATATCGTCCAATGGTCAGAACAAATCCTAAAAATGGCACAAAAAATTAGGCGAGTGGTTAACGGGTGGTTTTGGGGTTAAAATTCAAATTTTATCTTTTTACTAAGGGTTTAACTGTGCCAATTTTAGGGTGCTACACAAGCATATAAAATGTATTTTAGTAGATAGTGGTAGAAATCCTATATAGAGTATAATGTAGTTCTTTATCTTATATTAATGGAGTTACCACCACCTCCATACTACATTATATTTTCATCATTTTCTATTTATAGTATATTTTAGTCTTATTGCAGAATTACTTTCATTTATATTTTTTGCATCTTATTAGGACATGTGATAGATCTCTCCCATTGTAGATATCCTCAAAATTTAACAATGGTATCAAAGCCACAATGGATCAAAATGGAAATTGGGAGAGTTACCATTGCTACTGTTGATCTACATCTTTGCAAATCGGATCTTTGCATACCTATATGAGGGTAGTCATCCATATTACCCCTGATTTGCCTTAATTCATCTCTTCCCCAAACTCAAGTACCCCATTTCTGATGGATTATTCTACTTCTTCCACCCACGAGTGTACCTGATCCTACATACTAATAATATATCAACAATACCATGTTCTTCCAAAAATCAAACTAAACATTTCACAAATGTCAAATGATAATTTTCATAAAACTAAGCATCAAAACATCATTGGTCAATACATAGTTTATCATGCCATAAGTTCTGTCAGCGAGGATCATGAAAATATTGAACTTCCTTTGTCATATTTCATTATAATAATTTTATTCAAAATTGATCTCTACCTAGAGATATGACCATCAAGAATTATTTTTAAAATAAAATTATCAAGTCTAGCTTATTGGATTGATAAAAATACTAAAATATATTTAACACATTTTTGTTTGTAAATACTACTCTAACAATGAAGAGGGAAACATTAGCATTATGGGAAGTGCACATAAATAGGGTGAGGTGATCTAACTCTAAGTGCACATAAATGCATAATAATATGATGTAATATGATCTAACTCTAACATTCATTAATTAATATCATAGGTACACAACTCTTTTTATATAGGTGTATTATCATTGTAGTATCTTACTAAATATATTTAAGTAATATATATTGAAATAGCTACAAGCTTATTGCAGTGGAAGGGATTTGACCTCTCTTTGAGAGGTTAAAAATTTAAACCTCACTTATTATGAGGGGAATAAAACCCCTCATAAAAAAACTATGTAAATTTATTAAAAAATATTCCCATATTGAATGAGAAAGATGCCAAGTGCATAGTCAAATACTTCAATGTCTATATCATAGTTATACAATGTCTCATATGGCTAGCACTAGCATTGTATAAAGATGCTTCTTGAAGTATTAAGGATGGATGTTTAATAATGTAAATTATTTTGGAACCAATTATTATTTTAGTTGTGCAAGTACCAATTCTTTCAACTGATTGCAATGACCATTGTGAACATCTTTGAAATTATATTATGCATGTGTATGTATTCGATGCAAGTGTTGGCCATGGAACAAACTTACAAAAATTGACATATTAATAAAAAGATAAAATTTAAATATTTCTCTACCATGTGTCCATGTGTTAAAAAAGTATGCAAAAGAAAAATACATTAATAAAGGAGATGAGAGTGCTATGGATATTTATAATTACAATTATTCTTGCATATTTATCTCCAAATATTTATTTAATAATCGACTCTAATTAAGCGATAGAACGATTATGCATTTATTGTGGTTAACAAGTTCTAACTAATTTATTATAATGTTCTTCTTCTAAAAGCTATTTAAAGTGGCATGTTCCTGTTGGTCATGAATTTTGCCTAAGTACACAATATTATTTGTGCACCCTATACCCAACCAACATTGAAAGACCATAGGAAAGATATGTCCTTCGGACCAATCTCCAAAGAAGGCTAGTTCCCATACTAAAACTAATAATCAGTTTAAATCTTAGGGTAACAAGAAAGATATGGGAAATAACAAAAAGGAATGGAAAATATGACTATATGCCACATATGAAATGTGGGGATAAACTAGTAGTTGAAATCCAAATCAAGTATTAATTAGCATATAATAGAAAGAAAGATACAAGAACCACTAAAATTTTCTGAGACCTCCAAGACAATATTTCAGTATTCACTCCCTCACAAGTAGTAGTTAAATTCAGATGCAGAATTTAAAATCAATAAATAATAGAAATAAACGAAATAAAAAATGATAAGCAAAAAAGTTATCCACCACAAGACTACTCAAGGAACCCGAAGCTGAATGTCTTTATATTTATGCAGAAAACTCAAAGTATTTGTTTGTAGAATATCTATCCTCCATTCATTACAATAAAAAGCTTAGTATTTATAGAGGATTTCACCTCTATCATTAAATGCACATACAAACAAAATTTCGATTGGTAAAAAATTAACAAGAGTGATCCTCTCCTTGGTAATGGCAAAGCTCATATTATATCATTTTTAGTTTTTATTTTTCAAAAAACATAAGAAAAAGTAACACTTCCAAAATGAGGGTGTTTTTACATTAGCTTCACCAAAGAATGTAGATCCAAAAAATTTGCACCTCTTTCCTTCATGATAATAGATTCACACCTAAAAGGGGGAGGGAAAATGATGTATCTACACCTCGGATGATAAGCTCTTGATTTGTACTCTCCTTGGTATTTATAAACGAATTAGGTGGGGTTCACTAGAAAATACTTTTTGTGGTGGTTTCCACGCCTAGGTAATGGTGGGTGTTTGGTTGATTCTTTGAAGCATACACCTAAATTTTGGCAAAATGCAACTATTGCCTAGCTACATGCATTTCAAATTTTCATGAAAACAATTGTATATAGTTCTAGCTAAAAAGCTTATAAGTTTAACTAAGATGCAAAGATTTCTTTATATGCACTGAAAGCAAAAAGTAGATTTTATGCTAACATGTATATTTTTTCTTTCATTTTTTTCTTTTAAATTCATCAACTAGTATAATTAATGTAAAATATAATGCAACTAAGTCTATGTTTTTGATCTTTTCTTTTGAGTTTTTTAGCTAATGTAATTGATGCAAAAATTAATACAACTAATTATATATATTTTTTGTCATTTCTTTTGAATTTCTCAACTAGTATAATTGATGTAAAATATAATGCAACTAAGTCTATATTTTTTATCTTTTATTTTATTTTTATTTTATGCAAAATGCTTCTTAAAATAGAATAATACGAAATTAAGTATAAAAAGCTCAGAAGAAACCAGAATTGGATCCTTACCTAGTCTAGATATTTGATTTCAGATGCATTCAGATTTATCAAAGTGAATTCAGATCTTTCAAAGTGAATTTGGATCAGCCCGAATCTATCAGGTGAATTTGGATTTGTCTAGATTTGTTCAAAACCTACAACTTCACAATATGACACTAAAATATGCAGTTAGGTATGGGGATCTACTTAGGCCATAACAAATTATGATTTGTGATAGCCAGATCCCCTCTCCTCTTTTAGAAAACCATAAGAAATGTAGTGGATATCTAGATTTAATGTAGAGTATGTAGTTTTGATGAAAGAAATGTAGTAACAGAAAAAATATAGTAAAGTAATAAGGCTTATAAATACTGAGATGCAAACATGAATCATTATGATAAAACTTGAAGTCGATAGATTACCCCCAACATAGGTCTATGTGATTTCAAAAATTTACAATAAATTTGGATGGCTCTGAATATGTTCAAACCTACAACAATTTGATCTGTAAACCTACAATGGTCAAATCATAGTCATTTCAAGTTTCATTAGAGAATTTGGATGCATCCAAATTCGTAAAAACCTACAAAATAATAAATATATGATAAGAACAAAATAAATCTGAATCATCAATACTCATTGCCATATTTGGTAGCTTCTATAATGATGATATGATGTTGAGATCTCCTATGAAACTTGCAACAAAGTATAAGAAATTATTCTCCACTTTAATTTTCATGAAAAATCATAATTATGTTTTTCTAGGAGTAGTCTACATGATTTAACATCTAGGTTAAGATTGATAAAATGGGGAGGCAATGAAGATAGATTAGATCTGATTAGGAAAAATTATAGTTTTTGTAATCTCGGTAAATTTGAACGGTTCAAAATTCACTAAGAATCCAATATTGCTCATATTGGAGGTGAAATCTAAATAGTACACCAAATTTAGGTACATGTTTGATTTGCATAGATTTGGACCATTCTGAATTTGTCAGAATCATCCAAATTTTGCGAAAAGGGGCTAAAAGGATATAATTAATTTTTAAATAACATGGGAATCAATGTAGAGGGTTGGAGGGGTGAAGGTACGTTACTAAGGAGGGACAATATTTTTCCCAAGGAGTGGGAATTTTGAAAAGTGTCAAAATTTTATGGCTATAATTAGTGCTTGTAAAGAATTTAAACTAGCTCAAAAAACTTCAAAAGGACTTTTTTTGGGGTGGACCCTCTCTTGAAAGGAAATGGCCTCTTGTTGCTTGGAAACAAATTGTAAACCTCTCCAAGAGAGGATCTTGGTATCAAAGATCTTTAAATATTCAAAAAATCCCTTAACAAATAACTATTTTGGAGATTTTACAATGGAGAGAACCTCTTTTGGTCCAAAATTCTTAGACAAAAATATATTTTTGAGGTGGACTAGAAAGAGGTGATGAAGATTGAAAATTTTCCTTTGGGTTATTCTATTTGGTCTATAATTACATCCCATAGTGCGTGGGTATTTTCTTTTGCATTCTAGAAGATCAGGGATGGCAACAACACTCTCTTTTGGTAGGATGCATGGAACTAGTATGCCCCTTTAAGAGAATATAATTCCTTGTCTAGTTTGAAGGAGATATTTGTGGAGGAGGGTTGGATCTGAGTCAAGGACTATTTTTAGGACCATTCCATTCCCTATGAGATCGATAGGGTCATGTTGCATATTTGTAAATATCCTTGATCATAGCCTGGTCAAATTAAGGATGTTGATAATGTAATATCTAGAGAATCATATTTGGAAGGACGATTTCCTTTTGTAATGACCCAAATATCTTGTGTAGGGTAGTAGTGGAGATGGAAACTTTAATACCAAGAAATATTATAATTTCCTTATGGAGACTAAATTCAATGGGGATTGGAATATAATTTGGAAAAAAAATAGAGAAAAGGAGTGTGGCCCAAGATCTCTATTTTTGTTTTGGATGATGGTGCAAGATAAAATCCTAAATGGTCATAACTTGATGAAGAAGGGTTACGCATAAGGGGTTGGACTCAAAATGTACTTGTAAAAATAGTGAATCCTAATCGAAACAAGGTGAATCAAGGCGAATCTAAGCAAATCCAATTTATCATCTTCACACCAAAATTTATGGAATTTGAAGCTCTAAAAAGTAAGGTCATAATTGGGGGATATTTTGACCTATTAAATCACCTTAAAACTTCATAAAAGCACCACTATTATATCAAGATCAAAAATATCTTTCCAAAAAGTACAAATATACCTATGTTTGGATATATATTATGGCAAATTGACCCTAAGAAAAAATTAATCCTAAAATTTTTGGACGAATGGGCTGATGTCAAGGGTCCTCATATTCACCAATTTCTAATTTTGAAAATCCTAATATTCTCCCAATTTATGAATATTCACCACTATGCATAACCTTGTGATGAAGAGAGGCTATTCTAGCCCCTTTAGATTCCCTAATTGTGAAGCTAAATTTGAAATCATCAACCATCTCTTCATCTTGTGCCCCTTTGCCCAGTCTCTCTGGCAAGACTTTGTAAACTCCTGGAGAAAACCCCTCCTTAATTTTCAATCTATTAGAGATCATATAGTGGAGTGGGTTAGACAAAAATCTAATCCTGATTATATGAGAGTCATTTGGGAGTGGACCCTCACTTACATTATATGGATGATCTACCTTCGAAGAAATAACATTATTTTTAAGGAAAAAAAATTCCAAATACCAAACCTGGATTTCTATTCAGAGTGCAGTATTCGAATCCATTTTGGTGAAGAAGTGGTAGGATTGAGATAAATCATTGGATAAAAATCTTAGAGATATCAACAATAAATGGTTGGACCAAAATTTATATAATAAAAGCATTTGGTGCCCAATCAAGAATAATAAAAATATTAGGAATCATTGTAATATCATATGGCAACCTCCCCATAAAGGGTTTGTCAAGCTCAACTTTGATGTTGCATCTAGAGGGAACCCTGGAAAAGTTGGTGGGGGTGGTATTTTTTGTTATGACCATGGGAATGTGAGAGGTAATTTATTCGTCAACCTTGAAGATACCACTACTAATCATGTTGAGGCTTAGGAACTCTTGGAAGAATTTTTTTTGGCCCTTAAACAAAATTGGTAGAATATTTGTGTTGAAGTGGATTCTCAGATGATAATCAACCAATTAAAAGACCAGAAATGATCCTCCTCTCCCTCTAATTGGAGGTTATCATATATTATTTAAACTATTAAATAATTTCGTCACTCATGTCAATCCTTAGATATTTTTCATGTGTGAAGATATGCAAACAAGGTTGTTGATGTTATTGCTAATTGGGGAGTAGATATATATCTGAGAGAGACCACCTGGATCAACCTGTCTAATAACATAAACACTCCCAAGGACATCAAGCATAGAATTATTTCTTTGATTAGTAAAGATAAGGAGGGTGTTGGTGGCACTAGTCATGGTGAATCCAGGATGGGAAAAGCCTTATGATTTCTCCTTGTTGCTTTAGCCGTGGTTTTTCTTTTTTGTCTTATCTATTTATTTTTTCCTATGTTTTTTTTTCTATCTCGTCTGTTTATTTTCTCATGTTTTTTTGTCTCGTCTATTTATTTTCTCTTGTGATGTTTTTCTTTTTTATTATTGTTTATTATTTATTATTTTTATTTATTTATTTGGCTCTGTCTGACTTGTTTTGTTTTCATGTATTTTTTGTGTGTGTTTATTGATGTTTCTAGTTTATTTTTATTTTTTTTATGTTTGTGTTTTTAGGCATGCTCTTTAGTATACCGAAGGGGGCAGTATAGGTGTGTTGAGTGTTAATTTTACCCAATTGTGAAATTACACTCTCCCTTAGGGTTTTGATCTCAAAGCCCTCTCTTGCAAAGAAGTTAAACAAACAACTTCTCCAAGGTCTCCGCTATATTAGCATTTGCATATGTGTATTAGTAATCTCAATAAAAATATCAATTCAATGCTAAGAACACCTTAGTGATTGCAAGTAACTGTAAACAAGGATTGGTTTATTTTACCATGCTATGTTAATGATTGTTCATAAAACCAAAAAAAGTAAATGTGAATTGGCCCTCATATGACCATGATGTAGTACCTTAATTATTTTTATCTTAAATGATTTTAAGGTAGATTTTATCTTCCTTGATTAAGTGGATTTTAAACAAGTTTTATCTTGCATTAAATCATACTTTAAATGTGGAAATGAAGATGAAATTCTATCTATGAATGTAAATACGAAATGATGAATAGGATTATAAAATATAGCTTCTTATCCTGAAGATAAACATAGCTTTTGATGTGATTAATTAACTATCCCTCTTTGGTGAAATTAATTTTTACTAAGAGACAATAATTTATAGCCTTAAAATGAGGGCTTTAAAATGTTACTTTAATTATCCCTCTTAAATGAAATCACATTTTCATAAAAAATAATAATTTAATGCTTTGAAATAATAACCTTCAATATAGTGCATACATTACCTCTCTTTCATAAAATCAGAATTTTTATAAATAAAATGCAATTTAAGGCTCCAAAATGGTAGCTATGAAATGCTATTAAAATTTACCCCCCTATGATGAAATTGAAATTTTCTTAAAGGGAAGTTCATTTTACGCTTGCAATTAAAATATAAAACTGGAAAAATCAGATTTGGCCTCAAAATAAATTCAAAATTTTAAAATCTGCAATAAAACAACTTTGAATAATTTTTAAAAATTCGAAATGACTCCAAAGAAAAAACATCTAAGTGCAAAATGAAACTTCGAAGTACATTCTACGCATTCGTGCAATCATTTTTGGATTTTGAATTTTTTTTAATTTTTATTTTAATGTTTGAAAATTAAAAAAAAAAATTGTAAAATAAAAGTTGGAAAACTGAAAAATAAAAATCTGCAGAAAATCAAATGCTGAAAATGCAGAAATGCAAAGCTTCATCAGTTTGATAGCATCCCGTCCTGCAAAACCGAAGATGTGAGAAACCCTTACATGCAACCTAGCCTTATTTAACTTGCATTTGCACAATCAAAATAAGTTAGGTGCTAGCTCCTAAGGATTCAAAATTTAATTTTAGATTCCAAATATTCGCCTAATGTAACCCAAAATGGCATTGACATCATCTACAAATTCAAAAAAATTGAAAAAAAAAATGACAGTTAAATCCAGCATGCAAAAAATTTTCCCTTCTTTTTTGCTAACAAAATTTAAATTTCTAAAAAACAAAAAAAAAGCTGTTGCATTAAAATAAATCTATCATTTTACATTCCGGAAGCACGTGGTCTTCAAAAAGATCTAGTCCCCTTTCTCTATTTTGATGAAGTATTTAAAATTTACAAAATGGTCTTTCAAAACCCTTCGTTTCCATCACCGTAGCCAGTTCATTACTTTTTCTCCTTCTTCCCTTTCTCTCAAAATATTTTTATTTCCTTTGATTTTTTTTGTTTTACATAGTCCTTTCATTATGTAACGTCTTTCTTCATATCATGCGCTTGACGTTATATTTTTTTATGAACACATCCGGCATATAATCATCCTTCATAACGACATGTCTTAAGTACGAAGGTGCTCCTATAAAAACAGACAAAATGATACCCTTTTATCTTTTTATGTACTTTGGGGTAACCCCTGTTTTATTTTCCTCTGCTTTATTTTGGACTTCATTAACCTTCGGTTCCCTTCGCGTATACTGCCACCGATGCTTAGTGATATGGCCCCCTTGTTTTAAAGCATTGGAATTTAATTTTAAATTTGAATTTGGTAATCCCACCGGAGATGCTCACTGCAGGGCAATGATTTCGATGAACCAGAAGATAGAAAATGCTTGCCTTAATGACCATGCACTCTACATGTTGTCCGCCTGCCACTGTTTCTCTGTCTGCGCTGCCACGCTATCACTATGGGATTCCATGGTTTACCATCAACTCCACGTAACCACCTGTTTACCTTATGATGGGCACTATCTATTTCCTTTTTAACCGCCACAGAGCTCCTTAGTTAAAATAGTGAATCTCCCACATGGCATTACCTGCATTTGCAGCCGTATCCTCCTGCTTCGAACACTGCATGGACTTCCCCGCCTATGCTTCGACTTGTCTTTGGCCTCTTTGTCCTATCTCGAACATCCTCACCTAGGTCCACACTGCAACTTTGCTCGCGATATTTGGCATTGCCCAAATTGACCACGTCGACTGCCGTTTCACTCGAATTTATATCAAACCCTGACTTCTGTCATTAATGGACATCTCGACGTTCCCATCTATCATCACCACGAACACCTTTCGCCGTGCATCACCGATTTGGAACTTACGTATGTTGCCCTGCGCATTCCTTTCAAGGTTGCACAGTTCAATCGTGTTGACTGCTTGTATGTCTTCCCACATCGGACTGTTTACGACCCTCACCTCCAAGGATAAGGGTCTCCGTCATCTATAATTCCCACGGTGCTGTCGAGTCCGATCTGGGCAAAATATGGATAAAACAGTTATTTTTTCCTAACTCGACTGTTATGACCAATACAGATGGTAAATGAAAAGTTAATTTTAGGATTGGTTAAAATTATTATTTTTTTTTAATTGTAAACTTTTTAAGTTTGAAGTAGGCTTAAGTGGGGATTGGGTTAATTATAGGATGTTTGTTTTAGCATGCATGTAACTGGTTTCCTTATTTATGTAATACTTCTGGCAGAGGATTATAAGTTTGAAGTAGGCCTTAAGTGGGGAGTGGGTTAATTATAGGATGTTTGTTTTAGCATGCATGTAACTGGTTTCCTTATTTATGAAATACTTCTGTAAAGAGGATTGTATCTTGTTTATGGGAAGTGCATAGGATTGTGCATATCTTGTAGAGAGATTAGGAAGTTTGGGGTAGAGCTTGATACAAGGGTGTTTGCATGATGTTGGTGGTTTGAAGAGGAATTTGTTATTGGTTGTGTTGCAGGATTACTCTCTTCAGAGATTGTATTAGTGTTAATGCAAAAGACTGGTATTTCTTGGTGGATGTAACCCACATTGGGCGAACCACATTATATGTCGTGTTTTGTCGTGTTTTCTTTTATCTTGCTTGTTTATTATTGCTCTTCCATATTTTATATTGCTCTTCCATATTTTATATTTATGTAGTGAATCTTAATGTGCTCCCCCTAAATTTCTCTGATGCCAATGGCTTTTAAGACAACTCGGCAATCGCTCACATGCCGCATTCATCCACGTAACTAGCGCTCGCTTTTTGGGTGGTTCAGGAACCTGCTCTGATATTAGATTTGTGAATTTTCGGATGTGGCCTTCCCTTTTGTCAATGAGAGCTTGATTGGATGAGTGAGTACCTCCCCCATATTGTCCCTCATATATTCCAACAAGTATGCATGCTTTCTTCATTTCTGAGCGATCAAATGCACTCCAACCCGACAAATGCTCCTCCGTAGTCGCAATTTTCGAAGCCCGACGACATTCTCCTGGCAATTGTAGCATTCCCCTTAGTTACACTGCCTGCTGGTCGTTGTCATTGATCTGGTATTCATCCCTTTCAATTGTCGATCGCTATACGCTGTCCGGTCACCTCCAATGGCTCCTCACACTGCAATCGTCTACTAGACCTACCACACGTCTGAATTGACACGCATGAAACTCGACGTCTATTTTTGCTCACAACTACTGTTTGTCGGCTATCTCTGCATCTGCGTAAATGCCATCATGGCACAAACCTGTGATGCCTCCATTCTGCTTGATTCTGAGCACAATGTCTTAAACATTATCTACCACTTCTCACTTCCAGTTTTATCACTACCGGTCTTCTAACGTCGATTTCGACATTCAAAAACCTCCTTCCACGTCGGATTTGAACCTGTGCATTCCCTACCGCATCCTTTTGTCACACTATTGGTCCTTTGTACTTTCGACGTCAATCGCTGCACTGTTTCAAATGCCTTGAAATGCCCTGCTATTGGTGTACGTTTTCATACTCCTCCTATCCATACCTGCTTGTTTTAGATGGCCTGCAAGTCGTGCTTTTCGTCTATATGGGAACATGGGCCAACATCTTGGAGTATTCACGTAACCACTTCGTTAACTTCCCTTTGGAAAGGCATCGGAATTCTACCTGCGTTCATCCCGATAACCTTACCATTTTCCCGGTAGTCTACGTTCTCTGCTGGTTTGACATTCGATAGATTTGTTTCATTCGTCGGTCTTCCAAACCCCACTGCCACAACAACTGACAATCTCATCATGCGTTCAACTCAGTGTCTACTACCGCGGGTGGTCATTCTTCGCCCCCAAAACGTGTAGTCACAACTAAGTTGTCACTCGTCCACGCTGGTGGCTCCGATATTCGGCGACTTCCACAGTCGATCCTTGTACGGCATCCGCGCCACGCAGGGTCCTCTGTGTTGCCTGGTTGTTCTGTTAGTTCGCCGCCTAAGTAATCCGAGTGCCTACGGTCATAATCAACATTTTAGATACAAACTTAAACACAACAATTTAAAACTTAAATTATATAAACCCTAAACAAAAGTTTAAGCACGACCTAAACTAACTATACATAACAATAACAAAATATAAACTATCCTATGGTTAAGACTAACACTGAGAAGCATGACAACTTGATTCGATTTTTTTTATTTTTTATTTTATAATATATATATATATATATATATATATATATATATATATATATATATATATATTTAATTGTTTTATATATATAACTTTACTTTTATTATTATTATTTTTTTAATTTGTTTATTTGTTTTATAATATATATATATATAGTCTTTTTCTTTTATAAGCTTTTATATATAAATATATATAAATTTTAAATTATTATTATTATATGAAATATAATAATAGTATTTTTTTTTTAATTATTATCATTTGAAACATACACATGGAAGAAAGCAAGAATTTAATTACAAAGACGTTGACAACTAAATTTGACGAAAAAAATCGTCATTGACAAAATGATGATAAAATAGCAAAGTTGATCATTGAGAGTCGTTGGATTACAACAACTCATCAAATATGATCTAGACTATACTGAGAGTTCACCTCACTCATGGAGGAGTGGAAACTCAAGTATGTCTATCCTAGTAGAACTTAAGAGAATAATTACTTATTCTAACACCCCCCTTAAGTGATACTAGGGGTGTATGATACAAATGAGTCTCGACAATAGGGCCTGATGAGGTACTCATGTACAATGATCTTATTTGATGAGATGGTAAAAACCACATGGGAAAAAACCATCTATCAAAAAAGGAAGAGGCATGTCTTCGGTTTGCGAAGATTGTCCTCATTGACAAAAAAAAGGATGAGTCCCGACAACTTGGCCTGATGAGGTACTCATTTACAATATATAGATGGTGAAAAAACCTCTTGGGAAAAAACCATCTATCAAAAAAATAAATATAGAGGCATGTCTTCGGATGGCGAAGATTGTCCTCAAAAAAATAATGAGTCCCGACAACTTGGCCTGATGAGGTACTCATGTACAATTTATATTTTTTAGGAGAGATGATAAAAAAACCACATGGGAAAAAACCATCCTCCAAAGAATACAATAATAAGAAGAAAGGAGAGGTGAAAGACCTCTGTTGTTTTAATGCAACTGTTTTACTCCAAGTTTCTCTCGCAACTGAATGTAACACGGAGAAGGAAATGACTTGGTGAAGATGTCTACAATTTGATTTTTAGTGGGAATATAGTCCAAGTATATATCCCCTCTCTGAATATGTTGTCGAATGAAGTGCATGTGAATCTCAATGTGCTTGGTGCGTTGATGCTCAACTGGATTGCGTGCAATATGAATTGTGCTCTGATTGTCACACCAAAGAGTAATAGGTTTGTCATGTGAAAAACCAAATTCTCTTAGTATCTGACGAAGCCAAAGAGCTTCCTGACTTGCCAAAATTGTTGCCCTGTATTCTGCCTCTGTAGATGATAAGGCCACTGCCTGTTGTTTTTTGCATAACCAAGCAATTGGTGAAGAACCAAGACAAAAGACATAGCCAGAAGTTGAACATTTGTCTTCTACTAAACCTGCCCAATCAGAATCCATGTAACCAATGATATCCATGGATTTTCCCTCATATAAGAGCCCAAAGTGAGGAGTTCCTTGCAAGTAGCGGAGGATTCTTTTTGTTGCTTGCCAATGACTGAAATGAGGTTGATGTGAGAATCTGGATATCAAGCCAACAACATATGAGATATTTGGGCGAGTATGAGTAAGGTATAATAGACTCCCTACAAGCTGATGGTATAGAGTTGCATCACATAGAGGGGATGTGCAAGAAGTACTTAGAGTGACTCCAGACTGAAAAGGTGTAGGAGAAGATTTGCAATCTGTCATCTTAAACCTTTGAAGAAGGTCTAGAGTGTATTTTTGTTGACACAAAGAAATTCCTGCATCTGTTTGATTTATTTGAATCCCAAGGAAGTAATGAGCTAAACCCAGATCAACCATTTCAAATTTTTTAGAAAGGGAGTCCTTGATAGTCTGAATGTGAGTGATGTTACTACCAGTGAGTAGTAGGTCATCAACATAGAGAACAAGTATGGTGATTTTTTATTCATCTCTCCAAATGTAGACTGTGTGATCAGACTCACAATGAGAAAAACCTGAGGAAAGAAGGAAGGAGTCCATTTTTTCATACCAAGCTCTAGGAGCTTGTTTGAGGCCATAGAGAGACTTCCTTAGCCTACAAACAAGGGAGGAGTCTTGAGTGAAACCAACAGGTTGTTCCATGAATATCTCTTCCTTTAAGTCCCCATGTAAGAAAGCACTTTTTACATCCATTTGAAAGACAGACCACTTTTGGGAAGCAGCTAGAGCAAGAACCAGTCTAACAGAATCCATTTTGGCAACTGGTGCAAAGGTTTCAAAATAATCAATTCCTTCAATTTGAGAGAAACCTTTGGCTACCAGGCGAGCTTTGTGTTTGTCAATTTCTCCATTAGGTCCATATTTTGTTCTGTAAATCCATTTACAGTGAACTAATTTCCTTCCTTTAGGTAGGGGAACTAAATCCCAAGTTTTATTTTTGATTAAGGAAGAGAATTCATTCTCCATGGCATCATCCCATTCTTTAATACCAGTTGCTTCTTTGAAGGATTGAGGATCAGTGGAAATGGATTGACAGACAAGACCAGAGCCTACGGAGTTGCCTAATCTGGATGATGGAAGATCTTGGATGTAGGGAGTAGCTTCTTTAACAATGGTGCGGGCCCATTTTGGCATAGTGGAAGGATTAGTAGGAGTGGTAGGACTTTGAGTTGGAGTTGTAGGATCCTCATCTTGATCATTAATCTCTAAATTAATCTCTAAAGTTGGTTCTTCATTATATTGAGGCTCTATTATTGGAGAAGGCTCAAGAGACTCAATGGAGGAAGAGGATGGTTGAGGATATTTATGAGGGAATGTTTCATCAAATTGGACATTCCTATGAAAAAATACCTCATGAGTTGTGGGATCAAGGAGCCTGTATGCTTTCATTTCCTCACAATAACCAACAAAGATGAGCTTTTTGCTTTTCTTATCTAGAGCCTTCCTTTTCTTCTTTGGAATATGCACCCAAGTAGTACACCCAAAAATATTGAAGAAAGAGACATCAGGTTTTGAGCCAGTCCATGCTTCCTCGGGAGTTAAATGGCCAAGAGCTTTATGAGGTGTGTGGTTTTGAATATAGTTGGCACAGTTAATTGCTTCTGCCCAAAAAACTTTTGGAAGATCCCTTGAGTGGAGCATACAGTTTGCCATTTCCTTTAAAGTTTGGTTTTTCCTTTCTGCAATGCCATTTTGCTGCGGATTATGGGAGACAAAATGTTGATGAATTATGCCATGACTTGATAGAAAAATTGAGAACTCATTACTGAAGTATTCCCCCCATTATCTGTACGAATTTGCTTGATTTTGGTAGAGGCCTGATTTTCAACTAAGGCTTTGAAGATTTTGAAGTGAGATAGAACATCACTTTTGTATTTTAGGAAGTAGACCCAAGTTCTTCTGGAAAATTCATCAATGAAGGTTAAAGCATATTTTTCTCCTTTGAAAGAAGGTTCTGGGAAGACCATCAAGTCACTATGGACTAACTCTAGAGGGGATGAGGCCTTTAGAGAACCACTTGGGTGGAAAGGATCTTGATGTTGCTTCCCAAGAGCACATCCAGGACATACCCCATAAATAGAAGAGACTTGAGGTAATCCTGTTACCATTTTATGGGTGTTTAATTCCTTTAGGTAGTTGTAACTGAGATGACCAAATATTTCATGCCAAATTTTGCTTTCAGGATCTCCATGTGCAACAAAACAGGAGGCCCCTTCTGAATTATGGAATCCTTTGAAGTGAAATAGGTGAGTTTTGTGATCAATATCTCCTCTTGCTATAAGAGAGTTTGCATCTTGAAGGTCTCTTATCTCAACTCCTGTTGGTGAGAAGAGAACTGTTTTGCCTTTTCCAGAAGTGCAAATCTGATAGACTGAGAGGAGATTTGAAGCAATGTTTGGGACATAGAGAACATTATTGATGTAACCACCCTCAATAGATATGTCACCTTTTCCTTTGACTGGGATAAAGGATGAGTCACCAACTTCTATACTACATGTTGAACTTGAGGAGATAGATGTGAATGACTCATCTGAGGAAGACATGTGATGAGTGGCTCCTGAATCTAGAACCTAGTATTTTGAAGAATATTTTATAGCCTTACCTTGAACATTTAAGGCTTTCCCTATCTGCTTTTTAGTGTCTATTTTTTGATCCTTCATTGCAGCCTCTAGTTGTTGAAGTCTTTTCCAACATTTGTTCACAGAATGACCATTCTTTTTGCAGTGAGTACAAGTTATGGGACTTCTTTCTTTCTTTTTGAATTTTTCTTTAGTGGAGGTGGATGCTACTAAGGCTTTAGAGGAAGAGGAAGAGATCTCATACTTTGCAAGTTTTGTTTCTTCTCTAGTTAGTCTCTCACAAAATTCTTCTAAGGAGGGCATTTTGAAACTTGCACCAAGAGCATCTTTTGTAGATAGAAAGGTGGTTGCGAATATTTGAAATACACCATTTAATTTAGAAAGAATTAGATAGATGCATTCTTCATATTTTTATCCTTGCCACTACCTTTAAATTGAGTAAGGACTTCTTTAAATTTGGTGAGAAAGTCAACAATATTGCTAAAGTCTTCAGGAGATAATGTTGTTAATTCTGCCTCTAATTGCATTGACCTTATTTGATCTACTTTTCCAAATAAGTTCTTTAGTTTCTCCCAACTTTCATAAGGAGTTTTACAATCCGTAATGTGAAACCATAAGCTTTCATTTACATTAGTGCTTATAATACCCATTGTTTCATACAACTTCCCTTTATGAACAAATTTTTCATATTCTTTTTCAAATTCAGGTTGCTTCTCTTCTAGTAGGTGTGTGAGCCCTTTTTGAGAAATGAGATTTAATATTTTAGGTTTCCATGTATGATAGTTATGAGGGGTGAGTGGATCAATTGTATTCATTGTATTCATTTTGCCAAAGAAAATTGAAGAGAACCAATAATTCCCCCCTTTAACTTCAATTTTATTAATTTTAGAGAATGAAATGGATCAAAAAACCTTTGAGAAATACCAATATCCTCAAAATACCCACCCTAACGTGAGGGAAACTATAAGTAAATGAGGAGGTTTGATAGAATAATAAGGCCAATGAAACAAGTTTTATGCCAGTCTTATATATCTCTTCTTCTCAATTACCCACCCTTACGTGAGGGAAACTATAAGTAAAGAGGAGAATTGATACTTGGAACATAGGCTTTTATATTTATATCATCCAGATCTTAATATCGGATTCTAATTAACCCGCCCTTACGTGAGGGAAACTGTAAGTAATTAGAAGTCCAACATTAGGAACATAGGTGATTTTTTTATATATTTTTTAATGAATTTGGTGAGTTTATTTGATTAAAAAAAGGAAAGAAAAATTATGAAAAAAATGATAAATGTTTGAAAATAAAAAATTAACTTAATTTTATATAAGAAATATCCTTATTAGTTAAGAAGGAAATAGCTTCTTATTAAAAGGAATAGCTTCTTAAAGAAATAGTTGTTTAAGTTAACAAAAAAGAAATAAGATTTCTATTTAATAGTTATTATTTACTTCTTTTTTTTAATAAAGAACTTAAATAGGAATTAGATCAAAACATAAGTAAATGAGGCAATGACCAAAACCACAACAACAACCCCCTATGAATCTCTTAGAATAGGTGCTAAAAGTTGCACCTAAACACCCCCAAAAATATATATTTTGAATTTGAGATTACAATATTATCCTTTTAATTTCTTGTAGTGGCCAAGGAAAGGCACTAAAGAAAAGGATAAAAGATCATAGAGTTTTACAACTTAAAGTTTGCATAAGAATTAAAAGGTTTCTAATGCTACGTCCATCAACGAAAAGAGAGAGACATTACAAGAGACTTGAAGGTGCAGCGAGGGAATATGGAAGGCCCTAAAAAGGCACGAACTTTGCTGCATAGAGGAAGTATTAGTATAAAACCAAAGAAAAAATAAATATTTTAAAATATATACCTGGTTTTGTTTTCCATCAAAGACCCGGATGAGCGCTACAAAGACGTCATAGATGCACAATAGCTTTATCACCAGTGCACATGGAAGACGTCACCTTTCGAGTCCCAGGGATGGTGCTAAGCAAAGAGGCCCGTGGAAGGGTTTTGAAGATGACAGGGAGCCCAACTACCTCAAGATCGACGTTGCCAAAAATTGTAGCATCCTTGTGGTCGGCGATGTCCATGACCAACTGCACGACGTTCTCTTCCTTCTCGAGTCCCAGGGATGATGCTAAGCATAGAGGCCCGTGGAAGGGTTGTTGAAGACGTCAGATGGCGCTAAGTAGAGATTTTTTGAAATGCAGAGAGTCTTTGAAGCGTAGTGAATGCCGTGAATGACGTTAGTGAAGGCACCACAATATATCCTATCAAATATGCTCTATATTGAAAACACAATGCAAACACTATTTTAAAAAATTGTATTTTGAGTATTCGTAGAGGAGCATGAATTTGATAAATAAATATAAAAATTTCAAAGCTCTTCTCTAAAGCACCGAGGGACAAAAAAAGAGGAGAAGCTATGAGTAATTTAAATATGGAAAATCTATTTGCTCCGATCGTTTAGCTTTAACTAGGAAATGCTCGTTTAGGAGAATCGTTGCGCGCAATAAAAGCTTTGGCAAAGATGCCACGTATTTTATACTAATAATGGACTTTGGTTATTTTAAAGAAATAACCAAATGTCCACTTTACACCACACGAGAAACACTGCATATAGTTAGAGTTATCACGAAGTCAAAAATATTTTCCAAAAAAAATTCCAATGATTTAAATTTCACCAAATATGATATACCTATAATTTAGGCTCTTCAATGAACGAAACACATCCAAGGAAGCATGCGTTCGTTAAGAGGGAGTTTTTTTTAAATAGGCATAAAATATGGAGAAAAAAAATTCAAAATTTATATATTTTGCAGAGACAGATAAGCAATTTCAATATATTTTGAAAAAATATTGAGGAGAATATTTGCATAATATGGTAAAAAAAATATAGAAAATTATTTAGATATTACCATAAACAAAATTCTCTAAAAAATTGCAGATATAAAGAGAGCAATCTACAATAGATATAAAAAACTCTTTCCCTTTTTAAAAAAAAACAAAAGGATAAGAGATAATGAACCAGTTCGTGAAACTACCTTCAAGAGAGAATGCCTAGCAGAATCTATCCTGCTCTGGTACCATGTTAGAATTTCCCAAGAGTAGAACTACAAAGCATTACAAGATTTGAAGAAACAAAAATAGAACTGATTGATTTATTCCATGGATCAACTTTGTATAAATAGCAAAGTTGATCATTGAGAGTCGTTGGATTACAACAACTCATCAAATCTGATCTAGACTATACTGAGAGTTCACCTGACTCATGGAGGAGTGGAAACTCAAGTATGTCTATCCTAGTAGAACTTAAGAGAATAATTACTTATTCTAACACATGATTATCAAAATAATTAATTTCTCTAAGTAGGGTGTTCTTACTGTAAATTAGAAATTCTCTAAATGAAATATCTTCCTTTATACCCATGTTCATTTTATTAGAATGCTCAATTCTATGATTTTCTCCTAATATCTAGAGCAATAAAATTAAAGGTGAGACACTTTCACTCCTCACACTTGCTTAAACTAGTACAATTTATGGATGGGTTTGGGATCTTAGTTTATGCTGTGAAAATTATTACTTCATATTGCTTTTGAAAATTATTGTTATTATAAAGTTATAATTCCAAGCTATTTTCATTTTCTATAGTTTTAAAGATGATTCATAGAGAAAAATAATTATTTTTCCATATCCTACCCACCAACTTGGTTGCTAGAGACAAATTGCTATTAACATTAATTAAAATAATATGTATTTAAATATAATGAGTTTAATAAGCTTCCAAGTCAATTGTGTATTGTTAAATCTTATTAAATATGAAACCAGTTAATTGATACTAGCACATCAGGTAGACCATATAAAACAACCAATAGTAGGAAGAGGAGATCAACCTTGGGTTTGTACTTTGAAACTAGACCAGTTTTCCACTTTATCTCAAAAAGCATGTCCAAAGGAAAGGACAATGCTTCTATGTAGGGATGTCCCTCATGCACTATCATTTTTTCTAATTAGTAATGCTTTTGAATAACAATAGCACATTCTTTATTGAGTGTCACTTTCACCACTTTAATAGTATATTTTATTGTATTGTGGCACTTTCATCTCATGATCGTGCTTTTGCTTGTTGATGGTGTTTTTCTAGTTTTAATATTTAGGCTAATTTTTGCATTAATAATATGGTCATAATTGAAATTGATATGTTAAATAATAAGTTGGCTTGGTTATGGTTGTATGAGAGGATTCATACATTAGATTGTAAGGTGCAAAGGCAACATGAGCTAGATACTTTCTTTCCCTTCCTTGACTATGTTGATCATGCACACTGAATAGTAGTAGGGTTGCATCATATGGATCTAATGCCAAATGTAGGGTTCAATCAAGCCATCTTAACCACCTTGGTGGATTATAGGTACTCAAAGGTGAATATATCTTAGATACCATCCGCAAATTATGAGGGTACCCATTATAGGATATCCCATGTACATGAATTATAGTCATCAAAAAATCTAGAGTGGCTCACATGGGGATGTAAAAATCTTAGTCATACAATCAAGAATTAATTTCAATGCCATGTATATAATCAATAAAAATTAAAGTTATTTCCAAAAGGGGCACTAGGCCACAATAGCATCATTAGTACTATTGCTTATGTAATAATGCTTTAGCTTTTAGAGCCTAAAATGCTCTAAATTTAGAAATAAGCAAGGTTTATTTAATTTGAATGATTGAAATGTTGATTTCATGAAGGGATTGACAAACTTGATGATTGTTCCTATGCACAAAATTGGTTGTCTACATTCACCATGGAAATTTTATTCAAACTGATGAATATTCATATATATTTTAGTGTGGATAATGGTTTAACACTTGAATGCATGATAATATATAAAAAAAACTATGGCAATGGTATCAATGTAGTTTAGAATTCAATTTAATATATGAAGGTAATTTATTATATATTTTATATTTTATATTTTATATTTTATAGATGTAGATAACCTTGCACTAACTATAATGTTGATGACTTCCATAGTAAGAAACATGAAGCTACTATTATTTGCATCACCTCTAGTAATAAATTGGCAAAGGAATGACTCATCATATTAATATCTAGTGCCCTAGTTTTAAATTGATTTCCTCCTAAATATCAACAATATCTACAATAAAATAAAAAAATTATATATCACAAAATAGAAAATATATCCTACATAAAACTTAAATATAATCAATTAAGAATGGAGTATAAAAATAATTCTATTGAAAATGTCTATAAATATTAAAATATATTTCTCTACATAAAATACTAATGTAGTTTATAACAATAAGAACAAAAAAATATCTACAAATAACAACATGATGATTTTCAAAAACATAATACAACATAATGTTGAGGTAGATATAACACCACTAAATATTCTAAATATTCCACAAGATGTTGGACCTTAAACAAGTCATCCACAACTATATTAATCATGATTTTATAATAAACATAAATATGTATCACATATGTAGTAATTAAATCAAATTGGTTATTGCTTTGAATAACTAGGTCATCTGAAGGAATTTTATTTTCCTATTAAACTTGAATAAATTGACATCTTTTAAAGAAACAAATATGGAGAAAAATTGATCTAATATTACATACTCTTTTTATGACTTTGGTTACATATATCTTATGCAAATAATTTATATTAGCATGTGATTCACTCAATGGTGATTGTTGCATAATATTTTATTTTATTAAATTAATTAAGGGGTGTTGAAAGATCTCCAAACCTTGTATAAAAAGTTCAAGATAGGGTTTTGACAAGAATTCAAGGACTCCAAGACAATAAGAGGTCAAAAGGGAAGACAAAATAAAATAAAAAGAACAACCTACCTATAGGATATTACATGATTTCAGAACAACCAAAAGTAGAGAGATGACCAAGTAGTTAATAAACCACCAATAGCCACATAAAATTATCCATAATCGACCTAATAATCAATCTTCCTTAGAAAATTCCATTGAGACATAACCCAACTATTTCAAAATATCTTCCTCTTCATGTATTTCTCCACTTCCATACTTTTCCTAGTCTACCAGCTTAAAATATGTTGATATTAGGGATAAGGACTTTCTCCTAAACTTTGAAATGAGGAGGACGAATCAGGTTGGCTAAATCCAGCAACAAATATGCCAATTTCATTAAGAAAAGCTAATTCTTCTTCCCTTTCAATAGCAGGGTATCTTCCTTATCTTGATGTTTTAACACTTAAAAATTCAAATTTTCTATATCAAAAATCCAAGCATCCTTCATAAGAAGACTTAGATTATCAGTTCTCAGACTCTTCCTTTTTTAAATCCTACCACAACTTCCACAAATTCAGTAACTTTTGGACTAAACAACAAATATAAAAGCATTTTTACTGGATCTAACAATGTAATTTGACATAAAGAAATATCTAGTATCTATGTATCCTACCAAAAATCAATAGTCTTACCATTTACCAGATTCCATCTTAAACATTTTTAAATTAACTCTCTTGATAGCACAAGACTCTTCCAAAACTCATAACCATTTTTAGGGAGAATACCATTTAAGAAGTCCTTGTTTTGGTTTAGGTACTTAGATGAAACAATGTGCACCCATTCCATGTTCAATTGAGTAGTTAAGGCCTAGGATTGCTTAGCTAATAGAGCCTTATTCATAAGATCCACTTTTCAAAAACCCAACCCCCATAAGAGTTTCCTTCTACAAACCTGTTCCCAAGAAACCATGTTGAATCTCTTCTTCTCCTTCAGACTGGACCATAAAAATACTTTATGTAATTATTAGATTTTTATCTAAATCTTATTAGGGATACTAAAAAGATATATGTAATAAATAGGAATGTTATAAAGTGAGGATTTGACTAGAACTATTTTTCCTACTTGGCTAAGCAGTGCTACTCTCCATCCATAAATCTTATTTTGGATTCTATCAATAACAAGTTCCCATAAGGAAATTTTTAATATAACATTAAACAATGATATTCCCAGATGAATCAAAGGCAAAGAAGTTATTTTATAACCCAAAATCTTGGTAATATTGATTTATCTTTCCTAGGGAGTATTCAAAAAGAAAATCATACTCTTAAGGTAATTTATTCTTTGGCCAACTACCTTTTCAAAAGAAGAAAGAATACCTTTTAATGCTATATCTTGAGGCATTGATGCAAAGAGGGAAATGGGTGTGTCATCTATGAATTGAAGATGCAAAGTCAAATTTAATTTTTTGTGCACATAATATTCCTTTTATCACTAGATCTACCTTGATTGACTTGCTTAAGGCCTATGCCACTAAAATAAAAATATACGATGATTGAGGATCTCCTTGATGAATACCTCTAATGAACTCCTTATTGCATAATATTCATCTACATATATAATGTGAATACAAAAGATATTTTGTAAATTCTTAGACCATGATTCATTGCTACATAGATATAAACTAGGATTGGATCATATTCGTAAGTATTCAAACTTGTCAAATCCCTAAAATCTATATTACATTTATCTAAAAATTTACATATTTGAATACCCTAATTTAACTACTATAATTGATTTTGAGCACAACTACTATATTAATCTATAGAAAAGTGCCCTTGCAACATTTGAGTAAACCCAACCAATAACTTGTAAGGAATATTTCTCCCATTTCTACTAATGTTAGGATTATCAATGCAAAATAATATATGCATAAAATTTGGGTTTTCTTTCAAGTTATTAGATATTTGAAAGATGATCGCTTGATACCTAGGTGTTGTAGGTGAGTTGGAGAGGAGAGGGCAATCCTCCAAGGGAGGTCCCAGGTTCAAATCTCCACCCTACCAAAAAGCTGAATTGGGTACCCAAAATCCAATTGATAATGTTGGTGCGGGCAGGGCTGGGTGTGACTCCCGGGTGACTTTGATGGTATATAACCCCCTTTTCGTGGTCTCTTAGACCAATGCGGCCTCGCAAGGGGTTTTTCGCTTAAAAAAAAAAAAGATGATCTATTGATCGTTTTATGATCTATTCAACCACTTTCATTATATATATTGTTACCCTTAACCTACCAATTATCTACAACATCCTAATTGCTTCCAAACAAGTAGAAGTAGATTTCTAAATAATTTTGATCCATATGGATTATGGTGATGTTGTAAGTTTAGTGGAAGATATTATGTGTATTTTAGTCTATGTTTTTAAACTTACATGTAATACATTATAAAGTAGATAAGAAAATTTTAAAATATAAAAAAATAATTTTTTGAGATTATAATAATAAATATGGTGTAGGAACAAGCTTTAATTTTTGGATATAGAACCATAAATTTGAATCCTTTATCAAAAACCAATTAAAATATCAAACACCATAGAAACATTATGACTTCTGGATGCATGAATAATCGTATTGTAAATATGTGTGCTCTTTACTTGAAACCGTAGAAGACTATGCCTTTTCAACTTCAACCAAGAAAAATATCATAAATAAATGAAACTACGAAATAATTCTTAGGGAGGCTAACACTTATTTCTATTGCATAAAAATATTCAAACATTGACTATCATATTTAGAAAGAAAATATTTTGTTAAAATAATTTTTAAATATTAGAATATTTTCTTTAAAAATATGGATCAAAATTAAAAATAAACTAGATCATAATATTTAATTCCAACCAATATTTGCTTAACTGAAACATTATGGACAAAAAATTGTCATTCAAAAAGTAGATAACATGGATGATTATTAGATAGGTTAATTTTAAGCCACATATAAATTCACTATGAAATCATATACTAATAATAACATCAACTTATTTATTAAGCATAAAAAGGTCCATGAAAATTGAGGGTATTAAATCATATGATTTTGAAATATCCATAGCTTGCTTTCTCTACAAGAAGTAAGTATTACTTGCATGATGTTCATTGGTTTTACTAATATTTATCAAAACCTACACTTTCATAGGTTAGTATGGAAGTCCAAAAATCATGGTCCATCATGTGTATATAAGTTTTAAACTAAAAATATGATAAAAAATATCATTTCACAAGGAAAGTCATTGAATATTGTGAACTCAATTTGTACTTTTGATCCATTTTTTAAGCTATGAAAAATTGGTTGGTATCTATTGAATTAATATATTAACTATATGGTCTATGCTTAATTATATCATAATTAAAATATTTTTGGTGACTCATCTACTTCTTGATAAAGATTCACATATACCTATTCCTCATTTTGTTCATGACTAGAAAAATAATTACTTCCTCTATGTAGGGTATCCTTACTCCAAATTAGAGATTCTCTAAAAGAAATGTCTTCATTTTGACCCCATTTTCATTTTATTAGAATTTTCAATTCTATGTGTTGGACATTTTGAGTCCCTAAGCTAAAAGTTGTCATTGATGTCAAAATGACCTATGTAAGTAAGCACTATGATTTTGCTCCACAAAGAGCTTCATGAGAAGCAAAGGTTTTGATCAAAGGTTCTAGAAGGGATGCATGGCATTTGGTTCCAAAAGGAGCTTCAAGGGAAGCTTAGCGAAAGGTTTTATTTAAAACCAATGGATGGCAGATTTGAAATGGATTTTTCTTAAAACCCAAGTTGGCTTTTCGTTTCATTGAAAAAGGTGTCCTGGTGATGGAGAAACTTAATTTTAAAGGTTTATTTTAAATTTTAATTTATTTAAAATTTAAATTTATCTTTTAAAATTAAATAAAAGGTTTTTCCCTCCTTTCTTATTAGCGTTGCCGACTTCATGAGGGCAATGTTAAAAGAGTCGACGTATTCGCATTGAAGGATGGCTTATATAAATAATCCAAAGGTTTTCCATTTAATAAACCTAAGTGTGTCGTATGATTTTCGAAAACCTAAAGTATTTCTGAATCTGAATATTGTGCAGCAAATTCCATGGAGTGTGACATGGGTAGTCAAGTCATGGACGGTCAAATTTTTGGTGCCTTGTGAGAAAAACGCATGCGGCTTAAGGAAGAGAGTTCCCAAGGTACTCACATGGGTAGTGTTAGCTCACGCGGTTTAGCTATCGCTTGGCAGCACGGTGGGCAGAGGTTTCAACCACCAAGGCCCTTTGAGGGCTCCTTTGAGCTATGCACTCCAACTCTGATATTTGTGGGGGTAATTATTTTAATTAAAATATTTGCTTCCTAAGGTTTGATTATGATTTTTGTGAGAGATATAAGGTTGAGAAAGCTTTAATATTTTAATAAGATTTGATATTTGATTAATGTGGAATATTGTCTGAGAAAGCTTTATGATTATTTTTTAGTGCAAAAGTGTTGAAAGGAAGGATATAAAATATTTAATTTATTTTATGGTATAAGTGGTTTTTGGAGTGACAAGGTTATGCAATATTTTGATTTATTTTATTTTCTGGTACAAGTGGTTTTAGAAGTGATAAGTAAGTTGTGCATTAATTCTTAAGAAGGTTTTCTATTTAAAAGCCTTGGTGAATATAATTGTGAAGTGGAGTAATGTTGATTATTTTGTGATCTTCTAACCCTTGTGAATATTGGCAAAAGAATATTGTGATTGTAGCATATTTCCAAAGAGGCTTCTTCATATTCATTAAAGGTATGGGCATATTCTCCTATTGATTGATTATGGTGGTTAATTTTTGAAAATATCTTTGGAGTGAAAAGGATTGATTGTGGTTTCCTTTTTGAAAGTGATTGGTTTAATGCTTCAATGTTTTCTGGATTGAGAGTTGTGATTAAACTTTGTTTTATAAGCATTTTTGTTTAAGCCCATTAGTTGAGCAAAGAACTTGAACTTGAGTTAGAAGAGAACATGAGTATCATTGTTATGTGAGATTTGTTGTTGAGCATTGTTGGAAACATTTTGAGTTGATTGATACATGCTTGGACTAGGGTTTGTGTGAAAGGGTTGTTCATCGAGGTGCTTGGTTGAGTTGAGTTGATTGAGCCTAGTCAAGAGGATGCATGTGGTTGTTCAAGTTCCATAAAAAAACTATTCTATATTGTTGATTTGAGTTGAGATTAAGATTTGAGAATAGAACATATAGAGTCTCTAACAATTCTCTTTATGCTTCTATGAGATTGATTTGAGTTGAGATTGGGATTTGAGTATAGAACATATAGTGTCTCTAACAATTCTCTTTATGCTTCTATGAGATTGATATTTGAGTATAGAACATATTGAGTCTCTAATAATTATCTTTATGATTATATGATATTGGACAAGTTTTTTTTTAGCTTGTTAAGCAGATTTGGGACAAGTATTTAAGAAGGCTTGTGGACTTATTTTGAGTAAGATTTTGTGGAAGCTTGCTATGCATATTTGAGAAAGTCCTAGAGAGGACTTATTGAGCAGATTTGAACAAGTCCTAGAGAGGACTTATTGAGAAGATTTGAACAAGTCCTAGAGAGGACTTATTGAGCAGATTTGAGTAGGTTCTATAAGGACATGTTGAGCATATTTAAGAAGATTTTGTGTGGACCTATTGAGCAGATATGGATAGGTTCTATGTAGACCTATTGAGCAGATTTAAGCAAGTTCTATGTGCACCTATTGAGAAAATTTGGACAAGTTCTGAGTGAGCTTGTTGAGCATATTTGGACAAGTTCTAAGTGAGCTTGTTGAGCATATTTGGACAAGTTCTGAGTGAGCTTATTGAGCAAATTTGAGAAGGTTCTTACTGAACCTATTGAGATAGAGCATCGGAGGTGATAGAGTATAGAGGACATAGTCTCAGTGGATAGATATCCAACAGCCAGGATAATTGATGCAAGATATTATAATGGGTTTAGTAGCAGAGAATATGAAGATGATATTCTCGAAAATGAAATCCTATAGATTTGTTCAAGAAATGATAACATGGACAATCAAAACAGGTATGAAGAAGAACCTCTACTTTTAGTAATAGAAGAAAAAGAAGATGCTTCAAATAAAGAAAAAGGGGAATCCAATCTTAAGGAGCTTATTGAATTGAAAAGAGAGAATTTAGAATTGAAGTCTCAAATACAAGAAGATAAGAAATGTAATACAAATATTCTATAGGATATCTCTGACTTGAGATATAAGGTTGAAAAATCGAGAAGAGTTGAAGAAGGTATGATTAAACAGTCAAAGGAAAAAGAGATACAATGTGAAAGGCTTATGATTACTATTGAAGAACTAAAAAGGGAAAACTCAGGATTAAGGGATCAATCTCAAGAATATGAGAAATAAAAAGTAATGTTTCTACAAGAACTCACTAACTTCAAAATTAAAGTTGAAGAGATAAGAAAAATTGAAGAAGGTATGGCCAAAAAATTAAAAATAAAATATCTAGAGTGTGAAATATTAGAACATGAGATAGTTTCACTAAGGTTGTAAGTAAAAGGTTCTAAGGAAAAACCACACAAGATTGAGGAAAATTCAAAGACCTTGGAAAGGACTATCAATGCACAAAAGTCATCAGTCACCATAACAATATTTAGTTCTAAAGAAGAACAAGGGAAATAGGAAGCAGAAAAATGAGAGTCAAGATCAAACACCAGAAAATAAGAAGAGTCAAAATAATTAAGCAAAAGAGAGAGTGAGACCTCTAAGGATAAGTTGGACAATAGAAATTTCAACAAGTAAAGGAACAATGCACAGCTTAAGATCATATGGAATAGGAAATAGGTAGAAGAGACTAAGAGACCAAAGGGGTCTAGGTAAGGTTTATTCAATGGAAGATGTTTTTCATGTCACAGGTTTGGGCACATGTCTTCACAGTGCAGGAAATATGATAGACAAGAATATGGGAAAGGACAACTTTTCCATGGGTATTGCTACTCATGTAATGAGTTTGGTCACAAGGAAATGAATTACAGGGTTCATGACAGAAGAAGATATGGCTTCATTAGGAGAAATCCTAAGACAATTGTACATCCAAGGAATACTAACTTAAGTGTTATAAGTGCAATAATGATGGTCACATAGCAATATGGTGTAGAGAAAATATTCTAGAAATATGCAGGAACATGAACAAGAACATGAACAGGAATGGGAATATAAACAGAAACAGGAATATGAACAGAAACAAGAAGATGAATAGGAATAGAGACTCAAAAAATAATAGAGACTCAGAAAATAATAATAATAATAACAAGGATGATAACTAAAATAGGAACATGGATGAGAATAAGAATAGGAACATAAACAAAAGTGACAACAGTAATAGGTATGATAACTTGGAAAAAAATAGTGAGAGGATTCAAAAAACACACAAAAGAAGAGAGAAATATAAAAGCATAGATATATGTTTTGGGGGAGTAGAAATACTCCAATACCAAAATTAACCACCTCATATGGAGGTGGGGGAGGAGCTAAGCTAAGAGGCTCATTCTTAGCCCTCATCTCCAAATGTGACCCTTTGACATTGATGTCAAAGGGGGAGAGATTTGTGTATTGGGGAGAGATTTGATATGAGGAGATATTTGAGAGAGCATTGATCCAAGGGGAGTAAATTCCTAGGGGGAGCAGAAAAGAAGGTTAGGTTTTAGTAAAATGAATATGGGTTTCCATCAATGAAAAAGGGGGAGATTGTTGGACATTTTGAGTCCCTAAGCTAAAAGTTATCATTGATGTCAAAAGGACCTATGTAAGTAAGCACTATGATTTTGCTCCACAATTGTGATTTCTAGAGCGCGGATCTAACATCAAGTGGTTGAGTCATTGCCATGTCTCATAGTAGACAATCCCAGCGTATCCTTAGAATATTGTAACGAAGCGGGTTTGCTTCACTGATATTTCCCCAAGCCTTCAAATCTTGTTATGAAGCTGGTTTGCTTCACTGCTATTTATAATGTATACCACTTTCCTTTCCACTTTCTCCATCCAAGCAATATCATTTTGGACGGTAATAATAATACATAATACTTAAATTAAGTAAGTAAATATAATAAGAAGGAAAAAAATGTTGGCCTTTGCTATCCATGTCAACATTATCGAAGCAAGATTCAAAGTATATGAATCACATTAAATAGAATAAATATTTTTAGGTTAGCAGAGATTAGGTTAAGAATAGATGTTAGGTGGATAAAATGTTGGATTAACTATGTGTTAGTTGTGGTTATCTTAAACAAAGGTTAGGTATGAGGTTACGTATAAGTGTTAGATGAATTAGTTATGGTTTATTATATAAATAAAAGTAAGACTTTTACATATTAAATATTTTAATAATTTAAGTTACTTTTTAATAAAATTTATATGTAATATGAGTTGGATTTTTTTAATTAAATGATTTATTAAAAATAAAGTGTATGTATTTTTAAGTTATTAGTTTTTAATATTATTGATGAAAGGTGTTAGTGATTTATCTTTCTTAACCATGGTTTAAAATTAAAAAAATTACCTAACTTTTTTTTGTAATAATTTAAAATTATTTAGATTAATATTAATGACTGATTTAAACAAGTTTATTAAAATAAAAGTTTTATTTTTTAAACTATTAGGTGAAAATATAAAATATGAAATATATAATGATAATCCTAACATCAACATGACTCTTATATTGTAAGTCTTAATTATATTTTATAGAAAAGCATATTTAAAGTGAATTTGTTAGGCAATTGGATGAGTTTTTTAGAGCTTGGCCTTTAATTTATTTATGTTAATATTTTTATTTTTATTTTCAATTGTTTATATGGATTGAAATGGGTTTGATGTATTACATCATAAAATAAAGTGGTATTACAACAAAGCTTGGATACTATCCATATATCAATTGGTAAGATTTGAACATTGGTTTCTCCTTGGATGTTGAGGAATCTCACCAGTTGAGTTAATGACATTTGATTATTGAAGAACACAAGCTTATACTGAGAGAGGGGGTGAATAGGAAAAGACCACTTTTTACTTTTCTTTCCCAATAAATATTATACAATGTATAGATAGCAATATCAGTAGCAGTAATCAAAGCAATGTATAAAACACCACACACAATAGAGACACCATAATTTACGTGGTTCACCCAATGTGGGCTACTCCACAGAGAAAATATTTCACTAATTTTTTTTTATCAATATCTTGGGAATCCTTTCCCTATTACAATGTTTATGGACCTCTATCCAAAAGAGATGTTGATCCCCCAAATAAAGTTCATAGATCTCTATCCACAGGATAAATCCTTCTCCTCTTATTTGGCTGGTGATCCTTTAGAAGACTACTACCTCCATTGCATTAGCTTATGGATCTCTCTCCAATAAAGACTCTTGTCCCCACTCATAAGACCTATCCTCACTGCCTTGGTTGATGGATCTCTATCCACTGGAGACTACTATCCTCTCTGATCTGTCACCTCCAAAGCTCTATCTCAAATCTACACTAAACATAGTCCTTCGATCTAACACAAATCTGATCAATAAGTCCACATGGAACTTCCTTAAATATGCTCAACAAGTCCACATAGAACTTGCTTAAATATGCTCAACAAGTCCACATAGAACTTTTTCAAATATGCTCAACAAGTCCACACAAAACTTGCTCAAATCTGCTAAACAAGTCCACACATAACTTTCTCAAATATGCTCAAAAATTCCACATAGAACTTATCCAATATGCTCAACATGTCCACACAGAACTTGCTCAAATCTTCTCAACAAGTCCACACAAAACTTGTCCAAATATGCTCAACAAGTCCACATAGAACTTGCTCAAATCTGCTCAAAAATTCCACATAGAACTTGCTCAAATATTCTCAACAAGTCCACATAGAACTTGTCCAATCTGCTCAACAAGTTTACACAAAATTTGCTCAAATATTCTCAACAAGTCCACATAGAACTTGTTTAACTCTGCTCAACAAGTCCACAAAGAATTTGCTCAAATCTCATAGAAACATAAAGAGAATTTTTAGAGACCCAATATGTTCTATACCCAATGCTCAATCACTTTCTCAACTCAAATTATAATATAGAATAGTTTATTTTCTAGAACTTGAACAATTACTTCACACATCCACTTGACTAGGCTCAATCAAAATTTTCAACCAATCACTCAATGACACAACCCTTGCTCACAAACCCTAGTCCAAGTATATCACCACAAACTCAAAATATTTTCAATAATGCTCAACAACAAATCTCACATAACAATGATACTCATGTTCTTTTAAAACCCTAGTTCAAGTTCTTTGCTCAACCAATGGCTTCAACAACAATGCTTATAAAACAATATTCACATAACAATGATACTCATGTTATTTTGCAAAATCCTAACTCAAGTTCTCACAACCAATGGCTTCAACAAAAATGCTTATCAAACAAGGTTTTAATCAAAAATCTTTATTCCAGAAAACCTTGATGCATTAACTCAAACACTCTCAAAAGGAAACCCTAATCAAGTCATTTTCACTCTAAACTTATTTTTTAGAAAACCAATCAATCAACTCAACTTGTGGAAGAATGTGCCCATACTTTTTTCTTGATTATGAAGTGATCTCATAAATATGCCATAGCCACAAACACTTCTATGCCAAACCTAAAGAGGTTAGAATATAAATCTTCTCTCACAATATAATGTAAAATACTCAATTGCACCTTATCACTCCACCTTTCAAAACAACCATCAACATACATAAAATATTTATCCAATAACACCTTATAAACTCCGAACTAAATAATTTTAACTTCCATAAAAATAACTCAAAACCTATTTAATCAATTTTAATGGCAAAAATAACTTTGGCAATAATCAAATCCTTTTTCCTTAAAATAACATAAATCACTTCTTAATAAACCAATATTTCAAAAACCTTTTAACTCCAAAAGGCACATAACAATTACCAAAAATTAATTCTTCACAAACTCTTATAACTCCTAAACAACACAAATTAATTACTAATAAATAATTCTCCACAAGCCCTTATAACTCCTAACAATACAAATCAACTACCAACAAATAATTCTTCACAAACCCTTATAACTTCAAACAATATCTTAGCAAAAACTTTGGGCATTATAAAAATTTAATCAAAAATTACCTTTGCCACTAGTGGGATTTGGAACTCACACACTCTACCCCCGCAAGTGCTCTAGTTGTGGTCTTAGCCACTGTGTGCGCTAGATGCATGCTTAACACCTACAAGCACCTCATGCTCCTTCTACTACACCTGGTTCTCAAAATTGAATGCAAATAAAAACTTTTCCTTCGCACTCAAGTCAAACACGTCTAACATCCACACAAATCAATCATGGGCTACTCAACTCCCAACGCCTTCACAAAACGTGCGTTTCCAATGGACCACCATGTCCTTTGAAATTTAACCAAAGATCTCCTTTTTTGTCTTTTACCTAGCACTAAATACAAGCAAATCCTTGTCTTCTTTCTCAATGATCATGATTGCACAAAATATTTCAAAACCTTTTCGTATGCCTTCAAATGTCGATGGGTAAGATTCGAATGCCTCCTTGGCATTAATTTATATATGAATTCCTTTAGTTTATTTGACGTCGGTGCTCCCACTTGTTCGATGACGTCGATGCTTTCCAACCTTTATAATTTATAAAATATTTAAATTCTAAGAAATTTAAATTTTATAAATTATATTTATAAACTTTAAACCTTAGATTTAATAATATTAAAGCCTTCCTTGAGTTTAAAATTAAACCCTTAATTTTGTAATTTATTCTTCCACTGTGGGTCTTTTAAAAACTTTAATTACGATCTCAATGTGTGAGGAGAATTTTATATCCTCATAATGATTTTAATAAAATCATTTAATCTTCCACCATGAGTTTACCATAAACCCTCATAAAATATTATTTTGCCAACTATTGCTTGAACTCTTCACATTGTTCCTGGTGCTATTAATGGTGTGCTCCATGGTATTAATTGTTGAACAATATTGAACAAAGTGCAATTATTCATTAACCAACATTAGCAAAATAGGACTAATGTTTAAATAGGTTACAAAATAGGAATACTAACTTAATCTCCTTAACCCACGCTAACAAACGCGCTATAGGAGAAGTAGAGTTAGGTTTGGATTTGATAACCTAGGATATTTAGGATTTAACCTATCTACCATCAGATATTTAAAATAGTAAATATCTGCATGGTAATTAGTACAAAGTAAATGTAATAATCTACTAAACTAGTGTAATGCAATATACTAGCTTATTGTACCCTAACATCCCCCCTTTATTACATTACTTTGATATACAAAGTCTACTTCGGAACAACTCAAATTTGACACGTCCAAGTGCCTTTGTGAAGATGTCAACAACCTGTTCATCGGTGGGAATGTATTGGAGCTTGATCCTGTGTTTAGGAACTTCATCACGAATGAAATGACAATCTGTGTCAATATGCTTTGTGCGTTCATGATGGACTGGATTTTTGACCAAGTTCAAAACACCTGAGTTGTCGCAAAACATGTGAATAGGAAGTTTCTTTGGTAGGCCCATGGTAGCCAAGATGCGATTTAACCATATCGCTTCACACACAGCTCCACGTGCAACACGATATTCTACCTCAGTTGAAGATAAAGCAACCACCTGTTGCTTTTTACTATGCCATGAGACAGGACCAGATCCAAGATGAAATACATATCCTGATGTTGATTTTCTATCATCTAGGGATCCAACATAGTCAGAGTCAGTATAACTCTATAAGAAGAATGAATTATTCTTCTTATACTCTAGACCATAATCTACACTACCCTGAATGTAGTGAAGAACCCTCTTAGCTGCTTTCCAGTGAGAGACCTTTGGTTCCTGCATGAACCGAGAAAGATAGTTTACAACATAAGTAATGTCTGGTCTAGTATTGGTCAGATAGATGAGGCTTCCAATCATCTGTCGATATAGCGTGCCATCTACCTATGGTGAGTCATCATACCATGATAATCGAAGCCCTGATTCCATCGGTGTTGCTTTGGGCTTACAATCAGTCATACGATATTTTTCTACTAAAGTCTTGGCATACTTTTTCTGAGTCACCCTTAGATGATTCTTCTTCTGTTCTATCTCAAGGCCAAGACAGTAGTGGAGAAGTCCAAGATCTGTCATATCAAATGACTCTTTCAAGTCATCTTTCACGGCGTTAATCAATTTCTCTGAATTGCCAATGATGATCAGATCATCTACATACAATACAAGAATCACTATTTCAGAACCTGTGTTCTTGATATAGAGATTTGCATCTGATGGACTTCTCTTAAATCCATGCTGTAGTAGGTGACTATCCATTTTGATGTACCATGCTCTTGGGGCTTGTTTTAGCCCGTATAATGATTTGACCAACTTGCAAACCTGTTGCTCATGGCCTTCCTCAAAAAATCCTGGAGGTTGAGTCATGTATACCTCTTCTTTTAAGTCACCATTTAGAAAGGCACTTTTTACATCCATCTGATGTAATTTCCATCCGAACTGTGCTGCCATAGCACAAAGAACTCGAATGGTGGTCATCCTTGCAGTGGGTGCAAAGGTTTCCTCATAATCAAGGCCTTCCTTTTGAGCATAGCCCTTTGCCACAAGATGGGACCTTATGCTTGTCTATGGTACCATCTGCCTTATATTTGACTTTGTAAACCCATTTGCAGCCTATGGGTTTCTTTCCTTTAGGCAAATCGACCAGCTTCCATGTTTTGTTTTTAATGAGGGATTTATGTTCAGCATCCATAGCTGCCTTCCACTGAGGCTGACTAAGTGCTTCATCAACTCGTAGAAGGTTCATTTTCATCATATGAAGACATGTAAACCCTCTCCTCATCAATTTCCATATCATTTCCACTTTCTAAATCTCTATCAACAGAAAGCTCTTGAAAATCTGCACAAAGATCATCAACTGAAGTAGATGCTTCTGTCGTTCTCTATCGAGACATGCTTCGTGTCTTTGGATGATTGAGAGTGAGATCTGGTGGTGAAGTGAGTTTGGAATCTCTCATAGTACTTGTATACCATTTTGGAGGCTTTTTCTGTTGTGGAGGAGTCTGTGGCTGTTGCTCCTCATCTTCCAGGTATATTGATGTAGTGTTAGATGTGAAAGCCTCATCAAACACTACATCTCTACTAACATGTATTTTCTTGGTGAATGGATCTATCAATCGATAGCCTTTTGAGAATTCATCATATCCAAGAAAAACACATTGTAGGGTCTTCTCATCTAACTTCTTTCTTTTCTCCTTAGGTATATGCATAAAAGCCTTACACCCAAATACTCGTAGATGAGATATGGAGGGTTTCCTTCCACTCCATGCTTCTTGAGGAGTCATACCTTCAAGAGCCCATGTGGGTGCCCTATTTAGAAGATATACTATAGTTGTTACAGCTTCAGCCTAGTAAATGTGCTCAAGATTGGCTCCCTTAAGCATACATCGAACCATTTCCATAATGGAACGATTTCTTCTCTCAACAACTCCATTTGACTCGAGGAGAATAGGTTGTTGTTAACTATATTTTTATCCCATGTTTCTATAAAAATGAGGAAAATTATTTTGATGTGTATTCCCCCCTCGATCTGAATGGAGGGTCTTTATGAAACATCCTGATTCTTTCTCAACAAGCTTCTTGAACTGCTGAAAATAGTCAAATGCTTCAGACTTCAACTCGTAAGAAGAAGACCCACATTTTTCGTGAGTGATCATCTACAAACAATTGAAAATACCTTTTTCCTCCACAACTAGTAGACATAGGACCACACAAATCTATGTGAACTAACTCCAAAGGTACCTTAGCTCGAAAGGAGCTAGGTTCAAAAGGTACTCTATGTTGCTTTCCTGACAAGCAATCTGAGCACACTGGCAAAGTAGATGAAAGAGTAGGCAGTCCTTTCACCATTTGATATTTACTGAGTTCTAGTAAATACCCTGAACTTAGATGCCCAAATCTCTTATGCCATAGAGAAGTGGCCTCTTTTGTGGTTACTGCCATTGCAGTATGTGTAGAGGTAATTGCATCTAAGATAAACAAACCATGTTTGTAAGAACCTGTTGCTATCTGTTTTCCTTTCTGGGTGATAAAGCAACGTTTCTTTTCTTTGTCCACTTTGAAATTGACATTCATGTTATTGTCCAGGATTTGTGGAACTGACAAGAGATTATTTTTCAATCCTGGTACATAAAGAACTTTTTGAATTTTACATTCTCCATCTGGAAGGGAGACAAAAACACTTCCTTCTCCCTGAACTCGATAGGTCTGATCATCAACAATGGTTACCGGTCTACCTTCTCGAGCCTCAAATGTCTCAAACCAGGACTTATCGCCAGTCATATGTTTACTAGCGCTTGAATCTATGTACCAAAGAGTATCCTTGTGAGAGGATTTTGTATGTGTCATGAGCACTTTGTGTGCTCGTTTAGAGTCCGAACTAGAATCTTCAGCGGCAATGTGTCCCTGTTGCTGTTTATTCTTGTTCTTTGGTTTACCTTTGCCCTTATTTTGACCTTGTTCATTGGGCGGTTTGTTCTTAAACCAACATATTTTGGTTTCATGAGTGTCTTTATCACAAATTTTACAATACTACTTCTTCTTCTTAATCTCTTTGCCTTTACCCTTGTCTTTGTTAGAAGAAGATCCTTTCTGTTGATTCCACTTTTTCTTTCCACTTTGCTTGTTTGAGAAAAGTGCATTGTTGGATGCCTCATCTCTTTGGAGTTGATTAGCTTCTTCAGTTTGAAGCAAATTTACCAACTCTACAAAAGTCACTGTCCTCCCAGAGACTTGTAGTGAAGTGATCAACATTCTATAGGAGTCTGGAAGAGCCCTTAAAATGATTGAGGTCAGGACATTGTCTTCCACTTTTTCTCCTAAGGCTTGCAGTTTTGTTTTTATATCTGCGACTCTGCAGAGGAATAGCTCTACTGTCTCTCCAGATTTCATATGAAGAGTATGAAGCTGTGTTTGAAGGTTAAGAATTGTTGATTGATTCTTTCCTTCAAAAATGGTTGCTAAGGCATTCCATGCCTCCTTACCATTTTTAGCTTCACTTATATGAGGTTGTATGTCATCAGTAATAGCTAGCAAGATCAATAAGGAAAGTCTTTTATCCTTTTTATCATAAGTTGTCTGATCTGCTCCTACTGATGTGGGTCTAGAATCAGTGCCATCCACTATTCCCCACATCTCCTCTACAGTTAAAATGGCTTTCATCTTAGTTTTCCAGGCAGAATAATTTGAACCTTTGAGCAGTTGGCTCTCATTGAGATACTTGTTGATCATGGCCATGGTGAAGGTTTCAAATTGATATGACTAAGATGACTTTATCTTGCAGTATACCCTCAAAAGAGTATAGGGAAGATTTTAATTTGCTCTATAAGATATTTAATGACACCTGCCTTAACACCCTTAACAAGGGATGAAAAGTTTGAGGAAATTAAGCCAAACAAAATAGAGCAAATTAAAGGGGTAGGTTTTGAAAGACTTCTGATTTTGCTCTCTAGGATATTTAATGGCACCTGCCTTAACACCCTTCAAGAAGGATGGAAAGTTTGAGGAAATTAAGCCAAACAAAGAGAGTGAATCAAGGTGTTTGTATTTTGACCTTTGGTGAGGAGTAAAAAAAAATTGACTTTGTTTAACCTGTGCAAGGTGTAGCACGATTGTAGTGAAATTTGGGTTTTGTGAAATGCTTCTTCAATGTTTTATATGATTGTTTAATTGCACACACAAAAAAAACATGATTGTTAGTGCAATAATCAAAACAAGAGAGCAACCCAAATTATTATCACTATAGGTGTCGGATACAACCGAAAATGCACCTAGTATAGTCAATTTTTAAGAAAAGGTGTCGAGTACAATCGAGAATGCACCTTTCTTGCTTTTGAAATATCCCCCCTTTTTCTTTACAATTTTGCAAAAAATAGAATCACAAAAATATGACTTCTATCCCCCCTTAATTTTTACAAAATTGAAAAAATTTGAGCACTCCTTTCAAGACAAGTCGACACACGACCCGCGTTTGAAAGGCTTCCAGACCAGTCGACACACGACTTTGGTTTTTTTTTCGTCAACAATTTAGCATGAGGAGCAAAAAAAATTGGTTTAAGAGATCTCAATTTTACAACAAAAAAATTGCTATTTTATGTCTTATGTCTCCTTTCTTGAAGGAGAAAACAAAAGCAAAGTTTTTTTTTGTTTTGTTGCAAATGAGATGACCTTTATGCTTCCTCAATCATGGCTTTCTGTTTGTTTTGCAATAGAATTGTTGAGATTCTATGTCTTATATCTCCAAAAATGAATGAAGAAAACTATAGAACTTCTGAGGAGTTTATTGCAAAAAAAAATGTTGAAGAAGGTTTTAAATTTTGCAAAAAAGAGGTTCCTATGTCTCCTTTGTCTCCAATTGAGAGAAAACACAAATTTTGACTATGAAACTTTTAAGGCAAAATGATTTGGTGTTTTGTTTCAAGTTTTCTAAGTTTTATAAAGCAAAAATATTTATTTAAGATCAAATTCCTATAATTTAAGAAAAAAATTGGAAAAAAAAATTCAATTTGGCTAAAAATTGAATTTTTAAAACCAATTTTAACTAAATTATAAAAAAAATCAAAAAAAATATTTTATATAGCTAAAAACTTTAGAAAAATGAAAAATTTGATCGAAAAACACCAAAGCTTTTTAAAAAACCTGGTTTTGGAGGCATCGGGACTCGATCGCGCGCCCTCGTGGGTGCTAGGCGGCCGCCTTGGCCAACCAAGCCACCGACCGGTTTGATACGAAGGTGGCGGAGCTGGTATTTAAGGTGGCCGCGGCCCCTTAATTTGTTCTGTGGGATTTATCCCACATGCATCCCGATTTGGGATGCATAAGGCTTTATAAGCCTGAGTCCTCCCCTCAAATGTCGATTGCCTATGGGCAATCGATGTGTCATGCCCACCCTTTTGGATGCCGCCACGTCATGCTAGGGGGTGGGGCCAGTTGTGTCGTCGCGTCGGGTCCCGTCCAGTGGTTGTCTGCCATGTGTCCGATCGATGTCGGGTCCAGTCTAGTGGTTGTCCACCACGTGTCCGATCTGAGTCTGTCCCACGTGTCCCGATGCGATAGGTCAGATTCAGGGATCGGAGGGCCTCCTGCCCTTGCGGATCCCGAGGTTGTCGGGGATCGGAGGGCGCTCCTACCCTCTCGGATCTCGATGTTGGGTCCCACGTGTGTCCAGCTAGGGAGGGGAGGGTGCTCCTGCCCTCTCGGCTCTCCCGAGCGGTGATGAAGCCACGTGGCTCCTGGGCCCATGTGGCTCTGTGGGCCCTGGCTGCGTTAGCGGGAGCCGAGGCTCCAACCGCCTCAGGCTTCGACCATGGAGCCCATCGATAGTGAATCACTGTCGACTCTAGGGGCTTGGTCGATCATGAGGGCGGTCGATCACCTAGCCCGATCGGGCTTAGGTGGATCGGCTAGCCCTGGTCGATCACCAAGGATGCCTCGCTACTGGCAGGTCGATCTGACCTGGCCAGGGTGGATCCTATGGGCGCGCGCCTAGGCACTGGTAGGTCGAGTTGGCCTGGCCAGTGATGGGCCTACGGGCGCTCCGACCATCACCAGTCCTCCGGGCGAGCAAAATAGGGATTGGCTCTGATGCCAATGTTGAACAATATTGAACAAAGTGCAATTATTCATTAACCAACATTAGCAAAATAGGACTAATGTTTAAATAGGTTACAAAATAGGAATACTAACTTAATCTCCTTAACCCACGCTAACAAACGCGCTATAGGAGAAGTAGAGTTAGGTTTGGATTTGATAACCTAGGATATTTAGGATTTAACCTATCTACCATCAGATATTTAAAACAATAAATATCTGCATGGTAATTAGTACAAAGTAAATGTAATAATCTACTAAACTAGTGTAATGCAATATACTAGCTTATTGTACCCTAACATTAATGACATATTTATATGTTTACTTTGGCATCAATGATGACTATTCACCTTGACATCAATGACAACCAAATAAGCTCAAAATGGCCAACAATATCCCCCTTTGTCATTGATGGTAACCCAAATTCTTTTAACTAAAAAATTAACATTTTCTTTTTTCTGCTCTCCCTGGGAAATTACTCTCCCCAACTCAATGCTCTCTCAAATATCAAATCTCTCCCCCTTACTCAATCTCTTCCCCTTTGATATTAATGGCAAAGGGTCACCTTTGGGGCTTGGGGCTAAGAATAAGCCTCTTAGCTTAGCCCCTCCCCCACTTTCTCCTAAGGTGGTTAATTTTGGGGTGGGATTATTTCTACTCCCAAAAGGTACTATTCTTTACCTTTATCCTCTTTTCTTCTTATCTAAATTTTTTGACTCCTATGATTGTTTCTATACATATCCATGTTCCTGTCCATATCTACATTCCTATTCCTATTCATACTTATTTTTGGAATGTATGCTCTACACCACTTTTTTGTGTGGTCATCATTATTGCACTTATAACACTTAATGTTATTATTCCATGGAGGTGCAATTCTCCTAGTGAAGCCATATCCTCTTCTGTCATGAACCCTGCAATCCATTGCCTTGTGACCAAACTGATTACATGAGTAGCAATACCCATGGAAAAATTATTTGTTCCCATATTTCTATCTTTATTGTGTCCTGCACTATGAAGCCATGTACCCAAACTCGTGACATGAAAAGCATCTTCCATTGAAGCCTCCTTGTCTTGACCTCATTGGTCTCATATTCTAATTGTTGTTCCATCTGTATCTTCTTTTTACATTGTTCTTGTCTTTGTTAAACTCTCTATTGTCCAACTCATCCTCAGATGTCTCACTTTATTTTACATTGTCTTCTTTTGAAGTATCTTCATCTAAAGTTTCTTCTCCTCCAAAACTTGAGGATGATTATCCTTCTTGTTTCTTTTGAGTTTGTTTAAAACCAAGGCTTATTTTATTTTTTGACCTTATTTTTACCTTGACCATCTTATCCACAATATTTGAGATATTTTTGAATCCTTTTATCTTGACCTTGGAGTCTTCTAAATCTTCTCTTAGTAGTGCCACTTCTTCTGCTAACTTATCACAATCTAATATCTTTACTTCTAACTTATCCTTGAATAATTTTGTCTTAGCCTTTTATTTTTCTAAATCCTCTATGAGAAAACTTCTCTCTTTATCACATTATTGGAACTGAATTTCAAGTTTAGAGTTTTCATTTATTACCTTCTTTATTGTTTCAAGGGCATATATAAGTTCTCCCTTGATATCATAACCACCCTTTTCTGAATATTCCTTCATTTTTTTACCTTTGTCCACTTCTTTATTTTCTATTGGCTTGTATTTTATAGGATAACTTACTTCTTCTTATAATTCCATTAGAATATTTTAATCTATTCCTTCAAGTGTATCTTAATATTCATCATCACTAAAACTCTAACCATACCTTGTACAACTATCTTCAATATGTCCAAAGTTACCACATATAAAACACTTGAGAATGATTGGAGTCCTTTTCTTAACTGGTTTTTTTCTTCAATCATAAATAGGACTTCATCTCTATCATTATCTGAAAAACTAGAATCATTATCACTTGAGTACTTACTTGCCTTATATGCATAGTATTTTATCTTTTGCCTTTGAAAAAACTCATTTCCTTGTCTGCTTTGTCCATCCTTGATTTTCTTCTGGTACTTGTATATTTTAGATTCTTTGTTTTTGTGATCATATTTTTCTTAACCATTGTTGTTCTTGGGTTCTCGAAAATTTGTTGTAAAATGTCCATCATTTCTACAATTGAAACACTTAAAAAATCTTAGATCTTTGGATATTCTATAGTCCTTACCTCTTCTACCATAATTAGCTTTTTCATCATTGGATGACTCATTGCTTGATTTTGACTTCTTACCCTTTGTTTTATTGATTGCTTTGAATCCTACTTCCTTCTTGGTAAAAGGATATTTTTTTCTTATTTCAAATGCTATGAGCATACCAAGCAACTTATCTCTGGTCAGAGTATCACCATCCATTGACACTTCTGTAGCAAAAACCTATTCACTAAATCTTTTTGGAAGAGATCTTAATACTTTATCACAAACATCAAATTCATCAATATTCATTCAAAGTTCTTGCATATCATTAACAACCTCATCAATTCAAATTAGATAAGCACTAATAGTTTCCTCATAATTCATTCGTAATGATTCAATTTGTCCTTTGAGATTTCACATATTTTCTTTCTTGAAACTTTTATCTCCTTCATATATTTTGTAAGTTTTCCCATATTTATTTTGCAGTTTGATAATGCATAACTTTCATAGAATTTGTTCTATGCAAACCTCTCACAAGTGCATTCATTGTTTTTGAATTAAAGTATTTTGGAATATTACCTTCATCAAATGTATTGTAGTAGATAGTGGTCGAACTCATGTATGGAGTACAATGTAGTTCTTTATCTTATATTAATGGAGTGACCATCACCTCCATACTACATTATATTTTCACCACTTTTTATTTATAGTATGTTTTATTCATATTGGAGAATTACTTTCTTTTATATTTTTTGCATTTTATTAGGACCTGTGATATATCTCTCCCACTGTAGATATCCTCAAAATCTAACAGTGGTATCAGATCCAAAATGAATCAAAATAGGAATAGGGAGAGTTACCATTGCTACTATTGACCTACATCTTTGCAAACTGGATCTTTGCATGCTTATATGAGGGTAGTCATCCATATTATCCTGAGGTACCTTAAGTCATATCTTCCCCATAATCAAGTACCCCATTCCTGGTGGATAATTCTACTTATTCCATCCATGAGTGTACCTAATCTTGCATACTAATAATATGTCAACAATACCATGTTCTTCCAAAAATGAAACTAAAAATTACACAACTATCAATTGTTCATTTTCATAAAACTAAGCATCAAAAAATCATTCATCAATACATAGTTTATCATGCCATAAGGGCTAGCAAGAAGGGTGATGACAACATTGAACTTATTTTGTCATATTTCATTATAATAATTTTATTCAAAATTCATATGTACCTAAATATATGACCATCAAGAATTATTTTTAAAATAAAATTATCAAGTCTAGCTTAAAGATATTAAAATATATTTCACACATTTTTGTTTGTAAATACTACTCTAACAATGAAAAAGGAAAAATTAGGTTTAAGTGAAGTGCACATAAATGGGGTGATGTGACATAAATGGGATAAATAAGTCAATTATTAAATAAATATTTGGAGAGAAAAATGCAAGCTAGCTTCTAATGAAATGAGAATTCATACTTTTGAGTCTCATTTAGGTAGAAGGATTGTAATTATAAATATCCATAGTCGTCTCATATCTTATATTAATGTATTTTTCTTTTGCATACTTTTTTAACACATGGAGACATGGTAGATAAATGTTTAAATTTTATCTTTTTATTAATATGTCAATTTTGATAAGTTTGTTCCATGGCCAACACTTGCATAGAATACATATACATGCATACTATAATTTCAAATATGTTCACAATGGTCATTACAATTAGTTGAAAGAATTGGTACTTGCACACCTAAAATAATAATTGGTTCCAAAATAATTTACATTATGAAACATACATAATACTTCAAGAAGCATATTTATACAATGCTAGTGCTAGCCATTTGAGACATTGTCTAACTATGAGATTGAGATTAAAGTATTTGACTATGCACTTGGCATCTCTCTCATTCAATATGGGAATATTTTCCAATGAATTTATATAGTTTTTTATGAGGGGTTTTAGCCCCCTCATAATAACTGGGGTTTAAACCTTTAACCTCTCAAAGAGAGGCCAAATCCCATACCACTGCAATAAGCTTGTAGCTATTTCAATATATATTACTTAAATATATTTAGTAAGATACTACAATGATACTACACCTATATAAAAAGAGTCATGTACCATGTTATATGTACTTTCCCAATAGTGTAACTACATAATGGATAAGGAGATTGATGTTGAATTTTATCATAAAACTCTTTAGTATTTTAATACATTTAAACAAAGTTGAATAATTTATGCCATATGAAGTAGATGACCTAGTGGTAGTAGTTTTCATTATGATTAAACACCACATAGGAAAATAGAATAAAATAATTCATTATTTAATTCATTGTCGATCTAAACACTTGTCATATTAATTGATGCTCATGGTCATAACCTCAACAAGTGAAATCATTTTACCTATACAACTATAACTTTACTTCTATGTGCTAAAAACTTGTGCAAGATAAATCAACATGCATCACCAATGTCTTATATTATAGAAGTACTACTTTAAAGTATCTAATCAATTTAACATCAATAAAATAGTTGCAACATAAAATAAATATTTACTAAGTAGGATTTACTATCCTCACATTGATTAGGATGTAGAGCTCCACATAAAATAAATTTTTTCTTACAACATTTTCAAACCAAAAATAAAAACATGGGCATCTACTCATCAATACTACTTCCTTCGAGGACTCCGAAATCCATCAATATGGTCTTCTCTAAGGTATTCTTGAATTAAGCAATAGAATGATTATACATTTAATGTGGTTAACAAGTTCTAACTAATTTATATAATGCTCTTCTTCTACAAGCTATTTAAAGTGGCATGTTCCTATAATGGAATTTTATTTTGCTATAATACTTAGTTTAAAGATGATCATTATAGTAGCATGCAAAAAAAGGCATAGATGCTACTTAGTTAATATACATGTTTTTCTACATAAATAGGTTTATTTTAGAATTTGATTTACAATTATTATTTCCATACACATTCCACACCTTTTGTTTTTGTGTTTGTTTCCCTTCACCTAGTCATTTGTTATAAGGTATCATTAGGGTTTTCGGTCACTCAACCGTCTCTAGTTTTCTTTTCAAATTTTTTAGAAAGCTATCATGATTTTTATAAGGTAGAGTCCTACTTTGATTGTACCTTGTATACATCAAAATACCAACATATTCTCACATTAATAAATCCATGTTTTTCACAAGAAAATATGAAACATATGATGTGGTCCTAGTTACCTTAAGTGAAAAGTTTACCTTTCTCATCCCCATATGCAAATGGTTTACAAATATAGAGAATTTACAAAAGTACAAGCTCCTCCCTACCCTAAGCAAAATCCAATACTCCATGCCAAATCTAGGCAAGTATCCAAAGAGAAAAATAAAAATAAACAGTGGTTTTTGTAGACACCAAAACAACACCGATCCGATTATGTGACTACAAACACTGATCGCATTGACACGCACAGCCCCCAAGGCAGCCCCCAGAGGTTAAACAGTGGTCCTAACCACTCTCACAATAGTTTTGGAAGGTCAGATATCAATTTGGCACCTTCAGGAACTTTGCTCAATACTCGTTTCACACAGGGACGATTTCAAACTGGGATTCGCCTCGCCCAAGGACGAATAGCAGTATTCGCTCTAGGGTGGGGCGAATAGTAGGTTTGACGGAAAAAAAGTTAAATCTTGACAAATGGCAGCTCAGATCCACCACTTAACGCTTCCTTCATCGCATGGGAGTGTGGGTGAGCATTTTCGAGCATTAGAGGCAGTTGCAAGGGCAGTCATGAAGTCCCTAATCAGGGAGGAATCTCCTTCCCCCTGGGAAGGCATGATTGCCAAGTGGCACCTCTGCATGCCCAATTCAAGAGACATCCAGGTCTATAAATTGGTGAGTTTCCTCACCCTAGAATATACAGAGAAGGAGCATTTTTGAGAAATGAAGTGATGTCGTTTTACTTCCTCATACGCCTTTGTTTGATTTGTGCCTTTCACATCCATGATCTCTTTTAGAGAGGAGGTCAGTGGGTGACCATTGGAAGGTCAAATATTGAGCCTAGAACCTGACATTTTTCCATAGCATACCACCCAATTTGCTGACAACACTTTACAAGAGATTTTTGACCCATCCTAAGTGGATTGGTGCTGAAATCAGGTCCCAAACGATGGGTGGCCTGCCCCGGGCGCCCCCCCCCGCACTACTACAAATCTAATCGTCCCCTTTAGGAGTGATTAGGAATATATGGCAGATTTTCTTTCTGTCATTTTATATTGCATTTCATATTATTCTGCTTAGATAGTTTGCAATTTCGATTTCATAACATTTTGAGCAAATCTTATCATGTTTCATCATTTTTTTGTCTTTACTAACTTGCAGAGGGCATCATCAAAATACAGGCATTAGAGGCCGAATTCAGGAAATCTGACCATCTGGGTCATCCCAAAATACCCCCAATTAGCTAACCCCCCACTTTTGTAGGAGATTTGGAGTTGCCTAGATGTGACATTTTGAGCGATGCTATCTGGTGTTTTGTTGCAGGTCTATTCGTCCTGTCCCAGAGCGAAGTCAAATCTGTGATGAATTTCTCGACTGTTCCATTTACAGTGTTTTCTTTGTGAGGTCTTGATGCCAGTATCAAATTTTTAGATCATTTGGATATATGTTAGTTATCATTTTATTTATTCTTTGCATGCACTAATTGTAGGCTTGAGGATTGCATGTTTCATCTCATCTGCAGGTGCTACTAACTATTTCTTGTTTCTTTGAGCACAAGATCTAGACATTAGAGGAGCAACAAGGAGTCAAGACTCATCAACACAAGTGACGACGATGTTTTGGTTCACCCATATTACATGTGGGCACGCGGAAGAAGGATGGTTATCCATGGATGTAACCAAGAAACAAATTTAACTCTCCTCACCCCTAAAAAGGGAGGAGGCAAATTGTAACCAAATTACAAAACATATCAAAAAATAAAGGGCTGTTTTCCACATTAGCTTTTCATTTGAGTTTCAATTCATTTATGTTTTTCCTATTTCATGCATTTTCAATTCGTAGGACTTAGCATTAAGTTTAGTTTCGTTTTGCATCGTACTTGGAGCTTTCCCATTTTTTGTTTCCATATCCTCGTGCTTTCAGTGGTGATCACGGTGGGACTCTATCCTCTATTTTTTTTAGATCAAAACTTGCTATTTTCTTACAGGTATCATTTTTTTCGAACGCGAGACTGCTGTTCGTTCCAGTCTATGGCAAATACAGAGCTGAAACTCATCTTACCCAGGGACGAATGGGAATGTGCCCCACCCTATGACGAATTTAGTTTAGTTATTCATCCCATATAGGGATGAATAGCTCTCTGCATAGTTTCAAGGAAAAAACTCAGAGCCAGCAGATTTGGGCAGAGAAGAGGTAGGGATTCTGAACTTTTCCTATCATTTTTTGTCTTCAATTTTTTAGTTTTTGGGTTACTTGCTTGCTTAAGGAAAGTTTTATTTTACTGCTTTCTTTTTTCCTTTTTGCAAAATAAAAAGAACCCCACACATCACATGGCAAATTAAACACCAAGGAGCTGGTCGTAAAACCCTAGCCCTTGATCAAGACCAATGGTGGATTTCATCACCACCTTTGCTTGAATTTTTGCATCCATTACCCCGATCGCTACTGTTGCTAGACATAAATCCTGACAAAATCTGACCGAGTGTAGCTGGGGTGATTCCCAACATATGAGGATAAGTCTTCTATGGTAGGTGTCATAAACAGGGTGATTCCCCTTCCGTACCACCTATGTTCCACGTACCATATGCTCTCACATACCTATAGTTTCCCTCACGTAAGGGTGGGTATATAGAGAGGTTGGTATATCGGCCTGGGAATGGTATATCGAAGGGGCGACCATTTTTGGGATTCATAAGAGCCATCATATTGCATTTAAACGTTCTTTACAAAAACCTTCAAAAAAAAAAAAAAAAAACAAAAACCAAAACACACTAAATCAGGTCTAGGACACACTTTTAATATTTAAACGAGATAATCATTGCTTTGTGTGTGTGTGCTCTTTTCTATTTAGTGTAGCATAAAAATCATAAAAAGAGATAAAAACCTAAATAGCTTGTAGAAAAACACCACCATGATGTACACCCATAGCCAACCCCAATCAAGGGCGAAAGTTGTGAAGAGTGTACAAGGGGGCACAAGTCACCTCCGCTATAGCCCCAAGGACTTGGTCATACCACCTTGGTGGACTGACCCATAAGAGAGTCTACATCGTCCAATTTTAAAATGGGACTATAGAGGCACCCCTTTGAGGGACACGCCCATTCATCATAGCCCCTTTCAGGAGGAGTCCTTACTCGTGGCGCTCAACATAGACAAGAAGGCTCCCTTAGAAGCTCGATATGAGTGGCCACCATGCGATGAAGTGCTATAGCAAAGATAGGTTCCATGAGGAGAGGCCACTTGATTATGGCATCCCTCCTTTACCCCCCATAACTATTAGAACTAATAGACAAAACCCAGAGCGCAGGGCTCTTCAACAGTGCGATCCAACTCTACTCGCCCCTTTCACACATACGAAAGGCAGCACGATGAAGACCATTACATTCCTCAAGGGCAATGCACAATGTGGGGCCATGTGCTTTCACACCCGCTATATACCATGATCACCTACTGAGGCCAAAGCCTCGGGTAAATTTTACCAACCTCGACAGAGGGAAGCAAACTATTGAGGTCTCAGACCATCGTGACCGAGGTAAGTGCATAGGAGAGGCATCCAAGCCTCCTAGGCTCAAGACGATAGAAAAAATTGACCTGGTAGTCACCAGACATGCCACCTGCCAAACATAGATCACACGGCTTGAGCAATACCAAAAAAAGCTAGAGCATCTATATCACCTTAGCAAAGAGTGCATTCGGTGCAAAAAATATGAGCTACTCCATAACCCGATGCCTGAGAGGGTTCCAACCCCTCGCACCCAAAGAGTGGAACCATATGAGAGGTGCAACCCCTTGGTGTGAGATAGGTCTCCATGACCTTACCAAGTGCTGCCTTCGAGACCTCCTAGACCTGAGCGGGATGCCACTCTCCAGAACAACGATGGGTACCCTCCGCGGGGACCCACCTAGGGTCATAGGTCTTGTCTAGAGACTCCTCAGGAAGCTTATGAGGAGTATGAGCAAGAAGAAGATCAGGCCAAAATTCCCTACCAAGGTGAAGGGGTTGCTATCCGGCCACCCCTCTATAGGCCTCAAGTCTCCAACAACCCACAACAGGAGCAAACTAAGGAGGAAGAGATTAATTCTTCAGATGCATATAAAGTGCTGCTAGAGCGTCTCGAGTCTATGGAAACCAAAACTTTTGGGCCCCAAAATCCCACTTTATGCCAGCTTCGTAGTCATCCTATGCATCTGTTAGTGCCAGTTCCCCCTTACCCTGAACACTTTATGATGCCTCAGTTGGTAACCTTTAGAGGTGAGAAAGATCCTCAAGAGCATGTGACGAGATTCCTGAGCCAATGCTTTGGCATTCAGGACAATGATGCTTTGTTATTAAGAACATTTATAACCACATTCGTAAGCCATACCTCATATTGGTTTACTCAATTACCAAAGCACAACATTAACACCTTAGATCAGTTAGTGGATGCATTCCTCAAATGCTTCGCCTTCAACAACAATAAGAAGGCGTCACTAAGTGACTTAGCCAGCCTCAGGCAGTATGAGGAAGAAACCATGGTGGCCTATGGTAATCGATGGAGGACTTTGCTTTCAAAGCTGCCCTACCTCCCTCCTATGTCCGACCTCACTCAAATGTTCTCAAAGAGCTATTTGAGATCGATCTTTGTGCTATTGTAGCTACAACAATATGCCACCTTAGAAGAAGCTCTAGCGCAAGCCAGGATCATTGAAGAGATCAAGATACAGGATGGCGAGAGCCAAACCTAAGAAAAAAGAGTGGACTAAGAACACTAAAATAGGGACCACGCAACAGAAACCCGTTGCGGTCAATCAATTTGCTATCAATGTCCCTAAGCCTGCATAAGCAACACAACCCCAAAAGGCTAACTATCAGGCAATGCCTCCTAACAACTATGATAGGGATAATCAGAGGCAAGAACAGAGTCAGCAGCATTGCCCTATGTGACAATACACACCCTACACAGAGTCCAGGGACTCCTTGTTTGACCACTTGTTAGCGAAAAATTTGATCAACCTGCCAGAGATTCAAACCATAGACCCCAACGCTCACAATCCCAAAAGGTACAGGTAGGACTTGTACTGTAGGTTCCATATATGGCAGGGACATGACTTAAATTCCTACTAGAAGTTTAAGGGCTTGGTGCAAGACTTAATTGATAACAAGACACTAGCGATGGATAATCCTGTGGCACCAAGAAATCAACAAATGGAAGTCTTTAAATACCCCTTGCCTGCTCATGCTCTGTAGGCAAATACCCTACAAGTTAATGAGGTCACACAGAACTGCCCCATGCAGGGGTATGTAGGGATGATCTGTATAGTGACTCAGAACAGGAGGTACCGGAGCACAAATGCTCCTGTGGTAACTGCATGAGAGGTGCCAACAACATTACAACCACAACAGCACCTTGCACAACCTCCTTCGCCTAGACCAGTGGCCACACTTTGGACCAAACTCACTCAGAGTTTGATGACCACCTCGGCTAGGCTCTCCATATACAAGCTCATACAACAATCAATGCCCCATCGGGAGGCTCTAATGGAGATATTGAAAGCCATCGAGTTGCAACCCCACAAAAAAAATTCTTTCAACAACTTCGTGGGATATGTCAAATGATGCACTGAGCCAGTCATCACATTTTTAGAAGACGAAGTGAAATTAGTGGCTGATGACATGGCAGATCCACCCCTACACGTTATCTCGTGGGTCAACAGAATCCCATATAAGAGGGTGTTGATAGACACTGGATTGTCCAATAATATCATCACAACCACGGCCTTAAAACATCTGAATTTGCCCACATCTCACATCACAGCTTCCACCTACACTCTACGAGCATTCAATGATGCAATATGCTCGACAATTGGCACAATAGTCCTACCCATCCAAGTGGGACAAAAGACTATACCTACATTGTGCCACATCTTGGAAGGTGAGATGGCCTACAACATCTTGTTGGGTTGACCATGGATCAGGGACATGAAGTGTGTCCCTTCGATAGCTCACTAGTGCTTAAAGTATACATTTTAAGGGGAGGTGCATGTAGTCTCGGTGGACTTAGAACCCTTCAAGTATTGTAATGCGGTGCAGCTGATGCTGCAATCAACCCTCCCATAAATGCATTTGGATTTCTAATTGAATCCATCTAAACAAGGTCTGATTCCACAAGCATTCCCATTAGAAAGTTCTTCAAAACCCCAGTCGGGTCCATCTTCATCGTTTGGGGTCCATCTTCATCATTTGGTCCTCCACCAATGACACCACCTATGGGGGCCACACAAAAGGACAAAGGGAAGAAACCTCTGGAAGAGGTGTAACCTCTGGAAGAGACACTGCCATCAGTATCAACTATCTCTACTAAGGAGATGCCTAGCCGAATGGAAGTTGAGACTCCTAGTTCACCCGACATGGAGTGGACTCAGAGAGAACTTTCATTCACTCCCCCTCAATCGCTAACAATCATCGTTGAAATGTCCAATACATGCCTGGGGGAGTATGTGGTGCAGAATATTGTAGCAACACCCGCACTGGAGTCCATGCAAGACATGGGGAGACCTCACCTCCCCATTGACACTATTGTCCCCCTAGGCTACCCGTTGAACCAGACAAACTTTGTGTATGGGGGCCTTGATCATGGCATTGCACCATGCACGCAAGAGGATGAAGATGAAGAGCCTTTTGCTAAAAATGTCAACTATTTATCTAACCCAGAATTTGCTTTGAGATACCTTGGCCAATGCAATTGGCATGGATATGGGTTAGGCAGATATGAGAAAGGGGTATGTGTTCTTTGCCAACCAAGTTACCAAATACCATATGACAAGTCAGGAGTAGGGTTCAACCACCCCCTGCCCTTGGACATCTTGGTGGAGAACATGCAAGGCCTATGGATAGGCAACAAGGGGGGATTCGCATCATATCCATATACTAGCCCTAACATGACATATACATTGAGGTATTATCTCCCATTAATGGCAATCAACCTTGTTGACCCTCTCAATCCCTTCCCTTCGCTCGAGAGAGGAGAAATCTCGAGAGCTCAATTTCAAGGAGGGTCTGGACAATGTCAAGAAGGGTCTTTAGAGGATGAATCATAGTATGACCCATTCGAATCAAATAGCGATCACTCATAGGTGATCCCCATGGATGATTATCAAGAAAACCTCTTGACAATGTTCCCTTTAGATGCTCCAATTGAGCAAGCACCACTCCAAGGTAATCAGGCCCCACCACAGAAAGTGAAACAACCCCAATGGGGCCAGATCAATTTGCTCAAGCAAGACGAGCCTCTAATGTTGCAAACAGTTGTTGGAGCCAATGAAGGCTTTTGGATCTCCAATAATGATTATGAAGATGAAAGTGAGATGGCCTATCTCAATCATATGCAACAAAAACAATACCCCTTGGAGATTAAAGACATATTTGAATAGCTAAACATAATTCCAGGGCATGAGTGGTATGTAGACCCAGCGCGGTGGGAACAAGTGTTGAATCCCCCACTTTGGGCATACAGAGAACATCTTCCATCCAAAGACCCTAGAATGATATCAGTGCCAAGGGTAGACCCTATCCTCCTATCTGCACATAGGGTCGATCCATTCGTGCCAATACCTCTAGAGCCAGACCCGGAGCATAGAAAACATCTGGAATGTTTGAGTCACCACACCCATGGTAATGGAGACCAAAATCATTTCATCAACATGATTTCCATTGATTTAACCGCCCCCATACACAATCCGACCAGTCCAGCATAGTCATTGTATCTAGACATAAATGCCATAGACTAGGATTGTGTCAATTCACCACCATCCCCATTCGAGTACTGGCCTTTCAGTGAAATGCTTCATTTTACCCCTGGGCCAATCCAGGATATCTTCCATGCTAAAGAGGGACCCGACGTTCCTAACGATGATTTAAACTCGGAAAATGATATTCACTTGATCCCAACTCCACACCAGTTGGAGGACGGATCCCACATGTCGATCGAGAAGATGACTGACATAGACATCGGATTTGATCCAATGAATCCATAGATCATGAAGCTGGGGGTAATTCTATCCCCCTAAGAGCAATCCGACTACATTGCCCTTCTCAAATAGAAGAAGGAGGTTTTTGCATGGTCATACAGAGACATGCCAAGACTAGATCCGTAGCTAGTCACGCATAACCTAACGCTTGATATGACAATCAAGCTAGTTAAGAAAAAACTACGTAAGATGCACCCAACAGTGGCCTTAATGGTCAAAGATGAATTGCAAAAGTTGTTGGATGCACAGTTTATCATCTTCATGGATTATCTGCCATGGTTGTCCAACATGGGGCCCGTCAAGAAGCCTGACGGGAGGATTCACATATGCACTAATTTTTGAGATCTAAACAAAGTGAGTCCTAAGGATGATTTCCCCTTGCCGAGCATCGACACATTAGTAGACGCTACAACAGGCCACGAAATGCTTTCCCTCATGGATGGTTTTTCGGGATACAATCATAATTGTATCAATCCTGAGGACCAGCTAAAAACAGCGTTCACAATGCCTTGGGGGACATTTTGTTACAAGGTCATGCCCTTTGGCCTTAAAAACGTTGGCGCCACCTACTAATGTGCCATGACATACATCTTCCACGATTACATGCACAAGACTTTGGAAGATTACATGGATGATTTGTTAGCTAAATATCTTTTGCGCCCAGATCATCTCGATGACTTAAGCAATATCCTCGATCGCCTCATGGAGCATAAAGTCATACTGAATCCCAAGAAGTGCATATTTGGTGTCACATATAGAAAACTCTTGGGTTTCATAGTCTCAAAATGAGGCAATGATATGGACACAAAGTCAAGGTAATCCTTGAAATGCTTCCCCCAACTACCATCAAGTAGCTCAAAAGCCTCTAGGGAAAGGTCGCATCAATCAAGCACTTCATAGCGCAACTATCTAACGAGTGCCGACCCATGAAAAAATTATTGCACAAAGGGGTAGCATTTCATTGGGATGATGAGTTCCAATCAACCTTTGATGACATTAAGCAATACTTGGCTTCACCACCAGTATTGGCACCACCTAGACCATGAGTGTCGTTCTACTTATACATCTTAGCTACTGAGGTGGCATTGGGCGCCATGTTAGCCCAGAAGAATGAACTTCACAAAGAACAGGCTACTTACTATCTTAGTCGCACCATGGTCAGCTATGAACTTAACTATGCATACGTTGAGAAACTCTACTTGGTAGTGGTGTTTGCTACCAAAAATTTGTGCCATTACATTCTGAGAAACAAGACGTATGTTGTGTCTAAGGAGAATCCATTGTGATACATGATGATTTGTACCTATCATAGTAGTCGCACGGCGAAATGGATCATGTTGTTGATGGAATTTGACATAGAGTTTATTGGACAGAAATCCATAAAAGTTCAGGTCATAGTCGATCAACTAGCAGAGGCTCCTCTCGAAGATGATCAACCTCTGACCATAGAACTACCCGATGATGGGGTCTTCCATGTCTTAGAATTTCTAGATTTTGATGAGCCTAAGTCACAAGCTGACATAACCCTATTTTTTGATGGTTCTAAATGTGAGCAAGGTGGTGGCACGAGAATAGTATTCTTCACACTACAAGGTGCTCCAATGCCTCTGCCATTTAAATTAGACTTCCCGTGCACCAACAATAATGCTGAGTACGAAGCCTTGCTCATAGGTCTTCTAACAGCAATCACCATGAACATTAAATGATTGAATATCTTTGGTTATTTGCTATTAATCGTCAACCATGTCAAATGGGTATTCCAATGTAAATGCCCAGTTTTGTAGGGCTACAAAGCCCTTGTGGACAAATTCCTGGCACAACTTAAATGGTATGACATCGAGGTGCTCCCTCGGTCATCGAATTATTTTGTAGACACTATGGCCTCTTTGGGGTCGCTAATCTCGCAAGACATTTTTGGTGATATGACCACCATTCAAGTTAAAACACTATCACAATCAGCGATGGAGCGAGCAAGCTTTGACTTAATGCCAAGAATCCACATGATCTAGATTGAACCACCTCAGGATAGATTCTCTTGAATCCATGATCTTCTGAATCATGCCAACTGGGGGTCCTTATTCTCCCCTACTCCCCTTAATAGCGACACAACACTATTCTTACAAGTTCTTTCCTGCTCAACTTTTGCTAGGGATGAACTTCAAGAGGGATTGGTTGTTCATGTCGTCGAGGCTTATGATCAGCAGGATTGGTATTTGCCAATAAAGAACTACCTCAAGTTAGGTAACCTCCCACTTAGATTGACGCATGCTGCAAAACGAGCATTCAAGAAGAAAGTGGTAAAGTATGTCTTGTTAGGAGACATTTTGTACCGTCACAGCTATGAAGGAATCCTACTTTGTTGCTTGGAACAGTAGGAGTCCACTTGGGTGATCACCCAAGCGCACGATGGTATATGTGACGTCCACTTTAGTGGTATGGCCATCGCAAATCCCATTCTTTGCATGGGCCATTATTGGCCATATTTAGAGAAATATTGTTGTGCATATGTACTATTCTTTGCCTTTATCGTCTTTTCTTCTTATCTAAATTTTTTGACTCCTATGATTGTTTCTATACATATCCATGTTCCTGTCCATATCTACATTCCTATTCCTATTCATACTTATTTCCGGAATGTATGCTCTACACCACTTTGTTGTGTGGTCATCATTATTGCACTTATAACACTTAATGTTATTATTCCATGGAGGTGCAATTCTCCTAGTGAATCCATATCCTCTTCTGTCATGAACCCTGCAATCCATTGCCTTGTGACCAAACTAATTACATGAGTAGCAATACCCATGGAAAAATTATTTGTTCCCATATTTCTATCTTTATTGTGTCCTGCACTATGAAGCCATGTACCCAAACCTATGACATGAAAAGCATCTTCCATTGAAACCTCCTTGTCTTGACCTCATTGGTCTCCTATTCTAATTGTTGTTCCATCTGTATCTTCTTTTTACATTGTTCTTGTCTTTGTTAAACTCTCTATTGTCCAACTCATCCTTAGATGTCTCGCTTTATTTTACATTGTCTTCTTTTGAAGTATCTTCATCTAAAGTTTCTTCTCCTCCAAAACTTGAGGATGATTATCCTTGTTTCTTTTGAGTTTGTTTAAAACCAAGGCTTATTTTATTTTTTGACCTTATTTTTACCTTGACCATCTTATCCACAATATTTGAGCTATTTTTGAATCATTTTATCTTGACCTTGGATTATTCTAAATCTTCTCTTAGTAGTGCCACTTCTTTTGCTAACTTATCACATTCTAATATCTTTACTTCTAACTTATCCTTGAATAATTTTGTCTTAGCCTTTTATTCTTCTAAATCCTCTATGAGAAAACTTCTCTCTTTATCACATTATTGGAATTGAATTTCAAGTTTAGAGTTTTAATTTATTACCTTCTTTATTGTTTCAAGGGCATATATAAGTTCTCCCTTGATATCATAACCACCCTTTTCTAAATATTCCTTTATTTTTTTACCTTTGTCCACTTCTTTATTTTCTATTGGCTTGCATTTTATAGGATAACTTACTTCTTATAATTCCATTAGAATATTTTAATCTATTCCTTCAAATGTATCTTAATATTCATCATCACTAAAACTCTAACCATCCCTTGTACAACTATCTTCAATATGTCCAAAGTTACCACATATAAAACACTTGAGAATGATTGGAGTCCTTTTCTTAACTAGTTTTTTTCTTCAATCATATATAGGACTTCATCTCTATAATTATCTGAAAAACTAGAATCATTATCACTTGAGTACTTACTTGCCTTATATGCATAGTATTTTATCTTTTGCCTTTGAAAAAACTCATTTCCTTGTCTGCTTTGTCCATCCTTGCTTTTCTTCTGGTACCTGTATATTTTTTATTCTTTGTTTTTGTGATCATATTTTTCTTAACCATTGTTGTTCTTGGGTTCTCAAAAATTTGTTGTAAAATGTCCATCATTTCTACAATTGAAAAACTTAACAAATCTTAGATCTTTGGATATTCTATAGTCCTTACCTCTTCTACCATAATTAGCTTTTTCATCATTGGATGACTCATTGCTTGATTTTGACTTCTTACCCTTTGTTTTATTCATTGCTTTGAATCCTACTTCCTTCTGGGTAAAAGGATATTTTGTTCTTATTTCAAATGCTATAAGCATACCAAACAACTTATCTCTGGTCATAGTATCACCATCCATTGACACTTCTATAGCAAAAACCTATTGACTAAATCTTTTTGGAAGAGATCTTAATACTTTATCACAAACATCAGATTCATCAATATTCATTCAAAGTTCTTGCATATCATTAACAACCTCATCAATTCGAATTAGATAAGCAATAATAGTTTCCTCATCATTCATTCTTAATGATTCAATTTGTCCTTTGAGATTTCACATATTTGCTTTCTTGAAACTTTTATCTCCTTCATATATTTTGTAAGTTTTCCCATATTTATTTTGCAGTTTGATAATGCATAACTTTCATAGAATTTGTTCTATGCAAACCTCTCACAAGTGCATTCATTTCTTTTGAATTAAAGTATTGTGGAATCTTACCTTCATCAAATGTATTGTAGTAGATAGTGGTAGAACTCATGTATGGAGTACAATGTAGTTCTTTATCTTATATTAATGGAGTGACCATCACCTCCATACTACATTATATTTTCACCACTTTTTATTTATAGTATGTTTTATTCATATTGGAGAATTACTTTCTTTTATATTTTTTGCATTTTATTAGGACCTATGATATATCTCTCCCACTGTAGATATCCTCAAAATCTAACAGTGGTATCAGATCCAAAATGAATCAAAATAGGAATAGGAAGAGTTACCATTGCTACTATAGACCTATATCTTTGCAAACCAGATCTTTGCATGCTTATATGAGGGTAGTCATCCATATTATCCTGAGGTACCTTAAGTCATATCTTCCCCATAATCAAGTACCCCATTCCTGGTGGATGATTCTACTTATTCCATCCATGAGTGTACCTAATCCTGCATACTAATAATATGTCAACAATACCATGTTCTTCCAAAAATGAAACTAAAAATTACACAACTATCAATTGTTCATTTTCATAAAACTAAGCATCAAAAAATCATTCATCAATACATAGTTTATCATGCCATAAGGGCTAGCAAGAAGGGTGATGACAACATTGAACTTATTTTGTCATATTTCATTATAATAATTTTATTCAAAATTCATATGTACCTAAATATATGACCATCAAGAATTATTTTTAAAATAAAATTATCAAGTCTAGCTTAAAGATATTAAAATATATTTCACACATTTTTGTTTGTAAATACTACTCTAACAATGAAAAGGGAAAAATTAGGTTTAAGTGAAGTGCACATAAATGGGGTGATGTGACATAAATGGGATAAATAAGTCAATTATTAAATAAATATTTGGAGAGAAAAATGCAAGCTAGCTTCTAATGAAATGAGAATTCATACTTTTGAGTCTCATTTAGGTAGAAGGATTGTAATTATAAATATCCATAGTCGTCTCATATCTTATATTAATGTATTTGTCTTTTGCATACATTTTTAACACATGGAGACATGGTAGATAAATGTTTAATTTTTATCTTTTTATTAATATGTCAATTTTGATAATTTTGTTCCATGGCCAACACTTGCATAGAATACATATACATGCATACTATAATTTCAAATATGTTCACAATGGTCATTACAATTAGTTGAAAGAATTGGTACTTGCACACCTAAAATAATAATTGGTTCCAAAATAATTTACATTATGAAACATACATAATACTTCAAGAAGCATATTTATACAATGCTAGTGCTAGCCATTTGAGACATTGTCTATGAGATTGAGATTGAAGTATTTGACTATGCACTTGGCGTCTCTCTCATTCAATATGGGAATATTTTCCAATGAATTTATATAGTTTTTTATGAGGGGTTTTAGACCCCTCATAATAACTGGGGTTTAAACCTTTAACCTCTCAAAGAGAGGCCAAATCCCATACCACTACAATAATCTTGTAGCTATTTCAATATATATTACTTAAATATATTTAGTAAGATACTACAATGATATTACACCTATATAAAAAGAGTCATGTACCATGTTATATGTACTTTCCCAATAGTGTAACTACATAATGGATAAGGAGATTGATGTTGAATTTTATCATAAAACTCTTTAGTATTTTAATACATTTAAACAAAGTTGAATAATTTATGCCATATGAAGTAGATGACCTAGTGGTAGTAGTTCTCATTATGATTAAACACCACATAGGAAAATAGAATAAAATAATTCATTATTTAATTCATTGTCGATCTAAACACTTGTCATATTAATTGATGCTCATGGTCATAACCTCAACAAGTGAAATCATTTTACCTATGCAACTATAACTTTACTTCTATGTGCTAAAAACTTGTGCAAGATAAATCAACATGCATCACCAATGTCTTATATTATAGAAGTACTACTTTAAAGTATCTAATCAATTTAACATCAATAAAATAGTTGCAACATAAAATAAATATTTACTAAGTAGGATTTACTATCCTCACATTGATTAGGATGTAAAGCTCCACATAAAATAATTTTTTTCTTACAACATTTTCAAACCAAAAATAAAAACATGGGCATCTACTCATCAATACTACTTCCTTCGAGGACTCTGAAATCCATCAATATGGTCTTCTCTAAGGTATTCTTGAATTAAGCAATAGAATGATTAGACATTTAATGTGGTTAACAAGTTCTAACTAATTTATATAATGCTCTTCTTCTACAAGCTATTTAAAGTGGCATGTTCCTATAATGGAATTTTATTTGGCTATAATACTTAGTTTAAAGATGATCATTATAGTAGCATGCAAAAAAAGGCATAGATGCTACTTAGTTAATATACATGTTTTTCTACATAAATAGGTTTATTTTAGAAGTTGATTTACAATTATTATTTCCATACACATTCCACACCTTTTGTATTTGTGTTTGTTTCCCTTCACCTAGTCATTTGTTATAAGGTATCATTAGGGTTTTCGGTCACTCAACCGTCTCTAGTTTTCTTTTCGAATTTTTTAGAAAGCTATCATGATTTTTATAAGGTAGAGTCCTACTTTGATTGTACCTTGTATACATCAAAATACCAACATATTCTCACATTAATAAATCCAAGTTTTTCACAAGAAAATATGAAACATATGATGTGGTCCTAGTTACCTTAAGTGAAAAGTTTACCTTGCTCATCCCCATATGCAAATGGTTTACAAATATAGAGAATTTACAAAAGTACAAGCTCCTCCCTACCCTAAGAAAAATCCAATACTCCATGCCAAATCTAGGCAAGTATCCAAAGAGAAAAATAAAAATAAACAGTGGTTTTTGTAGACACCAAAACATCACCAATCTGATTATGTGACTGCAAACACTGATCGCATTGACATGCATAGCCCCCAAGGCAGCCCCCAGAGGTTAAAAAATGGTCCTAACCACTCTCACAATAGTTTTGGAAGGTCTGAGATCAATTTGGCACCTTCAAGAACTTTGCTCAATGCTCATTTCACCCAGGGATGATTTCAAACTGGGATTCGCCTCGCCTAGGGATGAATAGCAGTATTCGCTCTAGGGTGGGGTGAATAGTAGTTTTGACGGAAAAAAAGTTAAATCTTGACAAATGGCAGCTCAGATCCACCACTTAATGCTTCCTTCATCGCATGGGAGTGTGGGTGAGCGTTTTCGAGCATTAGAGGCAGTTGCAAGGGTAGTCATGAATTCCCTAATCAGGGAGGAATCTCCTTCCCCCTGGGAAGGCATGATTGCCAAGTGGCACCTCTGCATGCCCAATTCAAGAGACATCTAGGTCTATAAATTGGTGAGTTTCCTCACCCTAGAATATACAAAGAAGGAGCATTTTTGAGAAATGAATTGCTATCGTTTTACTTCTTGATACACCTTTGTTTGATTTGTGCCTTTCACATCCATGATCTCTTTTAGAGAGGAGGTCAGTGGGTGACCATTGGAAGGTCAAATATTTAGCCTAGAACCTGACATTTTGCCATAGCATACCACCCAATTTGCTGAAAACACTTTACAAGAGATTTTGGACCCATCCCAAGTGGATTGGTGCCGAAATCAAGTCCCAAACGACGGGTGGCCTGCCTTGGGTGCCCCCCCGCACTACTACAAATCTAATCATCCCCTTTAGGAGTGATTAGGAATCTATGGCAGATTTTCCTTCTGTCATTTTATATTGCATTTCATATTATGCTGCTTAGATAGTTTACAATTTCGATTTCATAACATTTTGAGCAAATCTTATCATGTTTCATCATTTTTTCGTCTTTACTAACTTGTAGAGGGCATCATCAAAATACGGGCATTAGAGGCTGAATTCAGGAAATCTGACCATATAGGTCATCCCAAAATACCCCCAATTAGCTAACCCCCACTTTTGTAGGAGATTTGGAGTTGTCTAGATGTGACATTTTGAGCAGTGCTATCTGGTGTTTTGTTGCAGGTCTATTCGTCCTGTCCGAGAGCAAAGTCAAATCTATGAGGAATTTCTTGACTGTTCCATTTGTAGTGTTTTATTTGTGAGGTCTTGATGCCAATATCATATTTTTAGATCATTTGGATATATGTTAGTTATCATTTTATTTATTCTTTGCATGCACTAATTGTAGGCTTGGGGATTGCATGTTTCATCTCATCCGCAGGTGCTAATGACTGTTTCTTGTTTCTTTGAGCACAAGATCTATATGTTAGAGGAGCAACAAGGAATCAAGACTCATCAACACAAGTGACGACGATGTTTTCATTCACCCATATTGCATGTGGGCACGCGAAAGAAGGATGGTTATCCATGGATGTAACCAAGAAACAAATTTAACTCTCCTCACCCCTAAAAAGGGAGGAGGAAAATTGTAACCAAATTACGAAACATATCAATAAAATAAATGTTTGTTTTCCACATTAGCTTTTCATTTGAGTTTCAATTCATTTATGCTTTTCCTATTTCATGCATTTTCAATTCGTAGGACTTAGCGTTAAGTTTAGTTTCATTTTGCATTGTACTTGGAGCTTTTCCCTTTTTTGTTTCCATATCCTCGTGCTTTCAATGGTGATCACGATGGGACTTTGTCCTCTATTTTTTTTTTAGATCATAAATCTGATCAAAACTTGCTTTTTGCTTACAGGTATCATTTTTTTCGAACGTGGGACTGCTATTCGTTCTAGTCTGTGGCGAATACAGAGCTGGAATTTGTATTACCCAGGGACGAATGGGAATGTGCCCCACCCTATGACGAATTCAATTTAGTTATTCATCCCATATAGGGACGAATAGCTCTTTGCATAGTTTTAGGGCAGAAACTCAGAGCCAGCAGATTTGGGCAGAGAAGAGGTAGGGATTTTGAACTTTTCCTGTCATTTTTTGTCTTCAATTTTTTTGTTTTTGGGTTACTTGCTTGCTTAAGGAAAGTTTTATTTTACTGCTTGCTTTTTTCATTTTTGCAAAATAAAAAGAACCCCACACATCACATGGCAAATTAAACACCAAGGAGCTGGTCGTAAAACCCTAGCCCTTGATCAAGACCAACGGTGGATTTCATCACCACCTTGGCTTGAATTTTTGCATCCATTACCCCGATCGCTACTGTTGATAGACATAAATCCTGAAAAAAGCTGACCGAGTGTAGCTGGGGTGATTCCCAACACATGAGGATAAGTCTTCTATGGTAGGTGTCATAAATAGGGTGATTCCCCTTCCGTACCACCTATGTTCCACGTACCATATGCTCTCACGTACCTATAGTTTCCCTCACGTAAGGGCAGGTATATAGAGAGGTTGGTATATCGGCCTGGCAATGGTATATCGAAGGGGCGACCATTTTTGGGATTCATAAGAGCCATCATATTGCATTTAAACGTTCTTTACAAAAACCTTCAAAAACAAAAAAAAAACAAAAACCAAAACACACTAAATCAGGTCTAGAACACACTTTTAATCTTTAAACGAGATAATCATTACTTTGTGTGTGTGTGCTCTTTTCTGTTTAGTGTAGCATAAAAATCATAAAAAGAGATAAAAACCTACATAGCTTGTAGAAAAACACCACCATGATGTACACCCATAGCCAACCCCAATCAAGGGCGAAAGCTGCAAAGAGTGTACAAGGGGGCACAAGTCACCTCCGCTATAGCCCCAAGGACTTGGTCATACTGCCTTGGTGGACTGACCCACAAGAGAGTCCGCATCGTCCCATTTTAGAATGGGTGTAGAAAATGCGAACTAATTGTTTATTGAATTGAGCAATGTTTAAATAGTGTTTACAATGCCGAGAATAGCACACCGACGTAAATTGAACTGTTACAGGAGTGTAACAGTGTAACAGCATGCCTAAATAATTAAATATAGACAAAATAGATTAAGTACGCTAACATCCCCCTTTATTACATTATTTGGGTAATGTAATAACTAATAGCTATACTAACATCCCCTTACATCATTTTGCAATACAAAGTGAGCTGCGAAACAATTCAAATTTGACACGTCCAAGTGCCTTAGTGAAAATGTCCGCAAGTTGAGCATCGGTGGGAATGTGCGAAGCTGAATTCGGTGCTTTGGAACTTCATCTCGAATGAAATGACATTGTGTGTCAATGTGCTTTGTTCTTTCATGATGGACTGGATTCTTGACGAGGTTCAGAACACCCTAATTATCGCAAAACAAGTGTATTGGAGATTTTTATGGATGGCCCATACTTGTCAGAATGTGATGCAACCATATCACTTCGCACACAGCTTCACGTGCGGCACGATACTCTGCCTCTGTTGATGAAATAGCAACCACCGTTGCTTCTTGTCGTGCCAAGAGACAGGACCGGATCCCGGATGAAAAATGTATCCGTAAGTTGAATTGCAATCATCAAATGATCCGACATAGTCGTAGTCCATGTATCCTTGCAAGAAGAATTTGTTGTTCCTCTTGTATTCTAGGCCATATTCCATAGTACCACGGACATAGTGAAGAACACGTTTTGTCGCTTTCCAATGAGTGGTCTTAGGCTCCCGCATGAACCTCGAAAGATAGTTGACAAAGAAATACGAGATCTGGCCTAGTATTGGTCCGATATATGAGACTCCCAATCAACTGTCGATAGAGAGTACCATCTACCTGAGGTGAATCATCATATCGCGATAACTGAAGTCCATTCTCCATCGGAGTTGCCATTGGCTTGCAATCAGTCATGCGATATTTTTCCAGCAATGTCTTGGCATATTTTTTCTAAGACACTTTGATGGAGTGCTCCTTCTGGCTGAATTCTAGACCAAGACAATAATGGAGAAGTCCGAGATCTGTCATCTCAAAAGATTTACACAAGTTTCTTTTGATAGTAGAGATCATAGTTTCTGAACTCCCTGTAATGAGCAGATCATCAACATAGAGTACAAGCAACACTATCTCAGAACCCTATTTCTTGAAATAGAGGTTTGCATCTGACGGACATCTCTTAAATCCATGCTGCATAATGTGATTGTCCATTTTTATATACCAAGCTCGAGGAGATTGTTTCAGACCATATAAGGATTTGACCAATTTGCAAACCTTCTCGCTCTTGGCCTTCCACTTCAAATCCTTCTAGCTGAGTCATGTATACTTCTTCTTGGAGATCACCATTTAGAAAGGCACTTTTGACATCCATCCTGGTGAACTTTCCACCCATATTGTTCTGCCATAGCACACATAACCTGAATTGTGGTCATCCGAGCAGTAGGTGCAAAAGTTTTGTCGTAGTCAATGCCTTCCTTTTGAGCATAGCCCTTTGCAACAAGACGGGACTTATGCTTATCAATTGTTCCATCTGCCTTGTACTTGACTTTATATACCCATTTGCAGCCAATGGGTTTCTTTCCATGTGGCAGATCAACAAGCTTCCAAGTTTTATTTTTCATCAAAGACTCATACTCCGTATCCATAGCGGCCTTCCACTGAGGCTCACTAAGAGCATCTTGCACTGATGCAGGTTCAAGATCGTCTATGGTAGACATGAATGCCCTGTCATCATCAATATCCATATCCTCTACTTCTGTACTTGGAGTTACAAAAAGTTCCTCAAAATATTGACAAAGATCATCAACCTCACCAGTTTCTTTGGCTTATTTTTCCTTTTGAGCCATACTACGTGTACGAGGTCTATCCAAGTTCAAATTGGGAGGAGTGGATAAATTTGCGTCTCTGATTGTATTTGTACACCATTTTGGATTCTTCTTCGGTGGTGTTGAAGAAGATGTAGAAGGACCTCCTGTCTGTGTTGACGAAGGAATATTCTCTTCCTTAGATTCCACAAGATCTAGGTGTACTTTAGATGTGCTCTATGATGTGAAAGCTTCATCAAAGACAACATCTCTCGTTGATATGAATTTTCTTGGTCAAAGGATCTATCAAACGATATCCTTTAGAGTGCTCATCATAACCAAGAAAAATACATCTCAGTTTTTTCTCATCTAGCTTCTTCCTTTTCTCTTTCGGTATGTGCATGAAAGCGTGACATCCGAAAATACGTAGATGAGATATGGAGGGTTTTTGACCACTCCATGCTTCCTGTGGAGTCATTCCTTTTAGGGCCTTTGTGGGTGCCCTATTCAACAGATATACTGCAGCTGGTGACAGCTTTTGCCCAATATTGTTGCCCAAGAGTAGCTCCCGTGAGCATACAACGAACCATTTCCATGATAGAACAGTTCCTTCTCTCATAGCAACTCCATTTTGTCGAGGAGTATAGGTAGTTGTTAACCGTCTCTTGATTCCATGCTTATCTAAGAATGCAAAAAATTCATTAGAGGTAAACTCCCCCCCTCGATCTGAGCGGAGGGTTTTAATAGAATCTCCTGACTCCTCAACGGATTTCTTGAACTGCTAGAAGAATGCGAAAGCTTCAGATTTCAGTTGGAGAAAGAAAACCCACATCTTTCATGAGTAGTCATCTACGAATAACTAAAAGTACCTCTTCCCTCCACAACTTTTGGGTGTGAAAGGACCGCATAGATCGGTGTGAATTAACTCCAGAGGTTTTCGTGCTCTTGTTGAGCTCTTCTCAAATGGTACTCTATGCTGATTTCCTACCAAGCAGTCAAAGCACACTGGCAATGTGGCAGAAAGGGAAGGAATACCATTTACCATCTCATACTTACTGAGCTCAAGTAAGTAGCCGTAACTAAGATGCCCATATCTCTTGTGCCATAGGGAAGTTGCCTCCTTGGTAGAGATAGTCATGGCAACATGTGGAGTAGAGATAGCATCTAGGGCAAATAAGTCGTGCTTATATGAAGTCATTGCAATCGCTTACCCTTCCTGGTAATAGGACAACACTTCTTGCCATTCTCAACATGAAAGTTGACAACCATATTTCTATCCAGGATTTGTGTGACTGACAAACAAATTGTTAGCCAATCCCGAAACATAGAGGACTTTGTCAATCTGACACTTGCCATTAGGAAGAGTGACTGAAACTATACCCTCTCCCTGAACCCTATAGGTTTTATCATCAGTAATGGTGACAGGTTTGCCCTCTTTGGCCACAAATGATTCAAACCACGATCTATCGCCAGTCATATGTTTGCTAGCTCCAGAATCGACATACCAAATAGGATCCCTCTATGTGGAATCTGTGGTAGTCATGAGCACCTTGTGTGCCCATTCAGAATCTGAGTCAGATTCTTCAACAACAACATTCACTTGGGGTTGCTTGTTTTTATTTTGTGGTTTGTTTTGGCCTTTCTACTTGTTCTTATGCCAACACCTGTTGGTATCATGGTTGTCTTTCTCACAGATCTTGCACCACCTCTTCTTCTGTTGAGGTTGTTTGCCTTTCCATTTCGTATCCTATTGAGAATTTCCTCCTTTCTGAAATTTGCCTCCTTTTTTCCCATTACCTTTCTTCCTAGAACCCTGTCTGTTGGTGTATAGGGTTGTATTGGAAGAATCATCCTTGTGAAGTTGGCGTGCCTCCTGTTGTTGAAGCAGATTGACCAACTCGATGTAGGTAATTTGTCGTTGAGACACCCGGATGGAGGTGATCAACATATCAAATGAAGAAGGCAAAGCTCTCATCACAAGTGAAATGAGAAGCTTTTCGTCCACAGTATCTCCCAAAGAATTCAATTTCTCTTTCAATTCAGACACTGCACATAAAGAGTTCAACTGTTTCACCCTGTCTCAAACTCAGGTTATGAAGTTGTTGTTGAAGATGAAGAATGGTGGAATCATTCTTTCCCTCATAGATGGTTCTAAGGGCATCCCATGCCTATTTACCACTTGCTTTGTCAGCTATATGAGGTTGCACTTCATCTGAAACAACAAACAAAATGAGCACCTTTGCTCGACTATCTTTCTTGTCAAAAGTTATCTGATCTGCGGAAGGACCTGTGGATCCTGCTGTTGGTGAAGGCCTAGTTGTTACTCCAGTAAAAATATCCCACAAATCTTCCATTTGGAGAATTGCCTTCATCTTATGTTTCCATGGTGTATAATTTGGACCTTTCAATAACTGATGAGGATCAGTCATCAACTTTGCAACAACGGCCATAGTGAAGGTTCCTTATATCACCAATTGGTCCCCCTTTCGATATACCTTTTGCTAGGCCGTTATACCATACAAAATACCCACCCTTACGTGAGGGAAACTATAGGTATTTAGAAAGATCAACAAAAATCACCCGCCCTTACGTGAGGGAGACTATAGGTGAGTTTTAGAGATCATACGATATGTGGAACATAAGCGGTACTGAAAGGGAATCGCCTTGTTGATGGCACCTACCATAGAAGATTCTTCTCATGCGTGGGGCGTAACTTCCCCTAAACACTATGAAGAATACTTCGTCAGGATTTACGCCTAAACACAAGAACGATTAAGGGTAGTGGATGGAGTAAAAAAATGCAAAAATGGCGTACTTATTCCTCCCCGACGATTTATAGAGAACAAGCTCAGACATCGTTGTTGCAGCTATATTAGGCGATAGATACAGTAGCCCAAAGCACGACAGCTTTACCTATAAGTGTGGGCCAGAGGTACCGTTTTTACCGAACGCTGCGATGCAAATAAATTGCACAGATGGGTTTTTTTAATTATTCCGGGGACTTAGGGAGTGTATTTGATTTTTTTAACTTTTAATGAAGTAGTGCAAAAAATGAAATATGCAACATACAACATAAAAAGTGCCCACAAGAATTAACCCACAAGGTGTCGGTCACAGCCGAAAATGCACCTTTTACAATTCGCCAAATTGCTTTTTTCAGAAAATTACTCACATTCCCCCTTTGATTTTTTGAAAAAATATCCCCCCTTAAAAAAAATCTCTTTAACAAAGCATTTTAATAATTATTATATATTTAAAGTTAAAATAAATAATTTTAATTTATATAGTTTTTAAAACCTTATGAAAAAATAAATTAAAATTAAATTTTAATTTATAAAGTTTTAAAAAACTATAAAAAAATAAATTAAAATTAAAAATTTTAACTAAAAAATAATAATTAAAAAAACCTTTGAAAAAAATTTTTACCTTTGCAAGGGGGGAGTCGGCGGGATTTGAACCCCCGACTGCTGGGTTCCCGGAACCCACCACGCAGCTCACTTGCCAGTGAGCCCGTGGGCTGATCTGGGAGGAGAAAGGGCCCCCTCGTATTTGAGGAGGGTCCTCAGTCTGTTGCCCGAGCGCAGCCTCTGCCACCTCCGCTCGTGCTCTCCTCCTCTCTGCTACCCGTGCCCACTGTGGTTGGCGGTGCTTTTTTTTTTTTTTTTTTTAAATCGCGCTGTCGCTGCCTGCATTCCCCATCCACGTCGCTACCTGCGTTCCCCGTCCGCGTCACTGACTGCGTTTTGTTTTTTTTTTTTTTTTTTTTTTTTTTAAATTCGTTTAAAAAAAAATTTGCGGTCGCGTGTTTCGCGCTGCGCACGAGGGGGGGAAATTTCCGCTCAACGGGGGGGGAATGGGGGGGCGTGGACGCTTGCGCTCCACGTCCGCAGTGCCTCCCCGTCCACTCAATGGGGGGGCGTTCAGGGACGTCTCGCGCACGCGCGGGATGACGCCCTCCTCCAACGGGGGGGGACGACGTTGCGTCCTCCTCCTCGGATGTCGCAGCCCTGGGCGCGCTGCGTCCTGCTTCCATCTAGCTGCTGTGTCTACCGCGTACGTTGCAGCACTGCGTCCTACGACCGTTTTTTTTTTTTTTTTTCTTCGTTGCAGGTATAAATCGCGTAGCGATTTTTTTTTTTTTTTTTTTTAAAACACCTGCACGTCGCGCGATTGCGCACGGCGTGAAAAGAAAATTGCCTCCCCAGCAACAGCAGAAAAAAAAAATTGCATCCTCCTCCAACATCAGCTTCTCACGCTTCTCTGCTACGATCTAGCTCTAATGCCATGTAGAAAATGCGAACTAATTGTTTATTGAATTGAGCAATGTTAAAATAGTGTTTACAATGCCGGGAATAGCACACCGGCATAAACTAAACTGTTACAGGAGTTGTAACACTGTAACAGCATGCCTAAATAATTAAATATAGACAAAATAGATTAAGTACGCTAACAATGGGACTATAGAGGCACCCCTTTGAGGGACACACCCATTCATCATAGCCCCTTTCAAGAGGAGTCCTTACACGTGGCGCTCAACATAGACAAGAAGGCTCCCTTAGAAGCTCGATATGAGTGGCCACCACATGATGAAGTGCTAGAGCAGCATAGGGTCCATGAGGAGAGGCCACTTGATTATGGCATCCCTCCTTTACCCCCTATAACTGTTAGAGCTAATAGAGAAAACCCAGAGCGCAGGGCTCTTCAACCAGTGCAAGCCAACTCTGCCCACCCCTTTCACACATATGAAAGGTAGCACAATGAAGACCATTACATTACTCAAGAGCAATGTACAATGTGGGGCCATGTGCTTTCACACCCGCTATATACCATGATCACCTACTGAGGCCAAAGCCTCGGGTAAATGTCGCCAACCTCGACAGAGGGAAGCAAACTATTGAGGTCTCAGATCATCGTGACCGAGGTAAGTGCATAGGAGAGGCATCCAAGCCTCCTAGGCTCAAGACGACAGAAAAAATTGACCTGGTAGTCACCATACATGTTGCCCGCCAAGCGCAGATCACACGGCTTGAGCAATACCAACAATAGCTAGAGCATCTATATCGCCTTAGCAAAGAGTGCATTCGATGCAAAAAATATGAGCTGCTCCATAACCCGATGCCTGAGAGGGTTCCAACCCCTCGCACCCAAAGAGTGGAACCATATTTGGTGCGCAACCCCTTAGTGTGAGATAGGTCTCCATGACCTTACCAAATGCTGCCTCTGAGACCTCCTAGACCTGAGCGGGAGGCCACTCCCCGAAACAACGATGGGTACCCTCCGCGAGGACCCACCCAGGGTCATAGGTCTTGTCTAAAGACTCCTCAAGAAGCTTATGATGAGTATGAGCAAGAAGAAGAGCGGGCCGAAATGCCCTACCAAGGCGAAGGGGTTGCTATTCGGCCACCCCTCTATAGGCCTCAAGTCTCCCACAACCCACAATAGGAGCAAACTAAGGAGGAAGAGATTAAATCTTCAAATGCATATAAAGTGCTGTTAGAGCATCTAGAGTCTATGGAAACCAAAACTTTTGGTCCCCAAAATCCCACTTTACGCAAGCTCTGCAGTCATCCTGTGCATCTGTTAGTGCCAATGCATCCTTACCCTGAACACTTTATGATGCCTCAGTTGGCAACCTTTAGAGGTGAGAAAGATCCTCAGGAGCATGTGATGAGATTCCTGAGCCAATGCTTTGGCATTCAGGACAATGATGCTTTGTTATTAAGAACATTTATAACCACATTCGCAAGCCCTGCCTCATATTGGTTTACTCAATTACCAAAGCACAACATTAACACCTTAGATCAGTTAGTGGATGCGTTCCTCGAATGCTTCGCCTTCAACACCAATAAGAAGGCATCACTAAGTGACTTAGCCAGCCTCAGGCAGTATGAGGAAGAAACCATGGTGGCCTATGGTAATCGATGGAGGACTTTGCTTTCAAAGCTGCCCTACCGCCCTCCTATGTCCAACCTCGCTCAAATGTTCTCAAAGAGCTATTTGAGATCGATCTTTGTGCTATTGCAGTTGTAGCAATATGCCACCTTAGAAGAAGCTCTAGCGCAAGCCAAGATCATTGAAGAGATCAAGATACAGGATGGCGAAAGCCAAACCTAAGAAAAAAGAGTGGACTAAGAACACTAAAATAGGGACCACACAACAAAAACTCGTTGTGATCAATCAAGTTGCTATCAATGTCCCTAAGCCTACATAAGCAACACAACCCCAAAAGGCTAACTATCATGTGGTGCCTCCTAACAACTATGATAGGGAAAACCTGAGGCAAGAACAGAATCAGCAGCATCGCCCTATGTGACAATACACACCCTACATAGAGTCCAGGGAATCCCTGTTTAACCACTTGTTAGCAAAAAATTTGATCAACCTGCCAGAGATTCAAACCATAGAACCCAACGCTCACAATCCCAAAAGGTATAGGGAGGACTTGTACTATAGGTTCCATAGGTGGCAGGGACATGACTTAAATTCCTGCTGGAAGTTTAAGGGCTTGGTGCAAGACTTAATTGATAACAAGACACTAGCGGTGGATAATCCCGTGGCACCAAGCAATCAACAAATGGAGGTCTTTAAAGACCCCTTGCCTTCTCATGCTCTGTCGGAAAATACCCTACAAGTTAATGAGGTCACACAGAACTGCCCCATGCAGGGGTATGTAGGGATGATTATTATAGTGACTCGAAATAGGAGGTACCCGAGCATAAATGCTCCTACGGTAACTGCATGAGAGGTGCCAACAACATTACAACCACAACAACACCTTGCACAACCTCCTCCGCCTAGACCAGTGGCCACACTTTGGACCAAACTCACTCAGAGTTTGAGGACCACCTTGGCTAGGCTCTCCATATATGAGCTCATACAACAATCAACGCCCCATCGAGAGGCTCTAATGGAGATATTGAAAGCCATCGAGTTGCAACCCCACAAAAAAAATTCTTTCAACAACTTCGTGGGACATGTTAAATGATGCACTAAGCCAGTCATCACATTTTGAGAAGACGAAGTGAAATTAGTGGCTGATGACATGGCGGATCCACCCCTACACATTATCGTGTGGGTCAACAGAATCCCATATAAGAGGGTGTTGATAGACACTCGCTTGTCCACTAATATCATCACAACCACGACCTTAAAACATTTGAAGTTGCCCGCATCTCACATCACAGCTTCCACCTACACTCTACGAGCATTCAATGATGCAATATGCTTGAAAGTTGGCACAATAGTCCTACCCATCCAAGTGGGACAAAAGACTATACCTACATTGTGCCACATCTTGGAAGGTGAAATGGCCTACAACATCTCGTTCGGTTGATGATGGATCAGGGACATGAAGTGTGTCCCTTCGATAGCTCACTAGTGCTTAAAGTATACATTTGAAGAGGAGGTGCATGTAGTCTCAGTGGACTTAGAACCCTTCAAGTATTGTAATGCGGTGTAGCTGATGCCACAATCAACCCCGCCATCAATGCATTTGGATTTCTAATTGAATCCATCTAAACAAGGTCTGATTCCACAAGCATTCCCATTAGCAAGTTCTTCAAAACCCCAGTCGGGTCCATCTTCATCGTTTGGTCCTCCACCAATGACACCACCTATGGGGGCCAAACAGAAGGACAAAGGGAAGAAACATCTTGAAGAGGCACAACTTCTGGAAGAGACACTGCCATCAGTATCAACTATCTCTACTAAGGAGATGCCTAGCCGAATGGAAGTTGAGACTCCTAGTTCACCCGACATGGAGTGGACTCAGAGAGAACTTTCATTCCCTCCCCCTCAATCGCCAACAATCACCATTGAAATGTCCAATACATGCCTGGGGGAGTATGTGGTGCAGAATATTGTAGCAACACCTGCACTGGAGTCCATGCAAGACATGGGGAGACCTCGCCTCCCCATCGACACTATTGTCCCCCTAGGCTACCCGTCGAACCAGATAAACTTTGTGTATGGGGGCCTTGATCATGGCATTGCACCATGCATGCAAGAGGATGAAGATGAATAGCATTTTGCTAAAAATATCAACTATTTGTCTAACCCAAAATTTGCTTTGAGATACCTTGGCCAATGCAATTGGCATGGATATGGGTTAGGCAGATATGAGCAAGGGGTACATGTTCTTTGCCAACAAAGTTACCAAATGCCATATGACAAGTCAGGAGTAGGGTTCAACCACCCCCTACCCTTGGACATCTTGGTGGAGACCATGCAAGGCCTAGGGATAGGCAACAAGGGGGGATTGGCATCATATCCATATGCTAACCCTAACATGACATATACATTGAGGGATTATCTCCCATTAATGGCAATCAACCTTGTTGACCCTGTCAATCCCTTCCCTTCGCTCGAGAGAGGAGAAATCTCAAGAGCTCAATTTCAAGGAGGGTCTGGACAATGTCAAGAAGGGTCCCTAGAGGATGAATCATAGTATGACCCATTTGAATCAAATAGTGATCACTCATAAGTGATCTCCATGGATTATTATCAAGAAAACCTCTTGACAATGTTCCCTTTAGATGCTCCAATTGAGCAAGCACCACTCCAAGATAATCAGGACCCACCACAGAAAGCGGAACAACCCCAATAGGGCTAGATCAATTTGCTCAAGCAAGATGAGCCTCTAATGTTGCAAACAATTGTTGGAGCCAATGAAGGCTTTTGGATCTCCGACAGTGATTATGAAGATGAAACTGAGATGGCCTATCTCAATCATATGCGACAACAACAATACCCCTTGGATATTAACGACATATTTGAATAGCTAAACATAATGCCAGGGCATGAGTGGTACATAGACCCAGTGCTGTGGGAACAAGTGTTGAATCTGCCACTTTGGGCATATAGAGAACATCTTCCACCCAGAGACCCTATAATGATATCAGTGCCAAGGGTAGACCCTGTCCTCCTATCCGCACATAGGGTCGATCCATTCATGCCAATACCTCTAGAGCCAGACCCGAAGCATAGAGAACATCTGGAATGTTTGAGTCACCACACCCATGGTAATGGAGACCAAAATCATTTCATCAACATGATTTCCATTTATTTAATCGCCCCCATACACAATTCTACCGGTCCAGCACAGTCATTGTATCTAGACATAGATGCCATAGACTGGGATTGCGTCAATTCACCACCATCCCCATTCAAGTACTAGCCTTTCAGTGAAATGCTTCATTTTACCCCTGGGCCAATTTAGGATATCCTCCATGCTGAAGAGGGACCTGATGTTCCTAACGATGATTTAAACTTGGCAAATGATATCCACTTGATCCCAACTCCACACCAGTTGGAGGATAGATCCCACATGTCGATCGAGAAGATGACTGACATAGACATCGGCTCTGATCCAATGAATCTATAGATCATGAAGCTAAGAGTAAGTCTATCCCCCTAAGAGAAATTCGACTACATTGCCCTTCTCAAAGAGAAGAAGGAGGTTTTTGCATGGTCATACAGAGACATGTCGGGACTAGATCCGTAGCTAGTCACGCATAACCTAATGCTTGATCCGACAATCAAGCCAGTTAAGAAAAAACTACGTAAGATGCACCCAACAGTGGCCTTAATGGTCAAAGACGAATTTCAAAAGCTATTGGATGCACAGTTTATCATCTGCATGGATTATCTGCCATGGCTGTCCAACATGGGGCCCGTCAAGAAGCCTAATGGGAGGATTCACATATGCACTAATTTTTGAGATCTAAACAAAGCGAGTCCTAAGGATGATTTCCCCTTGCTGAGCATTGACACATTGGTAGACGCTACAACGAGCCATGAAATGCTTTCCCTCATGGATGATTTTTTAGGATACAATCAGATTTGTATCAATCTCGTGGACCAGCTAAAAACAACATTCACAATGCCTTGGGGGACATTTTGTTACAAGGTCATGCCCTTTGGCCTTAAAAACGTTGGCGCCACCTACCAATGCGCCATGACATACATCTTCCATGATTACATGCACAAGACTTTGGAAGATTACATGGATGATTTGTTAGCCAAATCTCTTTTGCTCTCGGATCATCTCGGTGACTTAAGCAAGATGTTCGATCGCCTCATGGAGCATAAAGTCATACTGAATCCCAAGAAGTGCGTATTTGGTGTCACATCTAGAAAACTCTTGGGTTTCATAGTCTCAAAACGAGGCATTGAGATGGACCCAAACAAAGTAAAAGCAATCCTTGAAATTCTTCCCCCAACTACCATCAAGCAGCTCAGAAGCCTATAGGGAAAGGTCATGTCAATCAAGCACTTCATAGCGCAACTATCTAACGAGTGCCGACCCATGAAAAAATTATTGCACAAAGGGGTAGCATTTCACTAGGATGATGAGTGTCAGTCAGCCTTTGATGACATTAAGCAATACTTGGCTTCACCACCAGTATTGGCACCACCTAGACCATGAGTGTCATTCTACTTATACATCTTAGCTACTGAGGAGGCACTGGGCACCATGTTAGCCCAAAAGAATGAACTTCACAAAGAACGGGCTATTTACTATCTTAGTCACACCATGGTCAGTTATGAACTTAACTATGCATACGTTGAGAAACTCTACTTGGCAGTGGTGTTTGCTACCAAAAAGTTGTGCCATTACATTCTGAGCAACAAGACGTATGTTGTGTCTAAGGAGAATCCATTGCGATACATGATGATTCGTACCTATCATAGTAGTCGCATGGCAAAATGGATCATGTTGTTGATGGAATTTGACATAGATTTTATTGGACAGAAATCCATAAAAGGTTAGGTCATAGCCGATCAACTACCAGAGGCTCCTATCGAAGATGATTAGCCTCTGACCATAGAACTACCCAATGATGGGGTCTTCCATGTCTTAGAATTGCTAGATTTCGATGAGCCTAAGTCGTAGGCTGACATAACCCTATTTTTTGATGGTTCTAAATGTGAGAAAGGTGGTGGCACGGGAATAGTATTCTTCACACTACAAGGTGCTCCAATGCCTCTACCATTTAAATTAGACTTCCCGTGCACCAACAATAATACTGAGTATGAAGCCTTGCTCATAGGTCTTCTAACAGCAATCACCATGAACATTAAATGATTGAATATCTTCGGTTATTCGCTGTTAATCGTCAACCATGTCAAAGGGGTATTCCAATGTAAATGCCCAGTTCTGTAGGCCTACAAAGCCCTTGTGGACAAATTCCTGGCACAACTTGAATGGTATGACATCGAGGTGCTCCCTCTGTCATTGAATTGTTTTGTAGACACTATGGCCTCTTTGGGGTCTCTAATCTCGCAAGACATTTTTGGTGATATGACCACCATTCAAGTCAAAACACTATCGCAATCAGCGATGGAGCGAGCAAGCTCTAAATTAATGCTAGGAATCCACATGATCTACATTGAACCACCTCAGGATAGATTCTCTTAAATCCATGATCGTCTGAATCATGCCAACTGGGGGTCCTTATTCTCCCCTACTCCCCTTAATAGCGACACAACACTATTCTTACAAGTTCTTTCCTGCTCAACTTTTGCTAGGGATGAACTTCAAGAGGGATTGGTTGTTCATGTCGTCGAGGCCTATGATCGGCAGGATTGGTATTTGCCAATAAGGGACTATCTCAAGTTAGGTAACCTCCCACTTAGATTGATGCATGCTACAAAATGAGCATTCAAGAAGAAAGCGATAAAGTATGTCTTGTTAGGAGACATTTTGTACCATCACAGCTACGAAGGAATCCTACTTCGTTGCTTGGAACAGTAGGAGTCCACTTGGGTGATCGCTCAAGCGCACGATGTGCGGCGACCACTTTAGTGGTATGGCCATCGCAAAGCGCATTCTCTGCATGGGCCATTATTGGCTATATTTAGAGCAATATTGTTATGCATAGGTACTATTCTTTACCTTTATCCTCTTTTCTTCTTATCTAAATTTTTTGACTCCTATGATTGTTTCTATACATATCCATGTTCCTGTCCATATCTACATTCCTATTCCTATTCATACTTATTTTTGGAATGTATGCTCTACACCACTTTGTTGTGTGGTCATCATTATTGCACTTATAACACTTAATGTTATTATTCCATGGAGGTGCAATTCTCCTAGTGAAGCCATATCCTCTTCTGTCATGAACCCTGCAATCCATTGCCTTGTGACCAAACTGATTACATGAGTAGCAATACCCATGGAAAAATTATTTGTTCCCATATTTCTATCTTTATTATGTCCTGCACTATGAAGCCATGTACCCAAACCTGTGACATGAAAAGCATCTTCCATTGAAGCCTCCTTGTCTTGACCTCATTGGTCTCCTATTCTAATTGATGTTCCATATGTATCTTCTTTTTACATTGTTCTTGTCTTTGTTAAACTCTCTATTGTCCAACTCATCCTCAGATGTCTCACTTTATTTTACATTCTCTTCTTTTGAAGTATCCTCATCTAAAGTTTCTTCTCCTCCAAAACTTGAGGATGATTATCCTTCTTGTTTCTTTTGAGTTTGTTTAAAACCAAGGCTTATTTTATTTTTTGACCTTATTTTTACCTTGACCATCTTATCCACAATATTTGAGCTATTTTTGAATCCTTTTATCTTGACCTTGGAGTATTCTAAATATTCTCTTAGTAGTGCCACTTCTTTTTCTAACTTATCACATTCTAATATCTTTACTTCTAACTTATCCTTGAATAATTTTGTCTTAGCCTTTTATTTTTCTAAATCCTCTATGAGAAAACTTCTCTATTTATCACATTATTGGAACTGAATTTCAAGTTTAGAGTTTTCATTTATTACCTTATTTATTGTTTCAAGGGCATATATAAGTTCTCCCTTGATATCATAACCACCCTTTTCTGAATATTCCTTTATTTTTTTACCTTTGTCCACTTCTTTATTTTCTATTGGCTTGTATTTTATAGGATAACTTACTTCTTCTTATAATTCCATTAAAATATTTTAATCTATTCCTTCAAGTGTATCTTAATATTCATCATCACTAAAACTCTAACCATCCCTTGTACAACTATCTTCAATATGTCCAAAGTTACCACATATAAAACACTTGATAATGATTGGAGTCCTTTTCTTAATTGGTTTTTTTCTTCAATCATAAATAGGACTTCATCTCTATCATTATCTGAAAAACTAGAATCAATATCACTTGAGTACTTACTTGCCTTATATGCATAGTATTTTATCTTTTGCATTTGAAAAAACTCATTTCCTTGTCTGCTTTGTCCATCCTTGCTTTTCTTCTGGTACCTGTATATTTCTAATTCTTTGTTTTTGTGATCATATTTTTCTTAACCATTGTTGTTCTTGGGTTCTCGAAAATTTGTTGTAAAATGTCCATCATTTCTACAATTGAAACACTTAACAAATCTTAGATCTTTGGATATTCTATAGTCCTTACCTCTTCTACCATAATTAGCTTTTTCATCATTGGATGACTCATTGCTTGGTTTTGACTTCTTACCCTTTGTTTTATTGATTGCTTTGAATACCACTTCCTTCTAGATAAAAGGATATTTTGTTCTTATTTCAAATGCTATGAGCATACCAAGCAACTTATCTCTGGTCAGAGTATCACCATCCATTGACACTTCTATAGCAAAAACCTATTGACTAAATCTTTTTGGAAGAGATCTTAATACTTTATCACAAACATCAGATTCATCAATATTCATTCAAAGTTCTTGCATATCATTAACAACCTCATCAATTCGAATTAGATAAACACTAATAGTTTCCTCATCATTCATTCTTAATGATTCAATTTGTCCTTTGAGATTTCACATATTTGCTTTCTTGAAACTTTTATCTCCTTCATATATTTTGTAAGTTTTCCCATATTTATTTTGCAGTTTGATAATGCATAACTTTCATAGAATTTGTTCTATGCAAACCTCTCACAAGTGCATTCATTGCTTTTGAATTAAAGTATTGTGGAATCTTACCTTCATCAAATGTATTGTAGTAGATAGTGGTAGAACTCATGTATGGAGTACAATGTAGTTCTTTATCTTATATTAATGGAGTGACCATCACCTCCATACTACATTATATTTTCACCACTTTTTATTTATAGTATGTTTTATTCATAATGGAGAATTACTTTCTTTTATATTTTTTGCATTTTATTAGGACCTGTGATATATCTCTCCCACTGTAGATATCCTCAAAATCTAACAGTGGTATCAGATCCAAAATGAATCAAAATAGGAATAGGGAGAGTTACCATTGCTACTATTGACCTACATTTTTGCAAACCAGATCTTTGCATGCTTATATGAGGGTAGTCATCCATATTATCCTGAGGTACCTTAAGTCATATCTTCCCCATAATCAAGTACCCCATTCCTGGTGGATGATTCTACTTATTCCATCCATGAGTGTACCTAATCCTGCATACTAATAATATGTCAAAAATACCATGTTCTTCCAAAAATGAAACTAAAAATTACACAACTATCAATTGTTCATTTTCATAAAACTAAGCATCAAAAAATCATTCATCAATACATAGTTTATCATGCCATAAGGGCTATCAAGAAGGGTGATGACAACATTGAACTTATTTTTTCATATTTCATTATAATAATTTTATTCAAAATTCATATGTACCTAAATATATGACCATCAAGAATTATTTTTAAAATAAAATTATCAAGTCTAGCTTAAAGATATTAAAATATATTTCACACATTTTTGTTTGTAAATACTATTCTAACAATGAAAAGGGAAAAATTAGGTTTAAGTGAAGTGCACATAAATGGGGTGATGTGACATAAATGGGATAAATAAGTCAATTATTAAATAAATATTTGGAGAGAAAAATGCAAGCTAGCTTCTAATGAAATGAGAATTCATACTTTTGAGTCTCATTTAGGTAGAAGGATTGTAATTATAAATATCCATAGTACTCTCATATCTTATATTAATGTATTTTTCTTTTGCATACATTTTTAACACATGGAGACATGGTAGATAAATGTTTAATTTTTATCTTTTTATTAATATGTCAATTTTGATAAGTTTGTTCCATGGCCAACACTTGCATAGAATACATATACATGCATACTATAATTTCAAATATGTTCACAATGGTCATTACAATTAGTTGAAAGAATTGGTACTTGCACACCTAAAATAATAATTGGTTCCAAAATAATTTACATTATGAAACATACATAATACTTCAAGAAGCATATTTATCCAATGCTAGTGATAGCCATTTGAGACATTGTCTATGAGATTGAGATTGAAGTATTTGACTATGCACTTGGCGTCTCTCTCATTCAATATGGGAATATTTTCCAATGAATTTATATAGTTTTTTATGAGGGGTTTTAGACCCCTCATAATAACTGGGGTTTAAACCTTTAACCTCTCAAAGAGAGGCCAAATCCCATACCACTGCAATAATCTTGTAGCTATTTCAATATATATTACTTAAATATATTTAGTAAGATACTACACCTATATAAAAAGAGTCATGTACCATGTTATATGTACTTTCCCAATAGTGTAACTACATAATGGATAAGTAGAATGATGTTGAATTTTATCATAAAACTCTTTAGTATTTTAATACATTTAAACAAAGTTGAATAATTTATGCCATATGAAGTAGATGACCTAGTGGTAGTAGTTCTCATTATGATTAAACACCACATAGGAAAATAGAATAAAATAATTAATTATTTAATTCATTGTCGATCTAAACACTTGTGATATTAATTGATGCTCATGGTCATAACCTCAACAAGTGAAATCATTTTACCTATACAACTATAACTTTACTTCTATGTGCTAAAAACTTGTGCAAGATAAATCAACATGCATCACCAATGTCTTATATTATAGAAGTACTACTTTAAAGTATCTAATCAATTTAACATCAATAAAATAGTTGCAACATAAAATAAATATTTACTAAGTAGGATTTACTATCCTCACATTGATTAGGATGTAGAGCTCCACATAAAATAAATTTTTTCTTACAACATTTTCAAACCAAAAATAAAAACATGGGCATCTACTCATCAATACTACTTCCTTCGAGGACTCCGAAATCCATCAATATGGTCTTCTCTAAGGTATTCTTGAATTAAGCAATAGAATCATTATACATTTAATGTGGTTAAAAAGTTCTAACTAATTTATATAATGCTCTTCTTCTACAAGCTATTTAAAGTGGCATGTTCCTATAATGGAATTTTATTTGGCTATAATACTTAGTTTAAAGATGATCATTATAGTAGCATGCAAAAAAAGGCATAGATGCTACTTAGTTAATATACATGTTTTTCTACATAAATAGGTTTATTTTAGAAGTTAATTTACAATTATTATTTCCATACACATTCCACACCTTTTGTTTTTGTGTTTGTTTCCCTTCACCTAGTCATTTGTTATAAGGTATCATTAGGGTTTTCGGTCACTCAACCGTCTCTAGTTTTCTTTTCAATTTTTTTAGAAAGCTATCATGATTTTTATAAGGTAGAGTCCTACTTTGATTGTACCTTGTATACATCAAAATACCAACATATTCTCACATTAATAAATCCAAGTTTTTCACAAGAAAATATGAAACATATGATGTGGTCCTAGTTACCTTAAGTGAAAAGTTTACCTTGCTCATCCCCATATGCAAATGGTTTACAAATATAGATAATTTACAAAAGGACAAGCTCCTCCCTACCCTAAGACAAATCCAATACTCCATGCCAAATCTAGGCAAGTATCCAAAGAGAAAAATAAAAATAAATAGTGGTTTTTGTAGACACCAAAACAACACCAGTCTGATTATGTGACTACAAAAACTGATCGCATTGACACGCACAACCCCCAAGGTAGCCCCCAGAGGTTAAACAATGGTCCTAACCACTCTCACAATAGTTTTGGAAGGTCAGAGATCAATTTGGCACCTTCAGGAACTTTGCTCAATACTCGTTTCACCCAGGGACAATTTCAAACTGGGATTCACCTCACCCAGGGACGAATAGCAGTATTCGCTCTAGGGTGGGGCGAATAGTAGGTTTGACGGGAAAAAAGTTAAATCTTGACAAATGGCAGCTCAGATCCACCACTTAACGCTTCCTTCATCGCATGGGAGTGTGGGTGAGCGTTTTCAAGCATTAGAGGCAGTTGCAAGGGCAGTCATGAAGTCCCTAATCAGGGAGGAATCTCCTTCCCCCTGGGAAGGCATGATTGCGAAGTGGCACCTCTGCATGCCCAATTCAAGAGACATACAGGTCTATAAATTGGTGAGTTTCCTCACCCTAGAATATACAGAGAAGGAACATTTTTGAGAAATGAAGTGATGTCGTTTTACTTCCTCATACGCCTTTGTTTGATTTGTGCCTTTCACATCCATGATCTCTTTTAGAGAGGAGGTCAGTGGGTGACCATTGGAAGGTCAAATATTGAGCCTAGAACCTGACATTTTTCCATAGCATACCACCCAATTTGCTGACAACACTTTACAAGATATTTTGGACCCATCCCAAGTGGATTGGTGCTGAAATTAGGCCCCAAACGATGGGTGGCCTGCCCCGGGCGCCCCCCCGCACTACTGCAAATCTAATCGTCCCATTTAGGAGTGATTAGGAATCTATGGCAGATTTTCCTTCTGTCATTTTATTTTGCATTTCATATTATGCTGCTTAGATAGTTTGCAATTTCGATTTCATAACATTTTGAGCAAATCTTATCATGTTTCATCATTTTTTTGTCTTTACTAACTTGCAGAGGGCATCATCAAAATACGGGCATTAGAGGCTGAATTCAGGAAATCTGACCATCTGGGTCATCCCAAAATACCCCCAATTAGCTAACCCCCCACTTTTGTAGGAGATTTGGAGTTGTCTAGATGTGACATTTTTAGCGATGCTATCTGGTGTTTTGTTGCAGGTCTATTCGTCCTGTCCTAGAGCGAAGTCAAATCTATGAGGAATTTCCCGACTGTTCCATTTGCAGTGTTTTCTTTTCGAGGTCTTAATGCCAGTATCAAATTTTTAGATCATTTGGATATATGTTAGTTATCATTTTATTTATTCTTTGCATGCACTAATTATAGGCTTGAGGATTGCATGTTTCATCTCATCCGGAGGTGCTACTAACTATTTCTTGTTTCTTTGAGCACAAGATCTAGACATTAGAGGAGCAACAAGAAGTCAAGACTCATCAACACAAGTGACGACGATGTTTTGGTTCACCCATATTACATGTGGGCACGCGGAAGAAGTATGGTTATCCATGGATGTAACCAAGAAACAAATTTAACTCTCCTCACCCCTAAAAAGGGAGGAGGAAAATTGTAACCAAATTACGAAACATATCAATAAAATAAAGGGCTGTTTTCCACATTAGCTTTTCATTTGTGTTTCAATTCGTTTATGCTTTTCCTATTTCATGCATTTTCAATTCGTAGGACTTAGCGTTAAGTTTAGTTTCATTTTGCATTGTACTTGGAGATTTTCCCTTTTTTGTTTCCATATCCTGGTGCTTTCAATGGTGATCACGGTGGGACTCTGTCCTCTATTTTTTTTTTAGATCAGAAATCTGATCAAAACTTGCTTTTTTCTTGCAGGTATCATTTTTTTTGAACGTGGGACTGCTGTTCGTTCCAGTCTGTGGCGAATATAGAGCTGGAATTCGTCTTACCCAGGGACGAATGGGAATGTGCCCCACCCTATGATGAATTCAGTTTAGTCATTCATCCCATATAGGGACGAATAGCTCTCTACATAGTTTCAGGGCAGAAACTCAGAGCCGACAGATTTGGGCAGAGAAGAGGTAGGGATTCTAAACTTTTCCTATCATTTTTTGTCTTCAAATTTTTTGTTTTTGGGTTACTTGCTTGCTTAAGGAAAGTTTTATTTTATTGCTTGCTTTTTTCCTTTTTGCAAAATAAAAAGAACCCCACACATCACATGGCAAATTAAACACCAAGGAGCTGGTCGTAAAACCCTAGCCCTTGATCAAGACCAATAGTGGATTTCATCGCCACCTTGGCTTGAATTTTTGCATCCATTACCCCGATCGCTACTGTTGCTAGATATAAATCCTGATGAAAGTTGACCGAGTGTAGCTGGGGTGATTCCCAACACATGAGGATAAGTCTTCTATTGTAGGTGTCATAAACAAGGTGATTCCCCTTCCGTACCACCTATGTTCCATGTACCATATGCTCTCACGTACCTATAGTTTCCCTCACGTAAGGGCGGGTATATAAAGAGGTTGGTATATCGGCCTGGCAATGGTATATCGAAGGGGTGACCATTTTTGGGAGTCATAAGAGCCATCATATTGCATTTAAATGTTCTTTACAAAAACCTTCAAAAACAAAAAAAAAACAAAAACCAAAACACACTAAACCAAGTCTAGGACACACTTTTAATCTTTAAACGAGATAATCATTGCTTTGTGTGTGTGTGCTCTTTTCTGTTTAGTGTAGTATAAAAATCATAAAAAGAGATAAAAACCTACATAGCTTGTAGAAAAACACCACCATGATGTATACCCGTAGCCAACCCCAATCAAGGGCGGAAGCTGCGAAGAGTGTACAAGGGGGCACAAGTCACCTCCGCTATAGCCCCGTATCGCTCCATATTTTTTGCATCCCTACCTTCAGGCTATTGGATCCGCGCCCGGAAGGAGGATGGGAAAAGGATGTCGCGGTACCTCGGACTGAGAGGACTTTGCGAAGGTCCCGCCTCTCAAGGGAGGTGTATTTTGATGATTTTTCGACGGATGGTGGGTTCACCAGGAAACATTTAACGGCAGTTTCCACGCCTAGGTTTTGGAATGTGTTTAAATGTGTTCATTTTTAACCTTAAGCATTCATATCCTAGGTTTGGCCGAATGTATCTAGATTACTCTATATGAAAATGCAAGTTCAATGAATACAGAAAATAAATTTAAAGACAGAAAAATAGAGAGATTACAGAATACAAATGAGGAATACCTGATCCGGATGTCTGAAGAAGATTCTGATGTTGAAGCAGTCTGGATCGTCTGAGATTCGACGAGATCGTCTCGCAATCGTACAAGATCGTTCGAGATCCGACGAATTCGTCAGACGAATTTGTCGAGACCTGCAAAACCAGAAACAGATGCAAAATACAAAAGGTACTACAGTGCTAACAGAGGGAAATGATATAAAATGGCAGCAATGTTATCAAACTGAAACTTAAACACAGAGACATAAATGAATCGTGCTAATTAGATAATAATTAGGATTTAATTATGCACTTAATCGAAATGGGTGAACTCCAAATGCAAAATGACATAAAACACTGAATAGACTATTTAATTTGCAGAATAAAATGACAGAGAAAAGGTTGAGAAATGCAAACTTCAGGCACTGATTGCCTTAATACGGACTGCAGTCGAGATCGTCTCGCATCAGTACGAAATCGCCTCGAATTCGACAAGTTCGCCTCCGATTCGAACAGGTTCGTCGACGACGATAGGTGCTGGCTCCGGCTGAAAAATAGTGATGTACCTACAATAAAATTGGTATGGGACCAGTGCAAATGGAAAATAGGGATGTTTTAACGTGAATGGAGTTAACTTGCAGATAATTTTCAGCCAGGGGTTGGGAAGGGAAAATCCTAGAGACTAAATAGGCTTAGGGGAGTAGTTAGGAGGTTGGAGATCATCCCAATTTGGGAGATCTCCAACGGGGGGAGGGTCCCAACGGTGCAGACACGCTTCTACCCAGATTGGAGACCCGTTGGAACAGATTCCAACTTTGCAAAATCGGTTTTACGACAAGATCGTCTGGACGTCCTAGTCCAGACGAAATCGTCAAATTGGGGCGATATCGTCTGATCGGCGACGATATCGTCAAACGGTCAAAACAACCTCTAAAAATGGCACGAAAAAGGGGGAAACGGATTTCCCGACGGTTAACGAGCGGTTTGGGAGGTTAAATTTGAATTTTAAATTATTTACTAAGGTGAATGTAATTATTACAATTTTATCGCGCCAATTTTAGGGTGCTACATTTTGCCCCCTCTTTAGCGAATTTTTCGAAGAAAATGCGTTAAAGATGAGTTCTTCTCGATCTACGAGAAAGCAAAAATTATTCCCATTTTTAGGCGACGATTCTTGGTCGAATCGTACGACAGCTTACTATGGTGCCCCCTCCGTGTTTTTACCCAAATCGAACGTTTGAGGTAAAAACGCGAAAAAGCAAAAAATATATTTTTGAATAAAATTAAGAAAAATAGGGTAAAACCCTAATTCATTTTTACTGTTCATTTTCTGGTTTTTGGAGCTCTGAAGCAAAAATGGTGGAGACGACGCACAGATCGACAGAGGTCCGACGCGGTCTACGGGTAAGAGTCCAGACTGTTCTAGAATGCTCTAATTTAATTTTACATGCTTTTTAGGTAGATTTTAGATGAATTTTGAGCATCGCGGCCGTTTTTGGGCCGTCGACGTCGTCGGGACGAAATCGTCCCGATTTCGACGAAATCGTCTCAATTTCGGCAATTTCGCCCGAGGGCGAAATCGTCGAAAGGGGGACGATTTCGTCAAATTAGGGACGATTTCGAACTACGAAATCGGAGACGATTATGCTCAAATTTGGGACGATATCGTCCAATAGTGGGCGATATCATCAATTGCACAAGATTAAATTTTTAACTTGCATTATTGTTTACTTGAATTATTGATTAATGATTGCTTGTTGTTTTGTTGTTTATGTTTGCAGAGAGGATTACTAAAGAGCAGGGAGTGGAAATACGACGGGTTGAGAGATGACTTGGCCGCTCTCACACAGGCAGAGCGAGATCAGCTGGCACAGGCCGGCTTACTGCATGTGGCAGAGATGCCACAAGTTTCTACAGACATGGGGCTACTGACGGCCCTAGCAGAGAGGTGGTATCCGGGCTCTTCATGTTTTTGGCTACCTACAGGGGAGATGGCTCCCACTTTGGAGGATGTATGGAGGATTCTGAGAATCCCCATACAAGGACGGCTGATTACACCTACGGCCAATCAGGGCCGCGCTATGGGACGACTGTGCGGTGACCCGAGCTTCGCCCTAGAGAAGGGCAGAGTTAACATCGAGGCACCGCGCCAGATGCCTGGGGCATCTACACTCACACGGGTTCTAGCTAGAGTAGTTGGTGGACTTCTGCTGTGCCACCAGAGCGGGTGCAGGGTGTCGTGGATGCTCGCAGATGTGATCTGCGATATGCGGACCCCAGTAGTACAGTTCTCATGGGGCAGTTTTGTTCTATGCCGGTTGTACAGGATCCTATATGGGGTCGTGTACAAGGGCGACCGATGTCTGGTCATGACATCGCTACTACAGGTTTGGTGCTGGGAGCACATTGCGGTGCGGAGGCCGATAGGGCTTCCTCTGACAAGGGTTGATGGGGAGAGGCCCCGAGTCTTCTACTGGTGGCTCCGGAGAGGGGCACAGCGACGGATCGACCTACCGATGTCCCGGAGGCTACTAGATGACTTAGTCCCGGACCAGATCACCTGGAGGCCATGGAGGGAGCATCCAGGGTGGCCAGAGGATGGACAGGAGTTAGCTCGCGTTAGGCGAGTTTGCTGGCTGAGGATGGAGAGGGGAGAGGTGGAGCTCCACAGGTATGACCGAGTTTTGTGGTAGTTCGGTCTACAGCAGGGGATCCCATCCCTCAGAGATTACGAGTTTTCCCAGACTGTCCGGGATAACACTACAGTTAGCGGGGCTCCAGACATGCAGCGGTTTTGGAGCCAGGACACGAATGATGCCCCCATCCAGCCAGTGGATGGGGACGACGCAGGAGTAGCCGATGGCTACGATGCCTGGTACGTAGGCATCCGCCCTCCTCGGATGACGAGGGCACAGGGTCCGATCCACGTGATTGTGCATCGGATAGGGAGGCGATGCCAGGCGGCGATGGAGGCAGCCCAGGGTCACGGTGGGAGAGAGGCGAGGAGGCCACAAGCACAGGAGCGGCCACGACAGAGAGAGAGGGAGAGGAGGGAGGCGAGACCCCCATCTCCATAGAGGCCACCATCGCCCGATAAGGGCAAGGGTGTGGACACAGGAGAGAGTAGTGAGATGGCTACTCTCCGAGCGGAGAGAGATCATCTGCAGGCTCAGGTGCAGACGCTACAGGATGCGGCTGCACAACACCGGGCTGAGGTGTCACAGCTACGGGATGAGATTGCATGCCTCAGGGCACGGGGCGGAGGGGCGAGCTCTTGGGAGTTGACACGGGCTATCGCCCAGCCGACATTTTACCAGACACTATACTTCCAGCTGGTGCCAGAGGCGGATAGACTACCCCTGCCAGCTAACATCGCAGATCCGATCAGGATCGGGTCATCGAGGACCACGTCCCGGTCGAGGACGAGGACTACACAGACTGCGATGGGGCCACCTCGTCCACCTCAGGGTGGGGGAGGAGATGAGGCAGAGAGCTCGAGGGGCTCTCGAGGCTAGAGGGCTGGACACTGTATTTGTATTATATTTGTTTTTGTTGATAGAGGATTGAGTATGCCGAGGTTCAGATTGTGGCATACCAATCCAGTTTTGATGATGTACATATATTTGTGATATATATAGATGAGATATTTTTGATCATATGACTTGTGTCTTGTGTATGTTTATGAGGCTTTTAATGTTTGATTGATGTGATGATTGGATGTAATTATGTCGTTGGAGATATAATTTGAATGTCATGCGGTGATATTTTAAATGAAATAATCTGATGTAACAAATTGATTTGTTGTAATGAAATGTAAAAATAAAAAGAGACTTCTAACAATAATTTCAAAGGACATTGTCGCTATTATAGACCATTTCATGGAGTCGCCGCTCACTCGGTCGTCAAGCTAGTCCCATTTATAGAAATATTGTTAAAAAGTAAAAGAGTGCTTAAGAAACTGTCTTAAGACTTTGGTGCAATGGTGCAAATGATGATGATGATGATGGTTTGTTTTCAGATTTTCATAAAAAATATTTGTGCATGAAATGATGTTCAAATGATTTTTTTGCTAGGCATAAATTCCTAAGTGTGATAAATTTTTTGGATAATTCTTTAGGAATTATACCATCATTGCAAAAGGTTGACATAATGACATGAAATAATGAAAATGTGTTTGCTTTTGAAAAGCATAATTTGTGTAAAATAATGAATTAAGTCATATGGTTTTCATGATTTTTAATAAATGGGGAATAAAATTGTTACAATGGTTTGCGCTAGGCATAGAATATGTAGGTATAGACTTATACCATCATCGCGAAAATCCAAAAAATAGTTTTATTGCCTGATTGATTTTTGATGAACAGAAAATATGAAAAGGAGGACTTGCGCTAGGCATAAAAATTCCAATTTTGGTTTTGAAACTATACCATCGTCGCGAAAGTCAACCAGATATATATGTTTATGTTTTTGATTGTATATTTTGAAAGAAATTTTTGATTTTTGTATTATATAGTTGTCTTTATGGTAAACAACTCGTACTTGATTTATTCCAAACAAGTTGCAAAAATAATATTTCAAATTATTTTGAAGACAAAAGTTAGATTTATAAGGAATCCCATGTGCATATGTGAGTTCATTTCCAATCTTGATTTATCATAATGATACACAAAATCTCTCAAATACAAATGTGTGTGCAATTGCATTGTTCATTTACCAGTTTTGAGCAAGATAATATGATACAAGTGATTTGAAGAAACCAAATAAGTGTTCATTAACCATGATGTAGATGCATATAACCATACTAGGCTACTATGTAGGTCGGATTATCAAGAGCTAGCTAATCCATAAGCGGACATAGGTCTGTACAAAAGAAGGTCGCTAATGTGACAGACATATCACCACGCTAGGAGTTACCCAAGGCCAAGCAGGTTGGGCACAAACCACCTGCTATGGGGCTTACCTCACGCTTTCGAATAATTGAGAATTCCAGGGATTCAAGCTCATCAACCCTTCTTTTCTTTTCAAAGGGTAGGGAAAGGGATTTTATTGCTTTCTTGCTTTCTTTTGAACTTTGCTTATTTTTCTGTTTGTATTTCTTTTGCTTGATAATGCTTGGAACATTGCTGAAATAACATTTTTCTTTTCTCTTTTTTTTCTTTCTTGAACTTTTCTTCTCTTTTTTTTTTTTTTTTCTTTTCTGTGCTAGGGATACTTGCTCGGATTAGCTGTAGAGCAAGGGATTTTTATTCTGGGTAGGGGTGAGCTTGTCCTTTTGCCAATTCTCAAAGATTCTAGACCATGTGCATGATAGGATAGCAGGGGAAACTTTTCGCTCAAGAAATCAGTTCTACTATGTAGCAAAACATGGAAATTACAAATATAATCATTTTATTGTGAAAAGATGTGCTTGGTTTAAGTAAATAACAAGATCAATTCTCCATGCTCAAACTTTATTTAAGTGAATTTTGTGAACTTTGATATAAGAGAGATTAGTAATCATGCCAGATAAAATCAAGATATTTATTGTTGTGAGTGTGCAAGTGAGGGATGCCACATAAATGCTAATTTATCCAAAAATAATTTAAAACATATAACTGCGATAATTGTAAGAAAATATATATGAACACTTTTGAGAAAATTTTTGAGGATGTGGACTCTCTCTTTCTTCTTTATTTTATTTGGTTTCAAGCATATAGTCGTTATTATATTTTTATCATTATTTTGATTTTTGGTTTTATTTTTGATTTTGAGCAAAAAAATTTAACAAGTGCCTTAAATAAATGCAATAGATAGTTTTGAAGATTTTGGATGATTATGAATATTTTTGATGTTTTTGGATTTTTATAAATTTGAAAAAAAATTTGAAAACAAGTTATATACAAGGATGAAAGATGACCAAATTTATGCATAGTAACGTTTAAGATGCAAAATATTCATGGGTTCTTTAAGTTCTTTACCATCTAAGGTAGATAATTTGTATGCTCCCTGATTCAAATTTAGCAGTAATAATGTATGGTCCAAGCCAATTGGGCTCGAATTTACCTTTAAGGTCCTTAGTTGCATTTGTATTTTTTTGATTTTCTTTTAAAACAAGGTCACCGATCTCAAAGGATCTGTGACGAACTTTTTTAGCATATGATCTTTTAAGCTTGTTTTGGTAAGCACGGAGATGCTCCAAAGCATTGATGCATTTTTCATCTAGGAGTTCCAGCTGACTAAGTCTCGCCAACACGATATTCATCTCCTACTTCGGTATCTTGAAGTAGCAGAGCCAATGAAGGAACTTCCAATTCAAATGGAAAAACTGCTTCAGCACCATACACCAAAACAAATGGTGAAGTTCCAAGTGGGGGTTCGAACACTAGTTCGATAGGCCCACAAGGCTGGATATAATTGAATGTGCCAATCACGGCTAGTTTTATTGACCAATATTTTGAGAATTTTGATTAAGGTTTTGTTAGATGCTTCTGCTTGACCATTACCCTGAGGATAATAGGGAGTGGACCAACGATGTTGAATCTTATATTTTTGACATAATTTTTTAACATCTTTATTTTTGAAACAAGTTCCATTGTCAGAGATGAGATTGGCAGGGATTCCGAACCTGCAAATGATTTGATTAAAAATAAATTTAGAAACTTGTGTGCCAGTGCAGGAAGCTAAAGGCATAGCTTCGACCCACTTCGTGAAATACTCAGTGGCGGTTATGATGAACTTGTGTCCATCAGATGACACAGGATTGATTTTGCCAATAATATCCAAGCCCCATTTAGAAAAGGGCCATGGAGATGAAATAGCCTGCAGCTCTTGTGCAGGCGCATGGACAAGGTCAGCATGTTTTTGACACTTGTCGCAATGGCGCACATACTCATGTGCATCCGTTTCCATGGTAGGCCAAAAGTATCCTATCCGAAGGAGCTTTTTAGCAATAACACTACCACTAAAGTGTCCTCCACAAGATCCATCGTGGGCTTCACTCAAGGCTGATTTAGACTCTTCTAAGTTTAAACATCTTAATAGGATACCTTCAAAAGATCTCCTATATAAAGTATTGCCAATTATTACGAATCGACTTGCTCGTCGACGTAATAACCGACGCTGGTTTCTATTAGAATTGGCAGGGAAAGTCCCATTTTGAAGAAAATCAAATATGTCTGTATACCAAGGCTCGGGAGTTGTTTCATTGATTAGAAACACATCCAAAGGCTCTAAGCATGACTTATTTGAGGCGGGTTCCTGGAGTCGACGAATAATGATAGTGGCATATTCGTCATCTAACTCCAAGGGCAGGAGAGATGCAGCTGCGGCCATAGCATCAACTGCACGGTTGCTAGTTCGAGGAATGGCTTCCAAGGTAACTTGATCAAATAAAGACATTAATTGTAAAACATAGGCCTTATATGGGCGCAGTTTATCATCTCGGGTTTGATAAACTTCATTAATTTGGTTTATAACTAGTTGGGAATCACCAAAAACTAAAAGGTGTTTAATTTTTAGCGCTAGGGCAGCTCGTAATCCAAGGATTAGAGCTTCATACTCAGCAGTATTGTTGGTGCAAGCAAATGTCAATTTGAAGGACAGAGGAATAAGATGTTTTTGCGGAGATATTAAAATAATACCCGCACCACCCCCACTCATGCATCGGGCTCCATCAAAGTATAAGGACCATTGTTCAGGATGGTCTACCTCTAATTGAAGGCATTCATCTGGAAACTCGATGATGAGGGGATGGGTAGACTCTAAGGGTGCAGCAGCTAATTGATCTGCTATGATTTGACCCTTAACATACTTCTGTCCTATGAATGTGAGATCGAACTCGCTTAGAGCAAGAACCCACTTGGCCGTGCGACCCGATAAATAAGGTCGACTCATGAGATACCTTAAGGGATCATATTTAGCAATGACATAAGTTTTTTGACTAAGCATATAATGTCATAATTTTTGCGTAGCAAACACGACTGCTAGACATAGTTTTTCCAACGCTGTGTAGCGGGTTTCATAACTGATGAAGGTTCGGCTAATATAATAATTAGCACGTTCTCGCTTTTCATCATCAAGTTGAGCTAACATAGCCCCTAAGGCAGAATCTGAAGCGAAAATATAGAGGAGAAATGGGCGATCAGATTTAGGTGGTGAAAGCACAGGTGGATTAAGGAGGTATTGTTTGAGAAGTTCAAAAGCTTCTCTACATTCTGTATCCCAATTAAAGGGGACATCCTTCTTAAGGAGTTTAAGAAAGGGACCGGTTTTATCTGCCAGCTTATCGATGAAGCGACGGATGGCTTGAAGCTTACCTTGTAAACTTCGTAACTCAGATATATTAGTAGGTGCGGGCATATCACTGATGGCCGCAATCTTGAGAGGGTCGATTTCAATACCACGTAAAGAAACTAAAACCCCTAATAGTTTGCCGGATTTAACTCCGAATATGCATTTTGCTGGATTTAATCGAATGAGATATTCTCGTAATCGATTAAAGACTTTCCTTAAATCATCTAAATGATTATTTTCAATAATAGAGCGAGCTATAATATCATCCACATAATCATGTAGGATATCATGCATCATATCATGAAAAATGTAGGTCATAGCTCGTTGATAAGTTGCACCGGCGTTCTTTAAGCCAAATGGCATCACTTTCCAAGAAAAGGTACCCCAGGGGGTAATAAAGGCTGTTTTAGCCTGGTCTTCAGGAGCTATCCTGATCTGATTATAACCGGAGAATCCATCCATTAAGGACATCATCCCACTTCCGACAGTGAAGTCAATGATTTGGTCCATGTTTGGAAGAGGAAAGTCATCTTTAGGGCATGCAACATTAATATCTCTAAAGTCTGTGCAAACCCTAACTTTGGTAGCTTCTTTCTTGGTGACTGGAACTACGTTTGAGATCCATTCAGGATAATCAATAGCTTGTATAAAGATAACATTCAGGAGTTTTTCTAACTCCCCTTTGACTAGCGGAGCCACTTTGGGATGCATTTTTCTAAGTTTTTGTTTAACAGGTTTAGCATCCGGATGGACCACTAGATGATGCATGACTACGTAAGGGTCTAGACCTCGGCATATCTTCGTATGTCCAAGCGAAGACATCTTCATACTCTTTAAGGAATGCAATGTATTGTTCTTGTTTTTCTTGGCTTAATTCTGATCCAATATTGATTATGTGAGGATTATCCTCAGTTCCAATATTAATTTTAATGACGTTTTCTACCTCCATGTGTAGATCTCTTTCAAAGTTAGGTGGGGCGGGTGAAACACCCAATTCTTGTAATTCTTGTAAGGTTAATTTAGATAATTCATTCTGAGGATCAGTGGCCTCAAGTTGGGCTATAGTTGGTATAGAACCATCAAAATAAAATCCATTGTGTAACATCTCTTCAACAGAGACATCATGGAAGATATCTCCTTCCAATTCTTCATCGGGGTCAGCAATCATTTCAGGGTATGCTATGGACAACATGTTGCATGAAAACGACTGATTTTTAATAGGCAAATCAACATGCCTATCCAAATAATCTTGATAGCATATGAGATGATCATCATCCTCAAAAGGAAAGGGTTGACCCTTACTAGGAAATAGGCCCACACCACAGCGAGCAGGCCACGGTTCTACCTCGAAAGGTTCTTTCATGCCATTTTGGGAAGGTCCCAAGCCTTTCCCTTCATATCCCATTTTAAGCATCATGGGTTTAGCTTTAATATAATCATTGGTAAAATAACACCGAGCATATCCCTCATGATGAGTTTTGATATTCCGAGGGATTCTTCCCTAGTCATATCCTTTATAAATGAAGGCACAACTCCCGACTTGGTAAGTACTTCCCATAGGTTGTGGGAGGCCCAAAGTACGAGGAGATGGCGGTAAGTCATTTAAAAGGTTTGAATCTCGCATGAAAGCATTCATTTTTTCTGATATTAAGGTTGTAGATAAATCTGGTAAGAGTTCATCAGAAAGGGCATAAGATGTAGAAGGCTTATTACCTATGTCTTTAGTTGTGGAAGGTATGATAGATGTGTCTATAGGTTTTGAATTTATAGGGATAGAACTTGAAGGATTGGTTGTAGATTTAAAATCTTTTTGAGGTTCTAAAATGATTTGTTTAGAGGGTTGTTGGTCTATATAGGAGGATGAAATTAAAGGAAGGGAAATAGGTGAAGTTATGGGTTTATGTTTCACAGTTTTGGATGAAAAAGAAGAACTAGGATGTGTGGATGACAGAGCAAGGCAAAATTGCACTCCAACGGGTTCTGCCAAAGCACACATATCAAAGGGTCTAGGGTCACCATGGATAGTGACCAACTGATTTTTAAACTCAAATTTAACACATTGGTGTAAAGTTGAGGGGACCGCTCGCATGGCGTTGATCCAAGGGCGACCCAAAAGTATATTGTACGATGCTGGACAATGTACAATAAACACGGTTGTTTCTAGGGTTCTAGGGCCAACTTGCAATGGGAGGGTAATAACTCCACACGTTTCTTGTGTTTCGTCATTAAAAGCTTTGATAATCATATCAGTTTTCTTCATTTCATCACTTCTAAAGCCAAATCGTTGGTAGAAGTCAAAGGTGCAAATGTTTAGAGATGAGCCATTATCAATCAAAACTCTTTTGACGGCTACATCTCCAATTAAAGCAGTAATGTATAAGGGATTGTCCTTATGTAAACTGTGTTGTGGGATATCTTTATCCCGAAATTCAATACAATCAATCTCTCGTGTGATGATAGTATTGGCCATAGCTTCAGGTTGAATGTTTTGAGGTACCATCATTTGGCTCAATGTAAGCATCAACTCATCCCTATGGGTGGGAGAGGATCTTAATAAATCTAAGAGGGAAATTCTGGCCGTAGTATTGGACAATTGCTCATTAATATTGTAAGGGGGTTTAGATGGAACAATAGGAACATGATTCCCTTTATTGGGATTTTTCAAAATGAATGGAGCTGATCCATCGTTCTGATTTGGTTCTTGTTGAGAGTTTTGAGCTTGTTGTCGAGTAACGACTCCAATGGTACCTACAATGTTATAGTGAAGACGTTGAACCGGTCTCGGTTGAGCATTAATGGCTTCTTCATTAGAAAGGAATATATTGGAAGAAGGTCGAGTAGTGACTCTTCTAGGAAATGGTTCTTCTGGAACCATAGCATCCGTGACGGGTTGAATAGGATCTGATTCATTTTCAGAACTATTCGATTGGTTTGAAGTAATGTCTAGTTCACTTTCACTATCCGATTCTATATCACTAGAATTCGAAGTTTGAAAATTATGTAAGGGCCTGGTCGTAACCAGGGATAAGGTCGTGTCAAATATTTGAGGATCTCGAATAGGTAATTGTCCGCTAATGGTTCCTACATATCGGGTAGGAGGGGGAACATTATGATGTTCGATTTGATTGGCTACCTCTTTACCATGTCTTGGTAAAGGGTGTTGAAATATGTCTAGAGTTTGATTGGCATTTTGATTTTGATTTTGGGGAATGGTCTTTTGAGTATTATTAGGAGGGTTTTGTTTAGGTTGGAAGGCTTGCACTTCCATTTCATTATTGTCAATCAAATCTTGTATTTTATGTTTTAACCTTTTACAAGCGTTGGTAGAATGTCCAGGTCCTCTATGGAAATCACAATGCAAGTCAGCTCTATATCCGGGTATAGTTGGGTCAGGTTCCTGGATAGTCGGTAATTGGATCAAACCTCTTTCGAGTAATTGAGGTAAAATAGTTGATAAGGGTTGGTTTAATCTAGTGAATTCTCGAGGAGGCTTGTCAAGAGGTTTCAATATGAATTTTTCTGTTGTCTTCGTTGCATTGATATTAGCAACGTTTCTGCTGTCAGTGACTCCGTCACCGACAACTTGTTTGTTTTTATATTGATTTCTGGATGTTTTCTCATCATCCTTCTTCCTAAGTTGGCCTCTCCTAATGAGGGCATCTTCTACTCTTCGAGCTAAATCTATAGCTTGATCGAAGGTAGTTAAAGTAGCAGTCGATAGCTCATAAGATATCTGTTCTTGTAAATTGTTGATGAAAATGTCCAACATTTCCCTATAAGGCAAGCACAAAGTGCACTTTTCCTGTCAATTGCCTCCATCTAGCTAAGAAATCGGCAAAGCATTCATCCTTGTCTTGTTTTAAATTGTATAGGTCTTTAATAGTTACATGCCTCTCGATGTAAGCACTAAATTGATGGACAAATGATTCCGTTGCTTTCTTCGAAGTTTCTCAAAGAATGAGTGGGCAATTGATAGTACCACTCTAATGCCATTCCACCTAAACTTTTGGGGAACATTTTTAGTAATAGCAAGTCGTCATGCGATATGTCGTGACATGCTATCCTAAACATGCGAAGATGCTCTATGGGATCTTCGGTTCCTTTATATATAGGCAGGACGGGCATGGGAAAATGCTTAGGGTATGGTTGAGCTACAACTATGGGGTCCAAAGGTTGACTACAGATCTCTCGATAATTATACGAGGGACGGTAGGGATCTATTTGGTCCATACGTGAAGCCAATTGTTTCACCATGGCTTCCAGATTACTAGTTTGCCCCCCATATTGGTTTGGTAGGGCATTGACATGAGTGTTATGGGCATATGATGGAGGAACATGAAGATTAGATGCCATGTTACTGTTGTGTAAAGTATTGGTAGGAAAAGTATTATGGAGGAATTTTGAAGTTGGATTATGTTGTATTCCGGATTGTTGAAAGTTTATATTTGGCTTTGTTTTAGGTTTTTGTTTACTTGAAGCATATTGCTCAATAGTTTGGCGGAATAAAGTAGTGAAGGAAGGTTTCTTTTGTATGGGAGTGATTTTAGGTTGAATAACATGCTCCTTAGGAGGTTGGGTAACCTGTTGTTTTGACATGTTTTGAGCCATAGTGACCATATCCGTATTGGATGGCCCAGCCTTGTCACTTTCTTTGATCAATGAAAGACAAGGGATTAGTGCGCATATTGCAAATATATTCCATGGCTGCTTGAGTGTTACTAATTTGCCCTTTATCAAGGCGAATTGCCACATTAAGGTCATCAATGTTATCCATGAGAAATTTCTTGAAATGCTCTGCATTGTCAAAGGCAATAGTTCCATTTGGAGCTACTCTAGGGGATGAGGATCCATCCTCTTTAACACTTCCTTCTTGTTCCTTATCTTCACCTAAGTCTTCGTCCGATTGACCTAGAGTTTCTCCTTCCGGATTTGAATCTCCAAGAAGGACATTTGGGTCTTTAGTTGTATCTTGTAACCAATCTTCTCCTTCTCCTAAAGTTTCTTTACCATTCCTAAGTTTAGGCATGGTGCTAAGTTTTGATTTCAGCAAATATATATATATATATATATATATATATATATATATATATATATATGCAACAAATTAAGAGGTATATATTTACTATATACCTACTACAATATTTGAAAATGAAATGTTTAAGTTTTTGCTAAGTTTTTGATTTTTTTAGTTTTTTTAGTTTTTCTTTGTTTTTTTTTTTTTTGAAACAATATAATAAAGACAACAAATAACACAATAAATGCAAGAAATAATACTGAAATAATAATCTAGTTTTCTATAAACAATTTATGAATATCATTAATAGGTTCGAGTTGTTCAGGAGTCATGAAGTGTTCTTCTTCAAATTGAAAGTTTTCTTTTAAAAATTTGATGAAAAGAGCTATAGAGATACCATGTATTTCAGATTCTGGTTTATAATAATAATTCTCACGACAATATTCGCGATACAACATAGCTCTAGGAATTTTGTTCCATCTTCTTCTAATCATAAGATCAGTTTCTAGGGAATCTACATGAACTAGAAATGGGTGTACCACAGTTGTGTCGTTAAGATATTCCTCGAGAGTTAAAAATTTTGAAGATACAAGAGCTTTCCTATAAGCTAACCATCTATGGCAGGCTCTCTGAAGTTCATGATAAAAAACTAGTTGGTGAGGATCCAGGATTCTATCTAGGACTAGCCTCTTGATTTGCTTAAGTTGTGTGGACCTAGATGAGATGAGACTAAGTCTTCTATCAAGTTCGCTCCACAGGAATTGATTTCTACTTGTTTTAGGCACACTAAGGACATAATTAACTTCTATAGCTGCCAATTGATTTTCTACGTTTATAGTAACCGCTAACCTTTTCTTAGGAGCTACCATCTAAACATGTTTTCAAACTTGAATGTTTTAAAATGCATCTATGTTTTAGTTGTTCTATAGATGTTTTTGTTTTTTGTTTTTGTTTTTCAAAAGGTTATGATGCATTCACGTCGGGTTCACCAAAATGTATCGCTCCAAATTTTTCGCATCCCTACCTTCAGGCTATTGGATCCGCGCCCGAAAGGAGGATGGGAAAAGGATGTCGCGGTACCTCGGACTGAGAGGACTTTGCGAAGGTCCCGCCTCTCAAGGGAGGTGTATTTTGATGATTTTTCGACGGATGGTGGGTTCACCAGGAAACATTTAACGGCAGCTTCCACGCCTAGGTTTTGGAATGTGTTTAAATGTGTTCATTTTTAACCTTAAGCATTCATATCCTAGGTTTGGCCGAATGTATCTAGATTACTCTATATGAAAATGCAAGTTCAATGAATACAAAAAATAAATTTAAAGACAAAAAAATAGAGAGATTACAGTAATACAAATGAGGAATACCCGATCCGGATGTCTCGAAGAAGATTCTCGATGTTGAAGCAGTCTGGATCGTCTAAGATTCGACAGAATCGTCTGCAATCAGACAAGATCGTCTGAGATCTGACGAATTCGTTAGAGACCTGCAAAACCGAAAACAGATGCAAAATACAAAAGGTACTACAATGCTAACAGAGGGAAATGATATAAAATGGCAGCAATGTTATCAAACCGAAACTTAAACACAGAGACAGAAATGAATCGTGCTAATTAGATAATAATTAGGATTTAATTATGCACTTAATCGAAATGGGTGAACTCCAAATGCAAAATGACATAAAACACTGAATAGACTATTTAATTTGCAGAATAAAATGACAGAGAAAAGGTTGAGAAATGCAAACTTCAGGCACTGATTGCCTTAATACGGACTGCAGTCGAGATCGTCTCGCATCAGTACGAAATCGCCTCGAATTCGACAGGTTCGCCTCCGATCTGAACAGGTTCGTCGACGACGATAGGTGCTGGCTCCGGCTGAAAAATAGTGATGTACCTACAATAAAATTGGTATGGGACCAGTGCAAATGGAAAATAGGGATGTTTTAACGTGAATGGAGTTAACTTGCAGATAATTTTTAGCCAGGGGTTGGGAAGGGAAAATCCTAGAGACTAAATAGGCTTAGGGGAGTAGTTAGGAGGTTGGAGATCATCCCAATTTGGGAGATCTCCAACGGGGGGAGGGTCCCAACGGTGCAGACACGCTTCTGCCCAGATTGGAGACCCGTTGGAACAGATTCCAACTTTGCAAAATCAGTTTTGCGACAAGATCGTCTGGACGTCCTAGTCCAGACGAAATCGTCAAATCTGGGGCGATATCGTCTGATCGGCGACGATATCGTCAAACGGTCAAAACAACCTCTAAAAATGGCACGAAAAAGGGGGAAACGGATTTCTCGATGGTTAACAGGCGGTTTGGGAGGTTAAATTTGAATTTTAAATTATTTACTAAGGTGAATGTAATTATTACAATTTTACAGCACCAATTTTAGGGTGCTACAAGCCCCAAGGACTTGGTCATACTGCCTTGGTGGACTGACCCACAAGAGAGTCTGCATCATCCCATTTTAGAATGGGACTATAGAGGCACCCCTTTCAAGGACACGCCCATTCATCATAGCCCCTTTCAGGAGGAGTCCTTACACGTGGCACTCAACATAGACAAGAAGGCTCCCTTAGAAGCTCGATATGAGTGGCCACCATGCGATGAAGTGCTAGAGCAGCATAGGGTCCATGAGGAGAGGCCACTTGATTATGGCATCCCTCATTTACCCCCATAACTGTTAGAACTAATAGACAAAACCCAGAGCGCAGAGCTCTTCAACCAGTGCGAGCCAACTCTGCCCGCCCCTTTCACACATACGAAAGGCAGCACGATGAAGACCATTACATTCCTCAAGAGCAATGTACAATGTGGGGCCATGCGCTTTTGCACCTGCTATATACCATGATCACCTACTGGGGCCAAAGCCTCAGGTAAATGTCACCAACCTCGACAGAGGGAAGTAAACTATTGAGGTCTCAGATCATCGTGACCGAAGCAATTGCATAGGAGAGGCATCCAGGCCTCCTAGGCTCAATACGATAGAAAAAATTGACCTGGTAGTCACCAGACATGCCGCCTACCAAGCGCAGATCACACGGCTTGAGCAATACCAACAAAAGCTAGAGCATCTATATCACCTTAGCAAAGAGTGCATTCGGTGCAAAAAATATGAGCTGCTCCATAACCCGATGCCTGAGAGGGTTCCAACCCCTCGCACCCAAAGAGTGGAACCATATGAGAGGCACAACCCATTGGTGTTAGATAGGTCTCCATGACCTTACCAAGTGCTGCCTCTGAGACATCCTAGACCTGAGCGGGAGGCCACTCCCCAAAACAACGATGGGTACCCTCCATGGGGACCCACCCAGGGTCATAGGTCTTGTCCAGAGACTCCTCAAGAAGCTTATGATGAGTATGAGCAAGAAGAGCGGGCTGAAATGCCCTACCAAGGTGAAGGGGTTGCTATCCGGCCACCCCTATATAGGCCTCAAGTCTCCCACAACCCACAATAGGAGCAAACTAAGGAGGAAGAGATTAAATCTTTAGATGCATATAAAGTGCTGCTAGAGCATCTAGAGTCTGTGGAAACCAAAACTTTTGGGCCCCAAAATCCCACTTTACACCAGCTCCATAGTCATCCTGTGCATCTGTTAGTGCCAGCGCCCCCTTACCCTGAACACTTTATGATGCCTCAGTTGGCAACCTTTAGAGGTGAGAAAGATCCTCAGGAGCATGTGACGAGATTCCTGAGCCAATGCTTTGGAATTCAGGACAATGATGCTTTGTTATTAAGAACATTTATAACCACATTCACAAGCACTGCCTTAGATTGGTTTACTCAATTACCAAAGCACAACATTAACACCTTAGATCAGTTAGTGGATGTGTTCCTCGAATGCTTTGCCTTCAACAACAATAAGAAGGCGTCACTAAGTGACTTAGCCAGCCTCAGGCAGTATGAGGGAGAAACCATGGTGGCCTATGGTAATCGATGGAGGACTTTGCTTTCAAAGCTGCCCTACCTCCCTCTTATGTCCAACCTCGCTCAAATGTTCTCAAAGAGCCATTTGAGATCGATCTTTGTGCTATTGCAGCTGCAGCAATATGCCACCTTAGAAGAATCTCTAGCGCAAGCCAGGATCATTGAAGAGATCAAGATACAGGATGGCAAAAGGCAAACCTAAGAAAAAAGAGTGGACTAAGAACACTAAAATAGGGACCACACAACAGAAACCCGTTGCGGTCAATCAAGTTGCTATCAATGTCCCTAAGCTTGCATAAGCAACACAACCCCAAAAGGCTAACTATCAGGCGGTTCCTCCTAAAAACTATGATAGGGAAAATCAAAGGCAATAATAGAGTCAGCAGTGTTGCCCTATGCGATAATACACACCCTACACAGAGTCCAGGGACTCCCTGTTTAACCACTTGTTAGCGGATAATTTGATCAACCTGCCAGAGATTCAAACCATAGACCCCAACGCTCACAATCCCAAAAGGTACAGGGAGGACTTGTACTGTAGGTTCCATAGATGGCAGGGACATGACTTAAATTCCTACTAGAAGTTTAAGGGCTTGGTGCAAGACTTAATTGATAACAAGACACTAGCGGTGGATAATCCCGTGGCACCAAGAAATCAACAAATGGAGGTCTTTAAAGACCCCTTGCCTACTCATGCTTTACAGGAAAATACCCTACAAGTTAATGAGGTCACACAGAACTACCCCATGTAGGGGTATGTAGGGATGATCAGTATAGTGACTCAGAACAGGAGGTACCCGAGCACAAATGCTCTTGCGGTAACTGCATGAGAGGTGCCAACAACATTACAACCACAACAGCACCTTGCACAACCTCCTCCGCCTAGACCAGTGGCCACACTTTGGACCAAACTCACTTAGAGTTTAAGGACCACCTCGGCTAGGCTCTCCATATACGAGCTCATACAACAATCAACGCCCCATCGGGAGGCTCTAATGGAGATATTGAAAGCCATCGAGTTGCAACCCCACAAAAAAAATTCTTTCAACAACTTCGTGGGACATGTCAAATGATGCACTGAGCCAGTCATCACATTTTGAGAAGACAAAGTGAAATTAGTGGCTGATGACATGGCGGATCCACCCCTGCATGCTATCGCGTGGGTCAACAGAATCCCATATAAGAGGGTGTTGATAGACACTGACTTGTCCAGTAATATCATCACAACCATGGCCTTAAAACATATGAAGTTGCCTGCATCTCACATCACAGCTTCCACCTACACTCTACGAGCATTCAATGATGTAATATGCTCGACAGTTGGGACAATAGTCCTACCCATCCAAGTGGGACAAAAGACTATACCTACATTGTGCCACATCTTGGAAGGTGAGATGGCCTACAACATCTTGTTCGGTTGACGATGGATCAGGGACATGAAGTGTGTCCCTTCGATAGCTCACTAGTGCTTAAAGTATACATTTGAAGGGGAGGTGCATGTAGTCCCGGTGGACTTAGAACCCTTCAAGTATTGTAATGCGGTGTAGCTGATGTCGCAATCAACCCTCCCATCAATGCATTTGGATTTCTAATTGAATCCATCTAAACAAGGTCTGATTCCACAAGCATTCCCATTAGCAAGTTCTTCAAAACCCCAGTCGGGTCCATCTTCATCGTTTGGTCCTCCACCAATGACACCACCTATGGGGACCAAACAGAAGGACAAAGGGAAGAAACCTCTGGAAGAGGTGCAACCTCTGGAAGAGACACTACCATCAGTATCAACTATATCTACTGAGGAGATGCCTAGCCGAATGGAAGTTGAGACTCCTAGTTCACCTGACATGGAGTGGACTCAGAGAGAACTTTCATTCCCTCCCCCTCAATCGCCAATAATCATCGTTGAAATGTCCAATACATGCCTGGGGGAGTATGTGGTGTAGAATATTGTATCAACACCCGCACTGGAGTCCATGCAAGACATGCGGAGACCTCGCCTCCCCATCGACACTATTGTCCCCCTAGGCTACCCGCCGAACCAGACAAACTTTTTGTATGGGGGCCTTGATCATGGCATTGCACCATGCACGCAAGAGGATGAAGATGAAGGGCCTTTTGCTAAAAATGTCAACTATTTGTCTAACCCAGAATTTGCTTTGAGATACCTTGGCCAATGCAATTAGCATGGATATGGGTTAGGCAGATATGAGCAAGGGGTACGTGTTCTTTGCCAACCAAGTTACCAAATGCCATATGACAAGTCAGGAGTAGGGTTCAACCACCCCCTACCCTTGGACATCTTGGTGGAGAACATGCAAGGCCTATGGATAGGCAACAAGGGGGGATTGGCATCATATCCATATGCTAACCCTAACATGACATATACATTGAGGGATTATCTCCCATTAACGGCAATCAACCTTGTTGACCCTCTCAATCCCTTCCCTTCGCTCGTGAGAGGAGAAAGCTCGAGAGCTCATTTTCAAGGAGGGTCTGGGCAATGTCAAGAAGGGTCCCTAGAGGATGAATCATAGTATGACTCATTCGAATCAAATAGTGATCACTCATAGGTGATCCCCATGGATGATTATCAAGAAAACCTCTTGACAATGTTCCCTTTAGATGCTCCAATTGAGCAAGCACCACTCCAAGGTAATCAGGCCCCACCACAGAAAGCGAAACAACCCCAATGGGGCCAGATCAATTTGCTCAAGCAAGACGAGCCTCTAATGTTGCAAATAGTTGTTGGATCCATTGAATGCTTTTGGATCTCCGACAGTGATTATAAAGATGAAACTAAGATGGCCTATCTCAATCATATGTGACAACAACAATACCCCTTGGAGATTAACGACATATTTGAACAGCTAAACATAATTCCAAGGCATGAGTGGTACGTAGACCCAGCGCGGTGGGAACAAGTGTTGAATATACCACTTTGGGCATACAGAGAACATCTTCCACCCAGAGTCCCTAGAATGATATCAGTGCCAAGGGTAGACCCTGTCCTCCTATCCGCACATAGGGTCGATCCATTTGTGCCAATATCTCTAGAGCCAGACCCAGAGCATAGAGAACATCTGGAATGTTTGAGTCACCACACCCATGGTAATGGAGACCAAAATCATTTCATCAACATGATTTCCATTGATTTAACCGCCCCCATACACAATCCGATCGGTCTAGCACAATCATTGTATCTAGACATAGATGCCATAGACTAGGATTGCATCAATTCACCACCATCCCCATTCGAGTACTGGCCTTTCAATGAAATGCTTCATTTTACCCTTGGGCCAATTTAGGATATCTTCCATGCTGAAGAGGGACCCGACGTTCCTAACGATGATTTAAACTCGACAAATGATATCCACTTAATCCCAACTCCACACCAGTTGGAGGATGGATCCCACATGTCGATCGAGAAGATGACTGACATAGACATCGGCTCTGATCCAATGAATCCATAGATCATGAAGCTGGGGGTAAGTCTATCCCCCTAAGAGCAATCTGACTACATTTCCCTTCTCAAAGAGAAGAAGTAGTTTTTTGCATGGTCATATAGAGACATGTCGATACTAGATCTGTAGCTAGTCATGCATAACCTAACGCTTGATCCGACAGTCAATCCAGTTAAGAAAAAACTATGTAAGATGCACCCAACAGTGGCCTTAATGGTCAAAGACGAATTGCAAAAGCTATTGGATGCACAATTTATCATCTGCATGGATTATCTGCCATGGCTGTCCAACATGGGGCCCATCAAGAAGCCTGACGGGAGGATTCACATATGCTCTAATTTTTGAGATCTAAACAAAGCGAGTCCTAAGGATGATTTCCCCTTGCTGAGAATCAACACATTGGTAGACGCTACAACAGGCCATGAAATGCTTTCCCTCATGGATGGTTTTTTAGGATACAATCAGATTTGTATCAATCCCGAGGACTAGCTAAAAATAGCATTCACAATGCCTTGGGGGACATTTTGTTACAAGGTCATGCCCTTTGGCCTTAAAAACGTTGGTGCCACATACCAATGCGCCATGACATACATCTTCCATGATTACATGCACAAGACTTTGGAAGATTATATGGATGATTTGTTAGCCAAATCTCTTTTGCGCCCAGATCATCTCGGTGACTTAATCAAGATGCTCGATCGCCTCATGGAGCATAAAGTCATACTAAATCCCAAGAAGTGCGTATTTGGTGTCACATCTAGAAAACTCTTGGGTTTCATAGTCTCAAAACAAGGCATTGAGATGGACCTAAAAAAAGTCAAGGCAATCCTTGAAATGCTTCCCCCAACTACCATCAAGCAGCTCAGAAGCCTATAGGGAAAGGTCGCATCAATCAAGCACTTCATAGTGCAACGATCTAACGAGTGTCGACCCATGAAAAAATTATTGCACAAAGGGGTAGCATTTCACTGGGATGATGAGTGCCAGTCAGCCTTTGATGACATTAAGCAATACTTGGCTTCGCCACCAGTATTGGCACCACCTAGACCATGAGTGTCGTTCTACTTATACATCTTAGCTACTGAGGAGGCATTGGGCACCATGTTAGCCCAAAAGAATGAACTTCACAAAGAATAGGCTACTTACTATCTTAGTCGCACCGTGGTCAGTTATGAACTTAACTATGCATACATTGAGAAACTCTACTTGGCAGTGGTGTTTGCTACCAAAAAGCTATGCCATTACATTCTGAGCAACAAGACGTATGTTGTGTCTAAGGAGAATCCATTGCAATACATTATGATTCGTACCTATCATAGTAGTCGCACGACGAAATGGATCATGTTGTTGATGGAATTTGACATAGATTTTATTGGACAGAAATCCATAAAAGGTCAGGTCATATCCGATGAACTAGCAGAGGCTCCTCTCAAAGACGATCAACCTCTGACCATAGAACTACTCGATGATGGGGTCTTCCATGTCTTAGAATTGCTAGATTTTGATGAGCCTAAGTTGTAGGCTGACAACCCTATTTTTCAATGGTTCTAAATGTGTGCAAGATGGTGGCACGGGAATAGTATTCTTCACACTACAAGGTGCTCCAATGCCTCTGCCATTTAAATTAGACTTCTCGTGCACCAACAATAATGCTGAGTATGAAGCCTTGCTCATAGGTCTTCTGACAGCAATCACCATGAACATTAAATGATTGAATATCTTCGGTTATTCATTGTTAATCGTCAACCATGTCAAAGGGGTATTCCAATGTAAATGCCCAATTCTATAAGCCTACAAAGCCCTTGTGGACAAATTCCTAGCACAACTTGAATGGTATGACATCGAGGTGCTCCCTCGGTCATCAAATTATTTTGTAGACACTATGGCCTCTTTGGGGTCGCTAATATCGCAAGACATTTCTGGTGATATGACCACCATTCAAGTCAAAACACTATCGCAATCAACGATGGAGCGAGCAAGCTCTGACTTAATGCCAGCAATCCACATGATCTAGATTGAACCACCTCAGGATAGATTCTCTTGAATCCACGATCATCTGAATCATGCCAACTGGGGGTCCTTATTCTCCCCTACTCCCCTTAATAGCGACACAACACTATTCTTACAAGTTCTTTCCTACTCAACTTTTGCTAGGGATGAACTTCAAGAGGGATTGGTTGTTCACGTCATCGAGGCTTATGATCAGCAAGAATTGTATTTGCCAATAAGGGACTACCTCAATTTAGGTAACCTCCCACTTACATTGATGCATGCTGCAAAACGAGCATTCAAGAAGAAAGCGGTAAAGTATGTCTTGTTAGGAGACATTTTGTACCGTCACAGCTATGAAGGAATCCTACTTCGTTGCTTGGAACAATAGGAGTCCACTTGGGTGATCGCCCAAGCGCACGATGGTACGTGCGGCGACCACTTTAGTGGTATGGCCATCGCAAAGTGCATTCTCTACATGGGCCATTATTGGCCATATTTAGAGCAAGATTGTTGTGCATATGTACTATTCTTTACCTTTATCCTCTTTTCTTCTTATCTAAATTTTTTGACTCCTATGATTGTTTCTATACATATCCATGTTCCTGTCCATATCTAAATTCATATTCCTATTCATACTTATTTTTGGAATGTATGCTCTACACCACTTTGTTGTGTGGTCATCATTATTGCACTTATAACACTTAATGTTATTATTCCATGGAGGTGCAATTCTCCTAGTGAAGCCATATCCTCTTCTGTAATGAACCCTGCAATCCATTGCCTTGTGACCAAACTGATTACATCAGTAGCAATACCCATGGAAAAATTATTTGTTCCCATATTTCTATCTTTATTGTGTCCTGCACTATGAAGCCATGTACCCAAACTCGTGACATGAAAAGCATCTTCCATTGAAGCCTCCTTGTCTTGACCTCATTGTTCTCCTATTCTAATTGATGTTCCATCTGTATATTCTTTTTACATTGTTCTTGTCTTTGTTAAACTCTCTATTGTCCAACTCATCCTCAGATGTCTCACTTTATTTTACATTCTCTTCTTTTGAAGTATCTTCATCTAAAGTTTCTTCTCCTCCAAAACTTGAGGATGATTATCCTTCTTGTTTCTTTTGAGTTTGTTTAAAACCAAGGCTTATTTTATTTTTTGACCTTATTTTTACCTTGACCATCTTATCCACAATATTTGAGCTATTTTTGAATCCTTTTATCTTGACCTTGGAGTCTTCTAAATCTTCTCTTAGTAGTGCCACTTCTTCTGCTAACTTATCACATTCTAATATCTTTACTTCTAACTTATCCTTGAATAATTTTGTCTTAGCCTTTTATTTTTCTAAATCCTCTATGAGAAAACTTCTCTCTTTATCACATTATTGGAACTGAATTTCAAGTTTAGAGTTTTCATTTATTACCTTCTTTATTGTTTCAAGGGCATATATAAGTTCTCCCTTGATATCATAACCACCCTTTTCTGAATATTCCTTTATTTTTTTACCTTTGTCCACTTCTTTATTTTCTATTGGCTTGTATTTTATAGGATAACTTACTTCTTCTTATAATTCCATTAGAATATTTTAATCTATTCCTTCAAGTGTATCTTAATATTCATCATCACTAAAACTCTAACCATCCCTTGTACAACTATCTTCAATATGTCCAAAGTTACCACATATAAAACACTTGAGAATGATTGGAGTCCTTTTCTTAACTGGTTTTTTTCTTCAATCATAAATAGGACTTCATCTCTATATTTATCTGAAAAACTAGAATCATTATCACTTGAGTACTTACTTGCCTTATATGCATAGTATTTTATATTTTGCCTTTGAAAAAACTCATTTCCTTGTCTACTTTGTCCATCCTTGCTTTTCTTCTGGTACCTGTATATTTCAGATTCTTTGTTTTTGTGATCATATTTTTCTTAACCATTGTTGTTCTTGGGTTCTCAAAAATTTGTTGTAAAATGTCCATCATTTCTAAAATTGAAACACTTAACAAATCTTAGATCTTTGGATATTCTATAGTCCTTACCTCTTCTACCATAATTAGCTTTTTCATCATTGGATGACTCATTGCTTGATTTTGACTTCTTACCCTTTGTTTTATTGATTTCTTTGAATCCTACTTCCTTCTGGGTAAAAGGATATTTTGTTCTTATTTCAAATGCTATGAGCATACCAAGCAACTTATCTTTGGTCAGAGTATCACCATCCATTGACACTTCTATAGCAAAAACCTATTCACTAAATCTTTTTGGAAGAGATCTTAATACTTTATCACAAACATCAAATTCATCAATATTCATTCAAAGTTCTTGCATATCATTAACAACCTCATCAATTCGAATTAGATAAGCACTAATAGTTTCCTCATCATTCATTCGTAATGATTCAATTTGTCCTTTGAGATTTCACATATTTGCTTTCTTGAAACTTTTATCTCCTTCATATATTTTGTAAGTTTTCCCATATTTATTTTACAGTTTGATAATGCATAACTTTCATAGAATTTGTTCTATGCAAACCTCTCACAAGTGCATTCATTGCTTTTGAATTAAAATATTGTGGAATCTTACCTTCATAAAATTTATTGTAGTAGATAGTGGTAGAACTCATGTATGGAGTACAATGTAGTTCTTTATCTTATATTAATGGAGTGACCATCACCTCCATACTACATTATATTTTCACCACTTTTTATTTATAGTATGTTTTATTCATATTGGAGAATTACTTTCTTTTATATTTTTTGCATTTTATTAGGACCTGTGATATATCTCTCCCACTGTAGATATCCTCAAAATCTAACAATGGTATCAGATCCAAAATGAATCAAAATAGGAATAGGGAGAGTTCATTGTATCGCTCCAAATTTTTCGCATCCCTACCTTCAGGCTATTGGATCCGCGCCCGAAAGGAGGATGGGAAAAGGATGATGCGGTACCTCGGACGAGAGGACTTTGCGAAGGTCCCGCCTCTCAAGGGAGGTGCATTTTGGTGATTTGTCGACGGATGGTGGGTTCACCAGGAAACATTTGGCGGCAGTTTCCACGCCTAGGTTTTGGGAATGTGTTTTAATGGGTTCGTTTTATCCTTAAACATTCATCCTAGGTTTGGCCGAATGATTCTAACTTAAACTACATGAAAATGCAATTTAAATGAATACAGTAAACAGACTGAAAGCAGAAAAATAGAGAATTTGCAGGAGGCTAATGGAGATTACCTGATCCGGGATGTCTGATGAAGTTTCTGATGCTTGAAGTAGTCTGGATCGTCTGGGATTCGACAAAATCGCCTACAATCTGACCAAATCATCTGAGACAGACAGAATCGTCTGAGACAGACATAATCGTCTCAAATCTGACGAATTCGTCAAACGAATTCATCAAAAACCTGCAAAACAGGGAACAGATGCAAAATACAAGCAATTCTACTATGCAAAACAGAGGCAAAATATGCTAAAGAACAAGGTGAATACTAAGCAATAATTTAAAACAGAAAGTAAAACAGATCACTGCATTATGATGGCAAATCATGAATTTAATGTGCAATCTAAACTAGATGGGTGAACTCCAGATGCAAAGTAGAATAAAAACTAAATAAATGATCTGATTTATAGCATAAAATGACAGAGAGAAAAGAGAGAAGAGCAAACTTCAGGCACTGATTGCCTCGATGTATGTTGCAGTCGAGATCGTCTCGCATCAGTACGAGATCATCCCTAATTTGACAGGATCACCTCCGATCTTGACAGGTTCGTCGGCTGCGATAGGTGCTGGCTCCGGCTGAAAACCAGTGATATACCTGCAATAAAATTACTATAGGAATAGTGCAAAAAGCAAATTTGAGAAGTTCTAGCACATAGGGAGTCGATTTGCATAAAAATTCAGCCAGGGGTTGGGGAGGGAAAAGTCTTAGAGTTAAATAGGCTTAGGGAAAGTTGTTGGGAGGTTGGAGATCTTCCCAATTTGGGAGATCTCCAACGGGGGAGGGTCCCAACGGCACAGACACGCTTCTGCCCGGATTGGAGACCCGTTGGAACAGAGTCTATCTATGCAAATTCAGTTTTGCGACAAAATCGTCTGGACGTTCTAGTCCAGACGAAATCGTCAAATCTAGGGCGATATCGTCTGATCGGCGACGATATCGTCCAACGGTCAAAACAACTCCTAAAAATGGCACGAAAAAAGGGGAAACGGGTTTCTCGGCGGTTAACGGGCGGTTTGGGAGGTTAAATTTGAATTTAAATTTATTTACTAAGGTGAATGTAATTATTCCAATTTGACCGCGCCAATTTTAGGGTGCTACATTTTGCCCCCTCTTTAGCGAATTTTTCGAAGAAAATGCGTTAAAGATGAGTTCTTCTCGATCTACGAGAAAGCAAAAAATTATTCCCATTTTTAGGCGACGATTCTTGGTCGAATCGTACGACAACTTACTATGGTGCCCCCTCCGTGTTTTTACCCAAATCGAACGTTTGAGGTAAAAACGCGAAAAAGCAAAAATTATTTGTGAATTATTTTTGAATGAAATTATGAAAAAGGGGTATTTTTTTTTTTTTTTTTTTTTTTTTTTTTTTTTTTTTTGGGTGGTGGGGGGAAATGGGGGGGATGGTGTTTTTATTTTTTTGAGATATATGATATGTTTTTGATCATATGACTTGTGTTATGTGTATGTTTATGATGCTTTTATGTTTGATTGATTGATTTGATAATTGGATGTAATTATGTCGTTGGAAATATTATAATTGGAATATCATGCTATAAATATTGATGAAATAATCTGATGTAACAAATTGGTTGTTTGTGATGCAATGTAAAAATAAAAAGAGATTTCTAACAATAATTTCAAAGGACATTGTCGCTATTATAGACCATTTCATGGAGTCGCTGCTCACTCGGTCGTCAAGCTAGTCCCAGGATAGAAATATTGTTAAAAGAAAAAAAGTGCTTAAGAGACTGTCTTAAGACTTTGTTGTGATGATGCAAATGATGATGATGATGGTTTGCTTTCAGATTTCCATGAAAATATTATGCATGAAATATTGTAAAATAATTTTTGCTAGGCATAAATTCCTAAGTGTGATAAAATTTGTGAATAATTCCTTAAGAACTATACCATCATTGCAAAATGTAAAGTTGACATAATGACATAACATAGTGAAAATGTATTTGCTTTCGAAAAAGCATAATTTGTGTAAAATGAAGTCATATGTTTTGTATGATTTTTGATAAATTGGGAAAAAAATTGTTACAATGGTTTGCGCTAGGCATAGAATATGTAGGTATAGACTTATACCATCATCGCGAAAATCCAAAAAAGGATAGTTTTATTGCATGATTGATTTTTGATGAACAGAAAATATGATAATGAGGACTTGCGCTAGGCATAAAATTCCAATTTTGGTTTTGAAACTATACCATCGTTGCGAAAGTCAATCAGATATATATGATTTGATTTGTGTAATTTGGAAGAAATTTTTGATTTTTGCTATTATATAGTTGTCTTTGTGGAAAACAACTGTACTTGATTTATTCCAAACAAGTTGCAAAAATAATATTTCAAAGTATTTTGAAGATAAAAAGTTAGATTTATAAGGAATCCCATGTGCATATGTGAATTCATTTCCCATCTTGATTTATCATAATGATAGACAAAATCTCTCAAATACAAATGTGTGTGCAATTGCATTGTTCATTTACCAGGTTTGAGCAAGATACTATGATACAAGTGATTTGAAGAAACCAAATAAGTGTTCATTAACCATGATGTAGATGCATATAACCATACTAGGCTACTATGTAGATCGGATTATCAAGAGCTAGCTAATCCATAAGCAGACATAGGTCTGTACAAAAGAAGGTCGCTAATGTGACAGACATATCGCCACGCTAGGAGTTACCCAAGGCCAAGCAGGTTGGGCACAAACCACCTGTTATGGGGCTTACCTCACAGTTTTTGAATAATTGAGAATTCCAGGGATTCAAGCTCATCAACCCTTCTTTTCTTTTCAAAGGGTAGGGAAAGGGATTTTATTGCTTTCTTGCTTTCTTTTGAATTTTGCTTATTTTTTTCTTGTTTGTATTTCTTTTGCTTGATAATGCTTGGAACATTGCTGAAATAACATTTTTCTTTTCTCTTTTTTTTTCTTGAATTTTTCTTTTCTTTTTCTAGGGATACTTGCTCGGATTAGCTGTAGAGCAAGGGATTTTTATTCTGGGTAGGGGTGAGCTTGTCCTTTTGCCAATTCTCAAAGATTCTAGACCATGTGCATGATAGGATAGCAGGGGAAACTTTTCACTCAAGAAATCAGTTCTACTATGTAGCAAAACATGGAAATTACAAATATAATCATTTTATTGTGAAAGGATGTGCTTGGTTTAAGTAAATAACAAGATCAATTCTCTATGCTCAAACTTTCTTTAATTGAATTTTGTGAACTTTGATATAAGAGAGATTAGTAATCATGCCAGATAAAATCAAGATATTTATTGTTGTGATTGTGCGAGTGAGGGATGCTAAATAAATGCTAATTTTATCCAAAATAAGTTGAAACATATAATTGCAATAATTGTAAGAAAATAATGATTTTGAGAAAGTTTTGAGAATGTTGACTCTCTCTTTCTTCTGTATATTGTTTTGGTTTCGAAAGAGTCAAGCATATAGCTATTTTTGGATTTTTATGTTGATTTTTGTTTTGAGCAAAAGGAACTTTACAAGTGCTTTAAATAAATGCAATAAATATTTTTGAAGATTTTTGAAGATTTTATGAATGTTTTTGAGGTTTTTGAATAAATTGAAAGAAATACAAGATAATGATTTTGAACAAATATATACATGGATGAAATGACCAAATTTATGCATAATAACGTTTGAGATGTAAAATATTCATGGGTTCTTTAAGTTCTTTACCATCTAAGGTAGATAATTTATACGCTCCTGATTCAAATTTTGCAGTAATGATGTACGGTCCGAGCCAGTTGGGCTCAAATTTACCTTTAAGTTCTTTGGTTGCATTTGTATTTTTTTTATTTTCTTTTAGAACAAGGTCGCCAATCTCAAAGGATCGATGACGAACTTTCTTATTATATGCTCTTTTAAGCTTGTTTTGGTATGCACGGAGATGCTCTAAAGCATTGATGCATTTTTCATCTAGGAGTTCCAGCTGACTGAGTCTGCCAGCGCGATATTCATCTCCTACTTCAGTATCTTGAAGTAGCAGAGCCAAAGAAGGAACTTCCAATTCAAATGGAAAAATTGCTTCGGCACCATATACCAAAACAAATGGTGAAGTGCCTGTGGGGGTTCGAACACTAGTTCGATAGGCCCACAAGGCTGGATATAATTGAATATGCCAGTCACGGCCAGTTTTATTGACTAGTCTTTTGAGAATTTTGATTAAAGTTTTGTTAGAAGCTTCTGCTTGACCATTACCCTGAGGATAATAGGGAGTGGACCAGCGATGTTGAATCTTGTATTTTTGACATAATTTTTTGACATCTTTATTTTTGAACGGAGTTCCATTGTCAGAGATGAGATTCGCAGGAATTCCAAACCTGCAAATGATTTGATTAAAAATGAATTTAGAGACCTGTGAACCGGTGCAAGAAGCTAAAGGCATAGCTTCAACCCACTTCATGAAATACTCAGTGGCAGTTATGATGAACTTGTGTCCATCAGAAGACACAGGATTAATTTTACCAATAATATCCAAGCCCCATTTAGAAAAGGGCCAAGGAGATGAAATAGCCTGCAGCTCTTGTGCAGGCGCATGGACAAGGTCAGCATGTTTTTGACACTTGTCGCAATGACGCACATACTCATGTGCATCCGTTTCCATGGTAGGCCAAAAGTATCCTATCCGAAGGAGCTTTTTAGCAATGACGCTACCACTAAAGTGTCCTCCACAAGATCCATTGTGGACTTCACTCAAGGCTGATTTAGACTCTTCTAAATTTAAACATCTTAATAGGATACCTTCAAAAGATCTCCTATACAAAGTATTGCCAATGATTACAAATCGACTTGCTCGTCGACGTAATAATCGACGTTGGTTTCTATTAGAATTAGCAGGGAAATTCCCATTTTGGAGGAAATCAAATATGTCTGTATACCAGGGTTCAGGAGTAGTTTCATTGATTAGAAACACATCCAAAGGCTCTAAGCATGACTTATTTGAAGTGGGTTCCTGGAGTCGACGAATGATGATAGTGGCATATTCGTCATCTAACTCCAAGGGCAAGAGAGATGCAGCGGCGGCCATAGCATCAGCTGCACGGTTGCTAGTTCGAGGAATGGCTTCCAAAGTAACTTGATCAAACAAGGCCATTAGTTGTAAAACATAGGCCTTATATGGGCAAAGTTTATCATCTCTGGTCTGATAAACTTCATTAATTTGGTTTATAACCAATTGGGAATCACCAAAAACTAAGAGGTTTTTAATTTTTAGTGCTAAAGCAGCTCGTAATCCAAGGATTAGAGCTTCATACTCAGCAGTATTATTGGTGCAAACAAAGGTTAGTTTGAAGGACGAGAGGAATAATATGTTTTTGCGGAGATATTAAAATAATACCCGCACTTGACCCCACTCATGCATCGGGATCCATCAAAGTATAAGGACCATTGTTCAACAAGGTCTGCCTCTAATTGAAGGCATTCATCAGGAAACTCGATAATGAGGGGATGAGTAGACTCTAAGGGTGCAACAGCTAATTGATCTGCTATGATTTGACCCTTAACAGACTTTTGTCCTATGAAGGTGAGATCAAACTCACTTAGAGCAAGAACCCACTTGGCTGTGCGACCCGATAAATAAGGTCGACTCATGAGATACCTTAAGGGATCATATTTGGCAATGACATACGTTTTTTGGCTAAGCATGTAATGTCATAATTTTTGCGTAGCAAACACGACTGCTAGACATAACTTTTCTAACGCTGTATAGCGAGTTTCATAACTGACGAAAGTTCGGCTAATATAATAATTAGCGCGTTCTCATTTTTCATCATCAAGTTGAGCTAACATGGCTCCTAAGGCAGAATCTGAAGCAGAAATATATAGAAGGAATGGGCGATCAGATTTAGGCGGTGAAAGCACCGGTGGGTTAATGAGATATTGCTTGAGAAGTTCAAAAGCTTCTCTACATTCTGTGTCCCAATTAAAAGGGACGTCCTTCTTAAGAAGTTTGAGAAAGGGACCAGTTTTGTCCGCCAGCTTATCAATAAAGTGACGGATAGCTTGAAGTTTACCTTGTAAACTTTGTAATTCAGATATATTAGTGGGTGCGGGCATATCAGTGATAGCCGCAATTTTAAGAGGGTCAATTTTGATACCACGTAAAGAAACTAAAACCCCTAATAGTTTGCCGGATTTAACTCCGAATATGCATTTTGCTGGATTTAATCGAATGAGATATTCTCTTAATCGATTAAAAACTTTTCTCAAATCATCTAAATGATGATCTTCAATAAGAGAGCGAGCTATAATATCATCCACATAATCATGGAGGATATCATGCATCAGATCATGAAAAATGTAGGTCATAGCTCGTTGATAAGTTGCACCGGCGTTCTTTAGGCCAAATGGCATCACTTTCCAGCAAAAGGTACCCCAGGGGGTAATAAAGGTTGTTTTAGCCTGGTCTTCAGGAGCTATCCTGATCTGATTATAGCCGGAGAATCCGTCCATTAAGGACATCATCCCACTTTCGATAGTAAAGTCGATAATTTGGTCCATATTCGAAAGAGGAAAGTCATCTTTAGGGCATGCAGCGTTAATATCTCTGAAATCTGTGCAAACCCTAACTTTGGTAGCTTCTTTCTTGGTGACTGGAACTACATTTGAGATCCATTCAGCATAATCAATAGCTTGTATGAAGATAACATTCAGGAGTTTTTCTAACTCCCCTTTGACTAGCAAAGCCACTTTGGGATGCATTTTTCTAAGTTTTTGTTTAACAGGTTTAGCATCCGGATGGACCACTAGATGGTGCATGACTACAGAAGGGTCTAGACCTGGCATATCTTCATATGTCCACGCGAAGACATCTTCATACTCTTTAAGAAATGCTATGTATTGTTCTTGTTTTTCTTGACTTAGTTCTGCTCCAATATTGATTATGTGAGGGTTGTCCTCAGTTCCAATGTTAATTTTAATGACATTTTCTACCTCCATGTGTAGATCTCTTTCAAAATTAGGTGGGGCGGGTGAAACACCCAATTCTTGTAATTCTTGTAAAGTTAATTTAGATAATTCATTTTGAGGATCAGTGGCCTCAAGTTGAGCTATGGTTGGTATAGAACCATCAAAATAAAACCCGTTGTGCAACATCTCTTCAACAGAGACATCATGGAAAATATCTCCTTCCAATTCTTCATCGGGGTCGACAATCATTTCAGGGTATGCTATGGATAGCATGTTGCATGAAAATGACTGATTTCTAAGAGGCAAATCAACATGCCTATCCAAATAATCTTGGTAGCATATGAGATGATCATCATCCTCAAAAGGAAATGGTTGTCCCTTACTAGGAAATAGGCCCACACCACAGCGGGCAGGCCACGGTTCTACCTCGAAAGGTTCTTTCATGCCATTTTGGAAAGGTCCTAAGCCTTTCCCTTTATATCCCATTTTAAACATCATGGGTTTAGCTTTAATATAATCGTTGGTAAAATAGCACCGAGCATATCCCTCATGATGGGTTTTGATATTCCGAGGGATTCTTCCCCAGTCATATCCTTTGTAAATGAAGGCGCAACTCCCGACTTGGTAAGTACTTCCCATAGGTTGTGGGAGGCCCAAAGTACGAGGAGATGGCGGCAATTTATTTAAAAGGTTTGAATCTTGCATGAAAGCATTCATTTTTTCTGATATTAAGGTTGTAGATAAATCCGGTAAAAGATCATCAGAGAGGGCATAAGATGTAGAAGGCTTATTACCTATGTCTTGAGATGTAGAAGGTGTGATAGACGTGTCTGAAGGTTTTGAATTTATGGGATTAGAACTTGAAGAATTGGTTGTAGTTTTAAGAGCTTTTTGAAGTTCTACAGTAATTTGTTTAGAAGGTGGTTGATCTATATGGGAAGATGAAGTTAATGGAGGAGGAATAGATGAAGTGATGGGTTTATATTTCACGATTTTAGATGAAGAAGAACTAGGATATGTGGATGACAGAGCAGGGCAAAATTGCACTCCAACTGGTTCTGCCAATGCACACATATCAAAAGGTCTAGGGTCACCATGAATAGTGACCAACTGATTTTTAAACTCAAACTTAACACATTGGTGTAAAGTTGATGGGACTTCTCGCATGGCGTTAATCCAAGGGCGACCCAAAAGTATATTGTACGATGCTGGGCAATGTACAATAAACACAGTTGTCTCAAGGGTTCTAGGACCAACTTGTAAGGGGAGGGTAATGACTCCACAAGTTTCTTGTGTTTCGTCATTAAAGGCTTTGATAATCATATCAGTCTTCTTCATTTCGTCACTTCTAAAACCAAATCGTTGGTAGAAGTCAAAGGTACAAATGTTTAGAGATGAGCCATTATCAATCAGAACTCGTTTGATGACTACATCCCCAATTAAAGCCATAATATACAAGGGATTATCCTTGTGTAAACTGTGTTGTGGGATATCTTTATCCCGAAAGTCAATACAATCAATCTCTCGCGTGATGATAGTATTGGCCATAGCTTCGAGTTGGATGTTTTGAGGTACCATCATCTGGCTCAAAGTAAGCATCAACTCATCCCTATGGGTGGGAGAGGATCTTAATAAATCTAAAAGGGAGATTCTGGCGGTGGTATTAGACAATTGCTCATTAATGCTGTAAGGGGGTTTAGGTTGAACAATAGGAGCATGATTTCCTTTATTGGGATTTTTTAGAACGAATGGAGCTGATCCATCGTTCTGGTTTGGTTCTTGTTGGGAATTGTGAGCTTGTTGTCGGGTGACGACTCCGATGGTACCTACAATGTTATAGTGACGACGTTGAAACGGTCTCGGTTGAGAGTTTATGGCTTGTTCATAAGGAAGGACTACATTAGAAGAAGGTCGAGTAGTGACTCTTCTAGGGAATGGTTCTTCTGGAACATTAGCATCTGTGATAGGTTGAATAGGATCTGATTCGTTTTCAGAACTATTCGATTGAATGGTGTCTACTTCACTTTCACTATCTGACTCTATATCGCTAGAATCAGAAGTTTGAAAATTATGTAAGGGCCTGGTTGTAACCAGGGATAAGGTTGTGTCAAAGGTTTGAGAATCCTGAACAGGTAATTGTCCGCTAATGGTTCCTACATATCGGGTAGGAGGGGGAACATTGTGATGTTCAATTTGATTGGCTACCTCCTTACCGTGTCTTGGTAAAGGGTGTTGAAATATGTCTAAAGTTTGATTGGCATTCTGATTTTGATTTTGGGGAACAATCTTTTGGGTATTATTAGGAGGGTTTTGTTTAGGTTGGAAGGCTTGCACTTCCATTTCATTATTTTCAATCAAATCTTGTATTTTATGTTTCAATCTCTTACAAGCGTTGGTAGAATGTCCAGGACCTCTATGAAAATCACAGTGCAAATCAGCTCTATATCCGGGTATGCTTGGGTCAGGTTCCCGGATAGCTGGTAGTTGGATTAAACCTCTTTCAAGAAGTTGAGGTAAAATAGTTGATAAAGGTTGGTTTAATCTAGTGAACTCTCGAGGAGGCTTATCAGGAGGTTTCAAGATGAATTTTTTTGTTGTTTTTGTTGCATTGACATTAGCAACATTTTTGCTGTCAGTGACTCCATCACCGACAACCTTGTTTGTTTTTATATTGATTTCTAGATGTTTTCTCATCATCCTTCTTTCTAAGTTGGCCTCTCCTAATGAGGGCATCTTCTACTCTTCGAGCTAAGTCTATAGCTTGATCGAAGGTAGTCAAAGTATCTGTTGATAGCTCATAAGAAAGTTGTTCTTGTAAATTGTTAATGAAAATGTCTAACATTTCCCTATAGGGTAGCACTTTTCCTGTCAATTGTCTCCATCTAGCTAAGAAATCAGCAAAACATTCGTCTTTATCTTGTTTTAAGTTGTATAGATCTTTAATAGTTACATGCCTCTCGATGTAGGCACTAAATTGATGAACAAATGACTCAGTTGTTTCTTCAAAGTTTCTTAAGGAGTGAGTGGGCAATTGGTAGTACCACTCTAACGCCATTCCACCTAAACTTTTAGGGAACATTTTTAGTAATAGCAAGTCGTCATGCGATATGTCATGACATGCTATCCTAAACATGCGAAGATGTTCTATGGGATCTTCGGTTCCTTTATAGATAGGCAGGACGGGCATGGGAAAATGCTTAGGGTATGGTTGAGCTACCACTATGGGATCCAATGGTTGGCTACAAATCTCTCGATAATTATACGAGGGACGGTAGGGATCTATCTGGTCCATACGTGAAGCCAATTGTTTCACCATAGCTTCCAGATTACTAGTTTGCCCCCCATATTGATTCGGTGGGGCATTGACATGAGTTTTATGGGCATATGATGGAGGAACATGCATATTAGATGCCATGTTACTATTGTGTAAAACATTGGTAGGAAAAATATTATGGAGAAATTTTGAAGTTGGATTAGGTTGTATTGCAGATTGTTGAAAATTTGTATTTGGCTTTGTTTTATGTTTTGTTTATTTAAAGCATTTTGCTCAATAGTTTGGAGGAACGAAGTAGTGAAGGGAATTTTCTTTTGTGCGGGAGTGATTTTAGGTTGAGTAATAGGTTCCTTAGGAGGTTGGGTGACCTGTTTTTTGGTCATGGCTTGGGCTATAGTGACCATATTCGCATTGGATGGTCCACCCTTATCACTTTCTTGATCAATGAAAGACAAGGGATTAGTTTGCATATCAAGCGCCCGTTCTAAGGCTGCTTGAGCATCACTAATTTCCCCTTTATCAATACGGACTGCCACATTAAGGACGTCGATATGTTGATTAAGAAATTTTTGAAAATGTTCTGCGTTGTCAAAAGTGATGCCTCCATTGGGAGCTATTCTAGGGGATGAGGATTCTTTAACACTTCCTTCTTGTTCCTTATCTTCCCCTAAGTCTTCATCTGATTGTCCTAGAGTTTCACCTTCCGGATTTGTATCTCCAAGAAGGACATTTGGGTTTTCAGTTGTATTTTGTAGCCAATCTTCTCCTTCTCCTAAAATTTCTTTACCATTCCTAAGTCTAGTCATGGTGCTAAGTTTTGATTTCAGCAAATATATATATATATATATATATATATATATATATATATATATATATATATATATGCAACAAATTAAAAGGTATATATTTATATATACCTAATGCAATATTGTAAATGAAATGTTTAAGTTTTTTACTATGTTTTTCTTTGAAACAATATAATAAAGACAACAAATGAAACAATAAATGCAAGCAATAATAATAATAAGACTGAAAGCAAATGAACTAATCTTCTATGAATAACTTATGAATATCATTAATAGGTTCAAGTTGTTCAGGGGTCATGAAATGTTCTTCTTCAAATTGAAAGTTTTCTTTTAAGAATTTGATGAAAAGGGCTATGGTGATATTGTCTATTTCAGATTTTGGTTGATAATAATAAAGCTCACGGCAATATTCACGATATCACATAGCTCTAGGAGTTTTGTTCCATATTCCCCTAATCATAAGAACAGCTTCTTGGACCTCTATATGGCCTAAGAATGGGAGTACCACAATTATTTCATTGAGATATTCCTCGGAAGCTAAACAACTTTGAAGATACAAGAGCTCTCCTATAGGCTAGCCATCTATGGCAAGCTCTCTGAAGTTCATGGTAGAAAACTAATTGATGAGGATCCAGGATTCTATCCAAGACTAGCCTCTTAATCTGTTTAAGTTGTGTGGCCCTAGATGAGATGAGACTAAGTCTCCTAATAAGTTCGTCCCACAAGGATTGATTTCTACTTGTTTCAGGGATACTAAGGACAGAATTAACTTCTATGGCTGCCAATTGGTTTTCTACGTTTATAGTAACTGCTAACCTCTTTTTAGGAGCTACCATCTAAACATGATTTTGAACCTTAAATGTTTTAAAATGCATCTAAGTTTTAGTTGTTCTAATTTTTTTTTTTTTGTTTTTGTTTTTGTTTTTCAAAAGGTTATGATGCATTCACGTCGGGTTCACCAAAATGTATCGCTCCAAATTTTTCGCATCCCTACCTTCAGGCTATTGGATCCGTGCCCGGAAGGAGGATGGGAAAAGGATGATGCGGTACCTCGGACGAGAGGACTTTGCGAAGGTCCCGCCTCTCAAGGGAGGTGCATTTTGGTGATTTGTCGACGGATGGTGGGTTCACCAGGAAACATTTGGCGGCAGTTTCCACGCCTAGGTTTTGGGAATGTGTTTTAATGGGTTCGTTTTATCCTTAAACATTCATCCTAGGTTTGGCCAAATGATTCTAACTTAAACTACATGAAAATGCAATTTAAATGAATACAGTAAACAGACTGAAAGTAGAAAAATAGAGAATTTGCAGGAGGCTAATGGAGATTACCTGATCCGGGATGTCTGATGAAGTTTTTGATGCTTGAAGTAGTCTGGATCATCTGGGATTCGACAGTATCGCCTACAATTTGACCAAATCATCTGAGACAGACAGAATCGTCTGAGACAGACAGAATCGTCTCAAATCTGACGAATTCGTCAAACGAATTCGTCGAAAACCTGCAAACAAGAGAACAGATGCAAAATACAAGCAATTCTACTATGCAAAACAGAGGCAAAATATGCTAAAGAACAAGGTGAATACTAAGCAATAATTTAAAACAGAAAGTAAAACAGATCACTGCATTATGATGGCAAATCATGAATTTAATGTGCAATCTAAACTAGATGGGTGAACTCCAGATGCAAAGTAGAATAAAAACTAAATAAATGATCTGATTTATAGCATAAAATGACAGAGAGAAAAGAGAGAAGAGCAAACTTCAGGCACTGATTGCCTCGATGTATGCTGCAGTCGAGATCGTCTCGCATCAGTACGAGATCGTCCCTAATTTGACAGGATCGCCTCCGATCTTGACAGGTTCATCGGCTGCGATAGGTGCTGGCTCCGGCTGAAAACCAGTGATATACCTGCAATAAAATTACTATAGGAATAGTGCAAAAAGCAAATTTGAGAAGTTCTAGCACATAGGGAGTCGATTTGCATAAAAATTCAGCCAGGGGTTGGGGAGGGAAAAGTCTTAGAGTTAAATAGGCTTAGGGAAAGTTGTTGGGAGGTTGGAGATCTTCCCAATTTGGGAGATCTCCAACGGGGGAGGGTCCCAACGGTGCAGACATGCTTCTGCCCGGATTGGAGACCCGTTGGAACAGAGTCTATCTATGCAAATTCAGTTTTGCGACAAAATCGTCTGGACGTTCTAGTCCAGACGAAATCGTCAAATCTGGGGCGATATCGTCTGATCGGCGACGATATCGTCCAACGGTAAAAACAACTCCTAAAAATGGCGCGGAAAAAGGGGAAACGGGTTTCTCGACGGTTAACGGGCGGTTTGGGAGGTTAAATTTGAATTTAAATTTATTTACTAAGGTGAATGTAATTATTCCAATTTGACTGCGCCAATTTTAGGGTGCTACAGTTACCATTGCTACTATTGACCTACATCTTTGCAAACCGGATCTTTGCATGCCTATATGAGGGTAGTCATCCATATTATCCTGAGGTACCTTAAGTCATATCTTCCCCATAATCAAGTACCCCATTCCTGGTGGATGATTCTACTTATTCCATCCATGAGTGTACCTAATCTTGCATACTAATAATATGTCAACAATACCATGTTCTTCCAAAAATGAAACTAAAAATTACACAACTATCAATTGTTCATTTTCATAAAACTAAGCATCAAAAAATCATTCATCAATACATAGTTTATCATGCCATAAGGGCTAGCAAGAAGGGTGATGACAACATTGAACTTATTTTGTCATATTTCATTATAATAATTTTATTCAAAATTCATATGTACCTAAATATATGACCATCAAGAATTATTTTTAAAATAAAATTATCAAGTCTAGCTTAAAGATATTAAAATATATTTCACACATTTTTGTTTGTAAATACTACTCTAACAATGAAAAGGGAAAAATTAGGTTTAAGTGAAGTGCACATAAATGGGGTGATGTGACATAAATGGGATAAATAAGTCAATTATTAAATAAATATTTGGAGAGAAAAATGCAAGCTAGCTTCCAATGAAATGAGAATTCATACTTTTGAGTATCATTTAGGTAGAAGGATTGTAATTATAAATATCCATAGTACTCTCATATCTTATATTAATGTATTTTTATTTTGCATACTTTTTTAACACATGGATACATGGTAGATAAATGTTTAATTTTTATCTTTTTATTAATATGTCAATTTTGATAAGTTTGTTCCATGGTCAACACTTGCATAGAATACATATACATGCATACTATAATTTCAAATATGTTCACAATGGTCATTACAATTAGTTGAAAGAATTGGTACTTGCACACCTAAAATAATAATTGGTTCCAAAATAATTTACATTATGAAACATACATAATACTTCAAGAAGCATATTTATACAATGCTAGTGCTAGCCATTTGAGACATTGTCTAACTATGAGATTGAGATTCAAGTATTTGACTATGCACTTGGCATCTCTCTCATTCAATATGGGAATATTTTCCAATGAATTTATATAATTTTTTATGAGGGGTTTTAGCCCCCTCATAATAACTGGGGTTTAAACCTTTAACCTCTCAAAGAGAGGCCAAATCCCATACCACTGCAATAAGCTTGTAGCTATTTCAATATATATTACTTAAATATATTTAGTAAGATACTACAATGATACTACACCTATATAAAAAGAGTCATGTACCATGTTATATGTACTTTCCCAATAGTGTAACTACATAATGGATAAGGAGATTGATGTTGAATTTTATCATAAAACTCTTTAGTATTTTAATACATTTAAACAAAGTTGAATAATTTATGCCATATGAAGTAGATGACCTAGTGGTAGTAGTTTTCATTATGATTAAACACCACATAGGAAAATAGAATAAAATAATTAATTATTTAATTCATTGTCGATCTAAACACTTGTCATATTAATTGATGCTCATGGTCATAACCTCAACAAGTGAAATCATTTTACCTATACAACTATAACTTTACTTCTATGTGCTAAAAACTTGTGCAAGATAAATCAACATGCATCACCAATGTCTTATATTATAGAAGTACTACTTTAAAGTATCTAATCAATTTAACATCAATAAAATAGTTGCAACATAAAATAAATATTTACTAAGTAGGATTTACTATCCTCACATTGATTAGGATGTAGAGCTCCACATAAAATAATTTTTTTCTTACAATATTTTCAAACCAAAAATAAAAACATGGGCATCTACTCATAATACTACTTCCTTCGAGGACTCCGAAATCCATCAATATGGTATTCTCTAAGGTATTCTTGAATTAAGCAATAGAATGATTATACATTTAATGTGGTTAACAAGTTCTAACTAATTTATATAATGCTCTTCTTCTACAAGTTATTTAAAGTGGCATGTTCCTATAATGGAATTTTATTTGGCTATAATACTTAGTTTAAAGATGATCATTATAGTAGCATGCAAAAAAAGGCATAGATGCTACATAGTTAATATACATGTTTTTCTACATAAATAGGTTTATTTTAGAAGTTGATTTACAATTATTATCTCCATACACATTCCACACCTTTTGTATTTGTGTTTGTTTCTCTTCACCTAATCATTTGTTATAAGGTATCATTAGGGTTTTCGGTCACTCAACCGTCTCTAGTTTTCTTTTCAATTTTTTTAGAAAGCTATCATGATTTTTATAAGGTAGAGTCCTACTTTGATTGTACCTTGTATACATCAAAATACCAACATATTCTCACATTAATAAATCCAAGTTTTTCACAAGAAAATATGAAACATATGATGTGGTCCTAGTTACGTTAAGTGAAAAGTTTACCTTGCTCATCCCCATATGCAAATGGTTTACAAATATAGAGAATTTACAAAAGGACAAGCTCCTCCCTACCCTAAGCAAAATCCAATACTCCATGCCAAATCTAGGAAAGTATCCAAAGAGAAAAATAAAAATAAACAATGGTTTTTGTAGACACCAAAACAACACCAATCCGATTATGTGACTGCAAACACTGATCGCATTGACACACACAGCCCCCAAGGGCAGCCCCCAGAGGTTAAACAATGGTCCTAACCACTCTCACAATAGTTTTGGAAGGTCAAGAGTCAATTTGGCACCTTCAGGCACTTTGCTCAATACTCGTTTCACCCAGGGATGATTTCAAACTAGGATTCGCCCCACCCAGGGACGAATAGCAGTATTCGCTCTAGGGTGGGGCGAATAGCAGGTTTGACGGGCAAAAAGTCAAATCTTGACAAATGGCAGCTCAGATCCGCCACTTAACGCTTCCTTCATCGCATGGGAGTGTGGGTGAGCATTTTCGAGCGTTAGAGGCAGTTGCAAGGGCAGTCATGAAGTCCCTAATCAGGGAGGAATCTCCTTCCCCCTGGGAAGGCATGATTGCCAAGTGGCGCCTCTGCATGCCCAATTCAAGAGACCTCCAGGTCTATAAATTGGTGAGTTTCCTCACCCCAAAATATACAGAGAAGGAGCATTTTTGAGCAATGAAGTGCTGCCATTTTACTTCCCCATACGCCCTTGTTTGATTTGTGCCTTTCACATCCGTGATCTCTTTTAGAGAGGAGGTCATTGGGTGACCATTGGAAGGTCAAATATTGAGCCCAAAACCCGACATTTTGCCACAGCATACCACCCAATTTTCTGACAACACTTTACAAGAGATTTTGGACCCATCCCAAGTGGATTGGTGCCAAAATCAGGCCCCAAACGACGGGCGGCCTGCCCGGGCGCCCCCGCACTACTGCAGATCTAATCGTCCCCTTTAGGAATGATTAGGAATCTATGGCAGATTTTCCTTCTATCATTTTCTTTTGCATTTCATCTTATGCTGCTTAGATAGTTTGCAATTTCGATTTCATAACGTTTTGAGCAAATCTTATCATGTTTCATCATTTTTTCGTCTTTACTAACTTGCAGAGGGCATCATCAAAATCTGGGTGTTAGAGGCCAAATTGGGGAAATCTGACCATCTGGGTCATCCCAAAATACCCCCAATTAGCTAACCCCCACTTTTGTAGGAGATTTGGAGCTGTCCAGATGTGACATTTTGAGCGGTGCTATCTGGCATTTTGTTGTAGGTCTATTCGTCCCGCCCCAGAGCGAATTCAAATCTGTGAGGAATTTCTTGACTGTTCCATTTGCAGTGTTTCCTTTGTGAGGTCTTGATGCCCCTATCAAATTTTTAGATCATTTGGATATATGTTAGTTATCATTTTATTTATTCTTTGCATGCACTAATCGTAGGCTTGGGGATTGCATGTTTCATCTCATCCGCAGGTGCTACTAACTATTTCTTGTTTCTTTGAACATAGGATCTAGATGTTAGAGGAGTAGCAAGGAGTCAAGACTCATCAATACAAGCGACGGTGATGTTTTGGTCCACCCACTTTACATGTGGGCATGCGAAAGAAGGAATGGCTATCCATGGATGTAACAAAGAAACAAATTTAACGCTCCTCACCCCTAAAAATGGAGGAGGCAAATTGTAACCAAATCCCGAAACATATCAATAAAATAAAGGGCTGTTTTCCACATTAGCTTTTCATTTGAGTTTCAATTCGTTTATGCTTTTCCTATTTCATGCATTTTCAATTCGTAGGACTTAGCGTTAAGTTTAGTTCCATTTTGCATCGTACTTGGAGCTTTTCCTTTTTTGTTTCCATATCCTCATGCTTTCAGTGGCGATCACGGTGGGACTCTATCCTCTATTTTTTTTTAGATCAAAAATCTGATCAAAACTTGCTTTTTGCTTGCAGGTATCATTTTTTTTTGAACGCGGGACTGTTGTTCGTTCCAGTCTGTGGCGAATACAGAGCTGGAATTCATCTTACCCAGGGATGAATGGGAATGCACCCCACCCTATGATGAATTCAGTTCTGTTATTCATCCCATCCAGGGATGAATAGCTCTCTGCATAGTTTCAGGGCAGAAACTCAGAGCCAACAGATTTGGGCAGAGAAGAGGTAGGGATTCTAAACTTTTCTTATCATTTTTTGTCTTCAGTTTTTCTGTTTTTAGGTTACTTGCTTGCTTAGGGAAAGTTTTCTTTTACTTCTTGCTTGTTTCCTTTTTGCAAAATAAAAATAACCCCACACATCACGTGGCAAATTAAACACCAAGGAGCTGGTCGTAAAACCCCAGCCCTTGATCAAGACCAACGGTGGATTTCATCACCACCTTGGCTTGAATTTTTGCATCCATTACCCCGATCGCTACTATTGCTAGACGTAAATCCTGACGAAAGCTGATCGAGTGTAGTTGGGGTGATTCCCAACACATGAGGATAAGTCTTCTATGGTAGGTGTCATAAATAGGGTGATTCCCCTTCCGTACCACCTACGTTCCACGTACCATCTGCTCTCACGTACCTATAGTTTCCCTCACGTAAGGGCGGGTATATAGAGAGGTTGGTATATCAGCCTGGCAATGGTATATCGAAGGGGCGACCATTTTTGGGAGTCATAAGAGCCATCATATTGCATTTAAACATTCTTTACAAAAACCTTCAAAAACAAAAAAAAAAACAAAAACCAAAACACACTAAACCAGGTCTAGGACACACTTTTAATCTTTAAATGAGATAATCATTGCTTTGTGTGTGTGTGCTCTTTTCTGTTTAGTGTAGCATAAAAAAATCATAAAAAGAGATAAAAACCTACATAGCTTGTAGAAAAACACCACCATGGTGTACACCCGTAGCCAAGCCCAATCAAGGGCGAAAGCTGCGAAGAGTGTACAAGGGGGCACAAGTCACCTCCGCTATAGCCCCAAGGACTTGGTCATACCGCCTTGGTGGCCTGACCCACAAGAGAGTCCACATCATTCCATTTTAGAATGGGACTATAGAGGCACCCCTTTGAGGGACACGCCCATTCATCATAGCCCCTTTTAGGAGGAGTCCTTACACGTGGCACTCAACATAGACAAGAAGGCTCCCTTAGAAGCTCGATATGAGTGGCCACCATGCGATGAAGTGCTAGAGCAGCATAGGGTCCATGAGGAGAGGCCACATGATTATGGCATCCCTCCTTTACCCCCCATCACTGTTAGAACCAATAGACAAAACCCAGAGCGCAAGGCTCTCCAAACAGGGCAAGCCAACTCTGCCCGCCCCTTTCACACATACGAAAGGGAGCACGAGGAAGACCATTACATTCCTCAAGAGCAATATACAATGTGGGAGCCATGCACTTCCGCACCCGCTATATACCATGATCACCTACTGAGGCCAGAGCCTCGGGTAAATGCCACCAACCTCGATAGAGGGAAGTGACCTATTGAGATCTCGGATCATCATGACCGAGGTAAGTGCATAGGAGAGGCATCCAGGCCTCCTAGGCTCAATAGTGGAGAAAAAATTTGACCTGGCAGTCACCAGACATGCCACCCACCAAGCGTAGATCACGCGGCTTGAGCAAGACCAACAACAGCTAGAGCATCTATATCGCCTTAGCAAAGAGCGCATTCGATGCCAAACAGATGAGCTGCTCCATAACCCGATGCCTGAGAGGGTTCCAACCCCTCACACCCAAAGAGTGGAACCGTATGAGAGGCGCAACCCCTTGGTGTGAGATAGGTCTCCGTGACCTTACCAAGTGCTACCTTCGAGACCTCCTAGACCTGAGCGGGAGGCCACTCCTCGAAACAACGATGGGTACCCTCCACGGGGACCCACCCAGGGTCATAGGTCTCATCCAGAGACTCCTCAGGAAGCTTACGAGGAGTATGAGCAAGAAGAAGAGCGGGCCAAAATGCCCTACCAAGGTGGAGGGGTTGCTATCCGACCACCCCTCTATAGGCCTCAAGTCTCCCACAACCCACAATGGGAGCAAACTAAAGAGGAAGAGATTAAATCTTCAGATGCATATAAAGCGCTGCTAGAGCATCTGGAGTCTATGGAAACCAAAACTTCTGGGCCCCAAAAGCCCACTTTACGCCAGCTCCGTAGTCATCCTGTGCATCCGTCAGTGCCAGCACCCCCTTACCCTGAACACTTTAAGCTGCCTCAGTTGGCAACCTTTAGAGGTGAGGAAGATGCTCAGGAGCATGTGACGAGATTCCTGAGCCAATGCTTCGGCATTCAGGACAATGATGCTTTGTTATTAAGAACATTTATAACCACATTCGTAGGCCCTACCTCGGATTGGTTTACTCAATTACCAAAGCACAACATTAACAACTTAGATCAGTTAGTGGATGCGTTCCTCGAATGCTTCACCTTCAACACCAAGAAGAAGGCATCACTAAGTGACTTAGCCAACCTCAAGCAGTATGAGGAAGAAACCATGGTGGCCTATGGGAATCGATGGAGGACTTTGCTTTCAAAGCTGCCCTACCTCCCTCCTATGTCCGACCTCACTCAAATGTTCTCAAAGAGCTATTTGAGATCGATCTCTGTGCTATTGCAGCTGCAGCAATATGCCACCTTAGAAGAAGCTCTGGCGCAAGCCAGGATCATTGAAGAGATCAAGATACAGGATGGCGAGATAGCCAAACCTAAGAAAAAAGAGTGGACTAAGAACACTAAAATAGGGACCATGCAACAAAAACCCATTGCGGTCAATCAAGTTGCTATCAATGTCCCTAAGCCTGCACAAGCAACACAGCCCCAAAAGGCTAACTATCAGGCGGTGCCTCCTAACAACTATGATAGAGAAAATTAGAGGCAAGAACAGAGTCAACAGCGTCACCCTAGGCGACAATACACACCCTACATAGAGTCCAGGGACTCCTTGTTTGACCGCTTGTTAGCGGAAAATTTGATCAACCTGCCAGAGATTCAAACCATAGACCCCAATGCTCCCAAGCCTAAGGGGTATAGGGAGGACTTGTACTTGTAGGTTCCATAGATGGCAGGGACATGACCTAAATGCCTGTTGGAAGTTTAAGGGCTTGGTGCAAGACTTAATTGATAACAAGACACTAGCGGTGGATAATCCCGTGGCACCAAGCAATCAACAAATGGAGGTCTTTAAAGACCCCTTGCCTGCTCATGCTCCATAGGCAAAGACCCTACAAGTTAATGAGGTCACATAGAACTGCCCCATGCAGGGGTATGTAGGGATGATCAGTATAGTGACTCGAAATAGGAGGTACCCGAGCACAAATGCTCCTACGACAGCTGCAGGAGAGGTGCCAACAACGTCACAACCACAACAACACCTTGCACAACCTCCTCCGCCTAGACCAGTGGCCACACTTTGGACCAAACTCACTCAGAGTTTGAGGACCACCTCGGCTAGGCTCTCCATATACGAGCTCATACAACAATCAACGCCCCATCGAGAGGCTCTAATGGAGATATTGAAAGCCATCGAGTTGCAGCCCCATGAAACAAATTCTTTCAACAACTTCGTGGGACATGTCAAATGATGCACTGAGCCAGTCATCACATTTCGAGAAGACGAAGTGAAATCAGTGGCTGATGACATGGCGGATCCACCCCTGCACGTTATCGCATGGGTCAACGGGATCCCATATAAGAGGGTGTTGATAGACACTGGCTCGTCCAGTAATATCATCACAACCACGGCCTTAAAACATCTGAAGTTGCCCGCATCTCACATCACGACTTCCACCTACACTCTACGAGCATTCAATGATGCAATATGCTCGATAGTTGGCACAATAGTCCTACCCATCCAAGTGGGACAAAAGACTATACCTACATTGTGCCACATCTTGGAAGGTGAGATGGCCTACAACATCTTGCTGGGTCGGCCATGGATCAGGGACATGAAGTGTGTCCCTTCGATAGCTCACCAGTGCTTAAAGTATACATTTGAAGGGGAGGTGCATGTAGTCCCGATGGACTTAGAACCCTTCAAGTATTGTAATGCGGTGCAGCTGATGCCGCAATCGACCCTTCCATCAATGCATTTGGATTTCCAATTGAATCCATCTAAACAGGGTCCGATTCCATAGGCATCCCCATTAGCAAGTTCTTCAAAACCCCAATCGGGTCCATCTTCATCGTCTGGTCCTCCACCAATGATGCCACCTATGGGGGCCAAATAGAAGGACAAAGGGAAGAAACCTCTGGAAGAGGCGCAACCTCTGGAAGAGACACTGCCATCAGTATCAACTATCTCTACTGAGGAGATGCCTAGCCGAATGGAAGTTGAGACTCCTAGTTCACCCGACATGGAGTGGACTCAGGGAGAACTTCCATTCCCTCCCCCTCAACCACCAACAATCACCATTGAAATGGCCAATACGGGCCTGGGGGAGTATCTGGTGTGGAATATTGTAGCAACACCCACACTGGAGTCCATGCAGGACATGGGGAGACCTCGCCTCCCCATCGGCACTATTGTTCCCCTAGGCTACCCGCCGAACCAGACAAACTTTGTGTATGGGGGCCTTGATCATGGCATTGCACCATGCACGCAAGAGGATGAAGATGAAGAGCCTTTTGCTAAAAATGTCAACTATTTGTCTAACCCAGACTTTGCTTTGAGATACCTTGGCCAATGCAATTGGCATGGATATGGGTTAGGCAGATATGAGCAAGGGGTACGTGTTCTTTGCCAACCAAGATACCAAATGCCATATGACAAGTCAGGAGTAGGGTTCAACCACCCCCTACCCTTGGACATCTTGGTGGAGAACATGCAAGGCCTAGGGATAGGCAACAAGGGGGGATTGGCATCAGATCCATATGCCAACCCTAACATGACATATACATTGAGGGATTATCTCCCATTAATGGCAATCAACCTTGTTGACCCTCGCAATCCCTTCCCTTCGCTCGAGAGAGGAGAAAGCTCGAGAGCTCATTTTCAAGGAGGGTCTAGACAATGTCAAGAAGGGTCCTCAGAGGATGAGTCAGAGTATGACCCCTTCGAATCAAATAGCGATCACTCACAGGTGATCCCCATGGATGATTATCAAGAAAACCTCTTGACAATGTTCCCTTTAGATGCTCCAATCGAGCAAGTGCCACTCCAAGGTAATCAGGCCCCACCATAGAGAGCGAAACAACCCCAATGGGGCCAGATCAATTTTCTCGAGCAAGACGAGCCTCTAATGTCGCAAACAGTTGTTGGAGCCAATGAAGGCTTTTGGATCTCCGACAGTGATTATGAAGATGAAACTGAGATGGCCTATCTCAATCATATGCGACAACAACAATACCCCTTGGAGATTAATGACATATTTGAACAATTAAACATAGTGCCAGGGCATGAGTGGTACGTAGACCCAGCACGGTGGGAACAAGTGTTGAATCCACCACTTTGGGCATACGAAGAATACCTTCCACCCAGAGACCCTATAGCGATATCAGTGCCGAGGGTAGACCCTATCTTCCTATCCGCACATAGGGCCGATCCATTCATGCCAATACCTCTAGAGCTAGACCCGGAGCATAGAGAACATCTAGAATGTTCGAGTCATCACACCCATGGTAATGGAGACCAAAATCATTTCATCAACATGATCTCCATTGACTTAACCACCCCCATCCACAATCCGACCGATCCAGCATAGTCATTGTATCTAGACATAGATGCCATAGACTGGGATCGCATCAATTCACCTCCATCCCCATCCGAGTACTGGCCTTTCGATGAAATGCTTCATTTTACCCCTAGGCCAACTCAGGATATCTTCCATGTTGAAGAGGGACCCGAGGTTCCTAACGATGATTTAAACTCAGCAAATGATATCCATTTGATCCCAACTCCACACCAGTTGGAGGATGGATCCCACATGTCGATCGAGGAGATGACTGACGTAGACATCGGCTCTGATCCAATGAATCCATAGATTATCAAGTTGGGGGTAAGTTTATCCCCCGAAGAGCAAGCCGACTACATTGCCCTTCTCAAAGAGAAGAAGGAGGTTTTTGCATGGTCATACAAAGACATGCCGGGACTAGATCCATAGCTAGTCATGCATAACCTAATGCTTGATCCGACAGTCAAGCCAGTTAAGCAAAAACTACGTAAGATGCACCCAACAGTGGCCTTAATGGTCAAAGATGAATTGCAAAAGTTGTTGGATGCACAGTTTGTCATCTGCATGGATTATCCGCCATGGCTGTCCAACATGGTGCCCATCAAGAAGCCTGATGGGAGGATTCGCATATGCACTAATTTTTGAGATCTAAACAAAGTGAGTCCTAAGGATGATTTCCCCTTGTCGAGCATCGACGCATTGGTAGATGCTACAACAGGCCATGAAATGCTTTCCCTCATGGATGGTTTCTTGGGATACAATCAGATTTGTATCAATCTCGAGGACCAGCTAAAAATGGCGTTCACAATGCCTTGGGGGACATTTTGTTATAAGGTCATGCCCTTTGGCCTTAAAAATGCTGGCGCCACCTACCAACGTGCCATGACATACATCTTCCATGATTACATGCATAAAACTTTGGAAGATTACATGGATGATTTGTTGGCCAATCTCTTTTTCCCCCAGATCATCTCGATGACTTAAGCAAGATCCTCGATCACCTCATGGAACATAAAGTCAAACTAATCCCAAGGAAGTGCGTATTTGTGGATCACATCTAGAAAACTCTTGGGTTTCATAGTCTCAAAGTGAGGCATCGAGGTGGACCCAAACAAAGTCAAGGCAATCCTTGAAATGCTTCCCCCAACTACCATCAAGCAACTCAGAAGCCTACAGGGAAAGGTCACGTCGATCAAGCGCTTCATAGCACAGCTATCTGACAAGTGCCGACCCATGAACAAATTATTGCACAAGGGGGTAGCATTTCACTGGGATGACGAGTGCCAGTCAGCCTTTGATGACATTAAACAATACTTGGCTTTGCCACCAGTATTGGCACCACCTAGACCAGGAGTGTCATTCTACTTATACATCTCAGCTACTGAGGTGGCATTGGGCGCCATGTTAGCCTAGAAGAATGAACTTCATAAAGAACAGGCTACTTACTATCTTAGCCGCACCCTGGTCAGTTATGAACTTAACTATGCATACATTGAGAAACTCTGCTTGGCAGTGGTGTTTGCTACCAAAAAGCTATGCCATTACATGCTGAGCAACAAGACGTATGTTGTGTCTAAGGAGAATCCATTGCGGTACATGATGAGTCATACTTATCATAGTAGTCGCACGGCGAAATGGATCATGTTGTTGATGGAATTTGACATAGAGTTTATTGGACAAAAATCCATAAAAGGTCAGGTCATAGCCGATCAACTAGCAGAGGCTCCTCTCGAAGATGATCAGCCTCTGATCATAGAACTACCCGATGATGGGGTCTTCCATGTCTCAGAATCACCAGATTCTGATGAGCCTGAGTCACAGGCCGACATAACCCTATTTTTTGATGGTTCTAAATGTGAGCAAGGTGGTGGCACGGGAATAGTATTCTTCACACCACAAGGTGCTCCAATGCCTCTGTCATTTAAATTAAATTTCCCATGCACCAACAACAATGCAGAGTATGAAGCCTTGCTCATAGGTCTTCAAACAACAATCACCATGAACATTAAATGATTGAATATCTTTGGTGATTCGTTGTTAATCGTCAACCAAGTCAAAGGGGTATTCCAATGTAAATGCCTAGTTTTGTAGGCCTACAAAGCCCTTGTGGACAAATTCCTGGCACAACTTGAATGGTATGACATCGAGGCACTCCCTCGATCATCGAATCATTTTGCGGACACTATGGCCTCTTTGGGGTCACTAATCTCGTAAGACATTTCTGGTGATATGACAACCATTCAAGTCAAAACACTATCACAATCCATGATGGAGCATGCAAGCTCTGACTTAATGCCAGGAATCCACATGATCCAGATTGAACCACCTCAGGATAGGTTCTCTCGAATCCATGATCATCTGAATCATGCCAACTGGGGGTCCTTATTCTCCCCTACTCCCCTTAATAGCAACACAATACTATTCTTACAAGTTCTTTCCCGCTCAGCTTTTGCTAGGGATGAACTTCAAGAGGGATTGGTTGTTCATGCCGTCGAGGCTTCTGATCAGCAGGATTGGTATTCACCCATAAGGGACTACCTCAAGTTAGGTAACCTCCCACTTGGATTGATGCATGCCGCAAAATGAGCATTCAAGCAGAAAGCGGCAAAGTATGTCTTGTTAGGAGACATTTTGTACCATCGTAGCTATGAAGGAATCCTCCTTCATTGCTTGGACCAGTAGGAGTCCACTTGGGCAATCGCCCAAGCGCACGATGGTACGTGCGGTGGCCACTTTAGTGGTATGGCCATCGCAAAGCGCATTCTCTGCATGGGCTATTATTGGCCATATTTAGAGCGAGATTGTTGCGCATATGTGAGGAAGTGCGTGAAATGTCAACACCATGCTAATTTGACACACGTACCTTCCCAGGCCTTGCAGCCGATCCAATCGGCTTGGCCATTTTTGTAGTGGGGCTTAGATCTAATCGGAAAGATCTCCCCTGCATCGTCAGGTCATCACACATTTATCATAATGGCCACAGAGTATTTCACCAAGTGGGTGGAAGCGGTTCCGCTAACCTCTACGATAGGACCCCGCATTGTGGAGTTCATTTTACATAACATCATATGTCATTTTGGTATTCCATCCAAGATAATCTCGGATAATGGGACGTCATTCAAGAACAAATATGTGCATGCTTTGACCACAAAGTACAAAATTCAGCATAGTTTTTTGACACCCTATTATCCGTAGGCAAATGGGCAAGTAGAGGCATCAAACAAAATGCTAGTTGCCATCCTCAAAAATATAGTCGCATATAGTCATAAGGATTGGCACATTCAGATCCCACTTGCCCTATGGGCTTATCACACTAGCATTCGGACACCCACTAGGGCAACTCCATTTTTGCTCGTGTATGGCTCCGAGGTAGTCATGCCTCTCGAGTTGGAAATTCCTTCCTTACGCATATCAATGCAAGAGTTCATCGATGATGACACTACGTGGCAGGCCTAGTTAGACCAGCTTACGTTGCTTGATGAATGACGCGTTAATGCTCTCGAGCATTTATGTATCTATCAAGAGCGACTTAAGAAAGCATACAACATGAAAGTTCACCTGAGGGACTTTCAGGTTGGTGACTTGGTCTTGAAAGAGAACCAATAGAACTCTAGCTTGCCACCCCATCTAAGGGACAAGTTCATGGCAAACTGGTTAGGTCCCTATGTAATTGATAGTAAAATAGGACCTGGAACATACCGGCTAGCCTCTCTTGATGGAATCAAGGAACTAGAACCCTTGAACATCAGTCATTTGCGGCCATTCCATATCTAGAAGAGCCATAGCCCAACCAAAATGCTCCAAGGATTCCACAATCGATTAGTCAACAAAAGTCCAAGGATTCCCACAATCGCTTGGTCAATCCCAAAAGCTCCAAGGATTCCCATAATCGCTTGGTCAATCCCAAAAAGCTCCAAGGATTCCCATAATCGCTTGGTCAACCCAAAATGCCCAAGGATTCCCATAATCGCTTGGTCAACCCAAAAATCCCCAAGGATTCCCATAATCGCTTGGTCAAACCCAAAATTCCCCAAAGGTGCCCATTACCCCTTTGGTCAAACCAAAAGCTCCAAGGGTTCCCACAATCGCTTGGTCAAAAATAAGAAAATTCAAAAACAATAAAATCATCAAAAATAACAAAAATTTGCATCTCATTTCCATGCATACTCACAATCATCACAACAATAAAGAGCTCTTTTTGCATCTCATCTTCATATTCACAAAAATCAATCCATCAAAAACACAAAAATATATAGTTGCCTTAAGCATCACATCCATACATTACATATTTGTGGTCATAAAGGTCAACGCACCATAGACTGCCATTACTTGGCAAAACCATCATTTTTCACATTTTTCCATTTTTATCAATAATTCATCACAAATAACCACCACTCACGTTATTTTCCCACATCATAGTCGGTTGTCTTCTAATGTATCAAGAGTTTTCGTCCTTCAGTCGTCATTAGCTTTCTAGCCACGTACTTGTACCAAGTCAGACAGATTTTACAAAGGTAGAGTTCTACTTGGATCACACCTTGGTACGTAGCATCCCAACACAAATTAAAACACATAAGAATTCCCAAGTTGTGTGAACGAAAGATGAAACCTGCAAAGCAATCCAGGTCACCATAAGTGAAATGGTTATCTTGCTCATCCCCCTGTGCGAATGACCCCAAGAATGCTTGAGAGTTGGCAAAAGGACAAGCATCTTCCCTACCCAATTCCCCAAGAATCCCAAGTTCTCAAAAGGTTGCAAACATCATAAAAATTTGCAAAAGTCAAAACTCCAAAAAATTTGACATCACAACCAAAGTGCATACATCAAGAAAAGCACATAAAATAGTGATTCTCATCACTCCATATTCAAATCCCTTGCTCAAAAGAAAAACAAAAATAAACAGTGATTTTTATCACTACACAAGAGCAAGTATCCCAATACAATTGAAGAAAAGAAGGGAGTCGAACTTGAATCCCTGGAACTCTCAGCATTCCGATAGGTCATGAGGCAAACCTCAGTACTGGTTTGGTGGATAGCCTATCGGTCACTGGTGGTAAACCTCCCGCATGATGATATATCTGTCACATTAACTTGTGTGCAGATCAATGTTTGCATGTGGATGAGCTAGCTTATGGTATCCTACGATAGCACCATAGATTAATCTGACTAAATACAACAAAGGAGTTAGTGGAGCTAATCAGGTGATCCTCAGTACAGGTTTGGTTGACAGCCTATCTGGCACTAGCGGTATCCTGACAAACACCACATAAATGAACTCAATTGCACACACAGGGATGTGAAATAACTTGGTCAAAAACAAGTCCGATTCATACCTTGTTAAAAAGTCTCGTAAGATAAAAGTACAGTCTTGGCTAGATAGTTAAAACATCTGAGTCTCGAAAAACCCTACCTACATTCTAAACCAACTTACTATCTTTCATTCTCACCTTGCCATCAAAAAATACAAAAAATAGCCCGTATACATAAAGAAAGTCAGGTCACACAACAATCACCCAACACAAAAAGCCATAAATTCTAAATAGTCTATGGTGCGACCGCCAAAAATCACAAATTCAATTCATCCATTCCATTTGCATATCATATAAATTAAAAACATTTGCATTTCATCAAAACATATGCATCCATCAATATAAATTAACATGCATACATCCATATTCATCAATCATCATGCATAACATCAAATCATGACATGTGCATAAATAAAATAAAGTCATCTATATATATCATCAAAAATGCCCACAAGCTACAATGAACCGGTCCTATGACCCCACAACAAAATCCAAAAGCTCAAAAATCCCCAAAGCCTAAGGCGTCGGCCACCATGATCACGCAGGATCGGTGCGACGGGAACTACCCCCGTGGTGTGGGTCCTATGGGACCCCTCAGGGTGACTGCTGCTAGCCCCCGCATCATGCCTACTACCCCCTCCCTCATCCAATCACCTACGATGAGATGATGTTGACTGCTCAGTATCACTGCCCCTCATCCGGCGTGAAGAGCCACCTCTAGAGGGCTCAGGTACCCGCCCCTGAGGTGGATGATCTCTCCCTCCAAATCCATCCGGTGTCGACACCACTCCACCTCCCACCGATGGTACATCGCTACTACATCATCACGCTGCGCCAGCTACGTCCGTAGGAGATCCCTCTCCCATGCAGCATCGGTATCCCCCTCCTACCGATGGTGCACAGCCCATGCATTCTCCCACTCCGCTAGCTGAGCCCGTAAGAGATCCCTCTCTTGCAGAGCCTCCCCTAGCTCCTCATCTCACCTCCATAGCAGCCCCACCAATCATGCATTCTCAGTGCGCACCCCTACCTCCGTGTCCTCCGCCACTGCCTGGTGCATAGGCGAATCTAGGACTATAGCCTGCTCTGGCTCCCACTACTCCGGGGCATCCTACATCTCCGGCTGATCTGGGACACCATAATCTGCACCCACATCATCTACCTCCACCATGTCCGCATCCTCTAGCGGAGCTCCCCAATCATCTCCTGGTGCCTCGACACCCTCCCCGCCTGCTACTGCTGCCTCTGCACCTCCCAGTGGCCCCTCTCCCCGCCATCACCATAGTATCCACCACTGGTCATACTCTATGGTAGTCCCGACGTCATCCACATCCAGGACATCAATCACCATATCTGAATCCTCACCTAGTGGCACGATGACTGGCCGGTCTAGAGTCCTCTCGTCCCCCCGATGCCGATAGACCACGGGCTCACCAGGAAACCCTTGGCGCACCCCAAACTGTCATGTCACCCGACTATAAGGGAAGAACTCCTGCTCGGTCCCATGCCACCCAATCAGCCACCGCTCCCTACGTACCCACCGAAGCCACTCTCCAGCCTCAGGCCAGGCTGGACAGTCCCGATAGGGGCGCCAGAACACCTCCCCTGGAGCAAGCCGAGCGAAGGCATCGGCATAGTGCCCTACGACACCTGCCCACCACCGACTCTATCCCTGCTCCTCAGACCACCGCCATAGAGCCACGTAACCTATATCCTTATCCACCATCTCCGCCTGAGTCATCCATGGTAACCCCACTGGCCTCTCCATCGCTATGTGCTACCAAGCCCAGCTCTGCAATAGATAGCTACAGAATTTGGAAGTGGACCTCATACAGCTCACCATAGAGCTGTGCCAGTAGCATCTGTCCCCACCTCATGATCAAAGGCTCATGCATCGAACACTCCACCAGCCGACAGACCACATCCAGTAGGTTCCATGGGAACCTCATGCCTGATGAGTCAGGTAGCAGCATGTTGGAGATGAGGCCCATCAGTACTGCATGCCTCACTCCCAACACCCCCTTCTCCAGCCACCATCGAACTAGAATACCACCAATCTGATAGTCAACCTCTGCCCTCTCCACTGGACTATCCACACCCACCTCCTCCCCATGCCCGAAGTAGCGTGTCAACACTATTGTCCGTTGATCACGTGGCATCGTCCTGATAGGTAATCCATCTATCAGAATCCATAGAATTTGATAGACATCTTCCAAGGTCACTGTCATCTCCCCTGTTGGGAGATGGAAGGTGTTGGTCCGAGGATCCCACAAGTTGATCAGGGCCATCAGATAAGCCCGATCCCCGACCACCAGCTCCAGCCGAGTCACCTGCTTGAGCCCAAGGGCATCAAGCCACTCCCAGTCAGCCAAAGCTAGCGCCTCCCGCGCTTCAGCAAAAATAGTAGGCACACGATACCGGCTCTTCACAACCTGCAAAAGAAAACAACACAAAAACATTAAAATCATGAAAAACTGCATAAACAGTAACATGAATATACAACACTACATCAAACAATGTACAACTCAAAAACAACAAAATTCACAAAAAAAACAAATTGTCAAATACAGTTTGTCAGTCTTAGGGTTTCTGCATTCTAAGTTTAAAACTGACAGAAAACATAGAAAACAAAAAAACAAATTGTCAAATACAGTGTTTCAGTCTTAGGGTTTCTGTATTCTAAGTTTAAAATTTTTCTTTTACTTAAGGTTTACCTTACTATAAAAAGGAAACAAATTAGATGTTATCACGTCTTTTAATACATATAAACTCGGGTTTCATTTTAGAAGCCAACTAAAAAGAAAAACAAATTTTTAAACTAAGTTTTGAACTCAGTTTTTTTACCTAGGGTTTTTACCTAAGTCATAAGACAACAAGTCATGCATAATGACATATAGTTAATCAGGGTTTTTCAAATCAACAACAAACTACAAAAGAAGCAACAAATTGCGGTATTAAAAATTGTAAACAACAAAATGCAAGCAATAATGAGGAGGATCACTTACTGGTCTCGCTTCGGCTCCGCTGCTCGATCCGGTTCATGCACTCATGATGTTAGGAGAAATTTTGCAGCGCTTCGCTTCGTAGAATTAACCTCCTCCTCCTCAGAGCTCCAATTTGCCAGGAAAAACGAATGCAAATGAGCCCAAAACTTAGTTTTGGCCTTTAAATAGGCTTTTTAAGCTTGTAATCGTTCTTCCCTGGGATGAGCACTCTGGTTAGCGCTCGTCCTACCCTGGGATGAATACTAAACTGGTATTCGTCCCACCCAGGAATGAATTCAGGGCAAAATTTTCAAAAACATCAAAAAAAATGCACAAAAATGACCCAACAATGAACAATAAACTTGCCCGATGAAAGTGCTTTTGCACTTGACATTTCGGGCATGCAAAATAGATGTCGGGGTCACAAATCCTCACTATCCTACTCCCTAAGAAGGCTACCATAGCCGGACCACTCCATGGGAGGATGGATTTTCAAGAATTTCATCCCCAAGTGGCATCGCAAAACGGGTCCACACCCAACCAAAAATAGCAATAACATTGCCGAACGAAGGCGCCTTTGCGCCTGACATTCTTGGCATCCAAAATAGATGTTGGGGTTACAAATTGTCACTATCCTACTCCCTAAGAAGGCCACCATGGCCGGACCGCTCCATGGGAAGATGGATTTTTGCCAATTTCAGCCCCAAAAGCGTCACCAAAAGGGTTAACACCCACCAAAAATAGGTCTAAATGTCAGAAAACTGCACACACATTTAACACTAAACATCTGAAGGCACCCTTACACAAGTCATCTTGGGTCAAGTGACTCATCGCTTTTCTCATGTTGGTCATTCCCTCATCGATTCGTCGCTTGAGGGGGTAGTCACACTTAGTCACCAATCAACAAATACACACCCAATCATGGAAATGGCATGCATTCAAAGAATCATTGACAAAGACAATCACGCTCCTGCTTGGGGCAGCAAACAAGCAATAATCACAAGCTGATCAATCACTTGGCATTCATGAATCATGAACTCAAGGTTCCCACAGACAAAAGGTTGCGCCCTTTGCCTATTCATGACTGATCAATGTCCAAGCTCAAGTAACACCTCACCAAAAAAGGTTAACACTTGAATTGAGTTCCTTCGCTCGTCAGAAGCAAGGATTCAAGAATGCATGCCCTTTCCATACTTGGGGCATCAAAATTTGGTTAGGTTACTAAGAAACCCTAATCATTAGTGCTTTGGTTATCTATTTTTGCTCGGCACTGCGCCTTGCACAGCGCATCCCAAAAAGGGGCATCTGTAGACACCAAAACAACACCAATCCGATTATGTGACTGCAAACACTGATCGCATTGACACACACAGCCCCAAGGGCAGCCCCCAGAGGTTAAAAAGTGGTCCTAACCACTCTCACAATAGTTTTGGAAGGTCAGAGATCAATTTGGCACCTTCAGGCACTTTGCTCAATACTCGTTTCACCCAGGGACGATTTCAAACTGGGATTCGCCCCACCCAGGGACGAATAGCAGTATTCGCTCTAGGGTGGGGCGAATAGCAGGTTTGATGGGAAAAAAGTCAAATCTTGACAAATGGTAGCTCAGATCCGCCACTTAATGCTTCCTTCATCGCATGGGAGTGTGGGTGAGCGTTTTCGAGCGTTAGAGGCAGTTGCAAGGGCAGTCATGAAGTCCCTAATCAGGGAGGAATCTCCTTCCCCATGGGAAGGCATGATTGCCAAGTGGCGCCTCTGCATGCCCAATTCAAGAGACCTCCAGGTCTATAAATTGGTGAGTTTCCTCACCCCAAAATATATAGAGAAGGAGCATTTTTGAGCAACGAAGTGCTACCGTTTTACTTCCCCATACGCCCTTGTTTGATTTGTGCCTTTCACATCCGTGATCTCTTTTAGAGAGGAGGTCATTGGGTGACCATTGGAAGGTCAAATATTGAGCCCAAAACCTGACATTTTGCCACAACATACCACCCAATTTTCCGACAACACTTTACAAGAGATTTTGGACCCATCCCAAGTGGATTGGTGCCAAAATCAGGCCCCAAACGGTGGGCGGCCTGCCCCGGGTGCCCCCGCACTACTGTAGATCTAATCGTCCCCTTTAGGAATGATTAGGAATCTATGGCAGATTTTCCTTCTGTCATTTTCTTTTGCATTTCATCTTATGTTGCTTAGATAGTTTGCAATTTCAATTTCATAACGTTTTGAGCAAATCTTATCATGTTTCATCATTTTTCCGTCTTTACTAACTTGCAGAGGGCATCATCAAAATCCGGGCGTTAGAGGCCAAATTGGGGAAATCTGACCATCTGGGTCATCCCAAAATACCCCCAATTAGCTAACCCCCACTTTTGCAGGAGATTTGGAGCTGTCCAGATGTGACATTTTGAGCGGTGCTATCTGGCATTTTGTTGCAGGTCTATTCGTCCCGCCCCGGAGCGAATTCAAATCTGTGAGGAATTTCCCAACTGTTCCATTTGCAGTGTTTCCTTTGTGAGGTCTTGATGCCCCTGTCAAATTTTTAGATCATTTGGATATATGTTAGTTATCATTTTATTTATTCTTTGCATGCACTAATCGTAGGCTTGGGGATTGCATGTTTCATCTCATCCGCAGGTGCTACTGACTGTTTCTTGTTTCTTTGAACGCAGGATCTGGACGTTAGAGGAGCAGCAAGGAGTCAAGACTCATCAACGCAAGCGGCGACGATGTTTTGGTCCGCCCACTTTACATGTGGGCACGCGAAAGAAGGAATGGCTATCCATGGATGTAACAAAGAAACAAATTTAACGCTCCTCGCCCCTAAAAATGGAGGAGGCGAATTGTAACCGAATTCTGAAACATATCAATAAAATAAAGGGCTGTTTTCCGCATTGGCTTTTCATTTGAGTTTCAATTCGTTTATGCTTTTCCTATTTCATGCATTTTCAATTCGTAGGACTTAGCGTTAAGTTTAGTTCCATTTTGCATCGTACTTGGAGCTTTTCCTTTTTTGTTTCCGTATCCTCGTGCTTTCAGTTTTTACCACTAACAAAAGTAAAGATTCCCTAAAGAAGAAATGATTTTCACCACTATCAAAAGCAAAAAGTAAAATAAATAGTGGTTGTCACCACTATCAAAATTCCTTGCTCACCAAACAAAAATGAGCAAATCCTTGGAGAAAATAAAAATTAAAAGAAAATAAGGGAGTACTGAACTTGAATCCCTGGAAACCTCAAAATTTGACAACCATAAGGTGATCCTCATTACAGGTTATGTGGCATAAATCCTATTTGGAAATGGTGGTATCTTTACACATGATGATATGTTTGTCACATTAGCGACCTACTTTTGTACAAACCAATAATTGCATGCGGATAAGCTAGCTTTTGGTATTCTGTATTTCCTAGTGGTCTAATCCAACTACGTACAAAACTTAGGATAATGATACTCATAGGGTGATCTTCAATACATATGGACTACATAAATTCTTTTTGGCATTAGGGTAAATTTATGCATTATCATAACAATGAACTCATATGCACACATAGGGATATTGAATATCTTGGTCGTCCTAGCAGATTTATACCTTGCCAAAAAGTCTTGCATGGTTAATATACAACTTTTGACTAGTTCACTAGAGTTTTTTAATCTCATGAAAACCTCAAGAAAATTATATAACATCTTACTATACATTCTATGCCATACCATTTTATCACATGTTTTTTAGTTCACATTTTCACAATCCATTACATAGTCTTATGATAACATTGAAAATGAATCGATAAATTTTGTGTAGTCTATGGTTCTAGAATCTAGTGTGTCAAATAGTACTCATAATTCATCATACATATTCACAAATCATCCATTTCATTATGCATACACACATGTACATATCATCAAACAACATCATATCAAAATACATGCATCCATGATAAGCATCCATAAAAGAATCAACAAACCAAGAAGTAGACATAAATGCACATATTTCCTCACCACAAGGAGCTTCATAAAGTACAATTAAGCATATCTACCAATCCAAAATCTTTAAAAATCACAAAATCAGAATCAACAAAAAAATAAAATAAAGAAAAATCTCAAGTGTGCCTCATACCCAGTTATTTACCCTATACACTTGTTAGTTGTAGCGACTTGCGCTCAATGCAATCTAACAAGATGAGTAAATTACCATAAGGCCATTTCACCCAAATTATTCATCATCAAACTGAAATGTCTTCACTTCAATCCTAAATAAGGACATTTTGGCCAGACTAATCCATGGGAATGAGTTACTCATTTCCTTTCTTCTATGAAATCTCGTAAAAAACACCAAGAAAAAAATAGAAGAAAAGGCAAAGAAAACAATCTAAAAACCACCAAAAAGAGGTAAAAATTGATAAAAGTTACAAACGATCAAAGATTGAACCAAAAGTGTTCATTTATGAATTTAAAAGTCTCTACTTCAATCCGTAAGAAGTCCATTTTTGTCAAAACTCTCCATGGGAATGAGGTATTTATTTCCTTTCTTCCATAATATATCAACAAAACCATGAAAATCCTAGCAAAATTGATAAATTTTACAATGGGTAAAACTAAAGGAACCTAATCAAGTCATATTGGTCAAGTGACTCATTGCTTTCATCACTGGTCATGCCCTCATTGACTCATCACTTTAGGGGGTAGTCATAATTAATGAATTCATAATCAAAATCAACACTCAAAAGTGCAACTTGCATACATTCAAAAGAATTATTGCCAAATATAAATTTGAAGCCCATGCTGGGGTATCTAATTCAGCATCAATTCAATAAACAAAGTCTTGGTATCCTTTAAGCCTTGGTACACATATCCTAAAATAGACTTATTAGCCAAATAAGGAACCAAGACCAAGTATACCCTAAGCTCCTAAAACTGTCATTACAGTGTGACTGAACGGTATACCAAAATCAAATATTTCAATTATGTCAAAAGTAAGGATTCCAAGAATGTATATTCCTTCCACGATGGAGGTATCTAAATTTGGTTAGGTTACTGAATAAACTTAATCATTTGATATTTTAGTCATCTATTTTTGCTTCACACTTTGTTTCACATGACACATCTCAAAAAAGGGTATCTATAGACACTAAAATCATGTCAATCCAATTAGACTATAATGATGCACTCTTATCAACACCATATGATACCATTAGGAAACCCTCAAGGATTAAATAGTGGTCCTAACCATTTTTGAGCAGGTTTACCCAACTTTTGGGAAGTTTTGGGCCATGTAGCCATGGTCGTCCTACCCCAGGACAACCATAGTACATGGTCATCCCACGCAGGGATGGCCATGGTATAGGCCCCTCACAAAGTCAAGGGTGAGATAAATGACAATCAAATTCTACCATTTATCCCACCCAATAATTTATGATAGATTGAGGGCCTATCAAAGCCATCACAACCTACAAATTGGAGGCCCAAATTGGAGGCCTCTTCCATCCAATGCATGGCAAGGGTTTTGACAAGTGGCTACACCTACCTTGCATGCCCCAACTTACTCCTTTGACCCTATGGTCCTCTTGGGTTATAAATTGGATTCATTCCACCCAATTTCAAAATAGAGGTATTTGCTATAATTCGCAATGAAGTGCTGCCAAGATTCACTCTCCCCTTTCACCATGTATTTACCATTGAAATTTCCATCTATTGAAGTAGGTTTGCAAGTGATCCCAAATATGTATATCCATTCCAACCCATACATTTCTATGAATTAGATCACTAAATTTTATGAAAAACCCTAGGAGTAGTTTGAACCATATCCTAGAGGAATTGGTAGTAAAAACCACCAGGTTTGGTGGTCGTCCCCACCTAGGATGGTTAACAATCCCAATTGGAACACCTAAGGATGGCCATAAATCTACACATAATTTTGGGTCAATTTTAGTATAGATCATTTCTAAATTAGTTTATATACATCATACTAGAATTTGGTGCATTTTGGAGCAGTTTTGGACCTTCAATTAGGTTTTTCATTCTGTCAGTACCAATTGGAACACCTAGGGATGACCACTGCTTACAATTTCCTTTTAATTTTTCATATCTCATTCCTAAAGTAGACAATATTCATTATGTTAATTTTTAGCTCAATTTGGAATAGTTTTGCACCACCTATTTCACCTTTTATATTCAATATTGCATGTATTTATTTGATTTCATCTTAATCCATATATACTATTAATCAATTTCAGTTTCTTGTGTGTAGATCTAAGTATTCCAACGTGCAATAAAGGATATACAAGTTAAAATATGGATAGATCATCGCAGTAGTAGCAAAATTCTGCTTTTCAATTTGTGAGTGTGAGGAAGACATGAAAAGCGTGCCTCGAGTTTCTGAAAGGATTAGATCCATTGAACTTTTGCAATGGATTGTATCAATTAATAGCACTCAAGGGGATGTTTTGTAACCATATATTTGGAAAATGAGTTAATATAAAGATACCCCCCATTTATTTCACTTATTTTTCATGATCATGCTTACTTTAATGTTAATTTTGAATGCTTAAATAGGATAACAGATACATTTTATTCCCTTTTCTAGGTGCACCATTTTTTCTACTCTACACCTAGATTATGAAATCTTAATTAATATCAAATTTAATAAGTATATCCTTATAACTCCTCAAAGATTTTGCAAAAGTAATAAAACTTTAATATTACCTTTATAATATGCACTATTCATTGTGTTATGCACTCAAATGAACCTATGATCAACTTGTGATCTTCTCCAACAATAGTATGTTGACGGATGTGCTTTCCTATGATGGCCTCATGTTCTTTATAGGCTGATCTATGTTCTTCCTTATGATGGTGTCACATTCTTTAATGCTACTATGTTCTTCTATCAATGATGTTATTCACTAACGAATTTTTTTGCACACTTCTCTATGACTGCCTTAGCTCCTTTAATTATGCTTGGCTTTGCTATGCATTATTACTTTCCTTCTCACTCAATTATGTGCTCTTGTAAATACCTTTTAATATGATCATCTACTAAGTAATGTATGAAAAATGTCATGATTATCTAAGGCAATGAATGTTTCTTCTTGTTGAGAGTTACTAGTTGAGTAGGGATTAAGACAAAAGGTGCCAAACTTGCTTTGAATGTGAATCTGAAGTGTTACAGACTTATGAAAAAATAATACAAGTAGCATTGGTGTTATGTGAAACGATCTTCTCTCCTTAAAGCGTTACTTCAAATGGATTCCCTTCTTCCTAGTCATGGGCATTATTATATGATTCCTTCCTTGTACCAAGTGATACTTTTCTCCTTTCAAGGTCTTGGCAAGTGTTCAATATCCTTTTGCATGTGATTTACCTTCAACATATAAAAAATACTTAAATCTTCAACACTTGCATTTATCCAACTACTCTAGGTTATTTCACTCTTCTATGATAGCAAACTCTAAGATGCCTTTCTCCTCCAACTTGGATGATTATTTCAATATGGATGGCATTATGTGTAATGGCTTTCTATAATACTTCAAAAATTATTCCACCTTTCATTATGCTATGTTCTTGCCAACTAATTATAATATCTTGCCTTGGTTTATCAACTAACACAAGATATACTATATTCACATTGTATTCACCTTCATTTCCTTATGTTGATGTAGTTTTCTGATGTGGCAACTGACTCCCACTAAGATGCTACCCTTGCATTACTCGTTGCACCTAGATATGGTTCATTTTAGTACCTTGAGATGGTGGACGTTGAACTCTTTGGATGGATCCTATTTAAAGCACTCTGATTGTGCTTTTTATCTACCTAATGGTGGATACTTATGTGTAATACAACGGTCAATGTAATGTGTTCTTGAGACATTATCACCTTTATCGTTTTCCAGTGTAGGGTAGATAATGACAATGGTGCTTTTAGAAATCTAATTTTAACCATTATTTTTAGAGTTTCCTTTTTTCTTATGATACTTTTAAGCTTATCTCTCTTTCCTTAGAGATATTTAACTGTTTAGATATTTCTTGAATAGCTCTAACAAGATGCTATGGAAATTTTTACTATGAGGGTATAGATGTTTACCCCCATTTGCTCTTACATCGAGCCTATTGACTCCTCAAACTGTTGACTTCAACTTTATTTGTTGGTTGATGTATATTGAAGCTAATATTACCTTCTATCCCTTCGCAATAATTTTCCTCGCTTGGTTACTTTTACACTTAATATTCCAAGATTTTCAATAATATTTTGCACTATATAATATGCAAAAACTATAGTGTCTTGTTTTTCTTATAATAAGCAATAGAATTTTGATTTGTTTCTTTCTCTTGAAATATACCTAACTTCTATTTTTTTATGCAGGTTTGAACCTTGTAGGTGATAACTTCTGCACTACCTTAAATACTTAAATAAAAAATATTTATGCAACCTTTAATCCTTGACATTGGAATCCAAATAAAAATGGTCAACTAATGATTTTTTACACCTTTTGGTGCATACCTTTCTATATTCATAGATGATGATGATGGTGATTTAAGTCACCTAAATTATTACCTTTTGTAGATGATATTTCAACACTTTTAGGTTATCCAAAAATAGCTCTTTGGCTCACCTTCTTGTAGCTTTAATACTTCACTAATCTATTGTCCAATACTATAACCTGGTGGCTTCAATAATTCTTTAGGATGTACCTCTAAAGTGTGCACCTTAGCAGCTATAAATGCTGCCCAACTCGTTGCCTTTTTTCTATCATCAAATATAAAAATTTTAGATTGTAAAGCAGTCACAAAACTCACTGAAATTGTTATCCTTAAATATTAAAATTTGGTAACACACTCCTTCAAATCATAGTTATGATATTTCTCAATAACTCTTCAGTAATTTTTTGTAGAAACTAGCAAATCTTCTATCTTTGAAATGCCCTTCAAGCCTTCAATGGTAATATCCAAATCTCTTAGATTTGGTGTTTTCTCTATCTCCTTTGTCTTGTCAAATTCTAACTTCACTCTTGGCCTATATAATGGCCTTCTTCTCACTATTTTTATTTTCTTGAGGTCTTCTCAAAAGTATTTTAAAATGTGACAACACTTCTTGCCAAATCCTCCTACCTTGGGCTTGTTGTTGGATGGCGATAATTGTCCCAATTCTTTACTATCAAGAGCTTCTCCTTGGTAGTAAATTTTTCCAATGAGTTCTTCTAGGAACTCTTCCAATGAGGCTTGCCAATAATTCTCCTTTTTTATCTTTGATACCTCTCCAAGGTATTCAATATTGCAACTTCTAAAACTTCAATGAGGTCTTTCTTGATCTCTTCAATATTTAGCTATGGAAGTTTTACAATGAGATCTCCTTCTTGGATATCCTAAATCTGTTGCTAATGAAATATTATAATAGGAATTTTTGTTAGTCCTTATAAATGCTCAATATTCCAAATGTGGAAGTTCTTCAATAGGGACTTCTATGGACCTCTTATTAATATCTCATAGATTTACTTTACTTCATATTATTCTACATCTTGTGATTTATATCTCCCATTACATGCTGCATTAAAAGCTAATATTTATTTTTAGATTTTGAGGATATTTGTAGTGGGAGAGATCTATCACAAGGTCTTAATAAGATGCAGAAAATATAAAATAAAGTAATTTTACAATATGACTAAAATATACTATAAATAGAAAATGGTAAAATACAATGCAGTATGGAGGTGATGGTCACTCCATTAATATAAGCTAAAGAACTACATTTTAATCCATACAAGAGTTCTACCACTATCTACTACAATAGAATTTATATTATTGATATGTAATTTCTCTTTGATCTATCACTATGAGATCCTTTATATAGGAATAAAGATTCCTTGGCCAACACTCTACCTAGTTGTACAAGGGGAAACCTTGCACATGACAACTTGCACATTGATACGTGTGCATTTATTACATTGCTTGAAGCAAGTATCTAAATTTCCCCTAAAGTAATTTCATACTCTAACTATGCACCAAATGTGGTACATTTACATAACCCAAATGATGTAATATGCTCTAACTCTATCACCCCCTTGTATTACATTATTTGGGTATTGAAGATTTCAATCATCAATATGGATCTTCTTCTTGTGGATCCTCTTTGGCTTGATCAAGTTTTTATTTAGCTTCTTCAATATTCATGTTATAGCCTCTTATATTTTCCAATCCTCTATTTTTTTGACATAAGTTGTCTTTGATGAACTAGTGATCTCATGGTTATGCATGTCTAAAGTGGATCTGAATTGACCCATTTTTTACTTTGGATTTATGTATGACCTATCTCTCCAAGATTCATAAGTATTAAACTTGAGCTCATTGTCAGTATATATTTTCGGAATAATATTTTGAAATTGTAATCTATTATGTGTAGTAATATTTATTCATGACTTTTATAATACTTGAATTTATAGTAGCAGAAGAAAAAATGAGTGATTTTTTCCTTCACAGTATTTGCATGGATAGAAATTCCAACAATTGATCTTTTCATGTCCGTATTGATTGCAATAGGTGCACAATAGAGATTTTTTGACTGTGTTGTAGTCTATCCTAAGGATATCATGTTTATCTATATTATTGACTAGATCCTTAAATCATATGTGCATAATTGAAGATATTTCATTTTTAATTCTTTGTATGAAGTGTTCTTGATCTATATTTTCTTCTCCCTTTTGAATGTGACTTTCATTGGTATAGTTATCATCAATTTCACTAGAAGAATCTATTTTTTATAGCTATTCATTTCATAACTTATTTCCCATATTATTGGTTCTTCCTTTCCTTTTGCATTTTCCTTGTTGTTATCCATTGTATCATAAATCATGATTTTAATCCATATTGGTATTTTTATCATTCCACTTCTAAGTGTGTTTCTTAATATTCTGGTATCTCCTTAGATTATAGAAGCTTAATTTAATAAAATCCTTTTAGAGCTTCGGTTCTGCAGGCTTCCTTATAGCTCCCTAGTTAAGAGAAGTGAATTTTATTTAATAAAATCCTTGTAAAAACTTTTGTAGAAACCTTATGACTCTCAAATGGATTGAGTACTTGATAAATTTTTATGAATGCTATTATTATCAAATTTTGTAGAATAACTTATGACTCCCTAGTATTTTTGGATATGTTATATGATTAAGAAGGTGCTTCTTTAGAATAGTAGTTCAATTTTGGTTTGATTTTGTAATGTTTTGTAAATAGCAAAAATCAACTTCTATTACACATTATTACTCCCATTGAACTTAAGAACTTTCTATTTTGATGAGGTTCTAATGGTTGGATCTATTTTGTCCCTTAAATGTGGTTTTGAGACATGTATACCAATTAATTTCTAACTCTTGATATTCCTTAATGAACCTTATTTTATAGCCTTTGATATTTGATAGTTAATGTTTCTAAATTCCAATAATTTATTTGGTGTAGTATTTCTTATAACTTCCTAATTTGGAATATTAGAAAACAATAATATTTGCAATAATAGATAATTAATTTCTTTGTTGAAATCCTTATTCCTCCTACTTTATTATTTGCAAATATAAATATTCTTGAAATCCGCTTGCTTAAAATATTACTAATGCTTAAACAGATGACTGTAATAGTAAATATAATGTACTCTTATGACTCCAATGTAACTATAGTTTATAGCAAGCAATAAGTAATATCTTACCATAATAATCGTTTTGGATTATATTCCTTTGACATTGTGAGGTGGCCGATTGAAACCTTCTAGTATGTGGTGCTCATGGGTAGTAAATGACTTATTTTACCATCATTGGTTTCTCCCTTGAGTAGCTCTTATCTCCTTCATAAATGGTGTTGATTTTCTACTTAATGAATGCTTAGATTGCATTTAATATCCTCTAAAATGGAATGCTTGTATGGCTAGTCTATGACAACTATTTTAATGTAAGTTGACATATTTGAATGGTGCATAGGCTAGAATTAGCCTTCCCATTATGATCGTGCTTCACACCATTCAATTATTGACTTACCTTTGATCTCGTTATGTCTATTTCTCCAAAATGGGTGCCTTAAATAATACAGTTTCCTTGTAGATTGTAGACAAGTGTATCTTGAGCATTACTAAATAGAGGTTGATATTCCAACATACCTTTATGCAATGATAAGTTTGGTGGTAACCTTACAAAGTTTTGTAACTCATTTTTAGGTGAGCACTGGATTATTCACGAATGTTGAGGTTCGTAGAACTCTTGTGCCAAGTGGCACTCAAGGCTTGTGCATGTAAGACTTTCTTCTAATGCTCTAAGTATTATCGTTGTGACCCTATATTTGCCTATATATTTCTATTTTTCATGATCTTGCTATGTTTCGTAGAATACAAGCATTTAATCTTCTCCTTTTGCACATTATCTTGATGAGGATAATAGGTGTATCCAACTATGATACTTCATGGTTCTATGGTTATCCTAATGTCGATACTATGAAAACTTCTTGTGCTTATTTTTGGTGGTCATTCTCTCCAAGTAATGACCTTGGGTATATCGCTTTTCCCTTATACCTTTATGCTTGTAGTATGTTGTTTGTGTATCCTTTGTAATAGTTGATTGATGGTGTTGTTTTATAGATTTTGTAACAACCCCTTGTGCTTATCTCGATAGTGCTATCCAACATAGATGATCTCCTTCTGCATGTCATACTTTGTCCAAATAATTTTAGATGATAATAACCTCTTATAATGGCTACAATATTGCAGGTGACACACTTGCTTGAAGGGTTGTATTGGAAGTGAAGAAGTGGTATTTTTAAATATATTGATTTTTGTGAAGTATGATCTCTTCGGTGTCTCTTTCCTCTTGCATGAAATTTGTCCTACAACCTACTAAATATGATGGTCATGTTGCTACCTATAAAGAGAAATATTTTTTACATTTTGAACTAACAAAAGAGATGCTTTGTAATAGTTATATTTACACCAATATGAAGGATCTTTTAAAAAAAAAAAATTATGAGGCAATTCCTTTCTTCCTTGGATAATTTAGTGAGATTTTATCCCAACTAATGTTAATTTAAAATAAGGATTTCTGCACTTTTCATTAAATGAAACCCTTATATTTTCCTTTAATATTGAGACTCATCAAGTCTCGATTTGAGGCTTCCTTCAAGGAATTTAATGGTTGCTTCCATCTCCACATTTTGAATTTTATTGGTGGCTTCTTTTGGCCACACAATATTGCAAAGTTTGTGCTATTTTTTTTCTTTTAACAACACAAACTAATTGTGAGTAACTAGTCAAAGAGAAACTAGTATAGTGCTTAATGGATTAATAATGCACTTTTAAAGGTAACAATAATTGTACCTTATTGCTCCTATAAATAGACTCTCAAAATGAATTCTAATGCATGTACTAATATCTAAAACTTTTAAGAGTGATATGTAAACACACTTAATGAATATTCTACAATTTTCACTACAATCAATATTGTAGGATGTAGTTTTCTTGCTTTCTAGATAGATAATAGGTAGGTGATAATTTTATTTCTTTCAAAAAATGTCCAACTCCTATTTAATGTGAAATTATATCTTAAAATTAACTCCCCTTTTTGTGCTTTATTTAAAACTATAATATGAACCCTTCTCCTTGCAACTTTAATCCAAATACAATGCTTAATGGAATTTTATATTGAAACCTAATTTGAAGTTCAACTAATTGCACCCTAGTTTCTTACCTTTAATGGATTCTATAGTAGATATATATCTTGCTTTTTTGATTCACCAAGTTTTTGCCTGATAATGGATGAATTCATAGGTTCTTGCTTCACCAAAATGTGGTCTTAAAATTTCTATCTTGAGCCTCAGGTTTGGTGGCTTGATCCTTTCGATGATATTCTATTTTCTATTTTAGATTTAGATAACTCTTATCTATGAATTGTGTCTTCTTTTTGTGAGAGGAAATATCCAAATCTCCTATATTTGGTAGGCTTCTTCTATCTGAATATTCCTTTAATATTCTTGTCCAATCTTTATTTCAAACATGATCTTCTTCTTCTCAATATTCTGAATATCTTGAGGTCTTTGTTGGATTCTTCTTCTCAATTTGGAAGTCCTTACCAAATTATTCTTCTCTTGGGCTTGTTTTTGTATGGCACTAATTATCCCAAGTCCTTCACTATTAGGATCTTCTCCTTGATAATGGATTTCTCTTATGAGTTCTCCTAGGAACTCTTTTAATGATGCTTCTATGAGCTCTACAGTAAGGCTCTCCAAGCCTTCTTCTTGTTTCTACTTGATACCTCTCCAAGGTATCCTATATTACATCATTTATAATCTTTCAACTAAGAAATTTTCTTCAACCTTCTACTTTTGGAACTATTGGTGATGAGATCTTCTTCTCGGATCTTTGAAATTTAGTACTTCTAGATTATTGACAATTACTAGTCCTTATTTTCTTCTATAATTTGTAGGTTTTAATGTATATCACTAATATACTATTTCATGGAATCTTCTCTAGATTATTCTTTAGGAACACTTATCTAGAGTCTTCTTCTAAATTAGGAAATCTTATTTTGAATCAAGAACTCTTCTTCTAAATCAAGAATTCTTCTTTAAAGTCTTCTTCAGAATTAAGGCTTCTATGGCCTTCTTTTCTATATCAAGGCTTCTCTGGCATTTTATTCTTTAATATCAAGGCTTCGGTGGCCTTTTCTTCTTCTTGTTCAAGGCTTATATGGCATTTTCTTATTATATATCAAGGCTTCTATGGCATTTTCTTCTTTTGCACTTTGTAAGTATTGATGGAGATCACCAATCTCCTATATTATCCTTGACTCATCTTTTGGAGTCTCTTATTCCTTGAGTCTACTATAAGGAATTTGTGGCATTTTCTTCGCTTATTCAGTCTACAAGATTACAACTCTTGTAATGAGACCTTTTAGGTCTTTGAAATATTCAATATTCCCCTTGTTGCTGCAAGTTCTGGAATGATTCTAAGAATATATTATTCATAACTCTTTTGTAGGAATCTTTCCAACATTTTTTTGAATATTATTTTTCATACAATAAGTTTTTAGAAATTATAATTAAACAATCTTCCCTAGTTGATCCGTAAAACTAGTCGAATGAATTCTAAGTCCTAGTTTTCATGAGTTTTTTTGCAACTTTATAGAAAGACTCTATCCAAATGTAATATAATTTTTTTTATAAAATATATTTAATCCTCACTTGTGATTCTATCCTATATTATTTACTATTATAAATTTTTATATCAATTAATTCTTAATGGTAATTTTTTCATGCAGCAGTGCACAATAGCAGATCTAGTTTGCAAAGATGCAGGCCAATAGTAGAAATGGTAACTCTCTCTATTCCTATTTTGATTCATCATGGATCTGATACCACTGGTAGATTTTGAGTATATCTGTAGTGGGAGAGATATACAATAGGTCCTAATAAGAAGTAAAAAATATAAAATAAAGTAATTATGCAATGACTAAAATATACAATAAATAAAAAGTGGTGAAAATATAATGTAGTATGGAGGTGATGGTCACTCCATTCATATAATATAAAGAACTACATTTTAATCCATATAGGATTTCTACCACTATCTACTACAATACATTTGATATGCTTGATATGTAATTGCTCTCTAATATATCACTATGAGGCCTTTTATATACAAAAAGAGAATCCTTGGCCAACACTCTACCTAGCTTTACAATGGAACACCTTTCACATTACAACTTGTACATTGATACTTGTGCATTTATTACATTGCTTAAAGTAGCAAACTTCCCCCTAAAGTAATCTCCTACTCTAACTATGTACCAAATATGGTACATTTACATGACTCAATTGATGTAATATGCTCCAACTCTAACATTCATTCCTTTGAAATAATATTTCATTCATGTAATGTCAGGTCCATATAATACCTCAACTCAAAATTATAAAAGAATGATAAAAAACCTATAGCTACACACACATTCAACTAAACATATTGATAAAGTATAAATACCACAATTATAATTAATAATGCACATTAGTTATACAAAAATGCATTTCTAGAGTTAATTATACCAGTATAGTGCTCACACTAATGTGAATAAAATGGGTATTTTTGGTGCTCATAAATCCTGCTCATCTCTACTTGTGAGAACTCTTATTTCCAACATTTTAGTCATGATAGATATCAATTCTAGAGGGATGGAAATTTCCCACCCATCCAACTTCTTATTCTGCTTAAACTTATAATCCCCAAAATGACTAGTGTTGAAATAACTTTTAATCTAGATTAAACCCCTACTTTCCATGGTTGTTTTTACTAATTGTAGTTTTGAAAATTCAATAATGATATGTGGATATTGATTCCAAGAATCTAGCCAAAATCATGCCTTCTCCCATCTCCTCACTTTCTAAAATAATCCATCTTTCACTACCTAAGACCCTAAATTTAGAGCTTGTCATGCTAAGGACCCATTACTATACAAATAGAAATGACTCACCTAATTTTGATTCACCTATCCTAAATATTTACTAGTTAAAACTCTACTAAATAAATAATTTTGTTGGGATATCCACCTCTAGTAAAGTTTTCCATCCAAATCTTTATAATTTAACTTTGATCTGCTTAGTCCCAAACCTCCCTTTACCTTAGGTTGGCTTAATTTCTCCCAACCTACTATGGCCCATTTCCTCTCCCCTTTTACTCCTCTCCATAATAATTTTCTAGCCATCTTGTCTAAATTTTTCCATATGGTATGTGGAGAAACAAGGATAGAAAATTTATATATTGCCATGGCCTAAATGACTAACTGTAAAAAGTTAATCTACCCCCAAAGCTTAACAATTTGTTAGGCAAATTCTTAATTATTTCTTTGATGCAATCCAAAATATTCCTTTAGATATCTATCTTCATTTTTTTCTAAATGCAAAAGGACCCCAAAATGTACCACTGAAATAAAAATCCTCATGAATCCCAAGGTCACTAAAATCTTTCCTAAAGCCTTGGATTAAGATTGAAAATATCACTTTCAATTTTTTTATCATTTATGACTTAGTTTGTAGCTCTAATAAAAATATTAAGGGTATCTCTAATAGTAATTTCTTCCCTAAAGTTGGCCACTCCCACCAATCTTATGTCATCCAAAAATTGTAGGTGAGTCAAAACCTCCTCATCCACCTTAATACCTATTAGAAAACCTTGTATTCTCTTCAAGATGAATCTACCTGAGCCTTTGATCAATATGAGAAAAATATGATGGAAACAAGGATATCCTTGAATAAGGCCTCAAGTGGCTTCAAATAATTGTGAGGGAAGGCCTTTGATTAGTACTAAGAATTTTAGAGTAGAAACACAACTCATGACCCATTCTATCCAATTCTGAGAGAAACTGAAGGATTCCATCATCCTTGACAAGAAGCTCCACTTCACCCTATCATAAGCCTTTGACATATTTAATTTTATGAACATTCTCCTATTGCCAAATTTTTGCATTGAGTGGATTGCCTCCTGAGCTAGAATCACACCATCTAAGATTTATCCGTCCTCTACAAAACCCCCTTGCTCTAAGGATATAATGCTATGTAGGAGAGGTTTTAGACACTCAAAAATTACCTTAATTATAATTATATATATATGATATTACATAAGGTAATAAGTCTATAATTTGAAATATGCACCCCTTCTCCCCTTTCAAAATTAACACAATGAATGTATGATTTAATGCTTTAAGAATTATTTTACTACATATGGACTCCTATATAACAACCATTACATCCTCTTCCAAGCTATCTTAGAAGGTCTAAAAAATATCAATTGAAAATTCATTTGAACCTAGTGTTTTTTCAGTACTCATTCCAAATACTACTTTATTCAGTTCCTCTCTATCAATGGGTTTAAGTAGGGCATGATTTTTTTCTTCAAAGATAATAGAGAGTATGAAAAAAAGAACTTATTTTTTATCCTCTTCATATTGCACCATACTTTACTTAAAATTTAGTAAAATAATTTATTTAATGAAAATACATACCTAGGATTATATCAAAGGAGTTCCCATTTTGATCCTAAAAATATTCCATCTTGTTTGTCTATCTCCTAGAACAAGCAACCCAATGAAAAATTTGGTGTTTTTATCACCTAATAAACAAGTGGTTCTTACTCTCTATTTCTAGTAGTTCTCCTCTTGGTTTTCAATGTCCTCAACCACTTTACACAGTGCATCATCCTCTTCTTTGAGCTACTTTGTAATCGATCCTTCCCTAAAGTGTTTTTGAAACTTAACCCATCTAGCCACCAATGGATCTCTTTGGACTTGGATGTTTGTCTTGTTACCTCACCTTCATTGTTTCTATTGATCCTTGACATAATTAAGTTGTTTGTGGAATATAAATATATATGTATCATATGTTGATCATCCCTTTTCCCACCACTAGAATTTTCTTTTTATGTTCCTCTTTTTGTAACAATTTTTTTCAAAGCTAAATGGTTTCTGATGTTGCCCTATCCTGATCCCCCCTTCCAACATAATTAATAAGTGATCTAAAATTGGACCCTTAAAAATATATATTTTTATATTCCATTTCACAAACATCTCCTTTGAAACCAAAAAATGGTCTAACTTCACCTTCTTGCTATGTGGCTCAGTCCTCTTAATAGTCCATGTATAGTTATTTCCAAGATAGTTAATATCCATCAAGTGTAATGCATGAACTTGCGTAATAATAATTTGATCTCTTAAATACAATTGGGATTACCCCTTATTTATTATTAGATGATAATTTAGTATTAAAATTCCCAGCAACAATCTAGTATAACTCCTTCCTCAAGACTCTCATATTATACATCATTTTTCATTAACAAATCTTACTATCTAGGTTTTGAGACCCATAAAAATTTATGATTGAAACCTACTTAGCTCTCACATTGTTTCTAAAATGTAATGTGAGGACATCCCTCCAACGTATATGTTCTATTATCATCCATTCAAAGGAGTTCCAAAAGGTAACTATCCCGTGAGGCCCCTTCGATAACCACTTCCATATGACTAACACCCCTCCAAAGTTTATTTCATATTTTACACATAAGATACTCCTAGATAAGAAAAAATATGTTTTACTTTTTTGAAGAGTCTTTGAACATCATATTGATGGGTTCTCCTATTTAAAACCCTAATATTCCTTGATTGTATAATCATTGGTTACCTTGATACTAGTAAGAGTCTATTTTTCTCACCAATCCTCTAGTGAATAGTTTATGTCCTTTAACTGCTATCAATTCCTTATCTAATTTTCTATCAACTCCTTTAGATTTGATATTATTTTATCTCTTTTCCACTTGAGTTATCCCTAGAGTTATATTTTATCTATTCTATGTTGTTATACCCAGGTTGGCATTCTTTATTATCGATTGCTCTTGGTTATGCACTATCACTACTGTTACAATATCTGATTATGGTAACTCACTACACTCTATTACCTACTCTAGGATATAAGGAGGTGAAAGAGAGGCTTGAACATGATTGTCATTATTTTTATTATTTCCATCCACTCCTTCCATGAATTGTTCTTCTGCTTGGTTGACTAGTGTCTTGAATATCTCATACCTATTTGAGGGTTTGATTTGGGTTTGATATTTGCCATATTTTTTCTTTTGAATTATCCTTCTTTTGGGTTGTTCAAATCCATCTCCCCATGATTCTTCAACCTAAGAAATATTGGTTGTTTCTTTATTTATTTATGACTTACCCTCCTCAATAAGAGTCAACATTATTAGAGAATCCTCCACTTTTATGTTCATATTTTTTCGTCAAGACTAGGCCAAATTATCATATTTATGGTAAACTCCACAACTAAAAGGTAATGCCTCATAATCCAATTGTTGAATCCAACACAAGCCTACAAGTTTGAGTTTAACCTTTGTTTGTAAAGTTTGGCTAAGATCCATTTCCATGCATAATCTAGCATAAATGATTGTGTTTCCTTCCATTGTGTCTCTAATAACTACTCACTCCAGCATAAATAATTGTGTTTCCAATAACTGATCACTTCAGAACTCCATTGTAAGTGCATACGAATGAATCCAAATCTCACTCTCTACGGCTAAAAAAATAATCCTATGAGACCTTGATTTCTCTTTTTCGATTCAAAATACTTATTTTTATTGATAAGTGAGGAAAAAACTAATAATAAAATCTTGATTACTAATAAACAATAAAGAATACTCACTAAGAGTTTCCTAGTTTTTTCAAACCCAAGAATGCAAAAAATTCAGGATAGGGTGAATACTCATGAATTTATAGATCAAATCATGATTGGTTATATACAAGATTGTTTCTTCTACCATCCTCTACTTAATAACAATCTTTGATCTTAACTCTAGCTATGGCAAGCATCCATTGACTCTTTGAGATGTTGATATTTTTCCAACAGTCGTAAAAAGCATTTTTAATGCACTTTTTTGTGCTTCTTCAATCTATGTTGGATATTTTTCCTCCAACAAATCTACAAAAAGACTCTCTCTAAAAGAGAATCTGAAGGTGTCCCCAGTAGGACCTCCTAGGATAGTAATATTATCTTCAATTTTTCAACAACTAGAAAGCACTTCATATACCCATGTTTCAACAATATAAATTTTTAAAATGCAAATTAAATTCAAATTCTATCAAGTAATATATGTATATCTATGAAATAATACTATTATATATTTTGTTGAAATACTACTACAACATAACTATGACATAATATGGTTGGCATTGTTTTTTATTTTTTTGGATTAGGGTAGTTTGAGAAACTCATATGACCAATGCTTAGGGATGAGCATTCCCATACCATCCATGACCCCTGGTAAGGCCAAGAGCTAAACTTATCAATATGGGATTAACACATAACCATACACACAAGACACAATTTGAACCTAATATAGATGACATTGTTTCATCTTATATAAACAATTAAAAAAAAAAATATATATATATATATAATAAGATTGATTAAATTGTATAGGTATTATCTAAATTCAAATTTTTAATTATAAGAATTTGTTTGAAAACTATAAAAAAATATCATCAAAATCAACATTGTAAAACAAATATGATTGAATTATATTGTGAGGATGATACAATCAATTCTTTGTAAAGTTCTTCTCTAATAAACTATGATGTTGAAAACCATCTACTTTAATTTGAATACTTTTGTACCAAAATGACTTATAATTTATTCAAATAAATGTAATAGAAATACATGTAATAAAAATGGAATCTCTTTCAAATTTTTATAACTAATATTTTAAAAAATTAAATATATGTAAATGATGTATTTCTTGTAAAAATAGTACTTTAAAATAGTTTTGTATAGTTGTCAAAATATTGAGAAAATAAATTAAAAAATATCTTTTTGATAAGCTCTTATAATCTAAATGCTTAAAATATGATTAATTACTTTAAAAAAACATATTTTATCATTGATTTTTGTTTTTTTTTTTAAATCAATGTTTAATGGTTAAGATATATAGATGATGTAGTCATTGTCAAAGTTTAAATTTGGATGACAACCCTTTTAAAACTTTTTATTTTCAAATCATTTTACAAATAAAATTAAAATAATCTATTTTTTTTTACAAGCTTCCACGTATATTTTATCTCACTATTTTTTTTTTGAAAAAATTGAAAAAAGCTTGCATTAAAACAAATTACAGTTACAAGAGGGAGAAAGGGCATCCCAACCAAGAGCAAAGAGACCAGAAGAACAAAGGGCGCGAAAACGCGACAAGTCGCGAAAACGCGACAAGTCGCGAAATCGCGACACCAAACCTAACAACCGCCGCGCCACGACAACCGGTCGCGAAAACGCGACATGTCGCGAAATCGCGACATGTCGCGACATCGCGACAAAACAGCGCCGAGGCCACACCACTCAAAAAATGTCGCGAAATCGCGACAGCACAGCACCAAAGCACCCAAACGCCAAAAACGTCGCGAAATCGCGACGAGAAAGCCAGAAGGCACCTGCTCCCCAAAATTGTCGCGAAATCGCGACGAGTTCTCCTTTAAACAACAACTTTGAGAAAGTGTCGCGATATCGCGACGACTTTTCCTTAAAGCCCCAGTTGGCCGGAAGTGTAGCGAAATCGCGACAAGAATTCCAATGGGCGCCCCTTCCGCAAAAGTGTCGCGAAATCGCGACATGTTCTCCCCCATGGTGCCCTTTTCTTAAACTAGTCGCGAAATCGCGACGTTTATCCTTCATGCAGTTTGTTCTCCAGAACTGTCGCGAAATCGCTACAAGTTTGCCCCTTTGCTTCCTTTCCTTAAAAATGTCGCGAAATCGCGACAGATTATCCTTTGAGAAGCTTTTCACAAAAAATGTCGCGATATCGCGACGGTTTTTCCACTTAACGCAATTTTGCTCAAAGCGTCGCGAAATCGCGACAACTTTCCTCCAACAGCGGAACCGACAAAAAAGGTCGCGAAATCGCGACATGTTCTCCCCATGGTGCCCTTTTCTCAAACTAGTCGCGAAATCACGACGTTTATCCTTCATGAAGCTTGTTCTCCAGAATTTTCGCGAAATCGCTACAGGTTTGCCCCTTTGCGTCCTTTCCTCAAAAAAGGCACGAAATCGCGACAAATTTTCCTTTGAGTAGCTTTTCACAAAAAATGTCGCGATATCGCGACGGTTTTTCCCCTTCACGCAATTTTTCTCAAAGCGTCGCGATATCGCGACGCTTTTCCTCCAGCAGCAGAACCAACAAAAAAGGTCGCGAAATCGCGACACCTTCTCATCAAAGACCGCGACGACGCAACAAGTCGCGAAATCGCTACAATTTTCCTCCCAAGGCCGCGGCAACAAAAAGGGTAGCGAAATCGCTACAGTTGTCCAGGAAAGGTCGCGACAGAGCAACATGTCGCGAAATCGCGACAGATTTCCAAACAAGGTCGCGACGGCGCAATATGTCGCGATATCGCGACAAAAACTAACCTTAGCCATTTTTGAGCTCATGGATGCAGGGATCGTTCCAGACCACTCCGAATCTCTTCATCTATCATAGGCATATCATCGTGCAGTGAACACCTACCTCTTTCTCAGCACCCATCTTCGCAAGGAAGTCAGCTACCGTGTTCAAATTTCTACTCACATACACAGGGATAACATCATCTAACTCCCTCCATAACTCCTTGATTTGGGATATCAAAATCCGTAGTCTCCAGGCTTTTAATGAGAAATTCTGCAAGCAATCCAGAGCGCCGATCAGGACTTGAGAATCTGATTCAAGAATTATCCTCCGGTAACCCTAACGACCCAGATAGACGCTGACTTAATGGCAAAGGCTTCGGCTTCATTGTTCGTGGCTCTGCCCAATCCTCGCAATTCCCAGTAAAGAACCGCACTCGAGTGATCCCGACATACAACACCAATTCCTGCGCTGCCCGGGTTGCCTTTTGCAGCCCCATCAGTATTGATCTTGATCCAGCCAACAGGGGGAGGTTTCCAGCATGCTCTGCCTTGCCTCTCAAGTCCCTCAACCCCCTCTTCAAGATGCCCAAGAGCAGCCTGATTCTCTTCATCAACATAAATAGCAACAGTTTCTGTGACTTTGCTCCAGATGACCTGCCAAACGCCGTCAATCGAGGAGAAAGTGTTTCTAAAGATCCGGGCGTTTCTCTCCAACCAAACTTGCCACCAAATGAAGAGAAAGCCTAACTGCCAACCAGTTCGGAGAGCTATGGAATTGAACCTGCCCCTTTTCCATTTTTCCCAAATATTGGTACGATTGAAAACACCATTAGCCTGGAGTTTAAATTGAGAGAACCAGCGTTCCCAAATCTGATGAGTAAAAGGGCACTCAAAAAACAAATGATCTGCAGTTTCCTCATGTTGGAGGCATAAAGCACATTGAGAGGGGCCATTGAAACCCCTACGTGCGAGATTGTCAAAGGTGAGAAGACCATTATGCATAAGTTGCCAAGCAAAGAAATTCACTTTCGGCCAACCCTTTGAATGCCAAATCCTTCTCCAATGCTTGAACCGGAAAAGAGTGTGGGGGAGGCTCAGGGAGGATCTCTTCATATCCAGCCTTAACCGAGTAGACCCCAAGGCTTCCATAGCCCCGAGGCTAATTCATCTTCCTCATCCCTCCCCGTGAGGAACCTTTACGACAAGATTTTTTTTGCGGGATGGGCGCCAACTCCGGAGAGACGATGATTGGCCACTCCTCCCACCGCTTAAACTTTTTAAATTTATACCCCCCCAATTGGTGGTAAGTAGATAATTATCAATATGGATCCAGCCACGGGCTTCTAAGGCGGTCATGATAGGTTGTAGCTCGGGGAACATGACAATAATGGGCGGATGTTGGTCCCAAGAGTCAGTCCAGAAGCGAGCCTTGTCTCCTCTCCCCACTTTCCAGAATAATTGATCTTTGATAATCTGGGACCCAAGCTTGAGAGTCTGCCACACTAAGGATCCAGTACCTTCCAAGGGAAAGCGACCCACCTCATTGGGATGAACATGCCCCAAATATTTACTGGAAAGAATTCTGCTGAAGAGGGAGGTTGGCTGAGAAATCCACCTCCAATACAGTTTTCCAGCCAATGCTCTGTTATTAAGCTTAGAACTTCTCAAGCCCAGCCCTCCTTTGTCCTTAGGCTGGGTAACTTTGTCCCACCCAACCAAAGCCCATCTTTTCTTCCCTTTTGCGCCTTCCCATAAAAATCTTCTAGCCATTTTGTCCAGCTCTTTCCAGATGGTATGAGGGGCAGCCAGTATTGAGAATTTATAGATCGGCAAAGCACTGTATAAGCGACTTCGGGAAGGTTAATCTACCCCCGTAGCTTAGCCATTTATGGGCCCAATGATTCATTACTGTCTTTGATGCCCACCATGTGATTCTTCCAGGATGTCAATTTTTAACTTTTTGAAATGAAGGGGAACGCCCAGGTAAACAATTGGAAGAGAAGTCCTTGTGAAGCCTAGGATCTCAATAACACGCTCCTGTGGCCGTTGGTCAAGATTGAAAAAGACCACTTTGGACTTCCTGTCATTTAGAACCTGATTTGAAGCCCTTAGGTAGAAATTCAAAGTATCTCTGATTCCTCTAGCTTCCCGAAGAGTGGCCGCACCAACCAGGCCAGTATCGTCCACAAATTGCAAGTGAGTCAGAGTTTCCTCCCCAACCTTGATACCAGATAGCAGACCTTGTTGCCTTCTCCTCAGAAACAATCTGCCCAAACCTTCAGCCAAGAGAAGGAAGAGATAGGGAGAACAAGGGTCTCCCTGGCGGAGACCACGAGTGGCACCGAAAGGATGCGAGGGAAGGCCCTTGATGAGAACAGAAAAAGAGGGAGAAGAAACACAACTCATAACCCAATCAATCCATTCCTGAGAAAAGCCAAAGGCAGCCATCATTTTTGACAAGAAGCACCACTCCACCCGGTCATAAGCCTTGGACATATCCAGTTTAATGAACATTCCTTTGTTGCCCGAAGTTTGCATTGAATGGATGGCCTCCTGGGCCAAAACCACCCCATCCAAGATTTGTCTTCCCTCAACAAAGCCCCCTTGTTCAGGAGAAATGATGTTGTGAAGAAGGGGTTTAAGCCTCTCAACCATTATCTTAGTGATGATTTTGTAAATCACATTGCATAAAGCAATAGGCCTGAAATCGAGAGATATGAGTCCCCGCTTCCCCTTTTGGAATTAAAGCTATGAAGGTGTGATTGATCGCCCTGAGCATTCTTCGATTGGATCCGGATTCCTCGATGATGACCAAAACATCCTCCCCCAAGGTGTCCCGAGAAAGCCTGAAAAAATTCAATAGGAAAGCCATACGGACCGGGAGATTTTCCGAGTACTCATACCAAAGACCACATTTCTCGGTTCATCCCTTTCAATGGGTCTAAGCGGGGCCCGATTGTCTTCTTCGAGAGATAATAGAAGGAATAACATTAAGAACTTCGTTCCGAGCCTCAACATCTTGCTGCATACTTTCCTTAAAAAGTTTAGAAAAGTAATCGATAGCATGGGAATGCATGCCAGGAAGAGTATCGAAGACATTTCCATGTTCATCTTTAAGAACTTCCATATTGTTCATCTGTCTCCTAGCACAAGCTGACCGATGAAAAAATTTGGTATTTTTGTCCCCCTCTAATAACCAAGTATTCCTAGCCCTCTGTTTCCAGTATATCTCCTCTTGGTTGTCAATGTCCTCAACCGCTTTACGCGAGTTCATCATCTTCAAATTTGAGTTGCTCGGTAATTGATCCTTCCCTAAAAAGTTTCCGAACCTCCTCCCATCTAGCCACCAAGGGGGCCCTTTGGGGCCCGGAAATCCGACTTGTTTTCTTTCCTCCATTGTTTCAATTGAATTTTGACAAATTGAAGTTGTTTATGAAATTTGAACATTGCTTGTCCCAAAAGGTGGACGGCCTTACATCCCACCATTGAGGAATTTTCTATTGAAGGTCCTCCTTTTGTAACCAAAAATTCTCAAATTTAAAAGGCCTATGGTGCTGCCCTCTCGAAGTCCCTCCCTCTAGCAAAATGGGAAAATGATCCGAAATAGGGCCCTCCAAAATCTGGAACTTAAAAGTCCATTTAACAAAAGCCTCCTCCGAGACCAAAAAGCGATCTAACTTGACCTTCCTGCTATGTGGCTCCTTTCTCTTGTTTGTCCAAGTGAAAAAAACACCAGGGCCTTGAACGTCCACTAAATGAAAGGCCTGAACTTGGGCAATCAGAAGCCGGTCCCCTGGATCCAAAACAGGGGGTGCCACCTTCCTGGTCACGAACAGATAATTTTGCATTAAAATCCCCTGCAATAATCCAGTCATAACACTCCCTGTATGCCCTCATGTTGTGAACAACTTCCCATTGGAGCCTCTGGCCATCTAGGTCTTGGGCCCCATAAAAGTTGGTGATTAGGACCTGCTCAGAATTGAAGTTATTTTTGAAGAGAGAAGTAAGAACACCCACGCAAGCTATATGTTCTAAAGCAGTCCAGACCAGAGGGTTCCAAAGGGTAACAATTCCACCTGAAGCTCCTTGGGCAGCCACATCCATATGCCCAGCTCCCCGCCAGATTTTAGTAGCGGTTTTACTCATAATATCTAAAGACATTTTGGTCTCCCGAAGAAGCAAAAAGTCTGTTTTATGGTTTTCTAAGAGTCTTTGAACAACAGATTGATGGGTTCTCTTTGTTTAAACCCCTAACATTCCAAGATTGAATAATCATTGAAAACCTTGAGAGCGGTAAGAATCAATGGTCCTCACCAATCCTCCATTGATTAGCTTATCTCCTTCCGCTGTTAGTAGTTCCTTATTGGATTTTCTTCCCGCTCCTTGAGAGTTATTGTTTCTAGATCTCTTCTCCACCTGGGTAATCCCTAAAGCAGGCCTTTCTCTGTTTTTATCTGCATTTCCCATGGTGACATCTTTGATAGCCGGCTGTGCTGGGGAGTGTATAACCAATGCCCCTGGATTCTCTGACTGCAGATTCTCAGCTGGCACAGTCACCTGTTCTACTACAGGAGTGAAGGAAGGAGAAACAAGAGGTGGAGTGTTGTCATTCACACCATTCCCATCCACTCCCTCCATAGATTGGTCCTCCTGATCCACTAATGACTTAAAAATTTCATACCGATTGTTTGGCTTGAGCTGCACCTGCTCCTTGCCATTTTTCTTTTTGTTTCTCTTTCGTTTCACCTGTTCAAAGCCATCCTGCTGAGCATCAGGACCTGGAGAATTGCTAGAAGGTTCATTGACAGGACTGGACTTACCCTCTCTAGGGCGGTTTGACATTCCGCTCGGAGCCTCCGTTTTTGTGCTCAATATGTTTGGGCAGAACCTTGCCAAATGTCCATGCTTATGGCATACTCGGCACTGAAAGGTAGGGCCTCATAGTCTAGGCTGCTTTGGATCCAGGGTACTCCTGCTAGCTCAAGTTCCGCCTCAGCTGGTAGAGGCTGACTAATGTCCATCTCTACACATATTCTAGCAAAGACAGCGGTATTTCCCTCTATGGTATCTTTGGAGACTCCCAAAAATCTGCCTAGGGAATTACCTATTAGTTCCAACACCTGCTCACCCCAAAACTCCATCGGGAGAGCGTACAGCCGAATCCAGACCGGGACAGCCGTGGGTTCGATGCGGGGGTCGAAACCCACTCTCCAGGGTTGGACAAATAACCCTGCTGGTCCGTGGTTTCTCTTTTCTGATTCAAATGCTCTGTTTCTATCTGCTAAAGAAGAGAAACTAATGATGAAATACCCATTGCTTATAGGCCATAAAGAGTACTCACCGTGTGGCTCCCAGTTCTGGCGAACCCAGGTATGCAGAAAATTCAGTGTGGGCCGGATGCCCATGAATTTGCAGATCAAGTCGTGATTAGCTCGGTAGACGATTGTATCTTCGACCAGCATTGGTTCTATAACAATCTTAGGCCTGGAGGTGGATTGCGGGAGGCATCCATTAACGCGGTGAGCATTTGGGCCATTGCCAACATTCTTGAGTATCGTTTGAAAAGCATTCCGCTGAGCTCCATCAGTGGAAGGCGAGGGGTTATCTTTCAACTTCTCAGCATATGAAGTCTTTCTCCCAGCAGGAGAAACTGGAGGAGACCCCATCGGGCCCTCCCGGGACCACGAATGAACCTTCAGATGAATTCAAAATCAACCCCCCAAAGCCCCAGGCAAGATCTTCGGGCCAGAATCCCTCGAGCAACACCAGACGCCGTCACAGAAATTTTCCCGCCAAATCGCCAGACCTTGTTAACAAAATTCATATTTTATCTCACTATTATTTGGACCTAAAAGTCCAAAAAAAAACTCAAAATCCTACTTAAAAAATATTTTTTATTCTAATTATAATTTATTAATTTATAGTAATATTTTTAAATAAAAAAAAATCACACTTACATTTTATTAAAAAAAAAAACATCCAAACCCTAAATTCAATAAAATTAAGTGCATGAATGTAATTAGAATTGGGAAGGGTCCAAGTGCATGAACGTAATTAGAATTGGGAAGGGCCCATAATCATGTCATGGGAGTACGTGGGGTTGGGTTGTATTAAACCCGAGGAAATTTTACGTGTCACTAAAAACCTTGCAAGTAGAAGGTTGTCGCGTGAACGGTTGATATGGAACATATTTAGTTTATTTTGTGAAGAATATAACTAAGCCTAAGATGGAGATCGCTCAGGATATATGCGATTTTGGAAATCGCACGCCTAGCTGAGCGATCCTGGGAATTGCTCAAGGGTGGAGCGAGATAGGGACAAGGGTGAACCGAATTAAAGATGGATGGTTCGTTTGTTCCTATGCCAAAGGTCACTCTCGAGAAGGCCCACGCTAAAGTTCACTCGACGAAGATCTACTTGAACAGCGAAACTCAGAATCGCTCGCTCGTTGGAGCAAGTCTTGGGTTCGCTCTCAATACAAGCGAGACTTGGAGTCGCTCAGCAAACACAACGAGTCTGGGATTTACGACCAAGTCGAAGTCAGGCATTGCTCTTCGAAGTTCGCTAGCGACCAAGGGACATCCAGAGATTGCTTTTCAAATGGAGAAATAAGTAGTTTGCTAGGGTTCGCTCGCAAGTGATGGTAATCTGAGATTTGCTGAATTTCACTCCAGAACTAAAGAGGGCGAAGGTTCGCTTGCAATAGAATGACAACTACAGTTTACCGATAGATAAAAGAGATTTATATTTGATTTAGTTGTTGTTTAAGAAACATGGAACGTTATTCTTTCTCCCACCCAAAAAATGATGGTACGGATCGCTTGGGAGGAAGAGCGAGGCACGTTCTCACTTATGAGGAGTAAGCCACTAAAGAAATGAAAGAAAATACGAAACTTAGCATAGGAACATGCAGATTTTTATATTAATAACATCAACCAAAATACTATCCATACTCCATAGAGGTATTACAATCATCTGCATAAAATTCAGGATAAACACAAAAGAAGAGCTCTAAATCTACTGTTCGGTTCTACAGAACTCTTTAGCTATTGCTCTTTTACTGATCTACAACAACCTCAAAATGCCAACTGCACTTGTATTTATAGTTGGGCTTAGAGGACAAGGGCAAGAAAAACTTAACTACCTACGCGTGTGAAATAACTGCGATCTGATGTACGACGGTATGATCTGACTGGAATAAAATCTGGTTTAATATTATAACACCCTCCTTTAAACCAAATTTCATAAATACTTTGATGCCCAAATTTTCTTGTAGCCTACTGAAGTCCTCCTCATTCAAAGGTTTTGTAAATATGTTATCTACCTGCTCTTTGGACCTACAAAACAGTAATTGAATTTCATCATATTTCACCAGATCCCTGATGAAATGATACCGGATGTCAATGTGCTTCATCTAGCCATGAAACACTGGATCCTTTGACAATGCTATGGCAGATTTGTTGTCACAATAAATTATTATTGCCCCTTTTGGTGGATGATTCAGCTCATCGAAGATTCTTCATAGCCATACTATCTGGCATGCGGATGACGTGGCGGTGACATATTCTGCCTCAACAGTGGACAACACAACTATCAGTTGCTTCTTGAATGACCATGAAACTGCTCCCAATCCAATATGGAAAACATAACTAGAAGTGCTCTTCTGATCATCAGTTCTGCCAGCCCAATCGCTATCTATGTAGACCACCAGTTCTAGCTGGCCTTGTTTGGCATAGCAAATTCCATGGTTTCGCATCCCGTTGACATAGCGTAAAATTTTTTTTCTTACTTGTCAATGTGTATCCATCGGAGTCTCCATAAATCTACTAATCAATATGACTCTAAACATTAAATTGGGCTGAGTTGTTGTCAAATACATGAGACTTTCAACTAGCCTCTTGTACAAAGTTAGATAAACATTCTTGTTGGAATCCAACTTGCTCAGCTTCAAACCTGTGGCAACAGGTGTGATGGCAAGTTTCTTATCCTCCATATTGAACAGCTTCAAGACATCCTTAACATACTTTCCCTAAGAAATGAATATGTTATCTGCTTATTGGTCAAATTCAATGTAAATAAAGTACTTCATCAGCCTTAAATCAGTCATCTCAAAATCCTTTATGGTTGTTTTGAACTGGTTGAATAGTACATCATTATTGTCAATATATATCATATCATCCACATACAAACAAATGATAATCATCTCCCCTGTTGCATTTTTATTTAGATACATGGTGTGCTCATATGGGTATTTGATGAACCCATTCTCCTAAAAATAGCTACAATCCAGTTGTACAATGCCCTGGGCACCTGCTTCAATCCATACAAGGTCTTCTTCAGTTTTACAACTTTGCCTTCATGTCCTTGTAGCTCATAGCCTGGTGGGTAGTCTATGTAAACCTTCTCTTCCAACACACCATTCAAAAAGGTATACTTGACGTCCATCTGGTACACATTCTAGCCCTTTTGAGCTAATAATGCCAAGATCATTTTGACTGTGTCAAGTCGGGATACAGGCACATACACCTCATGGTAGTCAATCCCTGACTTCTACTTGTAGTCTTTCACCACCAGTTTGGTCTTATGCCAATAAACTTTTTCTTGGAAATTAAACTTTGTTTTGTATACCCACTTGACCCCAATGGGAATCTTCCCTACTGGGAGTTCTGTCAACTACCGTATCTCGTTCTTCTTTATGGCCTCTATCTCCTCATCCATCGCCTTCATCCACTTTTGATTCTGACTTACCTTTTCAAATTAATTTGGATCAGACTGAGAAAATAAATCAAAGTGAGAATGTTCTTCATCTTCTTGATTTTAGGTTATCTCGTAGATGTCTTGAAAGCTTCTTGTATATTCTTGTATCCTCAAGTTGGGGATCCTACTTGCAAATGGAGGTGATCGATATGGTGAGGATGTGTTGTTTGTGGCACCACTATTGTTGCTTGAAGCTATAGGTGGGTACACACTATTTTACTCTAGATCCATAGATTCAATAACAGTTGGCTCTAGCTGGCCAGTCTTAGACTTCCAATTCTAGGCTTCATCCTCTAGGAATTTCACGTCTCAACTGATGACAAGCTTCTTCGTCAAAAGATTATACAGTTGATATACCTTCGCTTGTTCACTGTACCCTATGAACATACACTTCTCTGCCTTGTCATATAGATTTTGCCTCTTCTCAACTGGAACATATGCATATTTAATGCACCCAAAAACTCTCAAATTATCCACACCTGACTTCTCATTGCTCCAATCCTCTTGAGGAATATTATCCTTCACACTCTTGGTAGGACATCTATTCAGCAAGTAGACTACATAGGCTACATTTTCTGCCCAAAATTCATGTGGTAATCCTTTCACCTTCAGCATACTCTGTGCCATCTCCATGATCGTTCTATTCTTCCTCTCAGCTATGTCATTCTACTGTGGTGTGTATCTGGTAGTGAGTTGCCTACGAATTTCATGTTTCTTGCAAAACTTGTGGAATTCGTTGGATATGTATTCACCTCCACCATCTGTACTAAGAGTCTTCACCTGGTAACCGCTATGTTTCTCAACCAGAGCCTTGATGGTATAAACCCTAGTCTTTCGACTGAAGTCATCAATGAAGGTCAAGAAGTATTTGTTATTTGTAAAAGTGCTAGTTTGCATTGGACTGTAAATGTCTAAGTGCACCAGCTCTAATGGCTATGAGGATCTCCAAGACTACCCTAAAGGGAACACATCTCTATGCTATTTTTCAACTAAGCAACCCTCACAAACCTAATTTGGTTGCTCCATAAGGGGTAAACACTTCACCATATGTTTCTTGTGTAGCAAGTTTAGGCCACTAAAACTCAGGTGATCAAATATGAGATGCTTCCTTTTACCGTGCCTGGTATGGATGAGAATTTTTACTTTCCCCTTGATAGGAACCTTGCTATTATTCCCCATATTCACCTCTGACTGGACTATTTCATCCAGTTGTGACAACATATCCTTATTTCCAGTCATGTGGTTGTTGCACCCACTATCGAGATATCATACATTTTTATGGCTCTCCTCATCAATACTACAAGTCAGCAACATGTTCCCACATGCATCTCTACATTCGACATTTCTAGCGTCATTTGTGTAGTGGTCTTGTTTTTGGTTATCCATGTCCATCTTCTTTCTACACTTAGAGATATAATGACTAAACTTTTTACAGTAATAGCACTAGATCTTCAATTCTTCCTTCTTCTAACCAGATCCACCTTGTTGATTTCTCCCACTGTCTCTTCCTCCTGCATAATGGAAGTTGCTGTTAGTCTCTTTGTAATTGCAGTTTGACCTTCCTCCTTGCATGTTTTTTTTCCCATGCCTACCTCTGGCTCTTCCTCCTTGATAACTAGAGGCATCTTAGTGGGATTATCCTCTACTACTATCTCGAAATGAGACTTGCAGCTTGAACACATGCTCCAATGATGATTGAGTTGAATGACACGACCTCTGCTCATGTGTTTGTAAGGAACCCATGAGCTCCTCCACAGAGAGGGTTGTCAAATCCTTCAATTCCTCAATTGCTATCATGACTAAGTCAAACTTTATGGGAAGGCTTCTTAGAATCTTCTCCACAATTCTATAGTTCTACACGATCTCTCCATTCAACCACATCTGGTTGATGACATCCATTTTTTGGGTGAATAAGTCACTCATGGACTCCGACTCGTTCATTTGTAGGTTCTCGAACTCCCTCCTTAATATTTGTAGCTTCATCACCAACTTCACCTTGTTGGTGCCCTGATATGAACTGGCTAATATTTCCCAAACTTGTTTTGCCTTGGTTGCTGCTACAATCCACAAGAAAATAGTCTCCTCGATCGCCTACATAATTTAGAAGAGGGTCTTATGATCCTTATTTGTGTTTTCCTTTAACATATCCTTATCGACTTGGGAGAGTGCGGCCAGTGCTGTTGCATCTGCTGGTTCTAGATAACCATTATTGACTAGGTTCCACAGCTCCTAATACCCAAATATGATCTTCATCTGGATGCTCTAGTAGTCGTAGTTGTTGTTGAACTGCGGGATTTGCAACTGCAGGGAGTTGGTTCTGGAAGCCATGCTTCAATCTCCATGGGAAAACACAGTAGCTCTGATACCACTTTGAAGAATATAACTAAGCCTAATATGGAGATCGCTCAGGATAGATGCAATTCCGAGAATCGTACGCCTAGCTGAGCAATCTTGGAAATCACTCAAGGGTGGAGCAAGATAGGGACGAGGGTGAATTGAATTAAAGATGGATGCTTCATTTATTCCTATACAAAAGATCACTCTCGAGGAGGCCCACACTAAAGTTATCTCGACAAAGATCTACTTGAACAATGAGACGGAGAATCACTAAGGAAACAAGTGAAACTCAAAATCGCTCGCTCATTGGAGCGAGTTTGGGATTCGCTCTCAACATGAGTGAGATTTGAAGTCGCTCAGGGAATGCACCGAGTCTAGGATTTGTGACCAATTCGAAGTCAAGTGCTACTCTCAGAAGTTCACTAGCAATAAAGGGACATCAAACGATCTCTCGTCAAAGGAAGCGATAAGCAGTTCACTAGGGTTCCCACGCGAGTGAAGGTAATTTGAGGTTTGTTGAAGTTCATTCCAGAACTAAAGAGGGCTAAGGTTCACTTGCAATAGAATGACAACTGCAATTCACTGACAGATAAAAGAGATTTAAATTTGGTTTGGTTTTTGTTTAAGAAATTTGGAAACCCTGTTGTTCGCTCATCCAAACAATGATGCTACGGATCGCTTGGGAGAGGAAGCAAAGCATGTTTTCGCTCAACCAAAAAGGGATTCTAAGAATCACTTGGGAGGAAGAGCGAGTCATGTTCTCGCTTATGAGGAGCGAAACACTAAATAAAAGAAGGAAAATACGAAACTTAACACATCAACATGCATATTTTTATATTAATAACATCAGCCAAAAATACATTCCATCCTCCACATAGGGATTACAATCATCTATATAAAATGTACGATAAACACAAAATAAAAGCTTTGAATCTGTTGTTCGGTTTTGCAGACCTCTTCAGCTGCTGCTCTTCTATTGATTTGCAACAACCTCAAAATTTCAACTACACTAGTATTTAGAGTTAGTCTTAGAGGACAAGGGCAGGAAAAACTCAACTACCCGCACGCGTGAAATAACTGCGACTGAATGTACGATGGTACGATTTGACTAACGTCAAATCTGGTTTAATATTCTAACATTTTAGATATGTTAATACGCATATACATTTTTTTTTAAGGTGTCCATTTAGAGATTATTTTTGTTAATATGGTCTTTTTAAGATGTTTATCTACAAATTATTTTTGTTAATATGGTGAGTAAGTTTGGAGACAGTTTAATAGTTTGGGTTTTGAATTTTTTAAAGGTCAAACAAAGGGAATTGTGGGGAGTGTGTATGGTTGTGTGTTTAGCCCTTATTAATCATTTTAATTTTGACCTTGATTCTAAGGATTCTCACAGAAAAAATAAATGAAAATAATGATTTCTTGCACTATAAAAACATTATGAAAAAAAATCTTAAGGTTTAACTCTTCTTTAAAAAATCTAAAGTTCATATATAAAACTTATAAAAAATAATAATAAAATGAAGATATTTATTAACATGATAATTTTTTTTTACATTAACTAAATAAAAAATATTATGATGATTATATTTAATATCATATTGAATATATTAATATACATCTACGGACGAGAAAAAGAATAAGTTACAAGCATTCGTTGATAATGATATATTAATTGAAATCACGTGCAACGTTTTCTGCGTTTGTTAAAGTTTTTTTTATATCGAACATCGTCTATAAATATTTAGAGATATCAGACAAGACCACACGGCGCGTTTGTTTAAGTTGAGAGTTCTTGAATATATTAATATGTATCTACTATTTCTTATATTAATATGTATCTACGCTATTTTCACAATGTTGATTTTTGTATCTTGGGAAAAAGTAGAAGATGCAAATATTTGGTGGTAATGATATTATATTAATTGAGATGGCATTCAACATTCCAGTTATACAAGGTCTATGGCTTAAGAATTTTATGGTTTTTTTAATAATTTAATTATTATTATTTTTATTATTGTAATACATTATTATATATTTAATTTATTAAATATAAAATTAAAACTTAGATTTTTAATTTATTATATTGATTTTGTTGTTGATTAAAATATCTAAGAATATGCAGGCTTTAACGCTCCTCATCATTGAAGTTATAAACATTGATAATATTAAAAGATAAACCACCAATAAAATACAAGCATTCGTTGATAGTGATGTTATATGTGACACCTTGAGAAAAAGAATAAGGTACAAGCATTCCTTGATAATAATGTTATATTAATTGAAATCACGTGCAACGGTTTGTTTAATTTGAATGTGAGAGTTCTTGAATATATTAATATGTATCTCCTCTTTCTTATATTAATATGTATATATTCTATTTTCACATGGTCCAAATGTTGATTTTGTATCTCCAGGAAAAGTAGAAGCTGCAAGTATTTGGTGGTAACGATATTATATTAATTGAAATGACATTCCAGTCATATAGGGTCTATGGCTTAAGAATTTTATGGTTTAAGAATTTATAACAATTTAATTATTATTTTCTTCATTGTTGTATTATTATATGATTATATTATATTTACTGCACGAAAACATAGAGTTAAAATTTTAGATTTTTAATTTGATGATTTTATTGTTGATTAAAATATTTAAGAATATTGGAGGTATAAATATTAATAATGTGAAAAGACAACCTATCAATTTTAATTGTCTAATTTCCATATTGGCTATGCAAGAATTATGAAAAGGTTGGATAGAGGCATGCTTTCAGATCATGTTCATAGGAGAAATGCTTCAGCTTTTTTTGTGGAAACCATTCCTAGTATCATTACTTTCGACCATTCACCCATCATATTTACAGTACTGATGAAATTCCTGCCTCAGAGACACTACAAGTCAAAAAAAAATTGAGTATTTCCTTTCTTCAACACCCTTTCACGGTTTGTCATATTTGCAGAGTCTGGAATCTACTTCTTAGATCTACTAGAGAGTTGGGTTGGATTGAATGGTGGAATGATGTCATTTTTTGTACAATTGTCTTGCTCTGTACTTTGGAGAAAAATGTGGCACAGTTCAAAAGAAATTCCAATGTTGTCCTTCATGATGAGCTTGCCAAAGCTACTCTCGGGTTTGAGGTCTATCCATTTAATCTGAAACTTTAGACTCATGTTTCCCAACTAAGGTATGAACTTAAACTTGCTAAAATTTATGAGGCTCGGGGAGCTCGAATTAAAGCCCATATTCATTGGCTTAAAGTTGCTGATAGGGTCACCAAAGAGTTTTTTCAAAGGCTTTACTCTCCTAGGCAAGCTACTCAATTCAAAGCCATTCAAGATAATTGAATAAGTCTTAACTCTCATCCTAATATGATTGATGCTTTTGTCAAGCACTATACTAATTTTTTTGTTGTTCAAGCTTATTCCCCTAAGTAAAAGCAAGCACTGTCATCTTGTATGGTAGTTGTACCAGTTAATATTTCGAAGTCTCAAAGAGCAAGGTGTGATAAACTATTCTCTCTTAAATATCTGGATGATGCGTTGTCTCAAATGACAAAGTGCCAGGTCAGGATGGCTTTCCCTATGAGTTCTATAGGGTCTTTGGGACTTAGTTGGTCCTTATCTACATAAAGTTTATCTAGAGGCTCTTCGAGTAGGCTCTTTAGAAGCAGTTATTAATAGGGATAGTATCAAATTCAAACCCAAGCAAGGGGACCTATATTTGATCACTAATTGGAGGTCTATTACTTTGTTAAGCATTAGTTACAAGATCATTGCCACAACTTTGGCTCTTCATCTTAGGCCTCTTCTTTATTTGATAGCCAGATCAGAGCAAACTGGCTTTATTCAAGGAAGGTGCATCCTTGATAATGTTTTGATTATCTAGAGGGTATGGAGTGGGATCAGATGTCAAACCAACACATACTTTTTATTAAGATTGATTTTGAGAAATATTATGATTGTGTTGAATGGAGATTCATTCTTGCTATGCTCAAAGCTTTATGATTCGGGTCAATTTTCATTAAGACTATTACTATGCTATTCAGATTTGCTTTGGCTATTCTCAATCTGAACAATTCACAGTCTAAAGTAGTAGATATTTTTAGGTCTGTTCGATAAGGGTGTCCTATTGCTTCCTCTTTATATGTGCTTGCTATTGAAGCCTTTGGCTATATTTTAGCTACTCAAGCTTCTGCAAGTCTTATTAAAGGAATTGCTCTTTTGAATCTTTAGGGATAATTTATTAATGGTCACTTTGTTTATGAATCCTTTCTTACTATAAGGGAAGAAGAGAAATCTATTTCTAATATTTTATTTTATTTGAACACCTTTTGCATAGCCTCTAGTTCTATCATACAGTGGAGGAATACCTCCTGCTTTAGATAATCTTCCTTGCCTATGTCACCTTGGCTTCAAGGGTATCATTGGAATTGGATCCCTACTGGAGAAGTTTTTAAGTTTCTTGGTATTCCTTTTGCCTTTCAAGGCTCCCCTACTCAGCTTTGGAATTATGTGCTTCAAATATTTGAAAAGAAACTTGATTTATGGTTTACTAAGAAGCTTTCAATAGCAGGTAAATTTTATATTTAATCTAAAGTTTTAGCTACCACTCATGTATACTATTCCTCTTGATGGGTTCCTTCATAAGCTTGCTATAAGAAGCTTGAGAAATTCCTTCGATATTTTCTTTGGAATAATTCTTCTGAAACAAAGGGATTTCATAGAGTTGCTTGGGATATTTGCTATCTTCCTAGAGAATATAGCAGAATGGATCTGCTGGACTGTAGATAGCAAGGTATTTCTTTGTGTGCTAAGTGGGTCGTTAGGGATTTGAGGGGAGATGAAGCTTGGAAATTTTTGGTTTGAAATTTCATTTTCTTTGGTCTTCTCTTAAACCGTAGATCATGGAGAGGGTTGGATTTTCCCTCTCTCATTGTTGATCTAGTTTTTGTTGAGATTTTTGGCTCCTTTGCTATTAAAAGTATATGTAAAGCTTGGTAGTAGCTCACTCCTTAGATTTGTTGAAAGGTGATGGCTTCCGTAAAGGCTTATCCATCAATTCTATGAATATTTGGTGGTCTCCTATGTTTCTTTATCAAGCTTCTCCCTTAGATTAGGTGGAATGGTGTTGAGGATACTTAGGCTTATCCATGGAAGCCTAAGTTATTATTATTTTATTATTTTCCTATTTCTTGCACTTTGTATTCACGTCAAGTATAGTATACCCATGTTTGAAATAGGTTGTTATGTTATTGGATGTTTAATTAATTATTAGGATATGTATTATATTCTAGCAGTTAGTTGTCATCCTTGTTTAACAGATGGTTATCTGTTAGTTAAGTGGTTGGCCATGTTTGACAACTTGTTGCAACCACTTAACCACATTATATTCTATTATATTCTTATATATTCTTCTATTTCTAATAATAAAATCAGCTTCACGTTGAGTTTCTACATCAGTGGTAATCAGAGCCACATGATATTTTTTTTAGGAGGGCAAGTTTACCACTTTTTTCTAGGTGTCTAGTTGAGATTTACAACTAGTTCATCAATATCCTAGGTAGGTGTTGTGTGAAATTGGCTTGAGGCTAGCCACAACATTCGTTTGTTAATCTCAGGAGGTGGAAGAGGGCATAAATTACCCCTACACCTAATAGGCTGAAACCAGAGCGTAAATCTACTTGCCTTGTGAGGGCAAGAAAAAAAATTCTTGGTTGAAGAAAAATTTGTTGTCTATGATGAAGATCAAAAGATCAGTAGAAAATATTTGAGAGAAATTCCAAAATTTTGAGACCATTTGCGGTCAAAAAGGAGCTTTGGTATTCTTTCCAAGAGAACACATAATTGATAAAGGGTGTACAAGGTTGAGGAATTTTTAGAGGATTTTACTAGTGTGGAGGTTTCCAATAAAGGGTTTGCAGAGAGAGTTGTTTTCCCTTCTCTCTCTCTATTTTCATTTTTCTTCTTGGTTAACTAGTCGATCTTGCTATCGACCAACAAAAAATTGGGTAAGGTACCTTGTTTTACCCCTCGAGTATCCCTTCCATCCTCCTTATCACTCCAATTCCCTTCCCCTCCCCTCCTCATTATAAATCATGTACCAAATCATAGCCATTCCTCGACCTATGCACAAAAGTTGTGCATGGTCGAGTCATCATCGATCGGTGCCCATTCGACATAGAGAGTAGGTTGTGCTATAGCTACCTCACAATATAGCACCACATCCCCCCATGTAGATTGGCAATGCTTTGATGAATCTCAGGAAGATATCACTAACATTGAAAGCATTCCATAATACACCAACGTAGGTGATCGTGTACCAAAAAATAGTGCAGGCGACATCATAGAAATTTGTTGTGGTAGATAGAAAAATTATTTAAAAAATTAAACTGGTTTGAAGTTTATAAAATTGATTAATAGGGTACAATAAATCAAACCATAACCAGCATTGCAATGAGCAACCTCCACATGGAATCATCTGAGTGATCAGGAATAATTCAATAACCCTATCATAAGTGAAGATGTGGCAATCAAGCGGTTGATGATCACAGATGGTTTCTAGCATTGAGCAAATTTCTTTGGAAATATTAGTGTTTTTGATGTATAATTTTGGTGTTTCGATGAAACTATGTATTATTTTGATGTCATTTGTGTGTACGACATCCACATAATGCTTTCAACAAAGAAATCCATTTCTAGTGGGTCTTAAAAGCTACAACATTACAAAGTTTTTTGGCATCAAGCAGCAAAATACGGCAAGAGTTTTCATGACATGTGATGAAAAATCGACATGCTAGGTGATAGAAATTGAACTTTGATGGGTTCTCAATAATTTTTGATATAAAAATCCACACAAATTTCCAACGTCAATTCTAGATTCTAGTGCAAGTTTCATATCCTAGTAATTTGCAATGATTCGCAATGACATCTCAACATTTCCAATGAATCTTGATGGATTTCGATCGGTGGCATCATTTTTTCGAGCATATTGATAGTTTTTGGATGAGACTTTGATTTTTTTTATAGTTTTTGATTGATTTTGGATAGATATACAAAGTGGGAACTATACCACATATAGTACATGGGGAGACTTTGATTTTTTAAAAAGTCTCCCATGCACATAGTGAGGTGACCACCTCTCGATGGTCACCCACTGGCCTTACCACTCATGCGAGCTAGCTTGCCGGTTAGGCACCACCCCTGAGGTAGGCACTTTGATTTGAGCCATGGCGTAGTTGGGACCGTTGTTCATTGCTTGGTGGTTTTGATTTCATTGAATATTGCACTATGGGTATTTTGATATTGATGTTGACCTTACAGACCCACGTAGTTGACAAACATGTTGATCATAGAAACGTACTAACAAATTTTGTTACGAAATTCAATTTTTACCACCAAAAGGGATTTTCACCTATTTTTTAAAATTTTAAATTCAAAATTGTAATTTTTGGTGCCAAAACCAACAAATCAACCCAGGGTGATATTTTTGCCATTTTGGGTCAAATTTCAGCATATTTTTTTGTAATTTTTGCACGCTTTTATAAATTTGATCAAGTATTTTGCCTCCTAAGACAAATTTTTGCATTGTAAAGGGCTAATTTTTGTAATTTTTAGTGCTCTTTTTGTATTGCAAAATTGATTTAAATTTTGTAAAAGCACTAAAAAAACCCATTTTTATCAATTTTTGGAAGACAAAAATTTATAAAATCTAGGTAAAATTTTTGCATTAGGAAACTGAAAATTGCTCCTAAAGCCTATATTAGTTCTTGCAAAACCATTTTGTAATCCTCCTAGTATGGAATATACATAGAATAACATGGATCAAGACCTCAAAACAAACATGGAAAACCTAACTGTTGCAATAGACATTTTGGTAGATAAGGTCAAAGATATTGTGGTGCAATTAACTCCTGGTGATATCAAAATTCATCACAATCATGCCAATAAAGCTAAATTTGAGTTCAAATTGTATGACTGATCAAGGGATCATGATGTATTATCTACATGGCTTTTAGATATGCAAACTTGGTTCACTTATGCTGAAATTCCTGAAGATGAACAAGTTGCATTTGCTACAGTCAAACTCATAGGCTTAGCCAAAGTTTTAATTATAGAAAGACAAATCCATAATGCCACCATGACTTGGAAATAATAGATCCAAATTTTGAAAAACACATATTTTCCACCAAACTACCAAAGTTAACTTACGACCAAGTGGTATAGATTGAGGTAAGCCTATAGTATGTTTGTTTTAGATTACATTTTTCAATTCAATAGGCTAAGGGTGCTTTTTGGTGTGAAATATTTAGAAGAGTATTTGATTAATAAGTTCACTCATGCCTTGCAAGATCATATTTTAAGGGAAATCAAGTTCAATGTTTTCCTTACCTTGGATGTGGCATTCAACCATACCATTTTTGCAGAGGAGAAAGTTGGTGCATATCATAAATCTCATTCATCACAGGAGAGCTCTTCTAGAGGTGGGAATCAACATCAATAAAATGTGAAGAACACTTATAATTATTCCTATCATTATTCTTCTCCTCCCGCTTCTCCTAAAGTACATTCTTCTTCTCATTCTAAATATCCTTCTTCTTCAATATATTGCGAATTTTGTAAAAAACATGGTCATGTAAAATCTAAATGCTTTATTTTTGAAAAATTTAAGAAGAATATATCCCTAATTATATAGCCTACAAGTGAGGAACACATGATGGTCCCATTGTGGCTTTAGGAACAGAATAAGAGTATAATGCTTTAAAGGGTAAATTGAACAAAGTTACCCTCATGTCAAATGTATTTGCTCAAGGGGATCGTGACAATTTGTTTATCACTAGAGCCCACCTTACACATGAATTATATATTGATTTTATCATAGATAATGGATCGTAAAATAACCTCATTGTGAAGTCCATTGTGGAAAAGTTGAATCTTTCCATAAAGCCACATCACCAACCATATGCACTTGGGTGGAAATATGTAGACTCCACATCTAAAATCACACACACTTACACCTTGACTTTTTATTTTAGTGATAAGTTTGTGGAAAAAGTAATATGTGATGTTACAGAGATGGATTGTTGTAGACTATTGCTACGTAAACCCTATCAATTTTATAGGAATGTTGTTTATCATGCTAAAAATAACACACACATTGGAATTACACGATAAAACCTACTTGATACAAAGCACAATACCCACATCAAATTTAATGTTAAGTTGTAGGTAAGTTCATAAGACACTAAGTTAGACACTCATTTTAGATTCTACTTGCATAAGTTCCACACATATTGAAGAACAATCAAAGGCATGTGATAAAGAAGAATTTTTACTCCCATAAAATGAACAATCACTAGAGCAAGTGTTTAAGGAACCCATCACACTCACTCATGAGAAAGATTATATTCATTCTATTGGCATCATTTCAGGTACACCTTTGGACACACAACCAATTGCTCTACAAAAGTTACCTTTGACTTTATCCCCTTCTACCATTACACACATGGAGGAGAAATATAACGACACTTCCTTCATTAAGTACCGATAGAGCCTTCAGTGCAAGATAACACAGAACTTGTAGGAGACTTTGCAAGAGCAACAGAGCATGGTGTGCAAGCATCATAGTCCTCACTCATCACAAGTTGGAGATAGATATTAGCTTCCTTTAGATAAACACTACTTTTCAAAGGCACCATTTCAAGATCCTCTTTTGTTACTTGATCTTGTTTTCATCCCTATAGCTATAGTGGAACCTAATCATTAGCTTCTGCTCATTTTAGATAGAGTTTTCAAGATGAAGACTCATCACACTAGATAGGATTATTCCAATTCCACTTCTTACCTTATCTCTCATCATGGTCACTTTCCACACATGTCTGGTTGGATTCATCATCATGATATGGTCCATATATTTCCATATTTGTTGAGAGCATTGGGGTCCAATGCTTCTATGGTTGATAGGAGTGTTGAGGATACTTAGGCTTATCCATAGAAGCCTAAGTTATCATTATTATGATTTTATTAATTTCCTATTTCTTGCACTTTGTATTCACGTGAGGCATAGTATGCCCATGTTGGAAATAGGTTGTTATATTTTTGGATGTTTAGTTAACTATTAGGATATGTCTTATCCTCTAACAACTAGTTGTCATCCTTGTTTAGCATATGGTTATTTGCTAGTTAAGTGGTTTGCCATGTTTGGCAACTTGCTACAACCACTTAACCACATGAGATTCTATTGTAATCTTATATATTCTTCTATTGCTAATAAGAAGATTAGCTTCACATTGAGTTCCTACATCAAATAGATTCATACTCAAAATTTTTTAAAAAATGGTATTATTACAATAGTTGATTTCTTTTCTTGCAAGACCAAGGATTGGATGTCATCGAATGAGTTCAAATACACCTTCAGTATTAATGGTGCAGAAAAAAATACTTATTATGTTGTTATTGCTCTCACCCATTTTTATATGTTGCACAAGATTGGTGTGCACTCATAGTGTCCTTGGTGGTCAGACTAGAGATGGCATTTTGACACTCCTTTGCTTAATTATAAGGCTTTTTTGGGGTATAAATGGTTATCTCCTCATATTCCTCTAGTACCTAAGCTCAATGAGTGTTGGGACTTATTTTCTACAAGGACTAGAAGGATTTATATATTTTAGAATGTTTAGGCTACTTATTTTGAGCCCAAACAATATTTTATTACATGGAGCTTGTTCTATCAAGGCCTTCCCTTGGGGGAACATTTGAAGCACCTTGGAATTCTTGATCCTAAATGTCCTTTTTGTGGTGTACCTGAGTCTTGTACTCACCTATTTTAGAATTGCAAAATATCTAGGCAAGCTTGGGAATGGGTTCTTTTATTTTTTTCCCCATTTATAGTTGCAAGAGTTTCTTGGCCCCAAGCTCTTCTTAGGGACTCTTTTACTTTATCTCTTCAAATTTTTGAAGTATGGAAGGTTTTTAGAATTAGCCTACTCTTTCATATACACCTTATGTCACATTTACTCATGTTGACAAATGAGAAGTTTTTATTCTTATATGACTTCAAATATGTACTCATGCCAATAAATTTACTATGGAGTTTGATCACCTGCAAGTTATTCTGGTGCACTATGCCAATGCTCCATGTACAGTCAATCGGATCCCCCCAAAGCACTCTTCTCAAGAGTATTTTTGATCCCGCTCTCATCGTAAATCTCTAACATATGCAAGAAGTACTCCTGTAGATAGTAACTGGTCCCATACCTCACCAGTCAGGAAGTGGTCTAATGTTGACATAGCTTATTCATCCCACAAGGTTGGAGTGTGGGATAATGTTCAACCAATTTCACCTAGTCCAGTTATTGGTTGGAGCGATGCGGGTACTGAAGGCCTTAATTATGTTGTAGAGGGGTAGATTTTCATCCCATAATCACTAGAAGTTTATGCAGGACAACACGACGGGGCACAGTATGTAGATTTTGATGTAATGATCATCAATGGTAAACTTGTGTTTTGTTGGCGGATTTGTTTCCTAAACCTTGTCACAGAGGTTTAGTTTTATTCCCCATAGGATGTGTTAACTCACCCACTTATCTTTATTGCAAAGGATTTTATTTATATTTAATATAAATTTTATTTTTCATCAAAAAAATATATCTAGGAATATGCATGATTTATTTAATGATGTTTTAATTTATATTTAATTGAATAATTTTTTATAAAATTATTTTTATTTTCTAATAATTATTTAAATATATTATGTAATCAAATATTTATAATCAATTTTAAATTTATTTATGATAATTTGGATACATGGAATAATTCAATATTGTTTTATAAATATAGATATCATTTAGGAGGTTTCCTAGATTCTGAGCAAGGTATGAAAGGAAATAATCTCTATAATGTACATGCACGGAAATCCCAAGGATATGTCATTGGTATTTCATCTCGATGACTTCAGTCCATATCATGGGGAGGGAGACCCCCTATTGTTATACCCTCAAGGAGTGTGGCCCCTAGTTGTGCCACTTGTTGTACTTCACATTACTTCAAAAAAATCTTTATAAGTACTTGGGTTAATTATAATTTTTGTCTCATTAGTAATAAGTTTCATGTTCTGGTTGTATATCAAACACATAATTATGTTCAACATTAACTATAAATAGGATAACTATGGATGAATGGTTGGTGTTGCTTGATGTCAGTCCTTGAAATTTTTGTTTAAGTGTGGTACTTAGTTATAGGACTTGTATTTACATTTATATCAATTTAGGATAGTTATCGATGGTCATGAGACTCAAATAACTCTTGCTCTATTTGAATTATTCATCCTCATTTGAGGAATGATGGCCCTAATTTTCTCTAACATTGTTTGAGGAAAGATGATGCTGATTTTCTCTAACCTTAGTTGAGAAAATTAACACTTGGCTTTTTCAAGTGTAGATCACTTTAACCAAGTGGTAAGCTAATTAGCTTTCATAACTCTAAAAAAAGTGTGATTTATTTTGTGGGTGCACTTCAAACTAAATTTTATCAATTGATCCACTATTTTTTAGCTTTACTATTTTTAAAACAATGTATGATGGGTGTTGCACAATATTTAGTTCTATCAAATGTGGAATGTAAGACTTGATTAGTTTTACAATAAATATTATATGTATTTCCTAGAAAGGTAATGACAACAAAATGTTCTCTTCTATTATGTATTCAATAGTATACGAAAATATAACAATTTGATCTTTAAGTGTGGTCCTAAAAAATCATTATTTTAAATAAGGATCTAAATCCAATCTTTAATTTAAATGTTATGATGAGCATAATGTTTAATTATGTTGCTTCTTATACTTTTATTGTTGGGACTAAAATATATATTGAACTTGATGATGAATGTGTTGGATATGCTACAAAATGTACTCTTCTTGGTTCATTTGGTTGACTTATGTAGGCATCTTTATTTTGATAAGAATTTGAAAGGCTATGTCTAAGAGAGCATTGGATTGAAATATGAAAAATTCTTGGAGAGGACTATGACCTATGAAGTTGTGTAGAGATAGATTATATAAATATTTTTTTTTTTTTTTTGAAAAAATTGAAAAAATCTTGTATTAAAACAAATGACAGTTACAATAGGGAGAAAGGGCATCCCAACCAAGCGCAAAGAGACCAGAAGAACAAAGGGCGCGAAAACGCGACATGTCGCGAAAACGCGACATGTCGCGAAAACGCGACATGTCGCGAAATCGCGACACCTAACCTAACAACCGCCGTGCCACAACAACCAGTCGCGATAACGCGACATGTCGCGAAATCGCGACAGCACAGCACCAAATCACCCAAACGCCAAAAACGTCACGAAATCACGACGAGAAAGCCTGAAGGCACCTGCTCCCCGAAATTGTCGCGAAATCGCGACGAGTTCACCTTTAATCAGCAACTTTGAGAAAGTGTCGCGATATCGCGACGGCTTTTCCTTGGAGCCCCAGTTGGCCGGAAGTGTAGCGAAATCGCGACAAGAATTCCAATGGGTGCCCCATCCGCAAAAGTGTCACGAAATCGTGACATGTTCTCCCCCATGGTGCCCTTTTCTTAAACTAGTCGCGAAATCGCGACGTTTTTCCTTCATGCAGTTTTTTCTCCAGACCTGTCGCGAAATCGCTACAGGTTTTCCCCTTTGCTTCCTTTCCATAAACATGTCGCGAAATCACGACAGGTTATCCATTGGGAGGCTTTTCACAAAAAAGGTCGCGATATTGCAACGGTTTTTCCACTTAACGTAATTTTGCTCAAAACGTCGCGAAATCGCTACAGGTATGCCCCTTTGTGACCTTTCCTCAAAAAAGGCACGAAATCGCGACATATTTTCCTTAGAGTAGCTTTTCACAAAAATTGTCGTGACATCGCGACGGTTTTTCCCTTTCACGCAATTTTTCTCAAAGCATCGTGATATCGCGACACTTTTCCTCCAGCAGCAAAACCAACCAAAAGGGTCGCGACATCGCGACACCTTCTCATCAAAGACCGCGATGACGCAACAATTCGCGAAATCGCTACAATTTTCTTCCCAAAGCCGCGGCAACAAAAAGGGTAGCGAAATCGCTACAGTTATCCAGGATAGGTCACGACAGAGCAACATGTCGCGACAGAGCAACATGTCGCGACAGAGCAACATGTTACGAAATCATGACAGATTTCCAAACAAGGTCGCGACGGCGCAATATGTCACGATATCGTGACAGAAACTAACCTTAGTCATTTTTGAGCTCATGGATGCAGGGATCGTTCCAGACCACTCCGAATCTCTTCATCTATCATAGGCATATCACTGTGCAGCTGAACACCTACCTCTTTCTCAGCACCCATCTTCGCAAGGAAGTCAGCTACCGTGTTCATATTTCTACTCACATACACAGGGATAACATCATCTAACTCCCTCCATAACTCCTTGATTTGGGATATCAACATCCGCAGTCTCCAGGATTTTAAAGAGAAATTCCGCAAGCAATCTAGAGCGCCGATCAGGACTTGAGAATCAGATTCAAGAATTATCCTCCGGTAACCCTGCTTAACAGCCCAGATAGACACTGACTTAATGGCAAAGGCTTCGGCTTCATTGTTCGTGGCTCTACCCAATCCCTGCAATTCCTAGTAAAGAACCGCACTCGAGTGATCCCGATAAACAACACCAATTCCTGCATTGCCCGGGTTGCCTTTTGCAGCCCCATCAGTATTGATCTTGATCCAGCCTACAGGGGGAGGTTTCCAGCATGCTCTGCCTTGCCTCTCATGTCCCTCAACCCCCTCTTCAGGATGCCCAAGAGTAGCCTGATTCTCTTCATTAACAAAAGTAGCAACAGTTTCTGTGACTTTGCTCCAGATGACCTGCCAAACGCCGTCAATCGAGGAGAAAGTGTTTCTAAAGATTCGGGCGTTTCTCTCCAACCAAACTTGCCACCAAATGAAGAGAAAGCCTAACTGCCAGCCAGTTCGAAGAGCTATGGAATTGAACCTGCCCCATTTCCAAGATTATATAAATATTGGACACAAAGATAATTATTATATTAAGTGTAAGGATAATCCTAATTATAAATACTAAGCATATGAGAGACGTATTAAGTAATTTGGTCTATTGGTTTATCTTTGAATGAAGATAAGTTAAGCAATTGAAGCACGTATCTAAGGTTATGCATAAGGGGTCAACCACAATTTTTTTTTTTATAAAAATGTAGCAAATCAATTTTGAAATCCAGGTTAATAGTGTCTAAATACATGTAGAACATACACTATTATTAGGGGCAATGTTGGAAATTTAAACTTAAAATGGTCAAATTATTATAAAATTTGGGCGAATCGACCCAAAACAAAATTTACACCCAAAATTTTTGGCTAATGGGCCCTGGTCAAGGGTCCCAAATATTAGCCAATTTGGCGATAAATAGTCGCTATGCATAACCCTGACTTCATATGACTAGTATTCAGTTGGGTAATTGTGTTTCTGATTCATCCAACAACTAAAGTGTATTGGGTTGATAAAGCACTTCAGTTGAAAATTTTAAGGAGTGAAGAAGTAGGAAAAAAGGAGGGGAAGAAGATTAAAAATTTGTTTTAGGTTTTTCGTAGGACTGCCCAAACTGCTGAACTCATTTCGGCCATATATCACTCATCTGAACTCGGATTGAGCTAAAATTTTGAGGGTAGATGCCTAAAAAACCCTATAACGTCTCCACCAATTTTCATATCATTTGGAGCAACACAGATCCTAGCGTATACCTATGTGTGAATGATATATTTGGCAAGCGGCTATACGAGGGTTTCATCTGGGTTGAGTGCAAGCAGCTCCAGAGGTTGGTTTTTAGGGCCTTCGGGCCCTAGCAACCAATATTTTTGTGGTTTATGCTCAATATTTTAGCAGGAAATGTTGCAGGGGATACAAGATGGGTTAGAAATTTATCTTTCAACATATCATACTGTGAACTTGAGTGACAACGACTTCCAATTTGCTGCACAAAAGAAAATTGAAAACCATACCTTTCCATGGCATCTAGGGCAAGGATTAAGGATACCACGAAATAAGTTTCAAGCATTTGATCAAAAAATGGCTCATGTATCAAGTGAATCTAGTGCTAAGGTGCACCCACAAAATAATTCTACTATGAAAACCCCTGTCAAGGGTAAGAATTTTGAAGACTCAGTCCCAAAAAAGAATTTTAGGGATGCCCTTCATGGTGGACAGCCTTAGCCCAATGCTAATATCAATATTAGGGCTTCTCATAAACCTCTAATAATGCCTAAGATTGATCCCAAGAAAACGGAGTCAGGATGTCTTAAAGCAGCTAATGGAACTCCTATTGTTAAGCTTGATATGGGTAACATTCAGACTGGCATTGAAGATTTAGAAAAAAGAGGACTAATTTGTTGGTTCGTGGGTTTTCGTCCGAGTCTATCTACTTTCAAATTCTAGGCTGCAAAAATCTGGAAAACTAAAGGTGAGTTACAAATCTCTATTTATCCAAATGGTTATTTTCTTTTTTTATTTGCTAATAATGAAGATAGAGAGAAAACTTTTCAAGGGGGTCCTTGGTTTTTTGGAAGGGCAGGGCTTTTCATGAAGCCCTGGCATACTAAATTTAAATCCGAAGAAGAGATACCTTCTATAGCTCCCGTGTGGGTTAGACTCTTTGGCCTTCCTATTGAATTTTGGAATCCTACTGTTTTTTCTTCAATTGGAAACTCTTTAGGAACTTTTATGATGACTACTGATTGTACTCAAAATTTTGAACATATTATTTATGCTCGAATTTGTGTTTTAATGGATTTTGAAAAACCCCTACCTAAAAAGATCTCATTACAATTTGGGGAAGACGCTTGGGAGCAAGTAGTGGACTATGAGAACATTCCTTTTCATTGTAGAATTTGCCATGAATATGGTCATTTGGCCAGTTCTTGCCCAAATAAAATTCCCGATCAAAAGAAAGAAGATATAAACTCAGCAGGTTTCCAAATACCTAAGAAGAAGAACACTCGAAAAAACCGAGTAATGAAGGATCAATCAAAGTCATTTGCTAATATGTTTGAAATCCTTTCCACAAATGATGTCCCAAGTGAGGAAGAGGAAATAATGGAAACTAAAATTTTAGAAACACAATTTAAATATGAAGGAAAGAACTCAGAGACAAACCAACAAATCAAAGGTTTTCAACAGAAAAAAAAGAGAAAATTTACATAAGAAAAACAATATTTCAAATGTCAAAACTTCAAATAATATAGGCCCTAATATAGACTCCACTGAACCATCTAGTAAAATTTTGGTTGTGTATGAGCATTCTTCAAGGTTAGAAGCCATCTCAGATTCAATTGGAATAAGTCAAGAAATAGGGAAAAAAAATTGAAGATGGATTCTAATCAAAAAGTAGGTCGCAAGACCAATCAATATCATATGGTAAAAGAAGGTGAAAAGCTTGTAGAGGAAGGTAAGATTAATGCCCTTCCCAACATTTTTAGCCCTGGTATTAATGAAGATCATCACTTGGAATATTAGAGGACTCAAAGGGAGTCTTTCAAAACAAAATGAAATTAGAAGAATGATTCATATAAATCATCCACATCTTGTTTTCCTTCAAGAAACAAAGATGTCAATGGAGGATATGGACTTAATTGCCAGTAAAATTTGGCCAGCTGGAAAAGTGGTTTCCCTCATTTCCCAAGGGACTTCGGGTGGCATTCCTTGTCTTTGGGACCCAAAAGAGGTATTTATTCACCATATGGTTGGTAGTTGGGGTTTGTTGGCTATAGCTATGCAAAGTAGACGTTCCAACCAGATTATGCTCTGCATTCATCGTTTATGCTCCGACTTCTTTGGAGGAAAAAATAAGACAGTGGAAGGATATTACTCATATTATCTCTCATTTTCCTAAAGCTTGGATCTTGATCGGAGGAGATTTCAATACCATCCTCTCTCTGTATGAGAAAAGGGGGGGAGATAGAAATTTGGACAAAAGTACTGACCTCATGAGCGAATATATTGCAAAACTCCATCTTGTGGATATCCAACCAGATAATGGCATTATGGATTGGTCTAATAGAAGGCAAGGCTTAGCTTGTATAATGGAGAGATTGGATAGGTTTTTGCTCTCTGAAAATTTCTTAATCCATGGTCACATTCCTAAAGTGAAGACTCTTAATAATGCTGGTTCGGATCATTGGCCAGTCATGGTGGAAATGTGGAAAACCAATGTGAGTTTCTCTCCTTTTCATTTTCAATTAATGTGGCTTAGAGAAATTTACTTCAGACCTCGTGTGCAACAATTGTGGAAGGAAGGTAAACCTAGGCATAGGACTAAGATGTTCTATTTTGCCAAAATATTGCAGTACATTAAATCCAAAATCAAGACTTGGAACTGGAAGGAGTCTAGGGATGTTCATAAAAAAAACATGAAGTTATTGCTCATCTTGAAAATTTGAATAAGAAAATCCATTTAGATGGCCTCACAAAGAAGAGAAATGCAGATAAAATTAAACTTACAACTTAGTTAGAGGAATGGGAAAAAAGAGAAGAAATCTTATGGAAGCAAAAATTTAGAATTCAATGGCTCAAAGAAGGAGATCGAAACACAAATTTCTTCCACAAATTTCTTCTAGATCTAAGATCTCACAACTTTATTTCTTCCTTAAAATCAGATTCTAGAGATGTTGTTTATACTTGGGATGGCATGAACTCTATTGTTGTTGATTACTTTTCCAATATTTTTGTTGCTACTCCTCTTGACTCAACTTCACAATAAAATTTTCTTCAAGCAATCCCTTCTCTTATCACTTCTAAGGAGAACTCTATTTTGACTGCTCCTATTACTATCAATGAGCTTCAACAAGTAGTTTTTAAAATGCAAAAAGGGAAAATCCCAGGTCCTGATGGTTTTCCTATTGAATTCTACCAAGAGTTCTGGGATATCCTTCATGTTGATTTATTAGAGGTGGTGGAAGAAGACAGGAAATCCAAAGAAATTTTGTAGGTTATCAATAAAAATTACATTACTCTTGTTCCAAAAGCTCAAGATGTTGATCATATCTCATCTTTTAGACCTATTGCTTTATGTAATGTTCTTCTCAAAATTATTACTAAAATCATGGCAGATAGGTTGAAGCCTCTTTTGCATAATATTATTTCCCCAGCAAGGGGGATATGTGGAAGGACGTCAAATAGTAGATGAGATAGTTCTTGCTTAGGAATCCATCCATTCCATGGATATGCAAAATTCTCCTTCTATGTTCATCCGGTTAGACTTATCCAAAGCTTATGATGTTGGCAATTTTGGGTACTTTGGGTACATTGCCTTTACTCTAAGTGTAGATGTTGTCATTGATTTCAAGAAGGTCTTGAAGCAATTTGGTTTGATGTCAAATAATGTGTCTTGATGAAGGTTTCAGCATAGACAGTGAGTTTCCAAAAAGATCAGGGTAGCCCAGTTGCAAAAGATCAAGAAAAATACAAGTAAGAAAAAGTATGCAGGCAGCTGGAAAAACTGTCGCGATTTCGTGACATGTTTTAGGAGAGAGAAAGCACTGGCAAAACTGTCACGATTTCACAACATGTTTGAGGAGAAAGAAATTTTGGGCAAATGTGTCATGATTTCATGATATGCGGGAAGGCAAAGACAGAGCAGGCAAAACTGTCATGATTTCACGACATGTCGCATTTTCGCAACTTGAACAGTGCAGGAAAGCAAAGAAAGAAAAGTGTCACGATTTCGCGACATTCTACAAAGGAGGCTATACGGACAAGAAAGTGTCACAATTTTGTGACATGTTGCAAAAGAGAAAGTCCGCAGTGTGATCTTTCGTGTTTTCACGATAAGATTGAAGAGAGAGAAAGTGATTCAGGAACTGTTGCGATTTCATGACATGATGCAAAGTACCAAGGGCTGTCGCATTTTTGCGACATGCTGCAGAGGTCAAGTTGAATACTGTCACGATTTTGTGACATGTAGCAAAGAGAAGAGCCTGAAAGGAGAAGCATCATGATTTCACGACAGGCAGTGGAGAAAACGTACGAAATCCAGAAGTGTCATGATTTTGCAACAGGTAGTGGAGAAAGCGTTCGAAAGCCAAAAGCATCATGATTTCATGATAGGTTGTAGGGAAAGCTCTCACGATTTCATGATAGGTTGTAGTGATTTCAGGCTACAAAGAAGTTGTACAAATGCAGAAAGTGTCACGATTTCGCGACAGGTTGAGTTGGCAGCTTGCAGTTGGAGAAAGTGTCACGATTTCGTGACAGAAATAGTTAGCAAGTCTTAATCAGAAGAAGTGTCACGATTTCATGATGAATTGAAGAAGGAAGAGCTCGAAGGCGAAAGAATAATGATTTTGTGACATGTTCCAGTTTCACAGGCATATGGCAGAAAATAGCTTAAGGCAACGAAAGTGTCACGATTTCGTGACAGAGTTGCAGATGACATTAGCAGAAGCAGATGTGTCATGATTTTATGACAAAAGCTGAGAGGAAGGCCATGAAGACTAAAGTGTCACGATTTCATGACAGAAGTGAGATGACGTCAACAAGAGGCAAAGGTGTCGTGATTTCACGACAGAAGCACAAAGGAAGTCAACAAAGGCCAAGGTGTCATGATTTCGTGACAACAGGCTATAGAAGATGTAGGGCTATAAAAATGTCATGATATCGTGACATGTTGAAGTTTCACACCAGAAGCTACAGGGAGGCAGTGAAGCCGATAGAGTTAAATCTGGGCCGATGCAACGTAGGGTTTTGAAGTTGACATGGTTGAAGAGTAAATAGCCAACTAAGATCAAGATTTCAATCTTGAGATTGTGAGTATAAAAGGAGGGCTCCTTTAAGAGTTTGGATTGATGAAGTGTGCATTCGAAGTGCAAATTGCACAGATAGAGTGCGGGGAGAAGTTCGATCGTAGAGGTGCATAAATAAAAGTCTGATCGACTGTTATGTTTGTGTGAAGTGTGCGACGTCTGTGCTACTGTGTTTACGCAGAGGTTACGAAGACAGTGCTATCATTTTTGAGCAAAGAGTGCAAAGACTGTGCTGTTGTGTTTGCGCTAGATGTGCGAAGACTATGCTGTTGTGTTTTCACAGAAGAAACATAAGTAGATCGAGTGCTGCTGTGTTTGTGCAGACTGTGAAAATTTGGTTTTGACCAAGTGCAACTGTAACAAAAAATAAAAGAGGAAGAGGAAAAATTTGTGCCAGACCGAAGGACTGTGTTTAGTGCAAATTTGAGGAACGGCTTTGCAGTGATAGAGTTGAGGACAGAGATCTCCAGCCAGAGCAGGGAAGACAGGTGTCTTCTATGGATAGAGTTCCACTTGCTAAGGGCGGAGGAGGTAGAGGTCTTCTAGAGGATCACCACTAAGAGCAGAGCTAGGGGAAGGTGTCTCCTTTGGGTTGGTGCCCATAAACTTTGTAATTGGGAAGGTTTTCCAAAGAATTGTGATATAACTTTTAGAGAAAATTTTTATCCATGGAGTAGCCCACTTTGGGTGAACCACATAAATTGTTGTGTCACTTTATGGATGGTGTGTTGTGCATTGCTTTGATTACTATTGTTATTACTGCTATCTGTACACTGCATTATACTATATTGAAAGTTGGTTTTTAAAGCAGATTAAAAAGTGGTCTTATACTGTTCACCCCCCCTCTCAGTATAAGCTTGTGTTCTTCAATTGGTATCAGAGTCGGTTCCTTCAAAAAGGTTTAACAGCTGGAAGGAAGAACTGGTTAAGAACACAATGGATTTTTTAGGTGGCAATGCAGCACCTATTCTTGATGGATCATATTTTAGTCTGTGGAGTGTGAGAATGAGATTTTATTTAATGGCACTTGGTAGTGAGGTATGGGAAGTGATTGAAGATGAATACACTATTCCTGAACATGGTCCTTATACCAAAGAAGACAGGCTCATGCTTCACAGTAATTCAAAAGCCATGAATGCAATCTTGAGAGGCTTATAGAAAGCAGATCTCACCAAAGTTATTCACTGCAAGACAACTAGCGATATGTGGAAACAATTGCAGGTGGTTCATACAGGTGACGCAAATGTCCGAAAGGCCAAATTGAGACATTTTAAAGGTATGTTTGAGCAACTCAAGATGAATGATGATGAAAATATTAGTGAATACATGCTCCGTATGGATGAAGTTGTTAATTCTATGAAAGACTTAGGTCTTGAACTTGCTGAAATGATGTGTGTGATAATATTTTAAGATCTCTTCCTAATAGATTTAGTGAAAAGATTTTTGCTATTGAGGAAGCTAAATATTTAGATAAGTTGAAAAAGGATGAGCTCCATAGTATTCTTGCAGCATTTGAGCTGAGAACTCAAGTGAAAGTTGATGTCAAGAAAGAGGCAGCTTTCAAAGCTACCAAGAAATCAAAGGGTAAAAATATTCAAGAGAGTGAAGAGTCTTCTAGTGATGAAGAGGCATATTACAGCAAAAAAGGCAAGTTCTCTAAAAAACACAAAAGTAAGAAAAACATAAGATGTTTCAACTGTGGAAAGTTTGGTCATTATGCTACTGACTGTACTATTTCCAAGAATGAAAGTGATGAAGATATACAGGATGTTAAAAGCAAGGATTTTGAAAAGCACATGTATTACAGAAAGAACAAAGATGAGCACAACAATCAAGGAAAGAGGCATTCACACAAGAATAAGAAGAGCTTCTACCTAGACAAAGCAAGTAAGTGTTCTAGCAATGATAGTGAAAGTTCTTCTAGTGATGATGAAAATGAGATGTTGTTCATTTTAGAAAAAGAGGAAGAACCGAAACATAAATTCATTGTCATGAAATGTTTTAGATGTGGAAATTTTGGGCACCTTGAGGATGATTGCACAAATAATGAATTGGTTGCTAGTATGTATGAGGATGCTTCAGAAAATGATAAGGAAGATGCGTGTATGGTTTTTGAAAAGGATAGCATCTCTAGTGATAAGAAATCTGAAAAAGGCCTTGATGATTCAAAATGCAATAATATAGAGGATCTTGAATGTGAACTTACTAATGCTCTTAGTGTTTTGAAAAATGAAAGAAAGAAGAATGCTCGACTTAAGGATAAATTAGATGAATGTTGTATGGAGAAATATGAACTCATAGAAAGTCTTGACATCTCTATGGCTAAGACACAAGAACTCGAGAATGAGTTAGAATCTAAGATGCTTGAGTATAGTGAATTAGAACAGAAAATGGCTGCCATGAAAGAGGAAAATAAAGAATACAAGGATAAGTTGTACAAGTTTCAAGATAGCTCCAAAAGGGTTAAGTCTCTCATCCAAAGTCAAAGAAATCCATCAGATAAAACAAGTCTTGGTTTTGTTGAACCACACAAAAAACAAGTTGGGGAATCAAGTAAGAGAGTTCAGAAAGAAGAGAGTTCTGATGAAGAGAGTATTTCAGAGAAAGAGTCCATGAGTGATAAATGTGCAGAAACAGAAAACAAAATTCTAAATACGAAAAAGAAGTTTTCGGGACCCAAGAGGTCAAACAGAAGAATATTTCACGGTAGATGTTTTGCATGTCATGGGTTTGGCCACATGGCTTCGCAGTGCATGACTCAAGTAAGGAAGATAAATGACAATTTCAAGGGCCGTAATTTATTTCAAGGGTATTGCTACTCTTGTAATCAGTTCGGGCACAAGGCAATTTTTTGCAAGGCAAATAACAGGAACTGGGTTAGTCAGAACAGGCAGATTCAAAGAATAGCCATGCCCGAAAGAAATAATATTGTTACTTGCTATAAGTGCAACAATGTAGGTCACACAGCCAAACAATGCAGAGCTAATATTCCAAGGTACAGGAACAGGAACAGGAACAGTGGTATAAACAGGTCCAAGGATCAAGGTATGGACAAGAAAAGAAATGAGAACAAGAACAAGAATAGTAACAAGAACAGAAACACTGACAAAGAGTTTAAGAGAAGGACCGACAAAGAAATTGTAGACACTGATGATGATGAGTGCCTAATGGGAGTTTCACTCCCACCATTTTTTTAAATCACCTCATCAGAAGGTGGGGGAGGGACTAAGCTAAGAGGCTCATTCTTAGTCCCGAGCCCCAAAGGTGACCCTTTGCCATTGATGACAAAGGGGGAGAGATATGAGTAAGGGGGAGAGCTTCATAGTGAAGAAGAGAGCTTCAAGTCAAGGGGAGCAAAAACTTCAAAGGCAGATTCTCAGTTGTTTTTAGTTTTGGCTCTTGAGTAGTGTTTTTTAGTTAAGGTTTGCCATCAATGACAAAGGGGGAGATTGTTGGCAATTTTGGGTACTTTGGGTACATTGCCTTTACTCTAAGTGTAGATGTTGTCATTGATGTCAAGAAGGTCTTGAAGCAATTTGGTTTGATGTCAAAGAATGTGTCTTGATGAAGGTTTCAACATGGACAATGAGTTTTCAAAAATATCAGGGTAGCCCAGTTGCAAAAGATCAAGAAAAAGACAAGTAAGAAAAAGTATGTAGGCGGCTGGAAAAACTATCATGACATGTTTTAGGAGAGAGAAAGCGCTGGAAAAATTGTCGTGATTTCGTGACATGTTTGAGGAGAGAGAAAGCGCTGGAAAAATTGTCGTGATTTCGTGACATGTTTGAGGAGAGAGAAAGCGCTGGAAAAATTTTCGTGATTTCGTGACATGTTTGAGGAGAGAGAAAGTTCGGGCAAATGTGTCATCATTTTGTGACATGCGGGAAGGCAAAGACGGAGAAGGCAAAACTGTCACGATTTCGCGACATGTCACATTTTCGCGACTCGAACAGTGCAGGAAGGCAGAGAAAGAAAAGTGTCACGATTTTGTGACATTCTGCAAAGGAGGCTGTACGAACAAGAAAGTGTCACAATTTCATGACATGTTGCAGAAGAGAAAGTCCACAGTGTGATCTGTCGCATTTTCGTGACAAGATTGAAGAGAGAAAAAGTGATTCAAGAACTGTCACGATTTCGTGACATGATGCAAAGTACCAAGTAAGGGCTATTGCATTTTTGTGACATGATGTAGAGGTCGAGTTGAATACTATCGTGATTTCGTGACATGCAGCAAAGAGAAGAGCCTGAAAGGAGAAGCATTGCGATTTCGTGACAGGCAGTGGAGAAAGCTTACGAAAGCCAGAAGTGTTGCAATTTTGTGACAGGCAATGGAGAAAGCGTTCGAAAGCCAGAAGCATCACAATTTCATGATAGGTTGTACAAAAAGCTCTCGAAATCTGAAAGCATCATGATTTTGCAATAGGCTACAAAGAAGTTGTACAGATGCACAAAGTGTCACGATTTTGCGATAGGTTGATTTGGCAGCTTGCAGTTGGAGAAAGTGTCACGATTTCATGATAGAAATAGTTAGCAAGTCTTAATTAGAAAAAGCATCATGATTTCACGATGAATTTAAGAAGGAAGAGCTCGAAGGCGAAAGCATCATGATTTCGTGACATGTTCCAGTTTCGTGGGCATATGGCAAAAAAGAGCTTAAGACAACGAAAGCGTCGTGATTTCACGACAGAGTTGCAGATGACATTAGCAGAAGCAGATGTGTCATGATTTCATGACAAAAGCTGAGAGGAAGGCCATGAAGACTAAAGTGTCACAATTTCGTGATAGAAGTGAGATGATGTCAGCAAGAGGCAAAGGTGTCACGATTTCGCGATAGAAGCACAAAGGAAGTCAACAAAGGCCAAGGTGTCGCGATTTCGTGACAGTAGGCTATAGAAGGTGTAAGGTTGTAAAAATGTCGTGATATCATGACATGTTGAAGTTTCATACCAGAAGCTACAGGGAGGCAGTGAAGCCGACAGAGTTAAATCTGGGCCGACGCAGCATAGGGTTTTGCAGTTGACGTGGTTGAAGAGTAAATATCCGACTAAGATCAAGATTTCAATCTTGAGATTGTGAGTATAAAAGGAGGGTTGCTTTAAGAGTTTGGATTGATGAAGTGTGTGTTTGAAGTGTGAATTACGTAGATAGAGTGTGGGGAGAAGTTCAATCACAGAGGTGCATAAATAGAAGTCTGATCGACTGTTGTGTTTGCGTGAAGTGTGCGACGTCTATGCTACTGTGTTTGCATAGAGGTTGCAAAGACAGTGCTATCGTGTTTGAGCAAAGAGTGTGAATACTGTGCTGCTGTGTTTGCGTTGGATGTGCGAATACTGTGTTGCTATGTTTTCGTAGAAGAAGCATAAGTAGATTGAGTGCTACTATGTTTGCGTAGACTGTGAAAAATTGGTTTCGACCAAGTGCAACTGTAATAGAAAAGAAAAGAGGAAGAAGACAGATTTGTGCTAGACCAAAGGACTGTGTTTAGTGCAAATTTGAGGAACGGCTTTATAGTGATAGAGTTGAGGACAGAGATCTCCAGCCAGAGCAAAGAAGACGTGTCTTTTGTGGATAGAGTTCCACTTGCTAAGGGTACAGGAGGTAGAGGTCTTCTAGAGGATCACCACTAAGAGCAGAGCTAGGGGAAGGTGTCTCCTTTGGGTTGGTGCCCATAAACTTTGTAATTGGAAAGGTTTCCCAAATAACTGTGATATAACTTTTAGAGAAAAGTTTTATCCATGGAGTAGCCCACTTTGGGTGAACCACGTAAATTGTTGTGTCACTTTATGGATGGTGTGTTGTGCATTGCTTTGATTACTGCTGTTATTACTGCTATCTGTACACTACATTATACTGTTTTGAAAGTTGATTTTTAAAGCAGATTAAAAAGTGGTCTTATACTGTTCACCCCCCCCTCTCAGTATAAGCTTGTGTTCTTCATATGACAGAGTGGATTGGTACTTCCTTATCAAAGTTTTGAGGCAATTTGGTTTCTCTAAGGATTGTATGGATTGGATTATGGGATGTATCTCTTTAGTTTCCTACTTAGTTCTTATCAATGGCATACCTTCTCAGTATTTCCTAGCTTCCAGAGGTATTAGGCAAGGTGACCTGCTATCCCCTTATTTATTCATCATTCTTGCTAAATGCTTGGGTAGGACTATAACCAAAAAGAGGGAAAACAAAACCCTTGAGGGAGTTACCATTGCTCATGGAGCTAGACCTATCTCTCATATTCAATTTGTGGATGACTCTACCCTTTTAGGTAAAGCTATAGTTAAGGAAGCTTCTAATATTAAGCAAATCATTAGCTATTTTTCTAAGGCTATTGGGCAGTTGATCAATGAAGACAAATCTAAAGTTATTTTCTTTCATTGCTCTGCTAGACAGGAATCCATGGTCTTGGATAAATTAAGATATAAGAAGACCTCTCTTCCAATCACTTATTTAGGTATTCCCATAAATATTCAAAGGCAAAAAAATAAAGATTGGAATTGGTTGTTGGACAAAGTCAAGAAGAAAATTGGAAAGTGTACCAACAAGTGGCTTTCTTCTAGGGGTAGAATCACCTTGGTAAAATCAGTCCTTCAAGCTATTCCTATTTATGTTTCTTCCATTTTGAATATCCCAAAGGCTATTCTTCGAGAATTGGATCAAATCAGTCATCGTTTCCTTTGGAGTGGTACTAAGGAGAAAAGAAAATGGGCCTTTGTGAAATGGGATACTTTATGTCTTCCTAAGAGTGAAGGGGGGTTAGGATTCCGGTCTTCAATTAATAACAACAAAGCTTTAGTTGCTAAATTATATTGGAGGATGTTGCATAACCCCAATGCTCTTTGGGTCAATAATATTCGTGCTAAATATGCTGAGAACAAAAGTCCTGAAGACCTTGTTCGCTATCAAATTCCTACCAAAGGTTCTCCCATTTTAGCAGTTCTTAAGACTGGTGAGGATTTGATAAAGAAAAAATTATTTTGGATCATTCATAATGGTCAACATGCAAATTTTTGGATAGATTCTTGGGATGGTCACAAGCCTTTGATAACTCAATTTCTCGATTGGAGGCCTTGGATGGAGGAGCTTCACCGAGCTAATTAGATAAAGGTGGCTAATTACTATCGGTACCATATTGATAATTCAAAGGTTGGTAGATATTGGATCCCTATTGAGGACTGGCCTATTCAAATCCCAGAAAGGCAAAGACAAGATATCCAATGCATCCTTCATATGATATCCCTCTCTTGGTCCTATGAAAAAGATTGTTTTGGATGGAACAACACTACTAAAGGTGAGTATTCAGTTGCTCAAGGTTATTTGACCTTATGCCATAATAATCCCAACCATTCTTCTGACATATTTTCTCAATTGTGGGCTCAAAAGCTCTGGCCTAAGGTGAGGTTCTTTAATTGGATTTTATTGCATTGTAGGGTGCTTACTGGTGAGCAACTTATGATGTGTGGTTTTCATGGCCCTTTTATATGTGAAATGTGTGAAGAGAATGTAGAAAATATCAACCATATTTTTATTGAGTGTACTTTAGCCTCTGAGCTATGGAGGAGAATGGCAACTTTACTTGGCTTATAGTGGTCCAATTTTTTCACTTTTGAACAGCTTTGGAGGGATTGGCCTAATCAAGAGGGTGTTGATCATTTTATTAGGCAGTTAGTTTGGATGGGATTCTACCATTCTTCTTTGGAATATTTGGAATGAAAGGAACAGCCAAATTTTTAATCAAGATAGGAAGGATATTCACTATATTTGGCAAAAGACCATAACCAACTTAGTTGAATCAGTCCATCAACTCCTTAATCACCCCCAAAACTCCCACCAAATATGGGATCAAGTGATGCAAAGATTGAATATTAAACCTTCTAAGGACAACCATCTTAAAGGGAATGTGAGTATTAGTAAGATGGATAGGACTAGAAATTGGCAACCTCCTCCTAAAGATTTTGGAAAAGTCAATACTAATGGAGCCTCTAGAGGGAACCCTGGAAAAGCCAGTGTGGGAGGAATTGGTATACTTTCAAATGGCTCCCTGGTTTTTACTTTTGCTGAGAATTTGGGTATTCTTTCCAATAACCTTGCTGAGGGGTATGGTATCCTTAGATGCCTTCAGGAGGCTACTAAGGTTGGATGTGAAAAGGTGTTAGTTGAGTCTGACTCTCAACATATGATTAATCTCTTGAAGACTCCTTCTAAGAATCATAATGTGGATTGGAGAATAAAAATAATTATTGAGAAGATTCAATTAATCCAGATTGGATTTTTGAAAGTTGATTACAATCATGTGGTCAGAGATCAAAACAAGAGTGATGATGCTTTAGCTAATTGGGCTTTTGACAAAGGTGATCTTACTTGTTATGGCCACCCTCCTATATGGTGGACTTCTCAAATTACGAAAGCTCTTTGTTCTATCATTTCTTTGGATGGCTCCAGTTCTGAAGGTACCTAGTTTCTTCTTGTTTTTTTTTTCTCTTTGGTTCATTCAGTTTTTTTAGTTCCCTAGCTCATTCTATTCTTTATTTTATTTCCTCTGTTGATTCTTGCATTAATAGTCTTCTGGTCTAGATAGGTCATTGTTTTGTTCATTTTTTTTTCTTTTGTCTTCTTTGTTTTTTTGTTTAGTTTTTTAAGGTGGGTGGGTTCTTTTGTTTTTTTTTTTTTTTTTGTGTTCTTTGTGTTGTTTTTTGTTGTTCTTGTGTTTTTGTTGTTTTGTTTTTTTTTTAATGTTTTTTGTTATTGTTCTTGTGTTTTTTTCGTTCTTGTTCTTGGGTTTCTCTTTGTTTGTGTAATTTCATTTTTTTATGTGTGAGTTTTTTCTATGTTTTTTGTTTTTGTTTATTGTCTGTTGTTGGTTTTTTTTATTTTTATTTTATTTATTTTATTTTTTAGGTTTTGGTTGTGTTTATTTTTCATGTTTTTTTGGGTTATGTCTTTGTAGTGTTCTATTGTTTTTGTCTTGTTTGTGTTTTGTTATGTGGTTCTTGTGTTTTTATTTGTGGTTTGTGTTATGGTTTCTTTTATCTTATTGTGCGTGTTTGGTTGTGCTTTTGGTTTTGACACACTCAAGGAGCATGTTTTTTATTTTATTTTTTTATTTTTGTTGTTATTTACTTTTTTTAATTTGGTTTTGTGTGTTTTTTTGCTCCTTGAGTATGTCAAAGGTGGTAGGCCAGGTCCGAGTCTTGGGCATTTTTTGCGGAATGGATACCCCTGCCTCCTTGGGTCTTACTCGAAAGTGGCATCCCTTTTGGGATTTTTTCCACAAATAATAAAAAAAAAAAACTAATGTGTATTGAAGTATCTTAGCGACAAAGAGGATATGTCGCTGGATGTAGAGCCATCATCAAAATATTCCTACAGAGGAAGTAAAATCTAAAGATTCCCCCTTTCTAAGAAGTTATGATGTTCTTGTACTCCTTGATAGAGGAAAGAAGATGGAGACATTCGACCGAACAATTTTGACCTTGGCTTTGAACAAATGTAAGATGATGAAGCAATAAGTCTATTTTGTGCTTAGAGTTACAGTATTATAGTTTAGGGTTTTTTTACTCTACTTTATTTTTCCATGCTTAGATATGTTTTTTATTTACCCTTTTATGGGTTAGTTCCAGTTTTGATCATATGGGTGGCTTTGTGCCCCAAGTTGTGATATTTCCAACTCCCTTTTTATTGTAACCTCTTATTTTTATTGAATATAATTTTTGGTTCCAATAAAAATAATATTATTGGATGTTTTATTATTAACTTTAATTTGTTGGGTCAAACAAAATTAATTTTAATTTGTTAGATTTTATTGTTCAAAATATAACATACAATGCATGTAATATCTGAGAAGATATGTTGGGCAATCATAGTGCATCCATTGCTTGTTTTTTTTACAAATATGTATCTCTTTTTATACAATGTTGTGTTTTGGAAATATAGCATATTGGATATGGAAGGTCTCCCATGTAGAAGTATGGTGGTTCAACCTCCATGAAAATATCAACTTTTATGCAAAATAAGATTGAGAAAGTTGGAGGATTGACTACCCTCCTTAAAGAACATCAAGTAAGCATGCCCAGTCCTTCTAAATCTCTATAACATAAAATAAAAAGAATATGTAAAGAGCATCAGTCTAATTAGAATAGAAGAAGTAATATACATATACAATTTTGATAAGGAATACTTGTAGGTTATGGATGAAGAAAAATATCCCACGAGCATCTAGCACACATGTAAAGAGTCGATAGCTCAAACTTTAGTATCTAAAGTTACTATCCCCATACCTTAATTATGTGAAATCCAAATGAACCAAGAAAAGGAAAAATATGTGTTATGGGAGACATAGAAGACCTAGTGAAATCAATAGAACAACTAAATGTTGCCACATCAATATTACTACTCAAGGAAAACAAATAACTTAAAGCTAAAATATAGAAGCATAAGGATCTATTAGCAGCACCTCAAGTGGACACTCAAAAAGTAGAACCCTAGATCATAATAAAGAGCATTTATGTTTTAAATTATGTCACCAAATATAAGAAAGAAATGCTCATTCAAATGCAGGATAATATAAGAGGTCTAAAGGAGATATTTCATAATCTTAATATAATCAAAGGCTCTACAAAAATCATGAAGCACCTTTTGGAACAAACAAAGGGTAGGGTAAGCACAATATATCCCATATTTAAATAGTTTGAAAAATACTATGAGGCAACGAGTGAAGTACAAGTGACCTTGGAAGATGGTACCACTATGGATTGCATTGAATACTTCATAAAGGTATCAATATTCATAATAGATAGAGTCAGATGGCACAACTATATCAAAGAGGTGGCAACATGGGAGAATGAAATTTAGTGATGAGTTGAATGAAGTGGTCTTCTACCTTGAAGGATTCTTATAGGTAGTTGATGTTGACGATCTCATACTAAACAAAATTCAAGATCTTAACTGTGATCTAGATAATGATACATAATTAGCTAGATAAACTACTTTTTGGTAAAAACAATTAACCACCTATGCAATTTTTCTCAAGAGAGTAAAGAATGGTTAGAAAACTAAAAATTCAAGATATTACAAGGTTTGAATATGCTAAAATTTACTAGGACCTTTTGTGATGAGGCATGGGAGCTCATCAATGTTTTGCTTAGCGATGAATATTCGCATATTGGGCGAATATTAGCATTTTCGAAAATGCCAATTTGCGATTTTGGGGGACCTTGGACGTCGGCCTTTCACCCAAAATTTCCAGGTCAAAAATATTTTGAAGGGTCCATTCGCCGTGCGTTGATAATAGTATTAGGTATTTTTTTTAAATTCGCCGACACTCCCGCCTAAGTCGTGGAGCATTTTCGCCAATTTTTTTTAATTTTTAAATTATCCCACCAAATTCGCTAACTATACCACTATATATATAAGTAACAAGCTAGATAGTTTTCATTTATAACATTCAAAAAGTAAAACTCTAAAGCAAAAAGGAGAACTGAAACATTTGATCTATTGCAGATTCCACCGAACTTCAACGTTGTGCAGAAACCAATCGATTCGGATCAAAACTATACTCGGACTTGAGTTTCATACATGGATCGACATGACATAGTTCTCCACCCGGCACGATGACCGGACGTTATATCCACCCGGATCGATTTTCGATCTAAATGTTCCACCTGGATAGCTAGTTCCAACCGGGCCATCTGCCGACTGCATATTCCACCCGAACCATTAATCGGTAGCTTATTCCACCCGACCAACATATAATTTCCACCCGATCGACATATAATCATAGTTCGATGGCCGACATATAATTTCCACCCGGATCGAATACCGATCGAACAGTTCCACCCGGACCGCAAGCCGGATCGACCGTCCGCCCGGACCGACTGCCGTTTTCTGCACGAACCGCTCGGTGGGTCTCTTTTCAGATGGACCTTTTCCTACAATAGGTACTCTGTTTCTCTTTAGACATTTGAATCTGTGATCCTGTGTTTTTTGGTTTTACAGAGAATAATAGTTGTAGCACTTGTAATAATAAGATCTATTTTTTTATCATCTAATTTCTAGTTTTTCTTTAGCTATGTTTTTATCATTTACTAAAAATAAATCAATGCTCTGTTCTCCATTTTTCCTCCTTATTTCTATCTATATTAAAACTCTTTGATTCTCTATTTCCATTAAGATCCCCTTTTCTGTTACAAGATTTTTAAATAGGTAAATACTGTGGTTCTCTATGGACAAAGTGATGCTCTGCTTCTTGTCCACTTTGTACTAGAATTTTATATTTTTTAACATTTTGTATCTCTGATTGTATCTATGATTAAATTGTATTTCAAATTTATATTGATTGGTTTTTTGCTCTTATTAGTTAAAGGTACTATCTCCAAAAAATAGAGTATTTGAATACCCTAAAAAATTCACAATAAAGAATGATGGGAAAGAGGAAAATATTTATTTTCTTCCAACCATCTATACGTTTATTCTAATTACAATATTATCTTAAGGCTTCACAGAAGTAAGATGTCTTCAACATTTTATTACTTTTCTAAATTTAAAAATATTTTCTTTACAAGGAAAATGTCACCTACTGGCGATGCAAAGAAGGGGGCCAAATCTGAAAAGGGTATCCTAAATTATTTTAGCCAAATGTTGAAATCGAGCGAGCCATCGACATCTGTGCAAATTCAAGGTACAAATGATTTTTGACTACTTAACAGTTAGGTGTATTTGTTAGTTAAAATAATGCTTTCTTCCTCAAATGGTTAGAGTGCCTCTTGCATGATGATATAAACCATATTTCTGTTTGTTAGTTTATTTTGTTAAATTAAAAAATAATTAAGAATAGTATTGTATGCTACTATGCAGAATACCATGTGGACCCTGATATGCATCCGCTTGAAGATATTCATCACCAAGAGATGACTTCTAATGAAAATTCTCTTAACAATGACATCCAACAAGCAATTGAAGATAATCCTCAAAATAACATAGTTGAAAATGAAAGCGATAAATCAAATACATTACAAACTTCTTTTGAATCTACAAGCGAGAAAAATAAAAAGTGGAAGGCATCTAATTGGGCTATTGGAAGGGCATTTAAGAATGAATGGGCAGAAAAATTTCCATGGATAGAGCCTATCCTAACTAATGACAACAAAGTCGATGATAAAGTATGTAGATGCAAAATTTGTAGTTGGAAACTGGGCAAGGAGCATAGGTTGCAAAATAAGATAGATACAATAGAAAAACATGTTGGCAAAGTTTATGTAAAAGTTAAAGGAAGTGATGGTGAAATTATTAAAATAGTTAGGTGGAAGGATGCATCAGAATGTATGCATGTCAGATATGCAATAGAATATGACAATCACTTAAAGGAACAACAATCTCTTGTTGAGAAAGGTGCAACAATTGAAGCCCATTTTGAAAAAATGAAAAATATTACCTTAGGGGTAAAAGGTTTACAGTTTGTTGTTGTACTTAGTATTCTCAAGAAGGGTAGACCCATGTCCAATTTTTTTATTATAAGCACCTATTTCTGCTGGCTGGTTTGCATAAAATTTTGAGTTGCCATTGGTCTGATCGAAGTGGTTGGGAAATGGCAAAATGTATATCATTAGTAGAGAAGGAGGACCTGAGGGAGAGAGTAAAACTTTCCAGATTCATTTCACTATCTATTGATGAGGTGACGGCTATGGACAACACATCCTAGATTTGTATGCATGTGTATACTTTTCAAAACAATGTCAGGCAACCTAGTTTGCTAGGATTACATAAGATGGTTGAAAATTCAAACGCAGAAAATATTTATAATGTTGTTGTGACTAGTTTAAAAGATATTGCGGGAATGAATGACATAGACATAGCCTCAAAGTTAATATGTGTTGGAGCTGATGGAGTTGCTATAATGCAAGGGCATAGGAGTGGTCTCTGTGTTCGACTGCAAACCACAATTGCACCATATATGATACCCATTCATTGCATGGCTCATAGAGTGAATCTTGCATATAAAATCGTGAGCACTTTTGAAAATGTTGCGAGAGTGGAAGACCTCATTCATGAAATACATTCTTATTTTTCTTGCAGTCCAAAAAGGTTTTCAGAGTTTCAATAGTTTGCACTAGGAGTTACAAAGGGAAAAAAATGTTAAAAGATGTAGATACAAGGTGGATTTCATTGTATCAACCTGCACTCAGAGTTTTTACAGAATATCAGTCATTAACAGGGTTTATGTACGCAAGTAGTCGAGGAGTTGATAAGGCAAAATATTTGTTGTTTCGTTTGACTAACTTTGAAACCCTACTGACGTTATGTGGTATTCTTCCAATGTTACAAGAAATGAGTAGATTGATAAAATTTGCACAAGAGAGATCCATCTATATCATTGATTTCATAAGGATGAGAAAACAAATATGTGTTGTTATTGAAAATTTATGTGTTCAAAGCATATTTTAAAGATCCCCTCTTTCATAGTTGGAATACATTGACAAACGTGAACGATCCAACAAGCTATTTGAAGTTTGACATCAATGATCATATTTGTATTAACAATCATGGAAAGTTGATACCTCTTTATTGTTTTGAAAGGCAATCAAGTATAGGTGTGGATGGTGTTGAACAAGTTCCTGTAACACATAATAGATTTCATGTTGTATTACAGAAAACTAGAACAAATTTGTCCAATATAGCAAAATATTTGACAAGTGAGATAAGAGATCGGTTTCAGAGAGATGAGTTGCTTGAGGCAATGGGTGTGGTTAACCCCATGTTTTGGGGTTCTAATAGTGACTTCAATTCGACAAATGAGTTGTTTGTTAAATATATGATGAAACTTATTGAGCATTTCAGTAAAATTATGGAAATGAATGGTGTTACAATCAATGGTATACTCAACAAAAATATTTTGAAAGAACAATCAACACATTTTGGAAGAACAATGCTTGGGCAAACATCACTTTTGAGTAACATCCATGAGACTGGATCCATTGCACGTTTGTGGAAAAAATTGTATCCAAGTACTATCCTACAAGATACTATAAGTGAATACTTTTGTTTATATGAATTATGTCAAACAATGATTTTGGGATCAGTGGAAGACGAGAGGGTTTTCAGTGCACTATATTTTGTGAAATCTAAGCTTCGCAACAGGCTGGACAAAAATTTAGAAAATTGTTTGAGAATATATGTATCACCCTATCAGTTGGAAAATTTTCCCTATGATAGAGCAATTGCAATTTGGAATTCCCTTACAGGCAGAAGGAGTGTGTTGAATATGACCGATGTGGAAGATGATGATGCATTCAGTGATCAGAATGTGGAGACACAGTTATCCACTATGCTTCATAGTGATGCAGAACAAGCAAAAAACTGTTTGTTCAAGCTACCTGATTTGTGATTTTTTTAGTATTACATTTTTTCAAGTATTTCACAATTTGAATTCATTTGACAACAGATTTGACAAGATTTGTTAATTTTCCCCTTTTTTTTTTTTTTCTTTTTTTTTTTCTATTTCACAATAAACTGGAATTGATTTGATATCAAATTTTACAATATTTTATCAGATTTGTTAGATTTCACAAAATTTGATTATTAAGAAGTTTTCATGTTCTGCCCTTTGTTGTTTTTGATCAATATTGATGAATATGAATTTGTTAGTTATCATTTTCATCTGTAAATTTTTTATAAGTATTTACAACATTGATCAATATGAATTTATTAGTTATCATATTCATGTGAATTTACAACATTGATTTTTTAACTGCATTCATATTCATATTGAGATTATAAACAGTTAAAATCATTTCAAAAAAAAGAAGTGCATTCATATTGACACAAGAAGAGCATTCATACTAAATTTAACTGCATTCATATTGATTTTAACTGCATTCATATTCATATTGAGATTACAAACAATTAAAATCATTTCAAAAACAAAAAGTGCATTCATATTGACACAAGAAGAGCATTCATATTGATTTTATCTGATACAAGAAGAGCATTCATATTGACACAAGAACAACATTCATATTTATCATTTTGGACAAGAAGAGCATTCATATTGATTTTAACTGCATTCATATTCATATTGAGATTAAAAACAATTAAAATCATTTCAAAAACAAGAAGAGCATTCATATTGATTGTATTGACTAGAAGAGCATTCATATTGATACAAGAACAACATTCATATTTATCATTTTGGACAAGAAGAGCATTCATACTGATTTCAACTGCATTCATATTGATTTTAACTGCATTCATATCATATTGAGATTATAAATAGTTAAAATCATTTCAAAAATAAGAAGAGCATTCATATTCACACAAGAAGAGTATTCATATTGATTTTATCTGACACAAGAAGAGCATTCATATTGACACAAGAACAACATTCATATTTATCATTTTGGACAAGAAGACACAAGAAGAGCATTTTATATTGACACAAGAACAACATTCATACTGATTTTAACTGCATTCGTATTGATTTTAACTGCATTCATATTCATATTGAGATTAGAAACAGTTAAAATCATTTCAAAAACAACAATACTCATATTCATATTCATATTGCCATAGACGAAAAATGCATCAAAATATTATAAATAGGAAGAACAACAAAATTAAAGAGGATAATAAATTTGTAAATTGTCTTTTTCAAATATAGATTTAAAATATATAAGATGTCTTTAAAGTTTTAACTGTGTTGAAAAACAACACAAACTTCCACTCAACACACAAATTTCTCAAACTATGTTTGACATTCTGGGTGTTCTGTCGATGTTTGTTCTACTGAAGTTTCTCCTGGAGCTGCATGTTCTATTACTTTTTCTACTTCTTCTACACCAGGCGTTGGCAGTGCTCCAGATCTGACTAAACTTTCTTGTCCTTTCTTGAAATTTTCCAACAGCCCAACATCTTCTTTGGCGGGATCTTGAAGCTCTTTCAAAGAAGGATTTTTCTCCAGTCCTTCCCTTATCAGGAGATCCGGATCCACTTTTAGTTTTTCCCGCAAATATTTTTTTAGAATGTTGTTATCTCGTACTTTCTATTGGGTTGTTCTCTTCATAATAATGGATATTTCCAGAAATTTCTTTGCAACCTCTATGTTGACTTGCATGCTCTAAACCTGTAATTTCAAATTTTCAAAGTTTGACTGCAAAAGAAAAAAAATAAGTTAGTAGTTATATGACATAATTTAAGCAACTTCAACAGTTTTAAGACATAAGTTAGTAGAGTTGGCAAAAGAAAAACATGCATCTAAATTCTCACCTCGGCCACATCTCTAGCGGCTAAAGCAACATCAACAATTTTCTTGTTGAAAGCCCATTGGTTATAGTACGCTTGGGCTTCAACATTGATGTTCTCAATTCTATTCAACATAATATTTAAAACTTCATCATCGGATGAAGTCCTGCACATCACTAATCCTGATGTGGCCTATTGTAGCAGACCATTAAGCTTCTCTGGTTCATTCTCATATCGAGAAAAAAATTCTCCCTTTTATTAAAATTTTTGTAATGGGTATTTATTTGCTTGATAAGCACTTTTTCCCAAATTTCCCACTGTTTCATAACTTGTAAATCTTTAAGCACCCTCTCTTGGAGGGTTGCTTCAATACCATCACACATAGAATACTGAATATCAAATTTAACTTTGTCATCCTCGGATTGAGGATGATAGTGGGCTTCCATCGCATGAGCGGATACTGGTTGCTCAATTGTTGGGGGTGTTGTTTCTTCTGCCTCTACATGTGCATCTTCAAGCACCTCTATGGCATGAAAGCCCTCAATGTTTCCTTGCAATAAAAATTCATCATCAAGTGGAATATTATCTAATCCATCATTGGCGGTTGACACCTCTGGTACTTGACTTGTGTTAAATGAAAAAGTGGGGAAAACACCCTGCGATCTTGGCTGCAAAAGTATTTTTCCCCTTCCATGGGCCATATTGACTTGCCCTCTCATTTTTTGCACTTGTGGTTGTTGTCGTGTTGGCGGTGGCCTCATCACTTGCTTTTCTAGGCTTCTCACGATTTGATCTTGAGAGCCACCTGACATTCAAATAAGAAATTGCCAAAATTATTTTCCAAAAACAAAAAAAACTTTAATTTCAAGTAAATAGAATGATTTACCTGACGACGATTGAATCTCATTTACAAAGTTGTGGATGGGGGTTGTGCGCATTTTTGAAAACATAAAAATTAAAAAAAAAACTTAATATAATTTTATGTAACGCACTAAGAAGTATAATGATAAAATATTGAAAGTGTAACTTACGTGCAGGACGGTTGATCTGACTAGATTCAATTTCAGGGCGATGAGGAGTAGTAACTGTAACCTATCGTGTACGTTTTGCTGGCCTCGATAATGGTGATGATTCTGATTCATTTTCTTCAGAATCACCACATGCCTCATGCATGTGACCCCTTACACCAACATCCTATTTTTTAGTTTTGGTCACTGACTTTCTCTGCAATCATGTGCAAAACAAAATGAAAATAGAAAATAGAGCTAAAATATATTAAAAATTAGATTTGAAACATGGACTTACCCTCAATTCCTCTGAACTCATACCCAAGTTCAGCAGTGTGGGATGCAATGTTGTTGGTACTTCAGTATTTTTTAAATCATAAAAACTTTCATAAAAAAGAAGTAAAATAAAATTAACGGTCACCACCATTTTGACTTCTGTTCTGACATCGTGCAACTCTGTTCTGATGCATTCTGAAATGTACATGCACCAGTCGAACTACGCGCCTTGAACAATGTGAATGATATAGGTCAATGCCCATAATGGAAGTTCTGTTCTTCCAAGAAAAAATAGTCTTGCTTGGAAGAACTCAATAATGGCCTTCAGATTTTTATTTTCAACACAGCTGTAAGTTAAGCCTCTCTTAGACTTAGCAACGAAAGCTGCATCAAAAAAATTAGATGAAAAAACATGTTGAAAATTAAATTTCGAACAATAATAGAAATAATTGATGGGAATTATACCTTCAACCACTTTCCAGGGAAGATCGAATTCATCCTCCAAGTATTTTTTGTCATGCTTACCCATAGTGAACCTCGGAGACACGACAGGGAAACTCCTGTGTGGAAGTTCTGTTAACCTCTGGATGTCCGTAGGTGTGATGGTGAATGACACTTGTTTATTCTAAAAAGTGACATTCACTATTGCACGGTCATGGTCATAACCATCAATGATACTCTCCAGAAGGTGCTTGTCGGTCTTGAGCTACGACATTGTTAGCAAGTGTTGCAAACCTGATGCAGAGAGCCACGTATTGTCATAACCAGGGGTGGTTGACAAATCAATCATGGCGATGCAAGTAGCGTTATTGAACACAAAATTTCCAAAGGTAGTTTGAGTAGATGTGGTAGGATTGGCCATTGTTCGATAAAGTAAAAGGAGAAAGTGGATTGCAAAGAGTGTGGGGTGACGGTGTATCGAAAGGAGTTAGAGAGATCACAGAAATATAACCAAAAAAATGACTTCCCGATGTCTATTTATAGATACAATTGATAGGATTTGGACACATGGTAGAATGTCATTCGACATGCACTGAGGCTGACTGATCGACTGACACGTGGTAGAGTAAACATTGGTCCAGTGATAGATCTTTTCCACCCGATCGTATGTCGAACTTTGTTTTCACCCAGTCCATTTACCAGACTTCAAAAATCACCCGATCCATCAGCCGAACTATGATTTCCATCCGGATCGATGTCGATCAATGTTATACATCCGATCCACAATCTGGACCTCTATTTTCACCCAGCTCATTAGCCGATTCTCGAATTCCACCCAGGCCATCAGTCGATCGAGGGTTTCCATCCAGGTCGTTACCCATCCTAGAATTCCACCCGAGCCATTACCCATCCTCGATTTCCACCTAGGCCATTGGTCGTACTTTGATTTCACCCTACCCGTATCATCGTTTCTTGCTTTCCACCTGATCGGTCACCGGTCTATGTTTTGCACCCGGTTCGTTTCTCGGATTTGTATATTACCCGATACGTAATCGGGATGTGTTTCCACGAGGTCCATTCTCGGTCTATGTTTTCCCTCTGTTCACCAATTTTTTCTTTTTTTTCAAAAATTAAGATAATTCGCCATGTCCTCCGACATGAGGTTGACTTGGATTCGCCAGGGATTCGCAACGGATTCGCAATTTTTTTACAAGGACATTTTCGGTCCGACCCCTTATGCATAACCTTGGAGCTCATCAACATATTAATAAAGTACATATTGATAGAGGCAAAGAAAAAGAAGAATTTTAAGATAGACAATATCAAAATATCCTTTGAAATGGTTAGAGTTTCTAAGACAAAGGATATGGAAGAAGGGAAGAGTTTGGGAAAAGTTAAAATAAAGGAAGTCAACCAAGATATTGTAGATACCACTATAGAAGAAGATAAATGATTAGAATAAAATACATACATCTAAGGGTAGGCCATTCATAAGACGTAAATGCCATACAATTGTACTCCATTTTGAGAATCTAAAATCTAGGAGCATCCAAGTACTAACTTTAAAATAAAATAATTCAAGGCAACTATGATTTTTTTGTAACACACTCAATCAGTAAAGGGTAGAGAACTTATTCCTTCTCCATCCTTCACTTTATTTTCATCAAGGCATGTTTGTAGATTCAGATTTAGTTATTTTTTATCACCCCTTCTTTGTATGCCACGACATTCAATTTGGAAAAGAAAAGGGTAATTACTTTTTTGGATTTGAATTCTTACATTTTCCAACATATGCCCTCCATAGATTGGCATTTCTCTTCTACGTTAAGCCTAGAATCCTTCTTTAAGGAGATGACTTAGACATCAATGCAAAAAAATTGGGTGCAAATATTGTCAGCAGGAGGTGATTTAGGGTGTTTTCTCCTTTGCAACATGGGTTCAATTCTAAGCTTTTGCATTTTCTGTGTTAAAAGTAGTTTTTGTCTTCTTCATGGTGTAAGCCAAGCGCTTCTCCGAGGAAAAGGTGTGTCCATTCATCATCCTAAAGACAACACTAACATGGCTAGTTTGATGTCCTCTAAACTCCATATTTTTTTGCATTCTAGGTTCAATTCATAGTGAACAATATTCTTCAAACATGTTTTATATGTGTTACTTGGCATTGGTTGAAGAAATTTGATAGGGATCTATAAAGCTTGATTTATGCATGCTTCATATTTTATTGTTTTCTCTTGTTGTAGTGAATTTGGACAACATTGTCTACAAAAGTATCTATGACTTCATCACTACAAGATTGGGTTCCCTATTAGTTACACTAAGCATGCAAAAACTATTGACCAGAGAATATTGTATGTTCAAATCTAGTAGTGGAAAGATTTTTGGAGTAGACTAAGTGAGAAGACTAAGTTCATAAGTGATAATGCATCTCCCTTGCTTCACATAGAGCTATTTCACACCTTGTCTAGTGCAAATATTTTAGTCCATAAAAAGACCCGAGTTTGAGTCTCATTATGCATCACCCTACCCTTTGTACACACCTTGGCACAATTACATGGATGATTACTCTCTAACATGGTATTTGACGTGGCACCTCCATGTTCCACATAAAATCAATTTTACCTACTTATGCAATCTCAACCAATTAGGAGGCGACACATATCACAAAAGAAGCAAGTCAATGGCATCCAAATGACATAGATTATCTGGCACACACTAGCAAATGAGCGAGTGACATATGGCAAGTTGTAATTGGATTTTTCTTAAGGTTTGAGGCTTTAATATTTACCTTTTTAAAGACTATTTAGGCAAAAAATTTGGACACCATAACTTTCGCATACAAAAATATTTTGAGCCCCTTTTTTAAATCACATAATTTTTTGAGTTGTATGCATTAGCAAAATCAGTTTACAAACTTTCAAGTATTTGGAGCAAAATTGTGTGGAATAATGCTCAAGGCTCATTACCTTATTTTGAAAAGTTAGATTTATCATATTATATGCTATTAGATACTTTGGTCTATTTTTTGGGAGATATAGTTAGATTTGTGACAATTGCAATAGATTTTGAGTCTTTTAGAGGTATATAAAAAAAGGATTTAGGATGTGCTTTAGTCGATTCCCCTTTCTCCTTTGGGGTATTAATTTAGCTTGTTCATGAAGATCTAATCATTCATGATATTTTCCTTCTTTTATCCTTATCCAAGTACTCTTGAAAGTTTGTAATAGCTCTTCTTCTAAATAGGTTCATGCAAAGCATTCTTTGGTGATAAAAATCAAGTACAAGGGCAAGTTAAAGTCTTCAAATAAGGTGATGTATGTTGTAAAAGGAAAGGTTATATCTTTAAGACATACTTTATCTATAGAAAATTAAAGTAGCTTTACTTTAGAGTTGGTGTTTATCTTAATTTTTTTCTCCAAAATATAATTCAATATATATAATATTTTTTTTTCGTAATATAAAAAAATGAGGGTTTTAACGAGGAATCCCCCAACCTGTTACAACCACTCCACCAGGGAGACACACACCCACCCCCTCACACACTCACCCGCACCACGGTTTGAACCTTGGACCTTCCCAAGAAAAGCCAAAGCCCAAACCTTAATTCAATATATATAATATTAACTTTAATAATGAAAAAGTAATTTCTATTATGATAAATATAATATAACCTTTTAAACCCATTCAAAACCTAAAATCTAATCAGTCTATTCCTTTATAATTTTATTAATGTCCCTTAAACTTAAGAATTAATTCTCACCATATGATAATCTAATCTTAAGATGAACTTATATTTTTATACCCGAGTTGCACCGCTTCGCGAGTCCAAAAACACATTAACAGCTCGAGAAAGCGAAGAATGGGATTTGGGTTTGTTAGGTTGAGTTCAAAATCCGGAACACTTATAGAAGCCGTACACGGCAACGCTATGGGAAGGCACCACAGAGGAGGAATTCCACCTCAGCAATGGCATAAGGGGCTCCCCATCCAGGTTCGAATCCCTGCGAGGGCTTGTGCCCGCCGCTGCATACCGCGCCGCGCCAACTGCCGTGATATGGATGCTTCAGGGTGACGACAACTATATCAGCCAAACCTTCCATAACACCGCCATCTACTTCGCCCAGATGGGCTGGGCCGCCGTGGCCGTCGATCTCCAGGGCTACGGCCTCAAGGCCTTCCTGCCCAGCGTGGAAGCCCTTATCTCCGATTGACTCGCCTAGTTCGAGTCCCTTCTCTCCGTTTATCCTGGCGTCTCCTGTTTTCGCTGGGGGAATCCATTGGCACTGCCATCTGTCTACTAATCCTGCTGTCTCAAAGGAGGATTCGGAGAACCATTGTACAAAACAGAAATTGTTTAGTAATTTATTGGCACTGCCATATGTTTAAATTGTAATTTAAATAATTATAATTTAAAATTTTCTTTCAAATAAACACTATCCAAAAGCCTTGGTGTAATGTGCTATTTATTTTTAAAATATATAATATTCCGTACAAAATCACAAACTAAACTCTAGAAATTTCTTTTATTTATTGACCACAGTGTGGAGCCCTCAAAGTCTGAACACCTACACCTACATATTCAGGGCTTACAGCCATTGTTCAGAGATAATTATATCCATTTGTGTGATCCTTCTTTGCCACAATACACCCTCTAGAACTAACTGTTAGAGTCTTCCATTTACACCTCTCTGAAACGCCATCTACTTGGCAAATAAACATTATCAAAATCATACTAACGTTATCTGATAGTGGCATGTCAATTATTGTTGAATGCTTTACATGAGAATGACAAATACAACCAAGAGAGATTTAAAAAAAATTCTCTCTTATTATGAATACCCATTGCATATTGTGGTGACAAGCAAATATTATGGTGGCTGGCACAACTACTATTCCAATGAAACCGAAAAATATTAACCATGTTGGAATACTCATGCCTGCAAAACAAAAATTATCACCTTGATTTAGAAAAAAAAACAGAATATCTATATTTATATAAAATATTTGATATTAAATACCAGTAAATTCAAAAAAAAAAAATACCACTAAAAGGTTCTGATATTCTGAGTCGCCAACTTGAACCTGATCAAAATTACCAGCGTCACTAGCGAGTATAAGATCACAAGTAGTCGTAGAATTGCCATGTAGATCTGCTCTGTCGTTAGGTGAAAATTGTTACTTGCAAAACTCATTTACGGCCTGCAATACAAGTATCCATAAATTGACAGATCCACTAAAGCAGAAGAACAGTACCCATAAATTGACAGTACAAGCCCAACATTGAACATCTCTGACCGATTGACTACAACACAAATTAAAAATATTTCTCTGCGAGCGATGGATGGATGTGTGGGTTTAAAACTTTATGAAGAACTGCATTAACCAATTCGAAAGCTAACAGATGGCCTGAAGACTAACAAAACACCAATCTAGCGAAATAATTATCATCTGATAACGCCCAACAGTTGCACTGAGATCAATATGTTAGAATAAGTGAATATTCTCTTAAGTTCTACTAGGATAGGCACACTCAAGTTTCCACTCCTCATGTGTCAGGTGAACTCTTAGTGGTGTCTTCATCAAACTTAATGAGTTGTAATCCAACAGCTCTCAATGATCAACTTTAACAAAGTTGATCCCTGAAACAAATCAATCAGTTCTATTTTGTTTCTTCAAATCTTAAAATGCTTTGCAGTTCCACTCTTGGTAATTCTAACATGGTATTAGAGATGGATAGATTCTACAAGCATTCTCTCTTGAAGGAGGTTTCTCGAACTGCTGGTTTTTTTTTTCATATTGTAGTATAATCATATATGCAATTTTTTTAAAAGATATTTGCTTATGGTAATACCTACTAGTTTATATAATTTTGTTTTACCATTGATGCAATCTTTCAAAATTTCTTTATTCACTACTTTGTGTATGCATATTGAATTTTTTTTTCCCTCTATAAAAATACTCCTTCTTAACGAACGCAGCTTGCTTTAAAACAATTAAACCAACGTTGCATCTTGTTCTAGGTTTTTTTTAATTTATATTATTTTTTCCACTCTCGAACGCAGAAATCACTACATTTCACTCAAGAAGGAAGCTAATATAAATCAAACGTTTTTTTTGGAGGCCCCCTGTTTTTATTTGTCCTCCTACTTCGCCTAGGTTTAAATTTTTTTTTCCTTAACTGCCAGCTTGTTCGGCTTTCAATAGCCTTCGTTGCGCATTTCATAACGTAGAAGGATAAGCGTTCAGCGTCCTTTTTCCATCGTTGTGTATCTTCTAACGTGGAGGAAAGGAAAAAATTGTAGGCCCTTACTTTTGTTGGGCATTTATTTATTTTTTATATTACAATCTCAAATCATTTTGTCTTCGTAAATTTTAATTAATGTAAGGATCACTCTCCGCATCACCAATTAATGACTCTTGATCTACCTACCTAGACCAATGTTCGTAAATTTTTTTCCAATTGTGGCCTTTTTCTAGCATTTTACTGTGGCGCGCCTTGAGATTGCATCTCTCAACGGGCATTTCCCTCATTAATTTTTTATATTCTTTCAAGATCTTGAGATTTTAGGAAGCATTCTAGTCGAAGTTCGTCATATATGTTTGTCCTTCGACACTCAAGAGGATCCTCTTTCCTCTTGTTATATAAACATTTTTCTAAGCTTAAAATTATAACTCTTTTGTATTCCTAATATTTTCTTCGGTAAAGCTTAGATTGATAATTCTTTGGGACAATTTTATACTTTTCCCTATAAATCTTTGTAAGTTTTTTTTCTTCAGGTTAGTGTGTGGTGAGATAATCTGTTCTACAAGTGAAAGATTCAGAAACACTCAGGTCACTGCATCCTCTCTTCGGTGCCTTGCTTTAAGCATCTTCGATTCGTCTTTTAAAGCTGATCTATGGCACAATTTCTAAGGGAGACTCTCTCCTTTGGTGTCACTCTTCTCAATGTGTCTTCAACGCTTCATATGGTAAGGTGTTATATTATTTTTTAAAATAACATTTTTCTTATCCAGTGCAGATATAGAAGGAGTCTTGTTTTTCTTGGACGTCGTCATTGGTGCAGTGAACATAGATGCTACCCTTCATTATATCCAGTGCAGCTATAGGAGTCTCATTTTTCCTGGATGCTGCCATTGGAGTGGCGAATGTAGATGCCACCCTTCCTCATTGCTTTTTCATTGAAAGGCACTTCGTGGACCCTTACTCGCTGTCTTTCAAGATGTTTTTTCTATTGCATCATTTGTTTGACGTCAACCCCTTTATATATATATATATATATATATATATATATATATATATATATATATATATATATATATATATATATATATATATATATATATATATATATATATATATATTTTTTTGATTGTAGCAATAAAAAAAATTATTTCATTCCCTTTCCTTTTCAGATTTTTCTTCGCCCAAAAATCAAAGGAGAATTGTAAAAATTTTAATAAAATATTTTTGTGGGGGGTTTATAGGTGCCTTTTGCACCTATACTAAGTTCGAGGGGGTGTCATTGCGTCACTTTTTGCCTTCTTTTGCCTTCTTTACTTTCGTTCTTAAGTTGGTAATATTAATTTTGTTTATATATCTTGCTTAATATTAAAAAGGTGTTGATTAAATCTTCAATCCTTAATTAAAGAAATTACTAAAATATTTTTTTACTATTTCTTTATTTCATTAAGCAAACTTTTATATTAACAACTTAAATTCTCTATTTTCCAAACATATTTAATATTTTATAGAGATATTTTAGTGAATGAAAAATATTTTCTTTCAAATAAGTCTCTATATTAATTAACTTTTTTGGAATCACTTTGTTACATATAGTCAGCTTAAATGAAATAAAAGGGTATTCAATCCAATCCTTATATAATAAAGAATAAATAACATATATCTATTATTTCTTTATTATTTCATTAAGCAATTAAAAATCTTTATGTGCTCAATTTATTATTGTTGACAAAGAGTATTTTTCAATTATCTCTTTAAAAGCATTATTTCTCATTCTAAATTACCTAAGAAGAACAAATAATTCATATCACCACTCACCTTATTGGACATACTATTTAACTTATAGTTTCCCTCAAGTACGGACAAGTTTTTTGGTAACCGATACAGGCCTGGTTGATATTCACCTATGTTCCAAGTATCATATCTAATCAAATGCTTATAGTTTCCCTCTAGTCAGGGTGGGTATTTGAGAAGAAAATATATATAGGCCTGGCATATTTGTTCTCTTAACCATAATTAATATCAAATTTACTCAAAATACTTATAGTTTCCCTCTCGTTAGGGCGGGTATTTATTAAGTTATTTGGTGTTTCCTAAAAGCTTTGGCATATAAATCTCATTAACCTCATAAAATATCAAATAACCTGAAAATTACTTATATTTTCCCTCTCGTTAGGGCGGGTATTTTTGAGCAATTTGGTATTTTCTACAGGATTTTGTTGACTAATATCCATTGCATTCTCTAAATTAAAGTTAAATGGGGGACCTTTGGGTTAACTTAAAAATGAATTCAATGAATACAATTGATCCTCTCACTCCTCACAACTTCCATACATGGAAACCCAAAATTTTAAATCTCATTTCTCAGAAAGGGCTCACACAACTATTAGAAAAAAAACAACCTGAGTTCGAAAAAGAATATGAAATATTTATTCACAAAGAAAAAATATATGAAACAATGGGTATTATAAGCTCTAATGTGCATGAAAGTTTGTTGTTTCACATTGCATATTGTAAAAATCCTTATCAAAGTTGGGAGAAACTAAAGACCTTGTTTGGAAAAGTAGATCAAATAAGATCAATGCAACTAGAAGCAGAATGAACAACTCTATCTCCTGAGGACTTCAACAATATTGTTGACTTCTTCACAAAATTCAAAGAGGTCCTCACCCAATACAAAGGCAGTGGGAAGACTAAGACTAGGGAAGAATGCATTTATCTAATCCTTTCTAAACTAAATTGTGTATTTCAAATCTTTGCTACCACCTTTCTATTTACCAAAGCTACTCTTGGTGCAACCTTTAAAATGCAATCTTTAGAATATTTTTATGATAGACTAACTAGGGAAGAAACAAAACTTGCAAGATATGAAATCTCTTCTTATTCCTCTTCCTCAAAAGCCTTAGTAGCCTCCACATATTCTAAAGAAAATTTCAAAAATAAGGAAAAGAATCCCATTACTTGTACTCACTATAAAAATAATGGTCATTTTGTAAACAAATACTGGAAAAGATTACAAAAACTAGAGGCAGCTATGAAGGATCAAAATATAGACAATAAAAATCAAATAGGAAAAGCCCTTAATGTTCAAGGGAAAACCTCCAATTCTTCTTCTAATCATTGGGTCCTAGATTTCGGAGCAACTCATTACATGATTGCTTCAGATGAGTCATTCTCTTCTATCTCTTCAAGTTCAACCTATAGCATAGAATTTGGTGACTCTTCCTTCATTCCAATCAAAGTAAAGGGTGATATAACCAATTATGGTGGCTCTATAAATAATTTTCTCTATGTTCCAAACATTGCCACAAATCCCCTCTTCATCTATCAGATTTGTACTTCTCAAAAGGGGAAAATTATTCTCTTCTCTTCAATAGGAATTGAGATAAGAGACTTTAAAGATCCCCATTCTCTCATCGCCAAAGGAGATATTGATAACAACACTCGCCAATTTCACTTCAAAGGATTCAAAAATCCAGAAGGGGCCTCCTATTTTGTGGCTCATGGAGATCTTGAAAGCAAAATTTGGCATGAAAGGTTTGGTCATCTCAGTTACAACTATCTAAAGGAATTGAGCACCCATGAAATGGTAATAGGTTTACCTCAAGTCTCTTATATTTATGGAGTTTGTCCTGGATGTGCTCTTGGAAAGCAACATCAAGATCCTTTCCACCCAAGTAGTTCTCTAAAAACTTCATCCCCTCTAGAATTAATCCATAGTGACTTGATGTCTTTTCCAGAACCTTCTTTCAAAGTAGTATATGCTCTAACATTTATTGATGAATTTTCTATAATAACTTGGGTCTACTTCCTAAAATATAAAAGTGATGTTCTATCCCACTTCAAAGTCTTAAAAATCTTAGTTGAAAATCGGGCCTCTTGCAATATCAAGCAAATTCACACAGATAATGGGGGGAATACTGTAGTAATGAGTTCTCCATATTTATATTAAATCATGGCATCATTCATCAGCATTTTGTCTCCCATAATCCTTAGAAAAATGGTATTGTAGGAAGAAAAAAACCGAACATTAAAGGAAATGGAAAATTGTTTTCTCCATTCAAGAGATCTTCCAAAAAAATTTGGGGCATAAGATATTAATTGTGTAATTATATTCAAAATCGTACACTTCATAAAGCTCTTAGTAATTTAACTCCTGAAGAAGCATGGACTAGTTCAAAACCAGAAGTTTCCTTCTTAAATATTTTTGGGTGCACTTCTTGGGTGCACATCCCAAAGAAGAAAAGGAAGGCTCTAGATAAGAAAAGCAAAAAAACATCTTTGTTGGTTATTGTGAGGAAATGAAAGCATACAGGCTCCTTGATCCCTCAACTCATGAGGTGTTTTTTCATATGAATGTCCAATTTTATGAAACATTCCCTCATAAATATCCTCAACTCTCCTCTTCCTCCATTGAGCTTTCTCCTATAAGAGAACCTCAATATTATGAAGAACCAACTCTAGAGGTTATCTTAGAGATTGATAATAAATATGAGGAACCTATAACTCCAACTCAATGTATTTACACTCCTTCTACTCCTTCCACTATGACAAAATGGGCCCACACCATTGTTAAAGAAGCTACTCCTTACATCAAAAATATTCCATCATCCAGATCAACCAACTCCATAGGCACTGGTCTTGTTTATCAGTTTATTTCCTCTTATTCTCAATCTTTCAAAGAAGCAACTGGTATTAAAGAATGGGATGATGCCAAGGAAAATGAATTTTCTTCCTTAATAAAAAATAAAACTTGGGATTTAGTTACCTTGCCTAAAGGAAGGAAATTAGTTCGTTGTAAATGGATTTACAGAACAAAGCATGGTCCTAATGGAGAAATTGAAAAACGCAAAGCTTGCCTAGTAGCCAAAGGTTTCTCTCAAATTGAAGGAATTGATTATGCCGAAACCTTTACTCTAGTTGCTAAAATGGATTCTGTAAGACTAGTTCTTGCTTTGACTGCTTCCCAAAAGTGGCTTGTCTTTCAAATGTATGTAAAAAGTGTTTTCTTACATGGGGATTTAAAGGAAGAGATATACATGGAATAATCTGTTGGTATGAAAAGATATCAAGACTCCTCTCTTGTTTTTAGGCTAAACAGGTCTCTCTATGGCCTCAAAAAAGCTCCTAGAGCTTGGTATGAAAATATGGACTCCTTCCTTCTTTTCGCACCTTTTTCTTATTGTGAGTCTGATAACACAGTCTACATATGGAGAGATGAAGGAAAAATCACCATTCTTGTTTTATATATTGATGATCTTCTAATCACTAGTAGTACCTTCAATCACATTCAGACTATAAAAGACTCCCTCTCTGAAAAATTTGATATGGTTGATCTAGGTTTAGCTCATTACTTCTTTGGGATCCAAATAAATCAAACAAATGCAGGTATTTCATTGTGTCAACAAAAATACACTCTAGATCTTCTTCAAAGGTTTAAAATATTAGATTGCAAATCTTCTCCTACACCTTTTCAATATGGCATAAATTTAAGTACTTCTTGATCATCCTCTCTATGTGATACCACTCTATATCGTCAGCATGTAGGGATTCTGTTATACCTTACTCATACTCGTCCAGATATCTCATATGTTGTTGTCCTCATATCTAGATTCTCCAATCAACCTCACTTCAGTCATTGGAAAGTAGCAAAAAGAATCCTTTGCTACTTGCAAGGAACTACTCAATTTGGGCTCTTATATAAGGGAAAATCCATGGATATCATTGGCTACATAGATTCAGATTGGGTAGGTTCAGTAGAAGATATATGTTCAACTTATGGCTATTTATTTTGTCTTGGTTTTTTGCCAAAATCCTGGTTATGAAATAAAAATAAGCAATAGCCTTATCATCTACAGAGGCAGAATACAAGGTAGTAGTTTTAGCAAGTCAGGAAGCTCTTTGGCTTCGTCAAATTCTAAGAGAATTTGGTTTGTCCCATGACAAACCTATAACTCTTTGGTGTGACAATCAGAGCACAAATCACATTGCACAAAATCCAATTGAGCATCAGTGCACCAAGCACATTGAGATACATATGCACTTCATTCGACAATACATTCAGAATGAGGACATATACTTGGACTATATTTCAACTGAGGAGCAAATTGCAGACATATTCACCAAGTCATTTCCTTCTCCGCATTACATACAGTTGTGATAGAAACTTGGAGTAATACAGTTGCATTGACATAGAGGTATTCCACCTCTCCTTTTACTATTGTATTCTTTGGAGGATGGTTTTTTCCCTTGTGGTTTTTTTCATCATCTCTCCAAAAATATATAGTGTTCATGAGTACCTAATCAGGTCACATTACCGAGACTCTTTTTTTTTTTGTGTTGAGAGGACAATCTTCGCCATCCAAATACATGCCTCTATCTTGGATATTTTTCTTGTAACAGATGGTTTTTCCCTAAGGGGTTTTTTCACCATCTATATATTTTAAATGAGTACCTCATCATGCCATGTTGTCGGGACTCATCCTTTTATTGTTTTAATAGGACAATCTTCACCATCCGAATACAAGCCTCTTCCTTATTTTATTTTTGATTGATGGCTTTTCCCATTGGGTTTTTACCATCTCTTCAAAAAATAAATCATTGTACATGAATACCTCATCAGACCTTGTTTCCAGGACTCATTTGTGCAAACCACCCCTAGTATCACTTAAGGAAGGTTTCAAAATAAGTGAATATTCTCTTAAGTTCTGTTAGGAAGACACACTTGAGTTTCCACTCCTCCATGTGTCAGGTGAACTCTCAGTGGTGTCTTCATAAAACTTGATGAGTTGGTGTAATCCAATGGCTCTCAATGATCAACTTTGCTATTTATACAAAGTTAATCCTTGGAATAAATCAATTAGTTCTATTTTGTTTCTTCAAATATTGTAATGCTTTGTAGTTCTACTCTTGGGAATTATAACACAATCTACTCCCTTTTTTCATGAAGGTGTCCATTGAATATGAGAAATGAGAAAGCATACCTTCAACTGTGCATACACCAATGGTGAATGATCCGGAGTTCGTCTTGCTCCTACTCTCGCTCTTGGTCCGTCTCCTGGACCTCCTCTCCTCTCCTCAACAAAATCTTAGTAAAAACTAATTTATTCTCCGTGTTTTAGGTGATTTGAAGAGGGTAGGGCAATCCTCCAAGGGAGGTCCCTAGTTCGAATCTCCACCATATCAAACACACATCGGATACCCAAAATCCAGTTGATAATGCTGGTGCGATCACTGTCGGGTGACTTCCATGTAAAACTACCTCTAATGATTTCTTATACCAAAACCGCAAGAGTTTTTTTTTTAATTATAAAAAAACTAATTGATTCTAATCCTTAAGAATGTATAGTCACTCTTGTTAAAGGATGTTTAATTTAAAATTAAAAAAAAAAAAATCAGGATGATAAAAATAGATTTTTTTAGAGAAGAAGAAAAGTTATGTAGAACATCAATTGTAATCAAGCTTTTGAATTGAATCCATCAAAATTCAATTGGATGTAATTTGTCGCTCTTAACCGTTCGATGGTTGTTCTTAGTTTGTGGTAAGTGTCATAATACTGCCAATCGCTTGTATTAAAAGTATATTTTTATTTGTACTCTAGCTCTTACCCTTATTGTCGGTACAAAATTACATAATATTTTTAATGGGTTAAAAGTGTTTTAAATGTTATTGGTTGTTTAAAAGGATAGTATATGGTTTAAAGTTTTTATTTTTCTTTCGACGTGTTTAAATACAAATCAAAGCATATATTAGATGATAGCAAGATATCCTATAAATTTGAGAATTCAATACTTTGAAGTATCTTAACTTTACTCAATAAATTTAAAATTTATAAAAATAATATTAAATATTATTAATATTTTTTATTAAAAAATATATAATTTCCAATATTTTAAGAGCGATCGGATTTACAAGAATACTTCATTTAAACATCTAACCATGTATTCATAATAATTATAATAATTACATGTAGAGAATGAATAATATTATTGGATGTTATTATTATTAATTTTAATTTGTTGGATTAAATAAAATTAATTAGATTTTAATTTTTTAGGGTATAGAATTAGAGCAGTTAATTAGCAAATACTCGATTGCTATCATCCAATCCAACCAACCAGTAAATATGTCCCTACATGAGTTGCTAAAATGGTTCAAGTACGTGTTAAATGGATTATGTACCAACAAATAATGTGACCTTACCTGTCATGGTCAAGGAACTATCACCTCATGTGTGTTATGCAAGCCACTAGATAAGTAACCAATGAACCATAATGTGCCACTTATCATGCTTTGATTGGATGATTGATCTATGATTAACATTGTACTACTTGTCATGTCCTAATTCACTTTTAACTTTGTGCTTCTCCAAGTTTGTTGTTAACTATGCAAATGATTTGTCAAGTCGATGTCATATTCATACACGTCAACTGATTCGAAGGTCTTTAACAAGCACAAAAGCCTACCCATAGTTTCTTTAGCATCAACAACCTGTCTAAAGTTTTTTTGTCTCTTCTTTTCTTCTTTACAATAGACAAGTAGTTCATCCTCTCATTTGTGCTACTAGGAGACATGAGAATTTAAAGGAGAAATGAGAATGTATTCTTTGAAAATATCCATAAAAGACAAATGAGATTTTCAAAAAACTTGAAAGACTCAAATCCTAGACTAGGGTATTTATTTGGTTAGAAATAAAAAGAAACAAAAGTATTGAATGCAACAAAGAGGAACAAAAGAGCATGATGGTGAATGTTTCTCCTATAGCAAATCTCTTGAATCTAGTGAGATCCTTGCTATCCATGTCCATTTAAGGTTTTTATTGAGAACCCTATTGCAAGTCATATCATTAGCTTTCAACAGAAATCTTTTTAGTTACTCCAAATATAGTTTTCCTCAAGAAAAGTAGTAAATCCAAACTAATGATAGCAAGCAATCAAGTGATGAAGGTTCACACCCACTCCAATACCATATTAGAACTCACAATTTTTTTTTAAAATACACTAAATAAACATAGTATTATTGAAAATAAATACACACAAAACAAAGAACATAATATATAGGTGGTGACCATGGACACCAAATACTCTCACTATCAAAATATATAATTACACTACATCCAATCATAAAATGGTTGGTGTGATGTGAAACTAACCTTCATAATTAAAATAATAAAATATTACAAAAATAAAATATTCAAGTTTTATAAGATCCCAAAGGACTAATATAAACAATATAACACAAAATTTGAGTTTAACCTAAAAAAAAACTTAACCAACACATATTCCAACATCAAGTACCATTGATTATTAAACCAAAATTTAACACGTATTTAACACGATATTCACGTAGGTCCTTTAACTCATCACAAAACCATTTGATATTTTAACTATTTTAAGATATATATTTTCAGTTAAAGATATAATTTTTAATCCTAAATTTAGGATAAACACATTCAAATTTCTTTAAAAAAAAATTATAACTTTAAATAAAAATTATATATATATATATATATATATATATATATATATATATATATATATTTATTATAGGAATGTTGGTTACAACCACTCTATTTTAGTAGTTGGTATGTTGAAGGTTCAAACAATGAGGGGTTGGACCTCATTGTTTTATAGTTCAACATGAAATGGACCAATGGGTGGTTGGGATTCATAATGTCATCTTCAATTTGGCATGCACTTATAAGATTCGAATCAGACTACTACCTTTGCAACAAGATTCCCCCAAGGTTTGAACCTAGGTCTCTTCTTGGTAAGTGTCCAACCAAACTAACACTTACCAATCCACCTAACCCTTAGGGGTTAAACCTTTGTTAAGGAAAATCATTTCCTGTATCCCTTGAGGACTATGACTTCTCATTCCAGGAAGTGTATCCCTTGAGGACTATGACTTCTCATTCCAGGAAGCATGTCCCATCGAGTGTAACCCTCAAGCTAAGGGGGAAATTTTTTTTGGTATTCGATGTAGGCTACTAGGCTTTAACCCTAGACTTCTTTTAAAATTTTGAAGAAACTTACTAGTAAAATCCCTAGTATGAATCAATTTATATAATATTAACTTTAATAATGAAAAAGTAATTTCTAGGATAATAAATATAATATAAACTTTCAAACCCATTCAAAACATCAAATCTAATCAATCTCTTGCATTATAAGATGGACATTTTATGGATGTCCCTTTCACGAGCCCAAAAATACATTCACAACACGAGAAAGCGAAGAATGGGATTTGGGGTTGTTAGGTTGAGTTCAAAATTTGGAACACTAGTAAAAGCTTCGTATAGGGCAACGCTATGGGAAGGCACCACACAGGAGGAAGTCTGAACACCTACACCTACATATTCAGGGCTTACAGCCATTGTTCAGAGATAATTACATCCATTTGTGTGCGATCCTTCTTTGCCACGATATACCCTCTAGACACAATCTAAATCCCCACATGGAATGGCATAGAGTGCACATTGAACAATTGCAGATAAGAGGATGTAGATCACTATCAGAACAAATGATGACCAATCTGTCTTCAAGAATGAAATCAGCGTTGGATTTGGATTTCTTGACGTGCAGGTCTTCTTCGTCTCGATAATGAGATGTATTATCCCTCCGACAGTAATAATTGTACTAACGACGAATACAAGCCACCAATGCTGACAAAGGTAGAGGTTGCGAATATTATTATTAGCCATCCCAACTAAGATGCATATTTGCAACGTCACAGCGTTTCGAAACAAATCTGTTTCATCTTGAATGCCTCTCTCCCCTATGTTGGACAAGTAAGCAAACCCTGAAAACAAGTCAAGCGGGAAATGGCAATCCAACCTGCAAAACTCCTGCAATACAAGTATCCATAAATTAACAGATCCATCAAAGCAGAAGAACAGTACCCATAAATTGATAGCACAAGCCTAACACTGAACAACTCTGACCGACTGACTACAACACAAATTAAAAATATTTGTCTGCGAGCGATGGATGGATGTGTGGCTTTAAAAAATTATGAAGAAGGGCATTAATCAATTCGAAAGCTAACAGATGGACTGAAGACTAACAAAACACCAATCTAGCGAAATAATTATCATCTGATAACGCCAAACAGTTGCACTGAGATCAATCTACTCCCTTCTTTCTTTTTTCATGAAGAAGGTATCCATTGAAGATGAGAAAGAAGAAAGCGTACCTTCAACTGTGCATACACCCCGTGGTGAATGATCTGGAGTTCGTCTTGCTCCGGCTCCGTCTCCCAGCCCTCCTCTCCTCTCGTCTCCTCGACAAAATCCTAGTAAAAACTAATTGATTCTAATCCCTCAGAATGTATATATAGTCACTCCGGTTAAAAGTAATGCTTAACATAAAATTTAAAAAAGCAGCATGATAAAAATAGATTTTTCTTAGAGAAGAAGAAAAGTTATTTAAAAAGCGAAAGCGTAGTGACAAAAATAGATTTTTTTTAAAGATAAGATATTTAAAAATTATAAAAAAGAAAAGCTATTTATAAAAAGTAAGTTGAAAATAAAAATTAAGTGAGTTGAAAATAAGAATTAACGACAAGTAATAATATGAATGTCTCTTTATTAAAAGAAAACATCCATTGTAATCAAGCTATTGAGTTGAATTCAACAAAATTCAATTGGATGTAATTCGCCGCTCCTGACCGTTCGATGGTTGTAAGTGTCGTAGTGGCAATCGCTTGCATTAAAAGTATATTTTCGTTTGTGGGTGTCGTACTCGCAATCGCTTGCATTAAAAGTATATATTGTATTTGTGGGTGTCGTACTCGCAATCGCTTGCATTAAAAGTATATTTGAGACACATAACCATGTATTCATATTAATCAAGGTATAGATTGCATGCCTTTCATTTTTTAAATATGCAGAAAATGAATAATATTATTGGGGTGTGGAGGATTGGTTTTTATAATGGATCTTTTCAATCAATTGTGTAGATTTGTATTTAAAATGGTCTACAAGGTAATCCTAGTTTTTTATGTAATTTTTTTATTACATGGATTTTTTATTATGCTTGTTACTATTTAGAATCATTTACCCTTGTTAGGTATTTCTTTGGATGCATCATTAATGAGTCTTCTTTTAGGACTTTGGTTAATACGACTTGGATTCTTCATGGAGTCAAGCTCACAATGGTTCGAAACCTTGCAAAGGATTTTTTTTTTCACTTTCAAAATCAACCCATGCTAAGGTGATTTAGAACATGGCCCTTGGTACATGAAAAGCTCTTTGTTTGTTTTTCTCCTTGGACCTATGACTTTTCTATTTCTAAGGAAAGATCTACCAATGTTCCTATGTGGGTGGAATTCCCAAGACCCCCTCTACCTCTGTGGCCTTTTCTCAGTCGCATAACAGCCCCTCTAGGGCATGTCATTTTGGTGGAAGCGAACAAATTTTTCAATGCACACCCTCAAAACATGTTTGTGTCAAGATTGATATTTATCGAGATCTCAAGGAGACTATTGATATACAAGTTGGTGACACTATGCTCTCCTAGCAGGTCCTCTACATTAATTTACCCAACACATTTTTTGTGCTAGTCCTCAACACACAAGATCAAAGATTATCCTTTGATACCACATAATAGGGACAAGTAGAGCCCCACCACATCGAGTGTGCCCACTCCTCAACCTCAAGGGGATAGTTGGACGACTGTGGGAGGATGTAAAATGCACATTTGGCTACTTCTAAAGGTACACATTCCAAGTCGATACATATCTCAAAATTGGTAGAAAAAAGGTATGAAAAGGAAAATACTGGTCCCCTAAATGAAACTACAAACAATGAGGTTCCTTAGTCTCAACAGATTCAAACCCCAAGGGTTGCAATAATGGTTTCTTCACAGTCTACCCACCTGGCTAGTTCTTCAGCATATTCCCCTCCTTTAGTGTAAGGTGCTTTCATAGCCCAAGAAGAGAATTTGCAGAAGAATATGCCACTCTAGAGAAGCAACTTCATATGACTAGTATTCAATTGGATAATTATGTTCTTGATTCATCCAACAGCTATAGTGTGTTAAAGTATCTTAGCGACAATGAGGATATGTCATTGGATGTAGAGCCATCATCAATGGAATTTGTGATTCCTATAGAGGAAGCAAAATCTAAAGATCCTTCCTTTTTGAGCAGTTTCGATGTTCTCATAGTCCTTTATAGAGGAAAGAATATGGATACAATCTACCCAAATAATTGTTTCACCTATTCAACCCAACAGTTTTGGTGTTGGCTTTGAATAGACACAAGATGATGAAGTAATAAGTCTACTTGGTTCTTAGATTTATAGTATTAAAGTTTAGGGTTTTCTTACTCTAGTTTATTTTTCCAAAATTAGTTATGTTGTTTATTTATCCTTTTAGGGGCTAGTTCCAATTTTGATCGTATGGGTGGTCTTGTGACGCAAGTCGTGATCTTTCTAGACCCATTTTTATTGTAACTTCTCTTATTTTTATTGAATATAATTGTTGGTTCCAATAAAAATAATATTATTGGATGTTGTTCTTATTAACTTTAATTTGTTAGGTCTAAGGTGTATACCAATTGGTTCAACCAAACCTCGTAAGGAGGGTCGAGATCCAAGGTTCAAATCTCAGGCCTTGCCAGACTGAAAGCTTATCCCTTTCCTGGTGCTTTCAGTGACATAAAAGGTTTTAAATGATTTTGCCATGGTGATTATAGTGGTGGACTACGTGAAGAACTGTGTGGTAGCTTTCGAGAAGGATATCATAGAATATTGTGGTAGATATAAAAGCTAAACAACCTACCTAGATTCATGGCGGCTACCAATTCCACCACATAAATTAAAAAAAAACTGTAATTTTTTGGGTTAAACAAAATTAATTTTAATTTATTAGATTTTATTGCTCAAAATATAACATACAATGCAAGTAATCTCTGAGAAGAGATGTTGGGCTATCTCATTGCATCCATTACTTGTGTTTTTTACAAAGATGCATCTCTTTTTATACAATTTTTGTATTTTGGAAATCTAGCATATTGAATATGGAAGGTCTCCCATGTAGAAGTATGGTGATTCAATCTCCATGAATTATGAGTTACAAAGTACATATAAATACCTACACTTGACTTACCATTTCGTGTTTTCTCTTTTACATATGTGTCAACAATAGAAATGCATTTGACCATGTAAGAATAAAATTTTATTTTAGTGTATATATATATATATATATATATATATATATATATATATATATATATATATATATATATATATATATATATATATTTAGAGCCTTTGAAGTATTTTTCTATGTATTTGATGACATCCATGTCAACAATTAAAGTCCTAGATCTCCCCTAAGCTTTCCAATTCATTTTGAATGGATGAAAATGGATTTGTGAGTACAAAGTTACATTCCCCTTAGTATGGATGGGATAAAAAATAGGTTTCCTACATTTTTGAGCATTTTAAGACATACAACCATGCACTAAAATTGTAGTTCTTCATCTAATATTTTTGATCTATTTTGAATAGATCAAAATAAATTCCAATCACAAAGTTATATTCCAAAAAAGGTGACATTCTTGGATCAATATTTCTTTTAAAATCAAAAATTTCAAGCGATTGAACTCATGATATTTGATAAAATATTAACATCCACCCATTAAATTTGAATCTTAATTTAAGATATGATATTCTCCACTTCCAAAATTTGATGGATTAAACTCATAACATTTGAAAAAATGTATGTTTCATCTATAAATATATATATTTTTAAAATCATAATAATTATATTACTTTAGAAAAGAAATATAGTACTCTACTTCACAAAAGGGTGGTTGGGTAGAAAATCAAACCTCAAAGATAATGCTAGGAAGAGCTATTTAAATAAAATAAACAAATAAAAATATACATAGTAGATCAATCATGAGCAATTTATGTATCAAGAGTTATGGATCTAGAAGGAGGTGTTGGATCATGGTTTGAGGGGCCTCCCCATATAGAAGGTGGATCTTGAGTGTTCGATGGAGAATTTCAACTTGATTTGGCATATTTGCTAGCTAGTTCAGTTGTTTGGTTTTTTGCTACATCCCTCCTCAGGGATATGGTGAGGATGAGATAGGAAAACATTTTATTATTGTGCCATCCTTGGGCTCCCAGCCATAGGACTGAGAGGGACAAGGTGGTGAGTAGTTTTAGTCCCTAGCTTTATGTTGAGGACTCTGATTGGGAGCTTGTGAAGCCTAACTGTGGTGATTTTTGTACCCTCAAGATCATTGAGGAGACGTTTGCTAGGATATGATCCACTGTGTGATACATTAATCCAATGGTCCATAAGAGTTATAATTGAACCACTTCCAATACCACCATGTTCACCTATACCTAAAACTACAAAGTCACATTGTAACAAATTTTAGCATTAGCAATCAATAACATATGGGTGTCAATAAAATCTCTATATAAAAATTTATGACTTTACCTTTTTAGATTTCAAATAAAATATTCATGATTATGTCATAGATAGGTGTATTTGGTTGGCATATTTTGACCAATTACCCAAAAGAATCATGTACCCAAAGAAAGGCTCAATTTTGAAAGACAAATAAATTATGGATCCATACCCATTATATTTGAGATTTGGGACAAAACCCAAAGAGATGTTTAATGTTTTGATATCACCCACAAAATGGGCATCATGGATTGGTGACCCCTAAATGAGAAAACTAAGGGAGAGGTATTGATAGAGGATATACCAATGAAATTGGGTAAACTTGGGTTCCATGATGGTAGACCATATAGTTAAAATCTATCTTACCAAATTTTGTTGGTAGACTATAGCCTCCATCTATCATTGTGTTTTTTCACCATTGGGAGATGGGGTAAAAGCCATTTATATCCTCTATTGGGTTTGCACCTACAAAATTGGGTATTTGAAAACCATTTCTAGTCTATCCATTATGGCCTAGAAACTCTAATACCAATTTTATAAATCATTTATGGAGGGACAAATTCCACAATGGCCTAGAATGATTCCATATTCTAATTAGCCAATTTAAATGTAGCTTTGGCTTTGAGATAGGAAAGATAATTTCTTTTCACTCTAGAAATAAGGTCTAAAACCACTCAAATCCCTTTATGAAATAATCTTAAGGCATGAATCCATGGGAATTTTGTAAGGAATCGATCCTAGTGAGTTATTATAGGTGACCACCACAAAGACTATTGGTTAACTAAAATTCCAATATTGAATCTATTTCCACTCCAAATTAGATAGGGTTTAATGGCTTCTAATATCTCCATATGATTTTGGCTAGAAAGGTGCCTTTGGATTGGACAAGTACCTTGAGATTAAGTATCATCTAGGGGCCAAGCGCCCTCTAAGACTAGAACCCATGTAGATTGTCTAAAGTAATGCAATGTGAAAGCAAAACTTTCTAGGCTTTGTTGCCTTCCAGAGTCTGATTGACCCATTTTTCATAGAGGGAAAACCCTTGGTGATGCATGTCTAAGATTCCAAGACCTATAGAGTTGCATGGGAGACAAAAGTATTCTAATGTAACATGATGAAATCCTTTCTAGTGCTCAGAGAAATCCCATAAAATATCTCTAAGAAGTTTTTCAAGATTATGGTAGGAAGATTTGGAGGGAGCCCTACAAGAGTAGTAGTACACATGAGTTGCAACAAGCACCTTGGAGAAAACTAGGAATTTTCCTACTAAAGAAAATAATTTTAAAATCCGCTATCATAACTTCTCAACTCTAGCAATTACAAATTGGAAAATACTAGAGGAACAAGATTGATAAGCAAAGGGAATTTTGAGAAATTTAAACATTTCACCATGGTTAATCTATTTTCAACCAAATTTATTAAGCCACTAAGGCTTGGGAATGAAGGTTTGATGATAAAAATCATCTTTTACTATTAAATTCTAGATCCAGATGCTAAGAAAAATATTTCAAAGCATTGCAATGTCTATTTTGACACTAGTTTCTTCCTCAAAATGAGTGAGGAAGGAGTCATTTACAAAGTGGTTATGAACTAATTATTAAGTAGTATGGGGAAATAATTTTCCCTTAACCTAAAATTGAGAAACTACATGGGCAATTCAATACCCAAATCCGTTATTAGCCAACACGTAAAGCGTTTAAGCAAGTGGAAAACCCAATGGAATCAACTAGAAGAGGCTAAAGGAGGAGGATTATTTACCATTTATGGTCAAACAAGCAAAGGCTTCTGCAAAAGCATCTTGATAAAGCATATCAAGATTGGTCCAAATCCTAAATCATATAACATTGCAATGATGAAAGACCACTTGATATGATCATAAGCTTTGGCAAATCAATTTTAATAAATAAGGCTTTTTTTGAGAGTTTCAAGCCTATTCAATACCTTCCCACACAATACTTATGTTATCTAGAATATACCTACTTTTGATAAATATTATTTTTCAAGATAAAAAATTAAAGAAAGTATGTTTTACAAACAGAGTATCAAATCCTTATAAATGAATTTGGTATAGACTTTGACCAAGATGTAGTAGGTAGTGCATCCATGATTCAACACCAGAGGTGAGATTGTTCAACAACATCATTGTGTTAGAGCATATTACATTATTTGGTACATTCTAATGTACCACCGTGGGTATATATTTAGATTAGTATTGTGTCTTAGATTACATTATGAGTAAATATTTTATGTAATGACCTAGATTAGAGTGTGAGAAATTGAAAGGTGTTATTTTTCTAGAGTCTTTCCATAGTGTTGCATGTTCTTGGCAACATATTGGATTGTATTTGGTGCTTGAAATTTCATAGATTTTGAGAAACAAGTTAAAGGATATAGATTTTTATATTGGACAATATTTGAAAAATAATTTGAGCTGTAAATTTTAGAGATTCTTGGTAGCCTTTTGGAAGGAGAAAGGAGAAGTTTTGATCCAGCAAATTAAAATAAAAGAGCAAATTTTTGGGCAGGTTTAGGAGCTACAAATTTTAGAAGATTTGAGTAGAATTTTGATAAGCAAAGGAGCTAAAAATTTGAAGGTATTGGGGCATCATGTTTGAACTATAAAAGGTGAGTAAAACTAGCTAGAAATAAATCTTGCAAGGAAGCACAAATAAGTTTGAAATTTTGATATTTTTTCAATGCGTTTACACATTTTTTTATGAGGGGTCATGGTCCCCTCATAATGAGTGGGGTTTGAACCTTGAACCTATCAAAGAGAATCCAAATACCTTACCACTATAGTAAGCTTACAACTTCAAATTTTGATATTTTATTATGGTGTTAGAAGTTGATTATTATCAATTTTTTGTAAGTATTACTCCTAGTTAAAAACAACAAGAAAAGTAGCTACAAGTGCAATAAGAAGCATTCAAAAAGGTGTGCAAAATATATGTTTCATAAAATAAGGTTAATTGCATGTTATTGAAGGAACAATAACATATTTGAACTTGCACAAGTTTTAAAAATAAAAATCAACAAAGTGGAAAAGGAGTAAAAACATTAGAAAAGAAAGCTCTCAAGCCAACAAAAAGTTCACCCCTTGAAGCTAAGTTGTAGAGAAGCCAAACTACACCAAAACAATGTTAGAATATGCTAAAGCAACACAATAGAAGTTGAATCTAAAGAGTCTACCATGCATTGAAAGAGGAGCCACCATTTTAGAAAGAAAAAACCACCTAAGTTGTGGAAGAACCACCATGAGAGGAGAGGACATTGGAAGAGCCACCACATTGGATGGAGGAGACTACAAAACCATTGGAAGAACCACCACATTGTAAAAATAAGAATGTAGAAATCCAAAGGGCAATGCAGAGGAGAGAATGTAGAAGGTCAAACACAATAGAAGTTGTGTGTTGGAATGCATTGAAGAGAAGAGAAAATGTATTGAAAAGAATAGTGGAATATTATGAAAGTAAGAACGTTGATTTTATGAGTTAAAGAGTTCATTTGCACTTGGTATTGTAGGAAATGTAACACCCAATATGTCATAGTATCATTGAGTGAAACGAGTCAAATTTCTAAAATACCTTCTACCAAGTGTTATGAGAAGAATAGTAAATTGGAGCACCAAAGGAATGTTAATAGAAGAGTAAAGAGTGTGCCACTTGGAAATTGGAATAATGAGCACCAAACATATTTGAAGGTATTCAAAGCATTTTGAAAAAATAATTTAATGTATGGGCCATAAATAGCACAAGAGAGATTCATTTTGGGCATCAATTTAGGTTGTAAAATCAAGAGAGCGCCTTGCAACAAGAATTTTGTTGACTCTTCAACATGAAGCCTTATTATTTCACCCAAAAAAGTGTACACCTAGATTATTGAGGTAAATTTCAAGTTATTAGTTTATTTATTCAAAGGTTGGAGTAATAAGGAGTGATTTATAATTAGTTTATGAAATATTGAGTTTTATTAATATATTTCTACATTGATTAATTAATACTATTAGAGGTATATGGTTTATAGTACATCAAAACCCTAGATATTTTATTACTACATTTTGGAAAGTTTTGTGAAGTTTTGAAAAGCTTATTTAAATTTTTGGGAAGATAATTGCATGTTTTGTAATTAATTTGTTTTATTTTATAAAGTAATTTAAAATATTTGTAAATTGATAATTTTGGAGAAATAAGGAGTTCAACATCAAATTAGGAATACAAAATTTGTAAATATATTTCCTTTAAATTTCTAAATTTCTAATTTAGGAGTTATAAGGAATTCAACACCAACATAGGATTGTGAAATTTAGAATTTAGAAATCACATTTTTTGAAATTTGGGAGATAAAAGGAATTCAACCTAGAGATTTGAAGAATTGAAACCTTTGTCAAAATTATTGATTGTTCATTCATAACTAGGGAGAAATAAAGGTATGAGGTGTAGACCAACTGGTTCAACGAAACCCCATAAGAGGGACAAACTTCCAAGGTTCAAATATCGAGCCTCGTCAAACTGGGTGCTTGTCTATATTCCAATGTGTTTCCAGTGGCATAAAAGGTTCAACATGAATGTGGCTTAATGGTTATGTTTCCAGACTACATGGATTACCATGGCGGCTATTGATTCCATTAAGTAAATAAAAAAAATAGGGAGAAATAAGATATTTACCTTAAAGAATAGAAGTTGAATATTATATTGAATTTATCATTAAAACTATTAGGGAGATATAAGGTAGTCTACAAGTGTTATCATAACAAAAAATAATTTTTTCTTCAGAATCCCAACTTCTTAAAGGTCCTAATTACACTTCATGGAAAAATAAAGTGAGATCAATATTGATAGTAGAAAGGATTTGGAATATTCTTAAAGAGCCAAAAATTAAACCTATTGAAGATGCTAGAGAAATTCAAAAGTATGAATAAGATCAAGAAAAATAACTCATGATAATAACATTTGCAATTACAAATGATATACAACCATACATTAGTTCAACATTAACTTCTACAAAAGCTTGGACTACGTTAGCCAAGATATTTGAAGAAAATAATAAAACCATTATCTTGAATCTTCAAACCCAATTTCATTTTTTAAAAGTTAATAGTGGTGAAAGTATAGAATCATTTCTAACAAAAGTGACAAATATAAAATAAAAACTATTAACCTTAGGAGAAAAGGTAGAATACAAGTTTCTTGTTCAAGTGATTCTAAGAGCAATTCCAGAAAGCTACAATAATCTAGTCACATCTTTATAAATGCTAAGTAAAGATACATCATTTGATGAGTTAGTTAATATACTACAAGAGTATAAGGTAGAAAATTTAGTCAAATATGAAATGACTAACAATGCCTTAGTCTCAAAAGATAATCCACAAGGAAATGTTGCTTCATTCTCAAGGGATAGATCAAAATGGAATAATAGATATTGTCAAGTATGCAAAAAGAGAGGACATAGTACAATTTTTTGTAGATTCAATCCAAGAAATTAGTTACACGAGAGTCAATTGAATTAAGGAGGTCAATCAAACTAATCATTTCATCCAAGATAAGATCAGAATCAATATAGACCTCATAAACAACAAATTCAAAGTCATTATCCTTCTCAATATCATTATTCGGCTACAATATAGATAATGAAACCAAAAGGGACACTTAGCTAAAGAAATTTAAGAAATCTAAGAACAAGAAGAAACAGTGGAAGAAATTAGTGTTAAAAATCTTTCAAAAAAATTAATATTTTATGAGGATACTAATCATCTACATGATTATGATACAAATATGGGGTATACTGAAGAAAGCAAGAGAAGACCGTACACGATACAAGAATAAGGCAAAGACCATATTGAAGACTAAAATCATCAATAAACAAATAATGTCATACAAGCGAGTGTTAGAGTATATTACATTATTTGGAACATGCTAATGTACGATCTTGGGTACATCTTTAGATTAGGCATGTGTTTTAGATTAAAGTGTGAGTGAATATTTCATGTAATGTAATAATATTTTAGGAAATGCACAAGTGTGTTGAGATAAGTGTGCAAGTATGATGAGTGTAGATGTGCACAAGTGTCTATTATGTAAGAGTGCACATGTCCTTAGAATAAAAACTAAAGAGTCTCAAGAAGAGTGAAGACCAATAATACTCCATATGAGAGTCACATTCCATTATATATGTGTCTATGTGTGTGTATATGGCACACCATGTAGAGTGAGAGTGTGTGGAAGTATGGTGTATTTGAGATATTTATTCTATATCAAGATACTATTTTTGTGAGCATTTGTTAATGGCTATTTTATGAGTTGTTGCAAAAGTTATTTATGATTTTTATATGATTAAAATATTACCATTATCATATATTTTATATATCAACTTTATTTGAGATCTTGTGGTTATTTTCTTTAAGTATTAAGCATCAAAAGCTAACACATTGGAGGCATACACATTAATAATCCTAAATGAATAATTTTTAATGTTGAAAAGTAGTCATAAAGCTAAATAATTGGGGTCACATCCATGGTCAATTCAATGTGGCTATCACCTAGTGGAGACAAAGGTGGTAACTTTTCCATACCTTCAATTATTATCACTATGGAAGAAAAAACAAGTTGACCATATGTTATGAGAAACTACAAAGAGCCAAAAAAACTGAGATCTTTTAATTCATGTAAACAAAGAATATCAAGATTAGGATACTTGTATCGAGTTTCCTACATAATATAATTTCTTTTAGAGTTTGTCAAACCCTTAATATTCCATGAAATAAAATTCATGGAAGATGTTGATCAAGCAACATATTGTCACTATCGAGCTCATCCAAAACTCCATTGATCCATGTATAAATATACTCCTACTCGAACCTATAACTTCTCAATTGCATAGTTGGTGTGAAATGTGGATGTTCGTCTAACACAAACTCATTGGTCTTCTCCTTATGGCTTTGGCTATGGGAGCACCTATAATTCATTGGAGGATATAACAAAGGAGATCTTGTCTAAGTGAATTCCAATGTAAATATTACATTAGCAACCTAGGAAGTTTTTATGTAATGAGGTATGATTATCTCATTTAGCTTAATTTCAAATGTGGATGGTTGATAAAATTTCTTTACCTCGCTATCTTTCTTAGTAGGTTGGTTTATAGCTTTGGTCTAAGCCCCAGTGGTGGTAGATCTCATATTCTTGTGGTTGTTTCTTTGGTTACTCATAGTTTCCATCCCTTCACAATGGACTAAGAAGTGGTTGTGTTATCAGAATTTGGATTCAATTTAGCTCTTTAGGATCTTAGAGGATAATTCGTGATCTTATGCTCAAAGGATTGACATCTAAAGCATGTATTAGGATTATTCAAATATAAAATCCTCTAATATATGCATTAGAAACCAATTTAGATATCAATGGTATCCTTGAGACTGTTGAAGATGTTTATCTCAACAAAAACCCTTTTCGAGGGTGATTCATTAAAAAAAATGTCTCAACACAAACAAAATTACCAAGGGATGTCGCTATGAAACTGAGATAATACCATAAGGTAACAAAAGTCCAAAGAACTTGACCTGAACTAGGACTTGTTTGGTGTGTTCCTTACAAACGACCAAATCCTAGGTCCAAGGGAAAAATACGAGGAGATAGTTATGGACATACCATGGGCCATGTTGATGAATGACTTGGGAATGCTTTGTTTTAGTGAAGTAAAAAAGAAAGAGACCTTTGGTAAGGTTTTGAATGGCTTCTATCCAGACCCCATGGGAGACCCGAATGAAATTGATCTAACTATGTAGAACACTTTTTAGTAGGATTTCACACACAAAATACCTAATTAGGGTATAATTCTCAAGCCACTTGCATATAGTATCAAACTTAGAAATAGGTATAACAACATTAGAAAAAAAAGGTTTACCTCGTGAACTACTTTCGGTATGAACTTTCTTGATTGCTTGAGAGGTGATATTCCCACATGTGTCCACATCAACAAAACCAACATTAATCATTGGCTTGTTAGGACTCGAGACCATAATAAGAAAACCACCCAAAAATAAGGGAAAGACATAGAAAGATGCCCATGGTAAATGGAGGGAGCTAATATATCCTACTAAAAGGTAGTGTAATAGGTTGAGGTTGATCATAGAACACTTTGTAGGTTTCACTAAAGCTCTCTTAATACCGTCTTCACATGTAAAATTTGAATCTTTATTTAAGGTGTAAAATTCTTTGCAACTAATTTTTTTACTTAATATTTTTATAAATTAACAGAAAATTCAATCTTAACCTTTATAAAATAATTTTCAACACACTTCAACCATTTTATTTATAAATATTAAAAATTATTTATTTGTATATATATATATATATGAATGTCACAATATTTGAGACCTGCAGACTGGATTTTCTTACCATAATAAATTTGAACTTGGCCCTTGAAAAACTTACCAATATTTTTTATTTTTTATTTTTTAAATAATAAACACCACGATGTTTACTTACATTTACAGCTAGGTCTCATTTACTTAAAAATATTTTATAAACAGTAGTCCTACCTTAACGAAAAATAATCAAAGTCGATTCTAATTGCAAAAACGGAGCGGGCTCTGCCGGTAAACTACCAAACAAATATACGAAAGCCAAAGTTCCTTTCCGAACTCTCCAGAAGATCTGTATCTTGTTATCGTTTTTGGAACTTCCAGAGACATCCACGCCATTGGTTAAAAAGGCTGCTCCTTTTCCCACCGTTCACCAGGAAGAAAGCGAGCAATAGTTGATTTCTCTGTCTTTCTGCAGTTTTGAGCGAGCGTGAGTGTGTTCGTGACCAAGCCAGATTACATTGTTTGGTATTGGTAATTTCTTTGTTGAGCGAAGCGATTTTGCGATACATTTTGTGTAATTCTATGGTCGGAAATGACGGATGTTAACATGGAGGGAGGTGAGGTCAGGTCAGGTCGAGACATTTGCCTTCCAGACCGAACAAAGGTCATTTGAATTGAAAAATGAAGTAAAATATTGTATTGATTTAGTTAAGAAGATAAAACAATATTAAAATCACTCCCGAGAATTTATAGATCACAATGAATCATCATTGTATCATTGTATTTGACAAAAATTTGGTAAGGTCCTAACATCTCTCATCAGGAATAATTATAGTTGGAGCATATACATTTATAACCCAACTTTAATGTTCTACTCTTTCTTGCAAAGTAATCCAACAATCCAATTACTTTTTGCTTCTAATAGTTGTCCATCCCATTTGCACTTGTTCCACATTATAGCAATACCGACTGAAGCTCCTATAGAGGAAAATGTTAAACAATCACCTATGTTCTAAATGTTCTTAAAAGCATCCTTACATTCCTCACTATTTAATTTTTTTTTTGTATTAAAAATAAACTTAGAGCTATAAAAACCTATTAATTCCTTAATAAATTTTTTTGGGGGGTTTTATTCATACCCCTAATATTCCATGATATCATTTTCATGGTCAATACTTTTTATTTTTATTAGTGGCCTTAGCTCCACTTCTTGTTAACACTTTGATATTTTTTTTGGCTTCCCATATCAATATTCTTTTGAGTTTATTTTTCTCTTTGTTCTTGCTTTGATGGTCTTCCTCTCCTTCTTCCATTCCCACCAACACTCTCATCTTCATCAATCTCTTCTATTTTTTCATATTGTTCAAAATAAGACTTATCTTCTAAAGATTTATGTTGCCCTAAAGAGTCGAAAGTGCAATGAACAACCTCATTAGCATTTTCTTCTTTATGTTGCCCTAAAAACTCTAACCTACATAGATGATCCTCCATAGTCATCACTTATGGTGGTCTAAAAACCCTAAATTTCCTTGGATTGCTTAATATATTACATTATTTGGTACATGCTAATGTACTATCTTGGGTACATCTTTAGATTAGGAGTGTCTTAGACTAATTTTTGAGTACTTACTTTATGCAATGTAATAAATATACACATGTTGTTAGAATGTACAAAGTACTTGATGATGTAAATGTACATGTTGTTTAAGTGTAGATGAGTCATAGGAAGATGAAAGGCCAAGAGTCATATTTCATTATATATTGACCTTTGTAGTAGAGTGCAAGTGTACATTAGAGAAGCATTTTAGAGAGGAAGTGATAATTATAGAGAGTATTAGTATAGAGCAAGGTATATACAATGTAGAGCACGCATATGGAGAGTTTGAGATATTCACATTTTGTATGAAGATCATATTTTCATGAGCTTTCATTAATGGTAGTTTTATGAGTTATTAAATAAGTTTTTTATAATTTTTACATGCTTAGTATATTATCATTATCATATATTTAATATTCCATACCTATTTTAGTCCTCGTGGTTGCATTTCATTAAGTATTTTAGCATGAAATGCTAACAATGGTACTAAAGCACAAGGTAGATTGATAGGAGATAGGAAGAGCCACAAGAGAGATTGAGAGGATATAGAGAGATCTCTTTTTTAGAATTTTAAGAATTACTTTTTGGCTAGAGTATTTCCATAGAGTTGCATGAAAATTCATAAATACTAGGACTTAGCATAGATATTTTTCCACTAGATTGAAAGATAACTAATAAATTTTATTAATTTTTAGAGATCTAGAGATTTGCATGTATTTTATTGTTGATGTCTAAGTTTTTTGTTACAAAAAATTATTTCTCAGAAGTTGAGAAGTTTCCTAAAACAGATAGAGAAGAATTTCATCTTTTATTACCTGAAAGTATATGTGCTTTCCTTATGCAGGGATTAGTTATTTGTTGTAGACAAAAAATACATTGAAGATTAAGGAGGTGCAAGAAAGAAGGCCCCATTGAATATTGAAGATAGAATATTGAAGAGACCCAATAAAGAGATCCCCATTAAAGCTTGAATATTGAAGACTTCTGATTGAAGAAATAAGAAAGTAGTCCTATTGCAAATTGAGAAGGAGGAGTTCCAATAAAAAGGTATCATTGAAGAACTTCTATATTTGGAAGATAGAATATTGAAGATTTGAGAAGCTACAAAATTTGAAGACCCAAGATAAGATGGTCTCAAGCACACTTGGAAGGAGAAAGAATAAGAAGAAAGCTAGAGAAATTTTATTGAAAAAAGGTGAAGAAGTGGCCATTGGAGAAGATTTGAAGAAAGCTCAAGGTGTAATATTACAAGGATTAGCTCTTGAAAAGAAGAATTTGGGATAATTGTCATCATTCGATAACAATACCAAAAGGAAGAATAATTTGGCAAGAAGTTTTCCACATTATGGAAAGGATTTTTGAAGATCTCAAGACATTCATATTCTTGAGGATAAGGCAAACAAATAAGCCCAATTTGAAGTTAGAATTTGACAAGGAGATTGAAGGAGAAAGAAGCAAGAAGAGGCCACCAGATTTGAGAGTTTTTAGGAAAACCATAAAGGATTTGAAGGTTTATTTACAAAGGAAAAGATTGTTGAATTTACAATAGAATTTGAAGAGTCATAGGACAATAAATTTAAGGTGATAGAGTTGCAATTTAGAGAAGATTTGGGTAGATATTGAAGAGATATTGAACAACCAATTGAAGGAATACTTGATAGAAAAAGAAGAAAACAATTTGGAAGAATTGATTGTTGTTTTTGGATAGTAATATAAAGGTGAAGAAATTAGTTTTTGAAGCAACAATTGAGTAGAAAGGAGAGCTGCAAAGTTTATAATTTTGGGGTAGCAAATAGGTGAACCAAATCACCTATAAAACTAACTACAAAAAGAAGCCAAAAGGTATGCAATATTGGTGCTATAAAGGTTCATTATTCAAATTTTTACATTAGTTTATTATAAAGGTTTTTGAAAGCACCATATTAGAGCTATTTATGAATCAAAATATAGTTTGAGTTAAATATTTCCAAGCCAAGGAATAAGACATAATTATAATCACTAAACCTATAAAATACAACAATAAATGATAGAGTTAAAATGAGAAATAAGGAGGATGAAATATTAAAAGTGAATATTGTTTTAAAAACCCACGTAGTACAACAAAAGAGGACCGAAAAATGTTATAAAAAGGTTAAGTTTTTAAAATTTCTAAAGACACCAAAATCAACATAGTTGTAGGAGATTGGTTGAGAAGCACCACCAAGTTTGGAATAGTTGAGCCACCATTGAGAGGTGGATCTGTCGAAGTCAAGGAGCAAGGGTAACCACCACCAAATCTTGGAAGAGTCATCAGATTCAAGGAAGAGCGAGGAAGAACATCATTTGAGTGAAAGGTGTAGAGTCTTTAGAATCTTGAGAAACTGTTAGAGAGAATAAAAAGTACCATTAGAATGCAGCGAACAACCATCAAACAAGAATCCAAGTGTTAGGTTTGAGAACCATTGGAGAGAAATTGAAGAGACATTGATAAGTAGCTTAATAACCAAGGAAAGGTGAAACATCATTTGGAGGTAGAAGACTAAAAGAAGAAAAAGTGTATTTAAGAGCTTTTGGAGTATGTAACAGTCAAGAAAATCTAAAGGTGCAATAGAAATTTGGAGCGTTAAGGCAAAGAAGAATAAAAATTGAATGAGCACCACTTGGTAACATCTTCATTAGCAAGTGAATAAGTTATTTTCCACTTGTCACCTCACAAAAATATGGAGGAGTGTCAAATATGGTTGAAGATCTCTCATCATTGAGCATTACATAGTGACAAAGGGCATTGGAGAATCAACGTATTCATATGATATGTATGTTATTTCTTACAACTTAGAACATCAAAAACCAAGCTCCAACCACCGTGTAAAGATAGTCTAACCACCAAGGAAATCAAATCATCATTGCAGAGGAGACAAATAAGTCTAACAAGGTGTGACTTCAAACATTACCAAGGATAAAGGAGTTTAAATGTTCATTTCCAATTGTTACAAAGTCAAATGGTGTTCGAGACACTTCTCACCTAGTAAGAGAAGTACTAAATGCCAAGGATCATTCAAGCACCCTATAAGAAGAACCAATTTGAATGCCAAGTGTACTAGTGGAAGAGGATCACCAACCATCACATTAATAATACCTTCTTACATGCAATATAGGCATAGGTTCGAGTGCCACTTGACAGGACAATTTGAAGTGCATAATATTATTGCATAAGCATTGCAAGAAGGGAATAGAAGGATGCATTTGGAGTGTCAAAGTCCTAAATATTGAGCATCAAAGTGCATCCACAAATAAATTTTACAACAATCCACACAATACAATAAAGGGACCTATGATATTGTGGCCTACGTTGACCTTTAATATTGTGGCTTATTTATTATGGGACTTATAATATTGTGTGGTTAGTAAGGCTTAAAAATACAACAATGCGTCCACAAATAAATTTTATAGCAATCCACACAATATAATAAATATAGATAATACCCTTGAGGGAGGGCAACAAAAATAATATTCTTTAAGGAAGGAAATCACTCCAAATCTACTCCACAAGACAATATTGTTACAAAGAATACTTGATATGACTTGTTTGTTTACAAATTACAATATCCCTTCTTTATATACCCATCCATTTAAACTCTTGTCGCATTCACTATTATAATAAAATATTGAAATAGAATCAAGATTGGGTTATGTGTGGCCCATAACATAATACCCATATACAATATAAATTATATTATCATATTCCTTTCCTTAGTTATCTAATAAAACTATAATTTTTCTTACGCCTTTGTCTTTTAGACCACTGATACAAAAGGTACTTGAATCCCATAAATTGGTAGTGTAGGATAATTTAAGAAGTACACATAAATAATATAAAAAAAAATAGAAACTATGTCATATGTCTCCAAAGCATTGTTGAAGGTAATATTCAATAGTTAAATGTTCCTTTCCTTTTCCAAAGTTCCTATCCTTATCCTTGCTCCTAAGTCCTCTTGTATTCTAGATATCTTCTTGTAATTTCTTTAAGTGACTAAATTATTCACCAATAGTGTTAAATGAGTCCAAGAACAAAGTTGTAACCTCAACCTTCAACCTACTAATTTGTATAAAATCACTACAATCACATAATTCCTAAAATTTGTCAAGCAACACTTTAGGTTCTATGGTGCTACTAACATGTGTGTTATAAAAATTGCTAACATGAGGGACTATAACAACATGACCCTCACCCTCCTTATCCTTGTAGATCTCTTTTAATTTTCAATATTAATAGAACGACATTATCCATTCACATACTTGAGTAACCCCTTGCTCTAGATGTAAAGTTCAATCTTAATTTTCTAGGTAGCATAGTTTGGACCACTAAAAAAGATAACATGGTGATCCATGACTATCCTACCAAAATACAAGATTGTGTGTGTAGTGACCAAAACAAACAACACCAATATAGAGATGTTTCAAAATTGCATGATTTAAAAAAAACATGCTCAAAATGCTTCGATATGTAAAACTTATGGACCCCAAGATTTGACCCTAAAATTACATAAAATACATCCAAAACCTTTGAATTTTTCTTTTATTTTAGTACCTACAATGAATGAGAGACAACCACTTTTGAAAGTACAATCTGATTTATGGCCAAGATTGATATTGTAAGATGTAATCTTAGATAGGCCTATGGGAAACTATTGTACAATGTATATAATTCATTGTAATACTTCATTATATAAGCTCTATGGGTCATGATTAACCTTGTTATGTTTAAACCCATATTATAACTTGTAATTAACATAAATTACTCTTGTTATGTTGGCTTAAGTTAAACTTATTAATGTAATTTAGGGATTAGGTATTGGTATAAATACCCCCACCACTCCGTCCATTATATTATAATGTTGTGATTCCAATTTTATAAATAATATAGTGATTATTTATGGTGACTATGAGTGCCTACTATATATTTCTCTCTTTCATCATTTTTATGCTTTCTATATAACATTTGAGTGGATGGATTGCTTTTGTTCATTTATAGAAATAGGTGTGAACTTGAACATGGTATTAGAGCAAGTATGAAGCAACATTGCTTGGTCATTCAAAAAGACTGTGTGGAGCCTTTGATATTTCCATCAAATTTTAGGGTATATATCTCTCTAAGCTTCATAAGAATATTTATCATAAGAGCCAAAGAGGAGATTTTTGTCCATGAATTTTTATTAATTTTATTTAAATACTATAGAGAATTTGCTCCTTCTCCCTCCTTCACTTTGTTTTCATCAAGGTATATTTATATATTTATATTCAATTAGTTTTTATCACTCCTTGGTATGCCATGACATTCAATTTAAAAAAGAAAAGGATAATTACTATTTTGGATTTTAATTCTTACAATTTCTAACATATGCCCTCCATATATTGGCATTGATCTTCTACATTAAGCCTAAAATCCTTATTTAAGGAGAGGATGTAGGCATCAATGCAAAAATACTAGGTATAAATATGGTCAGTAGGAGGTTATTCAGGATGTTTTCTACTTTGTGACATGGGTTCAAGTCTAACCTTTTACATTTTCTATATGTTAAAAGCATTTTTTGTCTTCTTCATGGTTTGAGCCAAGCCCTTTGCCAAGGAAAGAGTGTGTGCATTTGTTATCGTAAGGATGACACTAACATGGCTAGTTTGATGCCCTCTAAACTTCATCTCTTTTTGCATTCTAGGTTCGATTCATAGTGAACAATATTCTTCAAACATGTTTTATGTATGTTACTCAGCATTGGAAGCATACAATTTTGGCTATCAAAGCATTGGTTGAAGAAATTTGATGGGGATACATGCTTCATATTTTACAGTTTGATCTTGTTGTAGTGAAGTTGGATGATATTATCCATAAATGTGTCTATGGCTTCATCACTGTAAGGTTGGGTTCCCTACTAGTTACACTGAGCATGCAAAAACTATAATGGAGAGAATGTTGTGTGTTCAAATCTAGCAATAAAAAGATTTTTGGAGTAGCCTAAGTGATAAGACTAAGTTTATAAGTGATAATGCATCTCCCTTGCTTCACATAGAGCTATTTTACACCTTGACTAGTGCAAATATTTTAGTCCATATAATATCTAAGTTTGAGTACCATTGTGCACCACGATACACTTACATGGATAATTTCTAGATAACATGGTAGTCAACATAGCACCTCATTATGCCACATAAACTCATTTTTTACCTGCTTATACATTCTCAACCAATTAGGAGGGAATAAATATCACAACAGAAGCAAGTCAATGGCATCCAAGTGACATGAATTATGTGGCACACACTAGCAAATGAGTGAGTGACATATGGCAAGTTGTAATTGGATGTTTTCCTAAGGTTTGAGGCTTTTAATATTTTATTTTTTAAAGGTTGTTTGGAAAAAACTTTTGGAGGTCATAACTTCTACATTCAAAAATATTTTGAGCCTATTTTTTAAATAACATAATTTTATGAGTTGTATGCATAGGCAAAATCAAATTATAAACCTTTTCAAGTGTTTGGGAAAATTTGTGGAATAATCCTCAACGTTTACTACCTTATTTTGAAAAGTTAGATTTACCATATTATATGATATCATAATCTTTGGTCTATTTTTTGGGAGATATGGTTAGATTTGTAATAGTTGCAATGGATTATGAGTCTTCTAGAGGCATACAGGAAAATTATTTTGGATGTTCTTTAGTCGATCCCTCTTCCTCCTTTGGGCTATTGATTTAGCTTATCCATGATTATCTAATAATTCATGATCTTTTCCTTCTTTTATCCTTATCCAAGTACTCTTGCGAGTTTATAATAGCTCTTATTCTAAATAGGTTCATGCAAAGCATTCTTTGGTGATGGAAATCAAGTGGTACAAGGGCATGTTGATGTCTTCAAACAAGGTGATGTATGTTGTAAAATGAAATGTTATCTTCCAGACGTACTTTATATATGGAATATTAAAGCAACTTTACTTTAGAGGTGGTAGTAATATTAAATGTTTTTATCATCTAAAACCTTAGTAGAAGTGTTCATTGGAAACGTGTTGTAATATCTAATAGTGGTAGTGATGACTATGGTCCAACCTAAGGAGACTCTTATGCGAGAGATTTTTTGCAACTAATTTTATATGATGAGGGGGATTCAGATGCGTCTACCTCAATTGTGGAGGCCCATTGGAGCATCCATTATGGAGGGGAAGATATTATTGTCACTAGTTTCTTCTCTCCTTAGCCTCTTAGTTCAAACAATGAGGGGTTATTGGAAGTGTAATCTAATTCATGGGCCAAGCTGACATTGTATAATGTAATATTGGATAGGCCTAATGGAAATCATCACATAATGTACTTTATTTATTGTAATACTTGATTATGCAAACCTTATATGTCTTGGTTAACTTTAATATAAACCCACCTTACAACTTATAACTAACCTAAAGCTCTCTTGTTATATCATCTTAAGTTAAACTTATTGATGTAATTTATAAATATCCCCCACCACTTCATCCATTGTATAAAAGTGTTGTTATTATTATCTATAGATAATATATTGATTATTTATGGTGCCAAAAAGTTCCTATTATATTTATGGTTCGCACAAGTTCCTATTTAATGATTTCTATATAAAATTTGAGTGAATGGATTGCTTTTGTTCATTTTTGGAAATAGATGTGAATTCCAAAAACCACATGTCACTACATGAGTTACTAGGAGGGTTCCAAGTGTGTTTTGAATGGACAATATACCAACAAATCATGTGATCTTACCTATCATTGTCAAGGAACTACCACCTGTGTGTTATGCAAGCCACTAGATAAGGAACCAATGAAGTAGAATATACCATTTATCATGCTTTGATTGGATGATTGATCTTTGATTAACATTGTACCACTTGGCATGTCCTAATTCACTTTGAAATTTGTTTTTCTCCAAAATTTTTGTTGACTATATGAATGAGTTGTCAAGTTTGATGAAATGGAAAACTATGATTTTTCGATGTCATATTCATACATGTCAAGTGATTCGAAGATATTTCCCAAGCACAAAATCCTACCCATGGCTTCTCTAGCACCAAAAATTCGTCTAAAAAAAATTTACCTCTTGTTTTCTTCTTTGTGCTACTAAGAGACACGAGATTTTTAAAGAGAAATAGGAATGTAATCTTTGAAAATATCCATAAAAGACAAAATATATTTTCAAAAAACTTGAAAAACTCAAATCTTGAAACTAGGACATTTATTTGGTTAGAATTCATAAGAAACAAAAGGATTGAGTGTGACTGAGAGGAAAAAAAGGGCATGATGGTGAATGTTGCTATAGGAAATCTATTGAATCCAATAAGATCCTTGCTATCAATATCTACCTAAGGTTTTTATTGAGAACCCTTTTGTAAGTCATGTTAGCTTTCAAAAGAAATCTTCTACTTACTCCAAATATATTTTCCCTCAAGTGAACCAATAGAAGCCAAACTAATGATAACAATCGAGTGATGGATATTTAAATCTACTCTAATACCATATTTAATTTCACATTAATTTTCAAAAATGAACTTAGTCAACATAGTATTATTGAAAAATACACGTAAATCAAAGAACACAATATATATGGTGGTGACTGCGGACACCAAATTCTCATTATAAAAAAATAGAATTACACTACAACCAATCATAAAATGGTTGGTGTGATAGATGATTTATACCTAAAATCAAGTAACCCTTAGATCAAGGTCATGATACCAACCTTCATAAATAAAATAAAATAAAATATTACAAAAATATCTTTATCAAGGTTTATAAAAACCCAAAAGGCTAGTATAAACAATATAGTGCAAAATTAAATCATAACTCAAAAGAAACTTTACCAACACATATTTCAAAATCAAACCTAAATATAACAAGATATTCATTTAACACTTTTAAACTTATCACAAAATCATTTGACATTCTAACTATTTTGAGATACATTTTTTTGTCAAAAATAAAGCTAGGGTTTCAACTGTGATAAGTTATGGAGATTGGTCTAGGGTTTTGAGTATCATTATGGTCCTCAATCCTAGCATACCAATGCATAGCATTGGTGTTTCATAAGGGAATGCATGCAATAATGGCTCTTCTCAATCGATTGTATATATTTGTGCTGAGAATGGTCCACAAGGTAACCCTCGTTCTGTTGATGTAATTCTTCCATTGCCTGAAGTTGATTCTGCATGTCACAGTGTAGAATCACTCAATCATATCATCCTTGATACTTGCTTCTGGTGTAACATATGCTACCTATATTGAACTTGCCATGTATTCATTTTTTTACTTATCTCTAACTTGGGCCTCTATACTTCCAACCAGGGCAAGTTAGAGATCAAGTACATAAAGTGAAGTATGGAGGCCCAAGTCAAGATCTATGTTTATTAAGTCTCTCCCAATTGCATTATTATGGTTTATCATGCAAGGCTTATTCAAAACATGAGATACATTTATTATAACTTCTCACTACTAGGGATGCCTTCCCTTTTTGTTAATACAACATTCACCATTGATGCAAGGAATAATTATAATTATCCCATGAAATTCTTATCAAGTACTTATAGCACAATCTATGTGTAGACACCAAAATCCAGCCACTTGTAAGTCATCTATACCTTCTTGTTAGCCACGTGTCAGTCATCCACCTTCCCGCCATTATTTGGCCCAAATCCACACCTTCCCGCCATTATTTGGCCCAATTTCACCTTTTCCCGCCATTATTTGGCCTTTCCCACCATTTTTCATTCCCAAATTTATTTAAATTAATATTTATATATATATTTTAATATTTTAATATATTTTAATATATATATAAAGATACTTTAAGTGATTTAATTTGAGCCGTCCATCCTTCATTTAATCTCATCCGTCCATCCATCTTAATCCATTTCACAACCTAGATTTATTCTCTACCCTTGGATCCACTTTAATCTTAGCCACACATTCAAAGTGTCGTTAAAACCCTAAAGTGTGCCCTAAGAGTAGATTATAAATTGAGTCACTTTGATGGCTCAAACCCTATCTTTTTCCTATGTCTTTTACTATCTCTTTTATGCTACTTCTATCTGGGCTATCTTTGCTATCTTTTGGACCTATCTCTTCTATTTCATCTTTTGTAGATTAAAAATACAACGCCAAACAGAAATAAAACCACAATAATGGAATACAGGAAAGTTGTACAAAATAAACGATTTTTATTAATCAGTGGAGTTTAAAAACTCCTTTTGAGTACAATAGGGACTGTAACCCTTTTTGTGATACACAAATTACAGTTTGTGCTAGGGTTCTCCGAAACCCTAGCTGGCATAAAGTGGTGGCGTTTCCGAAGACGTATCCTTAATCCCAAAAAAGTGAGTGGGTTTTGTTGTATCCTTTGGCTCGGACCACTCCAACTTAAACAGCTGCTATCAACACACCAGATCTGCCATTAAAATCCTGCACACATTAACACTATCAAGGAGTTAGAAATTAATAAGAGGGCTCCACTATGTGAGCCCTCAGAAACAATTTAAAACCCTAGAAAAAATAGAATGCAGGAGTTCAACAACATATTAATAAAAGAAAAGAAGTTACTTTCTTTAAAATAATTTATACCTGTTCTTTGTTAACACGGCTAGACCAGGCGGCATCTGGAAGTAATGTGGCTGTCAAATCGACTGCAGAAGGCGCCCTGGTGCACTCACTGAACGCTCGCGTGCTTCTGGATCAAGGTTTTCAGACGTCGGTCTGAGTCTGTGGCTGCGGGTAAACGCCCGTGGGCACTTGTGACAAGAATGGGGAATTTTGCAGAGTACTACAGAAGAGATGGTGGCGAAGTTGGCGATGGATGCGACAATGGATGCGGTGAAAAGGGGCAGCGATGGATGGCTGAAGAGATAGATGAAATAGAAGAGATAGGTCCAAAAGATAGCAAAGATAGCCCAGATAGAAGTAGCATAAAAGAGATAGTAAACGACATAGGAAAAAGATAGGGTTTGAGCCATCAAAGTGACTCAATTTATAATCTACTCTTAGGGCACACTTTAGGGTTTTAACGACACTTTGAATGTGTGGCTAAGATTAAAGTGGATCCAAGGGTAGAGAATAAATCTAGGTTGTGAAATGGATTAAGATGGATGGACGGATGAGATTAAATGAAGGATGGACGGCTCAGATTAAATCACTTAAAGTATCTTTATATATATATTAAAATATATTAAAATATTAAAATATATATATAAATATTAATTTAAATAAATTTGGGAATGAAAAATGGCGGGAAAGGCCAAATAATGGCGGGAAAAGGTGAAATTGGGCCAAATAATGGCGGGAAGGTGTGGATTTGGGCCAAATAATGGTGGGAAGGTGGATGACTGACACGTGGCTAATAGGAAGGTATAGATGACTTACAAGTGGCTGGATTTTGGTGTCTACAGATGCCCCTTTTTGAGCTACTTTGTGTGAAGACACAATGCAGCACAAAAACTTAAGACACCTGAAAAGCTGGATCAGACGCAACTCTCTCTCAAGACTAAAGCACAAATTTGAAGACCAAAGAATAAAAGAATATTTAAAATTTTATCAACTTACCCCCTTAATTGGCGAGCGAGAATGGTTCTCACAAGCCAATTGGAAGAAATTTGGAAGAAAATGAACCATTTTTGCCCCAACGGTGAAAAAAGGGGTTGGTGTATGAACCATCTGTTTATGTCCCAACAGGAAAGGGGTTGGTGTACAAACCGAGAAAATAATATGATTGAAGACGATATGAGTGATGTGAAAGATGGACCGTTTTCTGCCCCAATGGTTATAAAGGGATTTTTGCCAAATTGTAAGTTCCATGATCATGTAAGATGAATTCCACTATAGGAAAATTAGAAATTGATAACGGATGCCCCAACTCCTGTGTGTGAGTCCATACTGTTAATGAAATTGCCTTATTGGCGCCATTGATATGCAGAGATGAAATATGCATGAAAAGAGTCTAGAACTCAGAGATGCTCCTAGTGACTGTATGGATAATTCCTCGGGTCGAAACCAATCAACCTAGGTAGCCTCAATCTCTAGCAAAACTCAAAATAATGATGATATTAAATATTGTCCATGTTTAAGGCCCCATGAACTAGGCCATCAATGACAACTATTGAGAAAATTAATCTTGGTATGAGGTCACTTGAAAAGTAGAATATCCAAAATTGATTTTCAATTTTCAAACAGTGAAATAGTTGATTATGATAAATGGTAGGTGTCCTTATGGTGGTTTAATCCTCTTATCGAATTGCATGGATTCAAATCGCTGCAATCGCCAAGGTGATAGAATATACCACTAGATACGAGGTTTATTTTAATTTGATTTGGAAAAAATATGCATGATGAAAGAAGAATGAATGAAATTGACGATAGATCAAAAAAATTGATGAATGTGGTTAATTTTGTGAAGGTTTTGAATATTTTTAACCCAATTTGTAAAACAATGATGAATGATGCGTTTTTTGAGCGAAATGACAAAATTTGTGTCCAAAACTATTGTAACCTTCACAAAATATTTTATTATGATAATAAGAATGGATTAATTGAATTTGATAAAATTTGAATGAGGTAAGCTTCAATTTTGCAAGTTTTGTTCCTTTATTCAATACTGACACCAAACGTCGGTCTGCATTTGGGGGTGGCAGAGACGCCCGCCGGTGTTTAGGCACTCTGCAGACATAGCACTGCATCTGAATGCACCATGAAATGCCCCACTGCATTTCAGGGTGCCAAAACCAGCTATTTAAACAGTTTCAGTGAGAATTTCGCTCATTTGTGCATTCGAGCTTGAGAGAAGTGCGTCTGAGGGAGTGGAGTGAAAGGTTTGTGTGGGAGATTGAAGCACGCGAGAGCTATGGCGGATATGGGAGCGGACGCGCCAGTGCAGCCAGCCGAGGTATTTGTTCATTTAAGCAAGTACTTATTACGTGTTTTTTTTTTTTTTTTTTTGACGTTTTTTTTTTTTTTTTTGGGAAAAATTTGTAACAAATTTTTGTTTTGTTGTTTTGCAGCTTAGGGTGTTAGAGGCACGACACCGATTCTACCCTATCATTCCGGGGATGAGGAGGTCGTTCTATTGGAGGCAGTGGGACTAGAGGAGGCAGCCTGGTTGGAGGTAGTTCGGGAAAATGAGGGGTGCCTCTCGGCTTTGGCAGAGAGGTGGGATCCAGATCAGGGGACGTTCTAGCTCCCGACTGGAGAGATGACGGTGACACTTGAGGATGTATATCGTATCCTCAAGGTGCCCGTGGAGGGGGCACGGGTGGAGGTTGGACGAGATAGGGCCATGGAGATGGCCAAGATGTTTGGGGATGATTGGAGAGAGATCCGGACGGAGAGCGGGGGGATCCCATACTTGGCCATGTATACGGCCAAGGAGTTGGTAGCGGTGGAGGCTCTGATGATGTTCGTGTTGACCAACATTGTGGCCCCAAATAGCATCGGGTGCAGGTTCCCATGGAACTTGATGGGTGTAGTGAGCGATATGCTCACTAATAGGGTAGTGTATGCCTGGGTGCCTGCTTTATTGGCATAGGTGTATCGGGAGTTGTATGAGGTTCTGAGACGGGGCCGGAAGGGCCTAGGTTGTAGTGTGGTTCTCCGAGTCTTTGGGCCGGGAGCACTTCGAGTGGCTCGACCGGAGGGGTTCCCATGGGCTCACTGGGACATGAGCCAGGCTTATGGTAGGAGATGGCCAGTGGCGGAGGAGAGACAGCCTAGCCGCCCCGTGAGATCGGGGCAATGGTATAGGAGATTATGGGCAGACTTGACAGATGCCCAAGTCATTTGGAGGCCCTGGTAGGAGGCGAGGTGGATCGAGGATGGAGAGCACCTGAGACAAGTGCGACAGGCCAGATGGGTAGTGGGGCGGGGCCATAGCGAGGTGGAGTACATACAGATGTCTCGAGTACTCCGCCAGGTCAAATTGATGCAGGATGTCCCCGGTGAGCCAGTGCGCTATCGGAGGCACAGATCAGAGGGTGATTTATCGTGTGCCAAGCCATGGAGGGAGGCGACAGAGGACGATGAGGACATGGAGATCCTTGACATGGACAACGTCGGGGTGACAGCTGAGTATGCAGCATGGATGGTCGCAGAGCCGAGGTGGGACCCACCATTGGTGACTGGTGGAGCCGAAGAGCCCGAGGCTAGGGTTGGAGAGGGCGAGGGAACCGCGGAGGTTCCCAAGCACAGGGAGGGTCCCTGCCTTCGATCTGACAGTCAAAGGTGAAAGGGGAAGATGGCACGATAGGCTCCGAAGAGCGGAGATGATGGGGAGGATGACGAAGAGGGCCTAGGAGAGGCCACAAGAGAGGCTAGGGAATTACCCCCTAGCAGGCACGAGGATGAGGTGGCATAGCTGCAGTAGTAGATAGCAGAGCGTGATGCTATGCTAGCTATCCGGGACGAGAGGATAGCTCGGTTGGAGCAGTAGGCAGTAGAGCGGGATGCCCTGTTAGCTGCTCAAGAGGAGAGGATGGCCTAGCTGCAGGCAAACTTGGATAGAGCGACCAGGGTGCCCCAGGATGACAGGGTGACGAGACTCCATGCAGAGCTAGTGGAGTGAGAGCGACGGCACGGGATAGACATAGCTAGGTTTAGGTTGAGGACTCGTTACATTGAGGCTCTAGAGGACACATTGTTTAGGCATCACATTGTGTTGCCTGATCCTCCATCCTCTTTTGTCTCTAGGCGTAGTGAGTCTAGACACACCACTAGGTCTAGGGCTCCTACTAGGTCTCAGGGGTCCTCTTTTGATGGTTAGATTAGTGCTTAGATGCACTCTTTATGAGCCTTGGTGCTCTATTGTATATTGTAACCTTTTGGCATTCCTCGTACAGTTTGTCCTTTATACATATATATATATATATATATATATATATATATATATATATATATATATATATATACATGGCTTTTATTTATTTGGTGTTTTAATCTCTTTTGTGTGAATGCCTATGTTTTTGTGATGCATATGTGATGGAATAGAATGCAAACTTATAGATGATTAATGCGAGACTAAGTAAATGATATGTAAATCTATGGATGATTAATTCAAGACTAAGTAAATGAAATATGCACTAAGAAGCACTCATATTTTTAGATAGTTAGATTTAGCCAACTGTTATCGTAATTTTTTAATCAGGGGCACCGAACTTGGTGGCTTGTGAATGGATGATGTATGGAATGACATGAATATGGAAGAATATATGGAAGGTGATATGGAAGAAGATATGGAGGAATATTGTTTTACAAAGACTCAAACATGCTAGTGGTATCAAACAAACTTACTAATATTTCCTAATTCAACTAGGACCAAATGTGTGTGCATGCGAGTTCATTAACCAAATCAGAAGCATGGTAGTGACTCTAGGCAATCAAAAACCTGTGTGTGTGCAAGTGTGTTTATTAACCTCATCTTGCATAAATTAGGTAACCCTGTTATGGAGAAGACGCCGAAGCTAGTTTGTCCGTATGAGCATTTAGAGGTCTCTTTTTGAGGAGAGACATGTCGCCACGCAATAAGTATACTCCACTGCCAGTCAAGCGTCTATAGCCCCGGTGAATGTTAACTCCATATTCCATGTTGTTTTTAACCTTTGTAAGCCTTGGGGATGACTACCTATCCGTCTGACTGGACAAGTAGTACGATCCTTACAACTTATTTGGGATTAGTGGTGTGTGAAAAATGTTCATTTCCTTAGAGCTTTGGGGAATCGGATTCTCAACTGAAGTATGATGAGAATTTTACCCTATCCTTACTACTATGTTTATATTTATATTTTGTGATTGCTTATGATAGTGGTAAGAACCACTATTTTATGGACTATGTTTGCATGATAGGACAAACGAGGATTACCCTTTTCACTTCAAGGCACAACCCAAGGATGGTGTTATCTCTCTTTGACACAAGATGTTTTTAAGATGTGAAAATGTGATAGGTTCAAGATCGCTTTTGAAATCATTTCCCAATACTCAAGATTTTATTTAGTGTAATTTGTGATATGGCCCTAGAGAACTTTGACATGCATTTCAAAGTTTGCTTAAAACACTAGGAATGGTCGAGTGACTGAAAACATTTTGGCAATGTAAATATGTGCAAATGGAAAATTGGTGTACGAATGACAATTCGGTTTGATGGATTTTATGAAGGTGGCCCTTATTAAGGCAACATGACTTTTGCTTGACCAAATTTTATATCCAAAATATGGAATGGTCTCTAACATGATATGCAACTATGGCTGAAAATGAAATGTTATGGTTTTCAATGAGATGTATGCACATGAAATGCAATGTTTTTGAATGAGATGTATGCAACTAACAATGAAATGCAAATTCTTTTTATTTTATTTGTTTTTTTTTTTTTTTTTTTTCTTTTGTTGTACAAGCCATGTATATATGTACATATAAAATTCAAACTATGTGTAGAATGCCCTCAAGTGTATAACATTAAGTGGTTCGGGTTCTTCCTCTCCCTCTAAACTGGCAAGTCTATAAGTTCCATTACCCACTCTTTCAATGACCATATATGGACCTAACCAATTAGCCGTGAATTTATCTCGAAGATGCGGTAATGCATTGGTGTTTTGTTGATTCTCTTTAAGGACAAGATCCCCTACTTGAAATTCTCTTAGATGAACTTTGGCATTGTAAGCACGTTTCAATCGGTCTTGATAAACTCGCAAATGCTCTAAAGCATTGATTCGTTTTTCATCTATGAGTGTGAGTTGATCAAGACGTGCTTGTCTAGCAATATCATCATCGATAAATTCCTGCAAAGAAATTCGCAAGGAAGGGATCTCGAGCTCAAGAGGCATGATTACTTCAGCTCCATAGACCAAAGAAAATGGCGTTGCCCCAATGGGAGTTCTGATGCTTTTTCCGTAAGCCCATAATGCCAAGGGGATTTGTGTATGCCAATATTTATGATTTTCTTTAACAAGTTTATTAAGAATAGCAATTATGGTCTTATTGGAAGCTTCAGCTTGTCCATTGGCTTATGGGTAGTAAGGAGTTGAGAAACTATGTTGGATATTATACTTTTCACAAAGATCTCGAACATCCTTATTCTTAAAAGATTTGCCATTATCAGAAATTATTTTAGAGGGAATACCAAAATGACAAATGATATGGTGAAGTATAAACTCCACAATTCTAGGACCTGTCGTACTGGTTAGAGGAATAGCTTCAACCCACTTTGTGAAGTATTCGGTGGCTGTAATAATGAAAGTATGCTATCCTGAAGAGGCAGGTGAAATCTTGCCAATTAAATCGAGACCCCATTATGAGAAGGGCCAAAGGATTTGGATGGGTTGTAAAGCTTGTGATGGTATATGGATTAAATTAGTGTGTTCTTGACACTTTTTACATTGTTTAACATATTTGCAACAATCTTGTTCTATAGTGGGCCAATAATACCCCATACGTAAAATACGCTTCGTAATGGCAATTCCACTAAAATGACCACCACAAGTACCATCATGGGCTTCAGTAATAGCTCTATGTGTTTCACCTGCTTCTAGACAATGGAGGAGTACTCCATCATATCCACGTTTATACAACACATCCCCCAAAAGAACAAAATGAGCTTCCTTTTGCTTAAAACAGCGATGGGCAGTTCGAGACAAACCAGATGGGAGTGTTCCAAACTTGAGGAAGGCTACTATCTCACTAGACCAAGGCTCATATGGATCCGAATGGATAAAGCAAACATCTTTTTCATCCTTAGACTCAAGCACAGACAATTGCAGACTTAGAGATTGTGGAAATGATTAGGGGTTGTACCTCTCCAAGGGAGTCCTTTGGAATCAATGATCCAATAGAAGCCATGGCATCCGTGAATCTATTAGTCGAACGAGGCAAACTAGTGATCTCATACCAATCAAACTTAGAGAGCAACTTCATTGCTACATCATGATAAAGCTTAATGGTAGGTTCTTTGGCTTGGTATTCTCCTGTAATTTGTTTAACCATGAGTTGAGAATCCCCAAATATTCGAATACGCTTAATACTCATAGCTATGGCTGATTGAAGACCTAAAATTAAGGCTTCATACTCTGTTGTATTATTGGTGCATTGGAAATCTAGTTTGAATGATAAAGGGATGGGAATCCCTTGAGGTGTATGAAACACAACTCCAGCACCTTGACCTTTTGTGCACTTAGAGCCATCCAAGAATAGCGTGATGTCAACATCTTCCTCCAGAATGATGTCCTCTTCTTGTTCAGTGATAGCAAATATCGAATCATCTGGGAGCTCAATAATCAAAGGATGATCACTAGGTAGTGGAGCTTCCGCAAGTTGATCGGCTATAACTTGACCTTTAACGTGATTTTTGGCTAATGAATTCAAGATCGAATTCGATAAGCAACATTATCCATTTAGCGATACGAGTGTTATTATAAGTGCGAGACATCATATAACGCAGAGGGTTTTCTCTAGCTATGACATATGTTGTATGGCTAAGCATATAATGACGAAGTTTCTTAGTGGCAAAAACCACCGCTAAGCACAACTTTTCCACATAAGCATATCGGGTTTCATAGCTTACCAATGTTCGACTAATATAATAGACAGCTTGCTCACGATTTTGTTCATTCTTTTGTGCAAGCATTGTCCCTAAGGCAAAGTCCGTTGCTGAGATATAAATATTGAAAGGGACCCCTAGACGAGGCAGAGCTAAGACTGGCAGAGACGCTAAGTACTGCTTGATGTCATCAAAGGCTTTCTGACACTCACCTGTCCATGAAAATTATACCCCCTTTTGTAGTAGGTGGCAAAATGGCCTACATTTATCAGAAAGTTGTGCAATAAAGCGACAAATTGAATTAATCTTTCCTTGTAAACTATGCAACTCCTTCAAATTAGTTGGGGGACACATTTCCATAATGGCTTTGACCTTGTTTGGGTCCACCTCAATACCTCATTTAGAGATAATAAAACCTAGGAGTTTGCCTGAGGTAACACCAAAGACACATTTCTTAGGGTTCAACCTTACTTTATGCTCTAGAAGTCTATCAAAAACTTTTTCCAATACATCAAAATGCTCTTGTCGAGTTTTAGATTTTGCCAATAAATCATCCACATAATCTTCGATAATATTATGCATATAATCGTGGAAAATATAATTCATGGCTCGTTGATAGGTTGCACCTGCATTCTTAAGGCCAAAGGGCATCACCCTGTAACAAAAAGTTCCCCAAGGTGTGGTAAATGATGTTTTGTGTTGATCTTCAGGGTTTATTCGAATCTGGTTGTATCCTGAAAATTCATCCATGAACGAAAGCATTTCATGACCAGCGCAGGTATCGACAAGAGTATCAATGTTTGGAAGAGGAAAGTCATCCTTAGGACACGCTTTATTTAGATCTCGAATATTGGTGCAAACACGTATTCCCTCGTTAGGCTTGCGAACGGGTACCATGTTAGAAAGCCACTCAGGATAATCAATCGGGATGACAAATTTAACATCTAGAAGTTTTTGAATCTCCGATTTAACTATGAGGGCCATGGTAGGATGCATTTTCCTAAGTTTTTGTTTGACAGGTTTAGCATATTTTTGTAAGGTGAGGTTATGGACAACCAAATTAGGGTCTAGGCCTGGCATGTCTTTGTAATACCATGCAAATATCTCCTTCTTTCGCTTGAGTAGAGCAATCATTTGCTCTTGTTCCTCTGATGATAGACTTTTAGCCAGTTTCATAATTTGGGTGCCATCTTGGTCTGTACTAAGGTCTACATCGATATTTTCTTCAATAGACATGTGGGAACCTTCCTCAAGTCGATGGGGAGTAGGGATCGGATTTATGTCATCTAAAATTTCATCAAGCTCCTGTGCCTTGCTCTCGTCTATGTCTGCCTGGAAGACCTCTGGCTTAGAAGATGAAGGTGAATGTGGAGGTGAAGGAGGAATGTAGTTGGCGGAAGCCCTTAACAATTCCTCAAAAAGGATAAATTCTGAAATAGATGGAGGGGATGAAATTCGATCCATGCCAATCAGGCTTGGGTTGATCAGGATTGGCTTATCCGGATCATACGGATTATGGAGTGGTGTGAATAAGTCTTCAAAATTCATTGTCGACTTATGGAAGAAAGGATGGGCGGAATGGAAGGGAAAACCGGTGAAGACCTCGGAAGACCTGAGATGCAAAACAACATAGTTTTTCAATTTTTTTTTTTTTTTTTTTTTTTTTTTAGTTTGAGTTTTTTTTTTTTTTTTTTGTAAATTTTCTGATTAGTATATACATATAATACAGGTTTGGATTATGGCTTATGGATGTGGCGGAGGGGGTGGTTCACCTCGTTCTTGTGGAAAAAGCAAGCGAAATATGGCCTCTTGGAGAGGGAACAATTGGAGATAAAACTCGTCTTGTTTAATGAGGGGAACAATGGGCGCCAACTCTTCTTCAGATTCATCACCATTTGACATGACATAAAATTCTTCATAGTCTTCATCTTCGATTCGTCGGGGTGGAGGATTTCTTCTTCTGAATTAAGATTAATGCTTTGAAAAGCTCATTCAAAAGAAGAAAGGGATGGAAGTGGTTGGTAGCCCAGACCAAAATGCTCAGTGGGTCTCTGATATGGCATATCGATGCATTCAGTTACCCCTTGCTCATATCGACCTAGGCCAAATTGCTGCCAATTATGTCAGTGGAAATAGCGAGAGGGAAAACCCTCCATCCTTTCGATATTGGCGAGGGACTTGGATGCTTGGGTTCTGGTATGGTGGTAGGACTAGAAGATGACTCTATTCCCCCATATACAAAATTAATGGAATTTGGCATAGAACCCATGTTATAAACCGATCCAATGGATAAATGTTGGTCATGTGGACGACCAAAATATTTAACTGTTTGCACATTAAACGGTGTGATGTGGACATCTTGGATGGCATACTCACCAATACCTACATCAGTGATATGGACCTTGACTTGGGAAGGAGATGGACTAGATGATGGAATAGAAGAATGTGGGATAGAAGAATTGGAAGGATTTGGTTGGGTTGATGCTTCACTAACTTATGAAACATCAGTTGGTGATGGTTGGGAAGATGGAGGAATAATAGGTGATGTTGAAGAAGGTGTAGAAGAAGGGGGTAATGACGTGGAAAGAGATGATTGGTCATGGCCACATGTGCATGTGGTCACTGATGAAGAAGAAGGAAGATTAGGAGATGAAGAAAGTGGTGAAAGGTTGTGTGGGAGAGTGAAGCATGGGGGAGCTATGACAGAGATGGGAGTGGATGCGCCAGCCAGCTGATAAAATTTTAAATATTCTTTTATTCTTTGGTCTTCAAAGTTGTGCTTTAGTCTTGAGAGAGAGTTGCGTCTGATCCAACTTTTCAGGTGTCTTAAGTTTTTGTGCTGCATTGTGTCTTCACACAAAGCAGCTCAAAAAGGGGCATCTGTAGACACCAAAATCTAGCCACTTGTAAGTCATCTATACCTTCCTGTTAGCCACGTGTCAGTCATCCACCTTCCCGCCATTATTTGTCCCAATTTCACCTTTTCCCGCCATTATTTGGCCTTTCCTGTCATTTTTCATTCTCAAATTTATTTAAATTAATATTTATATATATTTTTTAATATTTTAATATATATATAAAGATACTTTAAGTGATTTAATCTGAGCCGTCCATCCTTCATTTAATCTCATCCGTCCATCCATCTTAATCCATTTCACAACCTAGATTTATTCTCTACCCTTGGATCCACTTTAATCTTAGCCACACATTCAAAGTGTCGTTAAAACCCTAAAGTGTGCCCTAAGAGTAGATTATAAATTGAGTCACTTTGATGGCTCAAACCCTATCTTTTTCCTATGTCTTTTACTATCTCTTTTATGCTACTTCTATCTTGGCTATCTTTGCTATCTTTGCTATCTTTTGGACCTATCTCTTCTATTTCATCTATCTCTTCAGCCATCCATCGCCGCCCCTTTTCGTCGCATCCATCGCCGCATCCATCGCCAACTTCGCTGCCATCTCTTCTGCAGTACTCTACAGAATTCCCCATTCTTGTCACAAGTGCCCACGGGCGTTTACCCGCAGCCACAGACTCAGACCAACGTCTGAAAACCTTGATCCAGAAGCACGCGAGCGTTCAGCGAGTGCACCAGGGCGCCTTCTGTAGTCGATTTGACATCCACATTACTTCCAACATGCTAGTGGTATCAAACAAACTTACTAATACTGCCTAATTCAACTAGGACCAAATGTGTGTGCATGCGAGTTCATTAACCAAATCAGAAGCATGGTAGTGACTCTAGGCAATCAAAAACCCGTGTGTGTGCAAGTGTGTTCATTAACCTCATCTTGCATAAATTAGGTAACCTGGTTATGGAGAAGACCCCAAAGCTAGTTTGTCCGTATGAGCATTCGGAGGTCTCTTTTTGAGGAGAGACATGTCGCCACGCAATGAGTATACTCCACTGCCAGTCAAGCGTCTATAGCCCCGATGAAGGTTAACTCCATAGTCCATGTTGTTTTTGACCTTTGTAAGCCTTGGGGATGACTACCTATCCATCTGACTGGACAAGTAGTACGATCCTTACAACTTATTTGGGATTAGTGGTGTGTGAAAAATGTTCATTTCCTTAGAGCTTTGGAGAATCGGATTCTCAACCGAAGTATGATGAGAATTTTACCCTATCCTTACTACTCTGTTTATATTTATATTTTGTGATTGCTTGTGATAGTGGTAAGAACCATTGTTTTATGGACTATGTTTGCATGATAGGACAAATGAGGATTACCCTTTTCACTTCAAGGCACAACCCAAGGATGAAGTTATATCTCTTTGACACAAGATGTTTTTAAGATGTGAAAATGTGATAGTTTCAAGACCGCTTTTGAAATCATTTCCCAATACTCAAGATTTTATTTAGTGTAATTTGTGATATGGCCCTAGAGAACTTTGACATGCATTTCAAAGTTTTCTTAAAACACTAGGAATGGCTGAGTGACTGAAAATATTTTGGCAATGTAAATATGTGCAAATGGAAAATGGGTGTACGAATGACAATTCGGTTTGATGGATTTTATGAAGGTGGCCCTGATTAAGGCAACATGACTTTTGCTTGACCAAATTTTATATCCAAAAGATAGAATGGTCTCTAACATGATATGCAACTATGGCTGAAAATGAAATGTTATGGTTTTCAATGAGATATATGCACATGAAATGCAATGTTTTTGAATGAGATGTATGCAACTAACAATGAAATGCAAATTTTTTTTTTTTTTTTTTTTTTTTTTTTTTTTTTTTTTTTTTGTACAAGCCATGTATATATGTACATATAAAATTCAAACTATGCGTAGAATGCCCTCAAGTATATAACATTAAGTGGTTCGGGTTCTTCCTCTCCCTCTAAACTGGCAAGTCTATAAGTTCCATTACCTACTCTTTCAGTGACCATATATGGACCTAACAATTAGCCGTGAATTTATCTCGAAGATGCGGCAATGCATTGGTGTTTTGTTGATTCTCTTTAAGGACAAGATCTCCTCCATATATTTGCATATCATTTACTTAGTCTTGCATTAATCATCTATAAGTTTGCATTCTATTCCATCACATATGCATCACAAAAACATAGGCATTCACAGAAAAGAGAGTAAAACACCAAATAAATAAAAGCCATGTATATATATATTTATGTATAAAGGACAAATTGTACGAGGAATGCCAAAAGGTTACAATATACAATAGAGCACCAAGGCTCATAAAGAGTGCATCTAAGCACTAAGCTAACCATCAAAAGAGGACCCCTGTGACCTAGTAGGAGCCCTAGACCTAGTGGTGTGCCTAGACTCACTACGCCTAGAGATAGAAGAGGATGGAGGATCAGGAAACACAATGTGATGCCTAAACAATGTGTCCTCCAGAGCCTCAATATAACGAGTTCTAGACCTAAGTCTAGCTATGTCTATCCCATGCCGTAGCTCTCGCTCTGCTAGCTCTGCCTGGAGTCTCGTCACCCTGTCATCTTGGGGCACCCTGGTCACTCCATCTAAGTCCGCCTGTAGCTGGGCCATCCTCTCCTCTTGAGCAGCTAACAGGGCATCCCGCTCTACTGCCTGCTGCTCCAGCCGAGCTATCCTCTCATCTCGGATAGCTAGCATAGCATCACACTCTGCTATCTACTGCTATAGCTGTTCCAGCTCATCCTCATGCCCGCTAGGGGGTACTTACCTAGCCTCCCCTGTGGCCTCTCCTAGGCCCTCTTCGTCATCCTCCCCGTCATATCCGCTCTCTAGAGCCTGCCATGCCATCTTCCCATTTTGCCTTTGATTTTCAGATCGAAGGCGGGGACCCTCCCTGCACTTGGGAACCTCTGTGGTTCCCTCGCCCTCTCCAACCCCAGCCTTGGGCTCTCCGGCTCCACCAGCCACCAATGGTGGCTCCCACCTCGACTCTACGGCCATCCATGCTGCATACTCAGTTGTCATCTCGGATCTGATCTGTGCCTCTGATAGTGCATTGGCTCACCAGGGACATCTTGCCTCAATCCAACCTGGCGGAGTACTCGAGACATCTGTATGTACTCTGCCTCGCTATGGCCCCACCCCACTACCCATATGGCTTGTCGCACCCATCTCAGGTGCTCTCCATCCTCGATCCACCTCGCCTCCCGCCAGGGCCTCCAAATGACTTGGGCATCTGTCAAGTCTGCCCATAATCTCCTATACCATTGCCTCGATCTCACGGGGTGGCTAGGCTGTCTCTCCTTCGCCACTGGCCATCTTCTACCATAAGCCTGGCTCATGTCCTAGTGAGCCCTTGGCAACCCCTCTGATCAAGCCACTCTGAAGTGCTCCTAGCCCCAGCACTAGAGAACCATACTACAACCTAGGCCCTTCTGGCCCCGTCTCCAAACCTCATACAACTCCCGGTACACCTACGCCAATAAAGCAGGCACCCAGGCATACACTACCCTATTAGTGAGCATATCGCTCACTACACCCATCAGGTTCCATGGGAACCTGCACCCGATGTTGTTCAGGGCCATAATTTTGGTCAACACGAACATCATCAGAGCCTCCACCGCTACCAACTCCTTGGTCGTATACATGGCCAAGTATGAGATCCCCCCACTCTCCGTCTGGATCTCTCTCCAGTCATCCTCAAACAACTTGGCCATCTCCGTGGCCCTATCTCGTCCAACCTCCACCCATGCCCCCTCCACGGGCACCTTGAGGATGCGGTATACATCTTCAAGCGTCACTGTCATCTCTCCAGTAGGGAGCTGGAACATCCCCCGATCTGGATCCCACCTCTCGACCAAAGCCGAGAGGTACCCCTCATCCACCCGAACTACCTCCAATCGGGCTACCTCCGCTAGCCCCACTGCCTCCAATATCTCCCAGTCTGCCTGGGACAATGACCTCCTCATCCCCAGAATGATAGGGGAGAATCGGTGTTGTTCCTCTAACACCCTAAGCTGCAAAACAACAAAACAAAAATTTGTTACAAATTTTTGCAAAAAAAAAAAAAAAAACTGCAAAAAAAAAAACACATAATAAGTACTTGCTTAACTAAACAAATACCTCAGCTGGCTGCACTGGTGCGTCCGCTCCCATCTCCGTCATAGCTTCCGCGTGCTTCAATCTCCCACACAAACCTTTCACTCCATTCCCCCAGACGCACTTCTCTCAAGCTCGAACGCACAAATGAGCGAAATTCTCGCTGAAATTGTTTAAATAGCTGGTTGTGGTGCCCTAAAATGCAGTGGGGCATTTCATGGCACATTCAGATGTAGTGCTACGTTTGTAGAGCACATAAACACCGACGGGAGTCTCTGCCACCCCCAAATGCAGATCGACGTTTGGTGGTAGTATTGAATAAAGGAACAAAACTGGCAAAATTGAAGCTTACCTCCTCAAAATTTTATCAAATTGCACTCATCCATTCTTCTTATCATAATAAAACATTTTGTGAAGGTTACAATAGTTTTAGACACAAATTTTGTCATTTCGCTCAAAAAGTGCATCATTCATCATTGTTTTACAAATTGGGTTAAAAATGTTCAAAACCTTCACAAAATTAACAACATTCATCAATTCTTCTGATCTATCATCAACTTCATTCATTCTTCTTTCATCATGCATATTTTTGCCAAATCAAATTAAAGTAAACCTCGTATCTAGTGGTATATTCTATCACCTTGGCGATTGCAGCGATTTGCATCCATGCAATTTGGTAAGAGGATTAAACCACCATAAGGACACTTACCATTTATCATCATCAATTATTTCATTGTTTGAAAATTGGAAATCAATTTTGGGTATTCTACTTTTCAAGTGACCTCATACTAAGATTAATCTGCTCAACAGTTGTCATTGATGGCCTAGTTCATGGGGCCTTAAACATGGACAATATTTAATATCATCATTATTTTGAGTCTTGCTAGAGATTGAGGCTACCTAGGTTGATTGGTTTCGACCCGAGGAATTATCCATACAGTCACTAGGAGCATCTCTGAGTTTTGGATTCTTTTCATGCATCTTTCATCTCTGCATATCAATGGCACCAACAAGGCAATTTCATTAACATTATGGACTCACACACAGGAGTTGGGGCATCCGTTATCAATTTCTAATTTTCCTATAGTGGAATTCATCTTACATGATCATGGAACTTACAATTTGGCAAAAATCCCTTTATAATCATTGTGGCAAAAACTCCTCCGCCACTGGCCATCTCCTACCATAAGCCTGGCTCATGTCCCAGTGAGCCCATGGCAACCCCTCCGGTCGAGCCACTCTGAAGTGCTCCCAGCCCCAGCACTGGAGAACCACACTGCAACCTAGGCCCTTTCGGCCCCGTCTTCGAACCTCATACAACTCCCGGTACACCTACGCCAATAAAGCGGGCGCCCGGGCATACACTACCCTATTAGTGAGCATCTCGCTCACTACACCCATCCAGTTCCATGGGAACCTGCACCCGGTGCTGTTCGGGGCCACAATGTTGGTCAACACGAACATCATCAGAGCCTCCACCGCTACCAACTCCTTGGCCGTATACATGGCCAAGTATGGGATCCCCCGCTCTCCGTCCGGATCTCCCTCCAGTCATCCCCAAACAACTTGGCCATCTCCGTGGCCCTATCTCGTCCAACCTCCACCCGTGCCCCCTCCACGGGCACCTTGAGGATGCGGTATACATCCTCAAGCGTCACCGTCATCTCTCCAGTCGGGAGCTGGAACGTCCCCCGATCTGGATCCCACCTCTCGGCCAAAGCCGAGAGGTACCCCTCATCCGCCCGAACTACCTCCAACCGGGCTGCCTCCGCTAGCCCCACTGCCTCCAATATCTCCCAGTCTACCTGGGACAACGACCTCCTCATCCCCGAAATGATAGGGGAGAATCGGTGTCGTGCCTCTAACACCCTAAGTTGCAAAACAACAAAACAAAAATTTGTTACAAATTTTTCCCAAAAAAAAAAAAAAAAACACATAATAAGTACTTGCTTAAATGAACAAATACCTCGACTGGCTGCACTGGCGCATCCGCTCCCATCTCCGCCATAGCTCCCACGTGCTTCACTCTCCCACACAAACCTTTCACTCCACTCCCTCAGACGCACTTCTCTCAAGCTCGAACGCACAAATGAGCGAAATTCTCGCTGAAACTGTTTAAATAGCTGGTTTTGGCACCCTGAAATGCAGTGGGGCGTTTCATGGTGCATTCAGATGCAGTGCTGCATCTGCAGAGCGCCTAAACACCGACGGGCGTCTCTGCCACCCCCAAATGCAGACCGGCGTTTGGTGTCAGTATTGAATAAAGGAACAAAACTTGCAAAATTGAAGCTTACCTCCTCCAAATTTCATCAAATTGCATTCATCCATTCTTCTTATCATAATAAAACATTTTGTGAAGGTTACAACAGTTTTGGACACAAATTTTGTCATTTCGCTCAAAAAGCGCATCATTCATCATTGTTTTACAAATTGGGTTAAAAATATTCAAAACCTTCACAAAATTAACCACATTCATCAATTCTTCTGATCTATCGTCAATTTCATTCATTCTTCTTTCATCATGCATATTTTTGCCAAATCAAATTAAAGTAAACCTCGTATCTAGTGGTATATTCTATCACCTTGGCGATTGCAGCGATTTGAATCCATGCAATTCGGTAAGAGGATTAAACCACCATAAGGACACTTACCATTTATCATCATCAATTATTTCCCTGTTTGAAAATTGGAAATCAATTTTGGGTATTCTACTTTTCAAGTGACCTCATACCAAGATTAATTTGCTCAACAGTTGTCATTGATGGCCTAGTTCATGGGGCCTTAAACATGGACAATCTTTAATATCATCATTATTTTGAGTCTTGCTAGAGATTGAGGCTACCTAGGTTGATTGGTTCCGACCCGAGGAATTATCCATACGAGTCACTAGGAGCATCTCTCGAGTTTTGGACTCTTTCATGCATCTTTCATCTCTGCATATCAATGGCGCCAACAAGGCAATTTCATCAACAGTATGGATTCACACACAGGAGTTGGGGCATCCGTTATCAATTTCTAATTTTCCTATAGTGGAATTCATCTTACATGATCATGGAATTTACAATTTGGCAAAAATCCCTTTATAACCGTTGGGGCAAAAAACGGTCCATCTTTCACATCACTCATATCGTCTTCAATCATATTCTTTTCTGGTTTGTACACCAACCCCTTTTCTGTTGGGACATAAACGAGATGGTTCATACACCAACCCCTTTTTTCACCGTTGGGGCAAAAACGGTTCATTTTCTTCCGAATTTCTTCCAATTGGCTTGTGAGAACCATTCTCGCTCGCCAATTGAGGGGGTAAGCTGAAAAATTTTAAATATTCTTTTATTCTTTGGTCTTCAAAGTTGTGCTTTAGTCTTGAGAGAGAGTTGCGTCTGATCCAGCTTTTCAGGTGTCTTAAGTTTTTGTGCTTGCATTGTGTCTTCACACAAAGCAGCTCAAAAAGGGGCATCTGTAGACACCAAAATCCAGCCACTTGCAAGTCATCTATACCTTCTTGTCAGCCACATGTCAATCATCCATCCTTCCCGCCATTATTTGGCCCAAATCCACACTTTCCCGCCATTATTTGGCCCAATTTCACCTTTCCCGCCATTTTTCATCCCCAAATTTATTTAAATTAATATTTATATATATTTTTTAATATTTTAATATATTTTAATATATATATATAAATATAGTTTAAGTGATTTAATCTAAGCCGTCCATCCTTCATTTAATCTCATCCGTCCATCCTTCTTAATCCGTTTCACAACCTAGATTTATTCTCTACCCTTGGATCCACTTTAATCTTAGCCACACGTTCAAAGTGTCGTTAAAACCCTAAAGTGTGCCCTAAGAGTAGATTATAAATAGAGCCACCTTGATGGCTCAAACCCTACTTCTATCTTGGCTATCTTTGCTATCTTTGCTATCTTTTGGACCTATCTCTTCTATTTCATCTATCTCTTCAACCATCCATCGCCGCCCCTTTTTGCCGCATCCATCGCCATCCGTCGCCAACTTCCCGCCATCTCTTCTGCGGATTCGAGAATTCCCCATTCTTGTCACAAGTGCCCACGGGCGTTTACCCCCAGCCACAGACTCAGACCGGCGTCTGAAACCTTGATCCAGAAGCACGCGGGCGTTCAGCGAGTGCACCAGGGCGCCTTCTGCAGCCGATTTGACAGCCACATTACTTCCAGATGCCGCCTGGTCTAGCCGCGTTAACAGAGAACAGGTATAAATCAGTTTAAAGCAAGTAACTTCTTTTCTTTTATTAATCTGTTGTTGAACTCCTGCATTCTATTTTTCTAGGGTTTTAAATTGTTTCTGAGGGCTCACACAGTGGAGCCCTCTTATTAATTTCTAACTCCTTGATAGTGTTAATGTGTGCAGGATTTTAATGGCAGATCTGGTGTGTTGATAGCAGCTATTTAAGTTGGAGTGGTCCGAGCCAAAGGATACAACAAAACCCACTCACTTTGTTGGGATTAAGGATACGTCTTCGAAAATGCCACCACTTTATGCCAGCTAGGGTTTCGGAGAACCCTAGCACAAATTGTAATTTGTGTATCACAAAAAGGGTTACAGGCCCTGTTGTACTCAAAAGGAGTTTTTAAACTCCATTGATTAATAAAAATTGTTTGTTTTGTGCAACTTTCTGTATTCCATTATTGTGGTTTTATTTTTGTTTGGCGTTGTATTTTTAATCTACAAATGGCGATCACGGTGGGACCCCCTAGGGTTTCATGTTTTTAATACTTGCTTTACTAATCTATTCCTATTTTTGTTTTATTTTGCAAGTTCCAAAATCATGAAATTCGTTGTCCGTTGAACTAGGGTTTCGAGCTTTAGAAAATAGACGCAGGCGTCCGGAAGTCCAATACCGAAACGAGAGGTGCGTTTCGGCTGTAGGGACTCCCGTGGGCGTTTGAAGAGTTTTGGAAAAGCGTAGGCTTCGAGTAAGTGCTTTTTTCTTTGTACTTTTTACGTTTTTGGTTTTTTTGTATTCTGTTTCTTTTAGATCATTACTTTAAAATGAATAAAAACTAAGTAATCTGGAAAAGAACATTTATTTTTAGTTACATTTTTCTGCATTGCATTTTTGGTTGTTTTCATAAAAAAAAAAAAATTGCATACCTAGCTGCATATTAGAATAGCTACGAATTATCTGTTTTAGTTATCTAAGTAGGACTATTGATTGGATGTCAATAGTACTCCTGCCATTGGGTGATTCCAAGCAGAGAAGTGGACGAACCTTCCGGTTGCTCCTTTGATATCTGATATCATTGGTAGGGAGGGGGTTTTAAACGGTGTACTCCACTTCTTCAGAGGAAATGGCATGTTTTCAGTAGCCTCTTGCTTAGATCATTAGAACTTTTGATTTATAGCTTTGTATGTATACATTAGACAACTAAAACACTTAAAATAAAATTCACTGCATTTCATATTGCATTTAAAACAGTAATATCTGGATTTCATCACCAGGTATTGCTTGAAGTTTAGTGACGGTGGAATTCATCTCCATCCATTAAACTTCTGCCTTAGACACCATAGGTCACCCCCGAGCAAACTTGCTGGATTTCATCACCGGTAAGAATCTCGTTGTCCTTTCCTAGCCATAGTTTTTACCTTTTTTGTGAATAATTCAAGATTAGATCACATGCAAAACTCATAAACCGGACACTTAAAATTTACTACGATTAAGATCCAGAAAATAATTAATTAACCGCAGGTAAGACACATTGGTTGAAACCTAGGTTGTGACTGTTTTCTGATAATTTCTTTAGTGTAAATTTATCATTCCAGTTTTGCATTCTTCTTTTCTGAATTTGTTTAGATTTATTGCTTCATGGTCTTAACAAGGAATCAATCTAAAATGTTAAATCTAAATAATCAAATGGGTAATTCATAGAACATCCCCACCACCAACATAGCCACTTATCCTAGTGAATTTCAGGCAGGTTCGCCTGCAGGTCTTTCACGTCCTTCTACCGTCTATCACATGGCCATGCCCATGGAGGAAGACAATTCCTGTCATATTACCCACATTGATATGGCCCAAGTGCAAACTCACTTAAGAGATGGCACTGGCTATGTCCTTGAGCCAATCCAAGATTCCCCTATGCAAGATTCTATTTTTCAGCAGGATATTGCATCAACCATACCCGTTGGTTTCACTCAGGTCTACACTAACCCTTTTTTTGAGGCTAATGTTGTATCTGCTCAGCCGGCTTCATCTCCAACATCTTCCCAGATGCTCAATTGTCCTCCTTTGGAGACAAATGTAGTGTCTTCCCGACCACTTTCTCCTCCATTTACCCGGGTGTACACCAATTCTCTCTATGAGGCTGGTGGAACCTCCTCTAGCCATGACCAATTTCAACCCTCTTCTTCCCAAACCATTTATGGTTTCACCCTACCAGGGCACGGTCTCTGTTTCTTCCCAGGTACCGCCTACTTCAGCCACCTTCATTGCCCCTGCTATGCAGTCTCCTGTGACTACCATGGCAGCCTGCCCTCCACCTTCATCCAATCATCCCACCTCCCTTGGGTTAGAGATTAATAAGGTTAGGGAGTACCTCGACAAGTTGCTTCAGCAACAACAGCAACAAAATGCTCAACCACCTATCGTAGTAAATCCTACACCTCAACCAATTTCTACCCAGCCAGCTTTTCTTAGCTCAGGCCCCACCTAGGTACCCCAATCTTCGGTGGTGTCCATTCCTACCCCACCTTTCTCCCAACCTAGTCCAGTTCATCATTCACCCCAATCACCTTCTTTTCGGTATCATCCATACCAACAACCTGTCCATTCCACACCGCCTAATCCAGGCAATTTCATCCCATCTCATCATTTTTCCACTCCTCCATTGCATCCTCATAATCATCAAACGAGTCAAAATTTTCATGAAGATTCTCGACTCCATGCTATACAACAACAGATTGACAACCTTATGCTCAACATGCCTGGCTCATCTAGTCAGAAACCTACGCTAAGGTCGTTGATCAATCAACCAATTCATCCTTCGGTACCTTCACCGCCATATCCGACTGATTTCACATTACCGAAGTTTGACAAATTTCGAGGAACTGAGGATCCTCATGAACATGTGAGCTCATTCATGCATGCCTGCTTTAGAATCCAAAATAATGACGCTCTTATGCTCAGAACTTTTCCTCAGACATTAGGGGGAGATGTTGTACAATGGTACAATCATTTAGCTCACCATAGCATTTATGCTTACGAACAATTGATTAATCTATTTTTAGAACGATTCTCCCTAAATGTACAAAAGAGAGTTTCATTGTCCGACTTATACAAGCTCAAGCAACATGACGATGAGACTGTTTATGACTTTGGAAACCGTTGGAGGGCTATCATTAATAAAGCTGCCATTCTCCCTACCAATGGAGGAGTTAACCAAAATGTTCACCCGAGTTGTCTAAAACCTATCTCTTGGTTACTCCAATTACAACAATACAGGACTTTTGAAGAGGCTTTGGCCCAAGCAAGTATCATAGAAGACATTAAAGTCCAAGAGGGTGTTTTAAAACCCCGTAGAAAAGAATGGCAACAAAAGGGCCAACAACGAAATAATAATTATGGCCAAAACAAACAAACAGAGGCTAGTACAGACCTCAAATGTTAACCAAGTTAATCAAGTGGTGGCGAGTCAGCCCGTAATGGCTCAACAACAACAAGTAATGCAAAGTCAACCGCAACCAATTGCTTATCATGCGGTACCCGCCCCTACTCAACCAGCTCCCAATATTGGGCCAACCATGGAAACTCGACCTTGGCAAAATAATCGTCCCAAGCGACAGTTCACACCTTTAGATGAACCATATGCGGTCATATTCAACAAGTTATATAGCACAAATCGAGTTAACTTTACCTGAGTTTAAACCTTTAGAACCATCTAGAAGGGGAAAGTATTACAAGGAGTACTTATTTTGTCCTTATCATAGGCAAAATGGGCACGATATCAATAATTGTACGACTTTCAAACATGTGATCCAAGATCTTATTGAGATTGGAGCCATTAAATTGGATAGCCCCTTAGCCCAACAAAATCAAAATCTTGGTATATTTCAAACACCCCTTCCACATCGGGAGGAAGCTCCAACAACTTCAGGGGGAGTAACTCGGGTAACTCCTCCTAATCAAGTCAACCATGTACAACAATACCAAGGTTTTGTGGGTACTATTAACGTAGTAACCCGGGGTCAAAGGGCGAACCAACCAAATCGAGGCTGAACCACGACCACCTGTACAAACCCCGAGTCCACCTCAGGTAACGGTGACCCAACGACGTGCTAGTACTTCTCAACAACCGCTAAATCATTCTACTCAACGCCAACGACCCATCATGTCATTGAGTAGCCGGTTAACTACCAGTTTAAAAATGGCTTCTGCCAAGTTATCGATCTATGACCTCATTCAACAATCTCCCCCGCATAGAGAGGCATTAATGGAAATATTAAAGTCAATCGAGCTTCAAACTCAAGATACTAATGCCTTCAACAACTTTGTGGGGAGTATTCAAACATGCATGGAGCCCTCCATCACTTTCTATGATTTTGAAATCAAACCTATGTCAACAGAAAGTATAGATCCTCCACTGCATATCATGGCCAAGATCGATCACAAGCCATTCAAGAGAGTCTTAATTGACACCGGTTCCTCAATCAATATCATTACAACATCGGCGTTGAGTCATCTAAAGTTGTCGCCATCCCTTATCACAAAGTCGACTTTTACTCTTAAAGCATTCAATGATGCTTTATCTTCCACGGTTGGCACGGTTATCTTGCCCATTGAGGTAGGGGCCCGAACTTTGCATACCTTGTTTCACATCTTGGAAGGGACCATGGCATACAATGTATTGCTTGGACGGCCTTGGCTTAGGGAGATGAGATGTGTCCCTTCTATATTGCATCAATGTCTGAAGTATGTATATGAGGGACAGGTTCATTGTGTACCTGCTGACATTGAACCCTTCAAACATTGCAACTATGTCTCAAATCCTTATGAGATTGTGTTGCCATCCACTCATCTTTTCTTGACCCCATCTACTTCTTCTATACCATCTTCTTCTAAAGCTCCCATTCTTGAGGAGCTACCCATCATATCGCAACCATCTTCATCTTCCGCTATTCCATCTCATTCACCACTTTCTTCATCTCCTAATCTTCCTTCTTCTTCATCAGTGACCACATGCACATGTGGCCATGACCAATCATCTCTTTCCACGTCATTACCCCCTTCTTCTACACCTTCTTCAACATCACCTATTATTCCTCCATCTTCCCAACCATCACCAGGTGATGTTTCACAAGTTAGTGAAGCATCAACCCAACCAAATCCTTCCAATTCTTCTATCCCACATTCTTCTATTCCATCATCTAGTCCATCTCCCTCCCAAGTCAAGGTCCATCTCACCGATGCGGTATTGGTGAGTATGCCATCCAAGATGTCCACATCACACCGTTCAATGTGCAAACAGTTAAAGATTTTGGTCATCCACATGACCAACATTTATCCATTGGATCGGTTTATAACATGGGTTCTATGCCAAATTCCATTAATTTTGTATATGGGGGAATAGAGTCATCTTCTAGTCCTACCACCATACTAGAACCTAAGCATCCAGTCCCTACCAATATCGAAAGGATGGAGGGTTTTCCCTCTCGCTATTTCCACAGACATAATTGGCAACAATTTGGCCTAGGTCGATACGAGCAAGGGGTAACTGAACGCATCGATATGCCATATCAGAGACCCACTGAGCGTTTTGGTCTGGGCTACCAACCACTTCCATCCCTTTCTTCTTTTGAACGAGCTTTTCAAAGCATTAATCTTAATTCAGAAGAAGAAATCCTCCACCCAGATGAATCCGAAGATGAAGCCTATGAAGAATTTGACGTCATGTCAAATGGTGATGAATCCGAAGAAGAGTCGGCGCCCATTGTTCCCCTCATTAAACAAGACGAGTTTTATCTCCAATTGTTCCCTCTCCAAGAGGCCATCTTTCGCTTGCTTATTCCACAAGAACGAGGTGAACCACCCCTCCGCCACATCCATAAGCCATAATCCAAACTTGTATTATATGTATATACTAAAATAGTGGTTTTCACCACTACCAAAAAAAAAAAATCAGAAAATTTTCAAAAAAAAATCAAAATATATAAAAATACTTTATTGCTTTATGTATGTGTGTAATAGTGGTTTTCACCACTACAAAAAAAAAAAAAAAAAAAATTGAAAAACTATGTTGTTTTGCATCTCAGGTCTTCCGAGGTCTTCACCGGTTTTCCCTTCCATTCCGCCCATCCTTTCTTCCATAAGTCGACAATGAATTTTGAAGACTTATTCACACCACTCCATAATCCATATGATCCGGATAAGCCAATCTCGATCAACCCAAGCCTGATTGGCATGGATCGGATTTCATCCCCTCCATCTATTTCAGAGTTCATCCTTTCCGAGGAATTGTTAAGGGCTTCCGCCAACTACATTCCTCCTTCACCTCCACATTCACCTTCATCTTCTAAGCCGAGAGGTCTTCCGAGGCGGACATAGACGAGAGCAAGGCACGGGAGCTTGATGACATTTTAGATGACATAAATCTGATCCCTACTCCCCATCGGCTTGAGGAAGGTTCCCACATGTCTATTGAAGAAACTATCGATGTAGACCTTAGTACGGACCAAGATGGCACCCAAATTGTGAAGCGGCTAAAAGTCTATCATCGGAGGAACAAGAGCAAATGATTGCTCTACTCAAGCGGAAGAAGGAGATATTTGCATGGTCTTACAAAGACATGCCGACCTAGACCCTAATTTGGTTGTCCATAACCTCACCTTACAAAAAGATGCTAAACCTGTCAAACAGAAACTTAGGAAAATGCATCCTACCGTGGCCCTCATAGTTAAATCGGAGATTCAGAAACTTCCGGATGTTAAATTTGTCGTCCCGATTGATTATCCTGAGTGGCTTTCTAACATGGTACCCGTTCGCAAGCCTAACGGGGGATACGTGTTTGCACCGATTTTTGAGATCTAAATAAAGCGTGTCCTAAGGATGACTTTCCTCTTCCAAACATTGATACTCTTGTCGACACCTGCGCTGGTCATGAAATGCTTTCGTTCATGGATGGATTTTCAGGATACAACCAGATTCGAATAAACCCTGAAGATCAACACAAAACAACATTTACCACACCTTGGGGAACTTTTTGTTACGAGGGTGATGCCCTTTGGCCTTAAGAACGCAGGTGCAACCTATCAACGAGCCATGACTTATATTTTCCACGATTATATGCATAAGATTATCGAAGATTATGTGGATGATTTATTGGCAAAATCTAAAACTCGACAAGAGCATTTTGATGTATTGGAAAAAGTTTTTGATAGACTTCTAGAGCATAAAGTAAGGTTGAACCCTAAGAAATGTGTCTTTGGTGTTACCTCAGGCAAACTCCTAGGTTTTATTATCTCTAAACGAGGTATTGAGGTGGACCCAAACAAGGTCAAAGCCATTATGGAAATGTGTCCCCCAACTAATTTGAAGGAGTTGCGTAGTTTGCAAGGAAAGATTAATTCAATCCGTCGCTTTATTGCACAACTTTCTGATAAATGTAGGCCATTTTGCCACCTACTACAAAAGGGGGTACAATTTTCATGGACAGATGAGTGTCAGAAAGCCTTTGATGACATCAAGCAGTACTTAGCATCTCCGCCAGTCTTAGCTCCGCCTCGTCCGGGGGTCCCTTTCAATCTTTATATCTCGAGCAACGGACTTTGCCTTAGGGACAATGCTTGCACAAAAGAATGAACAAAATCGTGAGCAAGTTGTCTATTATATTAGTCGAACATTGGTAAGCTATGAAACCCGATATGCTTATGTGGAAAAGTTGTGCTTAGCGGTGGTTTTTGCCACTAAGAAACTTCGTCATTATATGCTTAGCCATACAACATATGTCATAGCTAGAGAAAACCCTCTGCGTTATATGATGTCTCGCACTTATAATAACACTCGTACCGCTAAATGGATAATGTTGCTTACCGAATTCGATCTTGAATTCATTAGCCAAAAATCCGTTAAAGGTCAAGTTATAGCCGATCAACTTGCGGAAGCTCCACTACCTAGTGATCATCCTTTGATTATTGAGCTCCGAGATGATTCGGTATTTGCTATCACCGAACAAGAAGAGGACATCATTCCGGAGGAAGATGTTGACATCACGCTATTCTTTGATGGCTCTAAGTGCACGAAAGGTCAAGGTGCTTGGAGTTGTGTTTCATACACCTCAAGGGATTCCCATCCCTTTATCATTCAAACTAGACTTCCAATGCACCAATAATACGACGAGTATGAAGCCTTAATTTTAGGTCTTCAATCAGCCATAGCTATGAGCATTAAGCGTATTCGGATATTTGGGGATTCTCAACTCGTGGTTAAACAAATTACAGGAGAATACCAAGCCAAAGAACCTACCATTAAGCTTTATCATGATGTAGCAATGAAGTTGCTCTCTAAGTTTGATTGGTATGAGATCACTAGTTTGCCTCGTTCGACTAATAGATTTGCGGATGCCATGGCCTCTCTTGGATCATTGATTCCAAAGGACTCCCTTGGAGAGGTACGACCCCTAATCATTTCCACAATCTCTAAGTCTGCAATTGTCCGTGCTTGAGTCTAAGGATGAAAAAGATGTTTGCTTTATCCATTCGGATCCATATGAGCCTTGGTCTAGTGAGATAGTAGCCTTCCTCAAGTTTGGAACACTCCCATCTGATTTGTCTCGAACTGCCCGTCATTGTTTTAAGCAAAAGGCAGCTCGTTTTGTTCTTTTGGGGGATGTGTTGTATAAACGTGGATATGATGGAGTACTCCTCCATTTGTCTAGAAGCGGGTGAAACACATAGAGCTATTTTTGAAGCCCATGATGGTACTTGTGGTGGTCATTTTAGTGGAATGGCCATTGCGAAGCGTATTTTACGTATGGGGTATTATTGGCCCACTATGGAACAAGATTGTTGCAAATATGTTAAACAATGTAAAAAGTGTCAAGAACACGCTAATTTAACCCATATACCATCACAAGCTTTACAGCCCATCCAAAGCCTTTGGCCCTTCTCACAATGGGGTCTCGATTTAATTGGCAAGATTTCACCTGCCTCTTCAGGACAACATACTTTCATCATTACAGCCATTGAATACTTCACAAAGTGGGTTGAAGCTATTCCTCTAACCGATACGACAGGTCCTAGAATTGTGGAGTTTATACTTCACCATATCATTTGTCGTTTTGGTATTCCCTCTAAAATCATTTCTGATAACGGCAAGTCTTTTAAGAATAAGGATGTTCGAGCTCTTTGCGAAAAGTATAATATCCAACATAGTTTCTCAACTCCTTACTACCCACAAGCCAATGGACAAGTTGAAGCTTCCAATAAGACCATAATTGCTATTCTTAAGAAACTTGTTAAAGAAAATCATAAAGATTGGCATACACAAATCCCCTTGGCATTATGGGCTTACCGAACAAGCATCGGAACTCCCATTGGGGCAACGCCATTTTCTTTGGTCTATGGAGCTGAAGCAATCATGCCTCTTGAGCTCGAGATCCCTTCCTTGCGAATTTCTTTGCAGGAATTTATCGATGATGATATTGCTAGACAAGCACGTCTTGATCAACTCACACTCATAGATGAAAAACGAATCAATGCTTTAGAGCATTTGCGAGTTTATCAAGACCGATTGAAACGTGCTTACAATGCCAAAGTTCATCTAAGAGAATTTCAAGTAGGAGATCTTGTCCTTAAAGAGAATCAACAAAACACCAATGCATTGCCGCATCTTCGAGATAAATTCGCGGCTAATTGGTTAGGTCCATATATGGTCACTAGAAAGAGTGGGTAATGGAACTTATAGACTTGCCTGTTTAGAGGGAGAGGAAGAACCCGAACCACTTAATGTTATACACTTGAGGGCATTCTACGCATAGTTTGAATTTTATATGTACATATATACATGGCTTGTACAAAAAAAAAAAAAAAACAAATAAAATAAAAAGAATTTGCATTTCATTGTTAGTTGCATACATCTCATTCAAAAACATTGCATTTCATGTGCATACATCTCATTGAAAACCATAACATTTCATTTTCAGCCATAGTTGCATATCATGTTAGAGACCATTCTATCTTTTGGATATAAAATTTGGTCAAGCAAAAGTCATGTTGCCTTAATCTGGGGCACCTTCATAAAATCCATCAAACCGAATTGTCATTCGTACACCCATTTTCCATTTGCACATATTTACATTGCCAAAATGTTTTGAGTCACTCAGCCATTCCTAGTGTTTTAAGCAAACTTTGAAATGCATGTCAAAGTTCTCTAGGGCCATATCACAAATTACACTAAATAAAATCTTGAGTATTGGGAAATGATTTCAAAAGCGGTCTTGAACCTATCACATTTTCACATCTTAAAAACATCTTGTGTCAAAGAGAGATAACACCATCCTTGGGTTGTGCCTTGAAGTGAAAAGGGTAATCCTCGTTTGTCCTATCATGCAAACATAGTCCATAAAACAGTGGTTCTTACCACTATCACAAGCAATCACAAAATATAAATATAAACAGAGTAGTAAGGATAGGGTAAAATTCTCATCATACTTCGGTTGAGAATCCGATTCCCCAAAGCTCTAAGGAAATGAACATTTTTCACACACCACTGATCCCAAATAAGTTGTAAGGATCGTACTACTTGTCCGATCAGACGGATAGGTAGTCATCCCCAAGGCTTACAAAGGTCAAAAACAACATGGACTATGGAGTTAACCTTCACCGGGGCTATAGACGCTTGACTGGCAGTGGAGTATACTCATTGCGTGGCGACATGTCTCTCCTCAAAAAGAGACCTTTGAATGCTCATACGGACAAACTAGCTTCGGGGTCTTCTCCATAACAGGGTTACCTAATTTATGCAAGATGAGGTTAATGAACACACTTGCACACACACGGGTTTTTGATTGCCTAGAGTCACTACCATGCTTCCGATTTGGTTAATGAACTCGCATGCACACACATTTGGTCCTAGTTGAATTAGGCGGTATTAGTAAGTTTGTTTGATACCACTAGCATGTTTGAGTCTTTGTAAAACAGTCTTCCTCCATATCTTCTTCCATATCACCCTCCATATCTTCTTCCATATTCATGTCATTCCATACGTCATCCATTCACAAGCCACCAAGTTCGGTGCCCCTGATTAAACAATTATGATAACAGTTGGCTAAATCTAACTATCTAAAAATATGAGTGCTTCTTAGTGCATATTTCATTTACTTAGTCTTGCATTAATCATCCATAGATTATCATTTGTTATATACTTAGTCTCGCATTAATCATCTATAAGTTTGCATTCCATTCCATCACATATGCATCAAAAACATTAAAACATATCAAAACATGCATCACAAAAACATAGGCATTCACACAAAAGAGAGTAAAACACCAAATAAATAAAAGCCATGTATATATATATATATGTATAAAGGACAAACTGTACGAGGAATGCCAAAAGGCTACAATATACAATAGAGCACCAAGGCTCATAAAGAGTGCATCTAAGCACTAAGCTAACCATCAAAAGAGGACCCTTGAGACCTAGTAGGAGCCCTAGACCTAGTGGTGTGCCTAGACTCACTACGCCTAGAGACGAGAAGAGGATGGAGGATAAGGAAACACAATGTGATGCCTAAACAATGTGTCCTCCAGAGCCTCAATGTAACGAGCCCTCGACCTAAGTCTAGCTATGTCTATCCCGTGTCGTCGCTCCCGCTCCGCTAGCTCTGCTGGAGTCTCGTCACCCTGTCATCCTGGGGCACCCTGGTCGCTCTATCCAAGTCCGCCTACAGCTGGGCCATCCTCTCCTCTTGAGCAGCTAACCGGGCATCCCGCTCTGCTCTTGCTCCAGCGAGCTATCCTCTCATCCCGGACAGCTAGCATAGCATCACGCTCTGCTATCTCTACTGCGGTGTGCCACCTCGTCCTCGTGCCCGCTAGGGGGTACTTCCCTAGCCTCTCCTAGGCCCTCTCCGTCATCCTCCCCATCATCTCTGCTCTCCGGAGCCTACCGTGCCATCTTCCCCTTTCGCCTTCGACTGTCAGATCAAAGGCGGGGACCCTCCCTACGCTTGGGAACCTCCGCGGTTCCCTCGCCCTCTCCAACCCCAGCCTCGGGCTCTCCGGCTCCACCAGCCACCAATGGTGGCTCCCACCTCGGCTCTGCGGCCATCCATGCTGCATACTCAGCTGTCACCCCGACGTCGTCCATGTCGGGGATCTCCATGTCCTCATCGTCCTCTGTCGCCTCCCTCCATGGCTCGGCACACGACAAATCACCCTCTGATCTGTGCCTCCGGTAGCGCACTGGCTCACCGGGGACATCCTGCCTCAATCCGACCTGGCGGAGTACTCGAGACATCTGTATGTACTCCGCCTCGCTATGGCCCCGCCCCACTACCCATCTGGCCTGTCGCACTCGTCTCAGGTGCTCTCCATCCCCGATCCACCTCGCCTCCCGCCAGGGCCTCCAAATGACTTGGGCATCTGTCAAGTCTGCCCATAATCTCCTATACCATTGCCCCGATCTCACGGGCGGCTAGGCTGTCTCTCCTCCGCCACTGGCCATCTCCTACCATAAGCCTGGCTCATGTCCCAGTGAGCCCATGGCAACCCCTCCGGTCGAGCCACTCTGAAGTGCTCCCAGCCCCAGCACTGGAGAACCACACTACAACCTAGGCCCTTCCGGCCCCGTCTCCGAACCTCATACAACTCCCGGTACACCTGCGCCAATAAAGCGGGCGCCCAGGCATACACTACCCTATTAGTGAGCATCTCGCTCACTACACCCATCAGGTTCCATGGGAACCTGCACCCTGTTGTTCGGGGCCACAATGTTGGTCAACACGAACATCATCAGAGCCTCCACCGCTACCAACTCCTTGGCCGTATACATGGCCAAGTATGGGATCCCCCTGCTCTCCGTCCGGATCTCTCTCCAGTCATCCCCAAACAACTTGGCCATCTCCGTGGCCCTATCTCGTCCAACCTCCACCCGTGCCCCCTCCACGGGCACCTTGAGGATGCGGTATACATCCTCAAGCGTCACCGTCATCTCTCCAGTCGGGAGCTGGAACGTCCCCCGATCTGGATCCCACCTCTCGGCCAAAGCCGAGAGGTACCCCTCATCCGCCCGAACTACCTCCAACCGGGCTGCCTCCGCTAGCCCCACTGCCTCCAATATCTCCCAGTCTGCCTGGGACAATGACCTCCTCATCCCCGGAATGATAGGGGAGAATCGGTGTCGTGCCTCTAACACCCTAAGCTGCAAAACAACAAAACAAAAATTTGTTACAAATTTTTCCCAAAAAAAAAAAAAAAAAAAAAAAAACACATAATAAGTACTTGCTTAAATGAACAAATACCTCGGTGGCTGCACTTGGCGCGTCCGCTCCCATCTCCGCCATAGCTCCCGCGTGCTTCACTCTCCCACACAACCTTTCACTCCACTCCCTCAGACGCACTTCTCTCAAGCTCGAACGCACAAATGAGCGAAATTCTCGTTGAAACTGTTTAAATAGCTGGTTTTGGCGCCCTAAAATGCAGTGGGGCATTTCATGGCGCATTCAGACATAGTTCTGCGTCTGCAGAGCGCCTAAACACCGACGGGCGTCTCCGCCACCCCCAAATGCAGACCGACGTTTGGTGGTAGTATTGAATAAAGGAACAAAACTGGCAAAATTGAAGCTTACCTCCTCCAAATTTCATCAAATTGCATTCATCCATTCTTCTTATCATAATAAAACATTTTGTGAAGGTTACAACGAGTTTTGGACACAAATTTTGTCATTTCGCTCAAAAAGCGCATCATTCATCATTGTTTTACAAATTGGGTTAAAAATATTCAAAACCTTCACAAAATTAACCACATTCATCAATTCTTCTGATCTATCGTCAATTTCATTCATTCTTCTTTCATCATGCATATTTTTGCCAAATCAAATTAAAGTAAACCTCGTATCTAGTGGTATATTCTATCACCTTGGCGATTGCAGCGATTTGCATCCATGCAATTCGGTAAGAGGATTAAACCACCATAAGGACACTTACCATTTATCATCATCAATTATTTCACTTTTTGAAAATTGGAAATCAATTTTGGGTATTCTACTTTTCAAGTGACCTCATACCAAGATTAATTTGCTCAACGAGTTGTCATTGATGGCCTAGTTCATGGGGCCTTAAACATGGACAATCTTTAATATCATCATTATTTTGAGTCTTGCTAGAGATTGAGGCTACCTAGGTTGATTGGTTCCGACCCGAGGAATTATCCATACGAGTCACTAGGAGCATCTCCGAGTTCCGGACTCTTTCATGCATCTTTCATCTCTGCATATCAATGGCGCCAACAAGGCAATTTCATCAACGAGTATGGACTCACACACAGGAGTTGGGGCATCCGTTATCAATTTCTAATTTTCCTATAGTGGAATTCATCTTACATGATCATGGAACTTACAATTTGGCAAAAATCCCTTTATAACCGTTGGGGGAGAAAACGGTCCATCTTTCACATCACTCATATCGTCTTCAATCATATTCTTTTCTGGTTTGTACACCAACCCCTTTCTTGTTGGGACATAAACAGGAATGGTTCATACACCAACCCCTTTTTTTCACCGTTGGGGCAAAAACGGTTCATTTTCTTCCAAATTTCTTCCAATTGGCTTGTGAGAACCATTCTCGCTCGCCAATTGAGGGGGTAAGCTGAAAATTTTTAAATATTCTTTTATTCTTTGGTCTTCAAAGTTGTGCTTTAGTCTTGAGAGAGAGTTGCGTCTGATCCGACTTTTCGGGTGTCTTAAGTTTTTGTGCTTGCATTGTGTCTTCACACAAAGCAGCTCAAAAAGGGGCATCTGTAGACACCAAAATCCAGCCACTTGCAAGTCATCTATACCTTCCTGTCAGCCACATGTCAATCATTCATCCTTCCCGCCATTATTTGGCCCAAATCCACACTTTCCCGCCATTATTTGGCCCAATTTCACCTTTCCCACCATTTTTCATCCCCAAATTTATTTAAATTAATATTTATATATATATTTTAATATTTTAATATATTTTAATATATATATATAAATATAGTTTAAGTGATTTAATCTAAGCCGTCCATCTTTCATTTAATCTCATCCGTCCATCCATCTTAATCCGTTTCACAACCTAGATTTATTCTCTACCCTTGGATCCACTTTAATCTTAGCCACACGTTCAAAGTGTCGTTAAAACCCTAAAGTGTGCCCTAAGAGTAGATTATAAATTGAGCCACCTTGATGGCTCAAACCCTACTTCTATCTTTGCTATCTTTGCTATCTTTTGGACCTATCTCTTCTATTTCATCTATCTCTTCAGCCATCCATCGCCGCCCCTTTTCGTCGCATCCATCGCCGCATCCGTCGCCAACTTCGCCGCCATCTCTTCTGCAGTACTCTGCAGAATTCCCCATTCTTGTCACAAGTGCCCACGGGCGTTTACCCGCAGCCACAGACTCAGACCGGCGTCTGAAACCTTGATCCAGAAGCACGCGGGCGTTCAGCGAGTGCACCAGGGCGCCTTCTGCAACCGATTTGACAGCCACATTACTTCCAGATGCCGCCTGGTCTAGCCGCGTTAACAGAGAACAGGTATAAATCAGTTTAAAGCAAGTAACTTCTTTTCTTTTATTAATCTGTTGTTGAACTCCTGCATTCTATTTTTCTAGGGTTTTAAATTGTTTATGAGGGCTCACACAGTGGAGCCCTCTTATTAATTTCTAACTCCTTGATAGTGTTAATGTGTGCAGGATTTTAATGGCAGATCTGGTGTGTTGATAGCAGCTGTTTAAGCTGGAGTGGTCCGAGCCAAAGGATACAACAAAACCCACTCACTTTGTTGGGATTAAGGATACGTCTTCGGAAATGCCACCACTTTATGCCAGCTAGGGTTTCGGAGAACCCTAGCACAAATTGTAATTTGTGTATCACAAAAAGGGTTACAGGCCCTGTTGTACTCAAAAGGAGTTTTTAAACTCCACTGATTAATAAAAATTGTTTGTTTTGTGCAACTTTCCTGTATTCCATTATTGTGGTTTTATCTTTTGTTTGGCGTTGTATTTTTAATCTACACTATGAAATGGTAATGAATTATAAATTTGACTAAAAGGCATTAAAAATTCCATTAGCAACTATAACAATGCAAACCCATATATAAAAAAGCTCCACATAATCACATGACACCGTATGTATCCTAGGAAACCCCTAAGGAGTAAAAACCCAACCTTGAAATCCATTTTATTTCATAATTTATTTTACTTCCATTACAATTGTCCAAAGGAATTTCTAGAATTCCTTCCATTATCATAAGGGTCCCATAACCCTTACGTCACTAAATCATGAGTTGATATTTTAACTCACTTTAAAAAACTTGATGAAGGAGCCTCATAACTCTCTCAAATGAATTCCACATTCATTCCTTACATGTTGATCTCTTTTACTTCGAAGAATGCTCTAAAAGAAGTTTTCTTGAGAGCATTTATTGTATGATCTACTCCCATAGCATATTACAAGCCTATTAGGGAGGACCCCATAATCCTACCCAAGGGACTTGTTAGAGCTTTAGTAAAAATAAGGTGAGAGAATTTCAAACCCCTCCAAAATTCTTCGCTAAGACATGAGGTATGCATTCACATCAATATACAACATTAAAATATCTTGACCCTAAATAGACCATATTAAATCATTTAATCTATCTACTACACAAATTATAGATAAATTTTCTACTATGATTCTAAATAAATCACAAATGAGCCAAATAATCTAACCACTTACACCAACTAGGGATAAATGGTTTAATCCATTATCTAATCCATCCATTATACAAATTATAAATGAGACCTTCAACCTACAGTTTTAACACAACATAGGTAGATTTATTGGTCCAAACCTAAATGAAATATTAGTAAATCCCTTAACTTTCTCATTTAACAAAGCATAAATGAATATCTTAATCCTTTAACATGTCCCATACCTTCAACATAGTTTAACCATCCCAAATTATAAAATCCTTTATTCCGCTCAATATTGTAGTATCACATGGTTCATTTCATAAATCATAACCTAAATGTATTAGCTTAGCACATTTCATAAACTCATTGCACAAGCAATTTAACAATGTAGATTCCTATTATTCACAATTGAAAGGAAAACCAAACAAATTATGAAACAAACCTTCCACAATTACAATTGAAAGAGGCAAATAGATTGAAAACGAGTTACAAGGATTTAGAGAGAAGTCACAGCCCTTTTATTAAACTTGTTAACCACGGTTACAAAATCGCCTCCTCCCTTTTTAGGGGCTAGGAGCGTTAAATGGATTCGGTTACAATCTTGGTAAGTGTTCTCTCTTCCGCATGCCCACGTTTGAAATGGGCGGGCCAAATGTTGCCGCCGCTTACACCGATGAATCCTCACTTCTTGTTGCTCCTCCTGCAATCAAAGAGACAAACAAGGCGTTAGTAGCACCTGTGATAAGAAGGAAAATTCATGCTTTGAAATTGATAAAAGATGCATACGAACAACTATCTAAAACAGTGAATAAAGTAAACCTAAATGACCTAAAAACTTGACAAAGGACAGAGGACATCACCAGAGGGCCACTGCCATTGAAACAGTCGGCCAATCTACTCTCGACTGGAATTCGTCCCTGGGCAGGACGAATTCTGCTGTTATTCGTCCCTGGGTGAGACGAATTCTACTGTGTTAAAGCACCGAGTTACTGCCGCTCCAATGTCGAACCTCGGGACCTCCAAAACACCTGCAAACAGAGGGGTTATGTAATTGGGGCCATTTTGGGATGACCCAGATGGTCGGATTCTCCCAATTTGGCCTCTATCCTCGGGAATTCGATGTCGCTACCTGCAAGTTAGAGGGACACCCAAGCGACAAAAAGCATGACAAAATATGATCAGAATGTTATGAAATTGAAACGATGAGCTAACTAAACAGAATAACGTGAAATGCAATATAAACTAATGATCTAGAAATGCTTTTAGAAGAAAACTTAGAAAATGCGGGGGTGCCCAAGTGGGCCTCCCACCGTTGGCACTTGATTTCGGCGCCAATCCACTAGGGATGGGCCCAAAACCTCTTAGGATTGGGGTGTCGGAAAATTGGTGGTTTAAGATGGTCAAATGTTGGATTTGGGTTGGATCCACGCTTCCAAAAGCCACCCAATAACCTCCCTTGCGAAAGAGATTAGTGGATGTGAGAAGGTGAATCAAAAGGATGCAAGTGGGTAATCAATCGGACAGACACTTCGTTGCTCGAAATCGCCTCCAATCTGTCCTTTTTGGGTGGGAAAGGCCACCATTTTATAGACCCATGGGGTCTCTTTGGAGGGGCATGCAGGGATGCCATGTGGCGGCCATGCCTTCCCAAGAGGGAGGAGACTCCTCCCTGACTTGGGCTTCCATGACTGCCCTTGTGACAGTCCATCAACTGCCAACCTACCCACCTGCACGCGCATGCATGGCAGGGGGCAATAATTGACTGTCCTTGGCTGCCACTTGGCGGCATTTTTCTTTTTGCCCGTTTAACCTGGAATTCGTCCTGACCAGAGACGATTTCAGAATTCGTCCCCGGGTGAGACGAATCCCAGTTAGTATTCGTCCCCGGGTGAGACGAATACTTGGACAAAGTGCCTAAATGTGCCAAATTGCTTCTTGACCTTACAAAATTGCTATGAAAGTGGTTAGGACCATTGTTTGACCTCTGAGGGCTGCCCTGGGGGCTGTGTTTGTCAAAGCGATCAGTGTTTGCAGTCACATAATCGGATTGGTGCTGTTTTGGTGTCTACAGATGCCCCTTTTTGGGATGCGCTGTGCATGGCGCAGCGCCGAGCAAAAATAGATAGCCAAAGCACTAATGATTAGGGTTTCTTGGTAACCTAATCAACTTTTGATGCCCCAAGCATGGAAAGGGCATGCATTCTTGAATCCTTGCTTCGACGAGCTAAGGAATTTGATTTCAAGTATTAACCTATTTTGGTGAGGTGTGACTTGAGCTTGGACATTGATCAGTCATGATTAGGCAAAGGGCGCAACCTTTTGTCCACGGGGGAACCTTGTGTTCATGATTCACGAATGCCAAGTGTTTGATCAATTTGATTGTTGCTTGTTTACTGCCCCAAGCAGGAGCGTAATTGTCTTTGTCAATGATTCTTTGAATGCATGTCGTTTTCCTTAATTGGGTGTGTGCTTGTTGATTGGTGACTAAGTGTGACTACCCCCTCAAGCGACGAATCGATGAGGGAATGACCTTCGTGAGAAAAGCGACGAGTCGCTTGACCCAAGATGACTTGTGCAAGGGTGCCTTTAGATGGTTTATCGTTAAGCATGTGCAATTTTTCCAACATTTGGACCTATTTTTGGTGGGTGTTAACCCTTTTTGTGATGCCATAATGGGGCTGAAATTGGCGAAAATCCATCTTCCCATGGAGCGGTCCGGCTAAAGTAGCCTTCTTAGGGAGTAGGATAATGACAATTTGTGACCCCAACGTCTATTTTGTATGCCAAGAGGTTAAGTGCAAGAGCACTTGTGTCTGGCAATGTTTATTGCTTTTTGTTTTTGTTGCATTTATTTGTTGTTTTTGAGTGGGCTTCCCACTTGTGACGGGCCCCCCTCCTGGGGCCTTTTTTTTTGTTTTGTTGTTTGATTTTCTTGTTGTTTTTTAGTGGGCTTTGACCCATTTGTGATGCCATTTGGGGGTGAAATTGTCGACAATCCGTCTTCCCGTGGAGCGGTCCGGCTATGGTAGCCTTCTTAGAGAGTAGGATAGTGACAATGTAAACCCCGACATCAATTTTCTATGCCAAGAGGTTAAGTGCAAGAGCACTTGTGTCCGGCAATGTTTATTGCTTTTGTTTGTGTTGCATTTTTTGTTTTGTTGTTTTGATTTTCTTTGATCTTATGCATGATGGTTGATGAATATGGATGTATGTCATGTTTGATTTATTTTGATGGATGCATATGCTATGATGAATGCAAATGTTTTTGATTTATATGTGATATGCAGAGATGAAATGGATGAATGGGATTTGTGATGTTTGGCTATGGCACCATAGACTATTTAGAACTCTGTTATTTTGTTTTTAGGCGATTGCTGTGATGCATGACTTTGTATGTATACATGTGGTTTTTCTCTTTTTGTATTTTTTGATGGTATTGTAAGGATGAAAAGTAGCGCAGTTGGTTTAGAAATGTAGCTAAGGTTTTCTGAGACTCGAGACGGTTTTAACTCACTAGCCACGACTGTACTTTATCTTACAAGACTTTTGAACAAGGTATGAATCGGACTTGTTTTTGACCAAGCTATTTCACATCCCTGTGTGTGCAATTGAGTTCATTTATGTGGTATTTGTCAGGATACCGCCAGTGCCAGATGGGCTTTCAACCGAACCTGTACTGAGGATCACCTAATTAGCTCCACTAACTCCTTTGTTGTATTTAGTTAGATTAATCTGCGGTGTTATCCAGGATACCATAAGCTAGCTCATCCACATGCAAACATTGATCTACACATACGCAAAGCGAATGTGATAGATATATCGTCATGCGAGTAGGATACCACCATTGCCGGATAGGCTATCAACCAAACCTGTAATGAGGCTCACCTCGATGGTTTTCGAATGCTGAGAGTTCCAGGGATTCAAGTTCAACTATTTGTTGTCTTCAATTGTATTGGGATACTTGCTCGTCTTATAGTGATAAGATCACTGTTTATTTTGTATTTGTTCTTCTTTTGAGCAAGGGATTTTGAAATGAGTGGTGATAATCACTATTGTTTGTTTTGCCTTTTGATTTGTGACTTTGACTTTTTTTTGTGATGAAAATTTATGATGATTTTTGGAATTTTGTTTGTGAATTTTTGATCCTTAGTTTTGTGACCCCATCCTTGGGTGGCAAATCCTTACAACTTTGGGAACCAACTATGTTGGGATTTGTAGGGGTGTTTGGAGGGAATGGATAGGAAGGATGCTTGTCCTTTTGCCAACTCTCAGCATTCTTGGGGTCATTCGCACGGGGGGATGAGCAAGATAACCGTTTCGCTTATGGTGACCTGGATTACCTTGCAGGTTTCATCTTTCGTTCACACAACTTGGGAATTTTTTTATGTGTTTTAATTTGTGTTGGGATGTTATGTAACAAGGTGTATTTCAAGTGTACTCTACCTTCGTAAAATTTTTCGACTTGGTACATTACATGGCTAAAGAGCAAAATGATGACTGAATCACGAAAACTCTTGATACATTAAAAGACCACTGACTCTAGTGTGGTAAAAGCAATGCATGGTGTTTTTGTTGTTTTTGTAAAATGGAACAGTGTGGAACAAGATGGACTAGCGGAGCAATTACAGCCTATGGTGCCTTTGACCTGTACGACCACAAATATGCAATGTATGGATGCAATGCTTTGATGCAGCTATGTATTTTTGTATTTTTGATGGATTGATTTTTGTGAATATGAAGATGAAGTGCGAGAAGAGCTCTCTATTGATGAATTTGAGTATGCCTAGAAATGAGATGCAAATTTTTGTTGTTTTTGATGATTTTTGTTGTTTTTGAATTTTCTTGATTTTTGACCAAGCGATTGTGGAAATCCTTGGAGCATTTTGGGATTGACCAAGCGATTCAAGATTTCCTTGGCTTTTGGGTTTGACCAAGCGATTTGAGAATCCTTGGAGCTTTTTGGGATTGACCAAGCGATTGCGAGAATCCTTGGAGCTTTTTGGGATTGACCAAGCGATTGGATAATCCTTGGAGCTTTTGGGATTGACCAAGTGATTGTGATAATCCTTGGAGCTTTTGGGGTTGACCAAGCGATTGGTAATCCTTGGAGCTTTGGGGTTGACCAAGCGATTGTGATAATCCTTGGAGCTTTTGGGGTTGACCAAGTGATTGCGATAATCCTTGGAGCTTTTGGGTGACCAAGCGATTGCGATAATCCTTGGAGCTTTGGGGTGACCAAGTGATTGCGATAATCCTTGGAGCTTTGGGGTGACCAAGTGTTGCGATATCCTTGGTTTTTGGGTGACCAAGCGATTGCGATAATCCTTGGAGCTTTTGGGGTGACCAAGCGATTGCGATAATCCTTGGAGCTTTTGGGATGACCAAGCGATTGCGATAATCCTTGGAGCTTTTGGGTTTGACCAAGCGATTGCGATAATCCTTGGAGCTTTTGGGGTGACCAAGCGATTGCGATAATCCTTGGAGCTTTTGGGATAATCCTTGGAGCTTTTGGCTTGCTCTTCAGGGGATAGAGGTACCCCCAGCTTGATGGTCTTTGCGCTCCGGATCTGGCTCTGGAGGGATGGGCATGAATGGATCGGCCCTATGCACGGATAGGAGGACAGGGTCTACCCTCGGCACTGATGTTGCTATGGGGTCTCTGGGCAGAAGTTGATCTTTGTGTGCCCAAAGTGGCGGATGTAACGCTTGGTCCCACTGTGGTGGGTTAACGCGCCACTCATGCCCTAGTATTATGTTTATCTGTTGACATGCTTCCTCGATTTTTATGGGATGTCGATGTTGTCGCATGTGATTGTTGTGGGCTATCTCTGTTTTATCTTCACCTTCGACCAGTGAGTACAGCTCATCAGAATCTAGAGATTCTGAGACATGGAGGACTGCATCATCAGGTAGCCCTACGGTTAAAGGTTGATCCTCTTCGAAAGGAGCCTCATGTAAGTTGGGCCTTGGGAGCTCCAAAATCTTGGTCTCTACCAACTCTAAGTGCTCTAGCGCTTTGCATGTATCAGGGGATTTGAGCTCCTCCTCTTTGGTTGGTTCTTGTTGAGGAACTTGGGGCCTATGGAGGGGTGGCCAGATAGCACCCCCCATGCCTTGGTAGGGCTTTTCATCCCGCTCTTCTTCTCGCTCTGATTCCTTAGAGGCTTCTTGATGAATTTCTAAGGGTGGCCCATAAACCTGAGTGGGTTCTTGAGGAAGGCACCCGTCATTGGTTATAGGAGCGGCCTCCCGCTCATGTCTAGGAGGCATCGGGGGTGGTGCTTTAGGAATCGGGAGAGTAGCCCCCGCTCCTGTCTAGGAGGTTTTGTTGGGGTAGCGTTTGATGAGGTCGTGATGACCTGTCTCGCCCCCATGGGTTGTGCCCCTCAAAATGTTTTGTCTTATGCGTGTGAGGGGTTGGAGTCTTCTCCTGCATAGTGTGTTGGAAGAACTCATCCTTCTGGTGCTGAAGGTGCTCTTTGTTAATATAGTACAGTTCCTCTAAACGTAGTCGCTCTAGCTCAAGCTGCGTGAATTGCATCCGACGTGTGATGTGCTTGATAGATTCTAAGATAGTTGGTCCTACCGCCTCATGTCTAGAAGGCCTAGATGCCTCTCCTACATATCTATCTCGGTCGTAGTGATCCAAGATCTCTATAGGCAGCCTCCCTCTGTTGGGGGTAGCGGCATTCCCTCGAGGCTTTGGCCTCAGTGAGTGGTCCTGATAGATAGCAGGTGTGCAGAGGCGTGTTGCTCTCGCGATGTATATTGCTCTCGAGGAAGGTAAGGGTTTTCCTCATGCTCTCTTTCATAAGTGAAAAAGGGACGGGCGGAGTTGGCTCGCCCTGCTCGAGGAGCCTTGTGCTCTGGATTTGTCTTTGTAGTCCTAACAACTAGAGGGGGTGAAGGAGGGATAGTGTAATCATGTGGTTCCTCCCGTCGAACCCTATGTTGACCTAGCGCTTCATCGCGCGGTGACCGCTCATAGCGAGCATCTAAGGGAGCTCTCCTATGGATGTACCCCTCATGGAAGGGTGTGTGTTGAGTGCTATGCTGAACAGGAGTGCTCCTAGAAGGGGTGCCCCTATAGTCCCTATCCGTTAAGGTGTGGAGGGGTCTGCCTTGTGTGTCAGGCCACCAAGGTGGTATGACCAAATCCTTGGGGCTATACCGGAGGTGACTCGTGCCTCCTTGGATATTCTTCGCAGCATCTGCCCGTGAGTGGGCTTGGCTACGGGTGAACACCATTGTGATGTCTCACTAAAAAACCCTAAAATTGAAAATGAGTCAGATGGGGCCCAAAATTGGCGTGCGCATCCCTCTTATAGTAGATAAGACAAAAATGAAGTTTCAAGTCCTAACTCTAAATACATTAGGAGATATTGACATCCGAACAGCTCAAAAAGTGTAAAAAATTAGGCACGCAATTTTAAAACCTAATTTCGGGGCACTAGATGATGGAATTTGGCCCTGAAAACTGACTTTTTGGGCAAATAGGATTCTAAGGAATTGTATTTGTTTAAAATTATCCCAACTAACTCCCTGTAAAATTTCGTGTCAATCGGAGCTACGGTTGAGAAGTTATGGCCCCGACAAGATGCACTAAAATTTAGGGAAAAATATAAGATTTCCCATATTTTGTTGGATGCTCTTGCATCACTTATGGGCACCTTTGGGGTGCTTTTGGGTTGACCAAAGGGTTCATGGACACCTTTGGGGCATTTTGGGGATGACCAAGCGATTGCGGGAATCCTTGGAGCTTTTGGAGCGAGTGACAAAATGCATAGATTTTTATCTTTTGTTTATGATTTTTTTTTTTTTGTTACACTAAGCAGAAATGAACACACACATACACAAACGGTGATTATCTCTTTTAAGGATTAATAGTGTGTCCTAAACTGGTTTAGTGCATTTTGATGTTTTGTTTTGTTTTTGCAAGTTTGGAAGAACGTTTAAATGCATAATGTTGGCTCATATGACTCCCATAAATGGTCGCCCCTTCAATATACCATTGCCGGACCGATATACCAACCTCTCTATATACCCGCCCTTACGAGAGGGAAACTATAGGTACGTGAGAGCAGATGGTACGTGGAACATAGGCGGTACGAAAGGGGGATTGTCCTGTTAATGACACCTACCATAGAAGACTTATCCTCGCGCGCATGGGAATCACCCCAGCGACACTCGGTCAGCTTTCGTCAGGATTTACGCCTAACAACAGTGACAATCGGGGAAATGGATGCAAAGCTAAGCCAAGGTGGTGATGAACCCACCGTTGGACTTGCTCAAGGGCTAGGGTCTTACGACCAGCTCCTTGGTTTAAAATGTGCCACGTGACGTGTGTGTGGTTTATTTTACTTAGAAAAATGAAACATGCAATCAACCACTATTTTCTTTAAGCACGCAAGAATTGACAAAATGGAAAGCAGAAAATCAAAAAAATTGACAAAGACAGTTTAGAACTTTACCTCTTTTCTGCCTGGACTTGTTGTTTCTGATCTTCTGTTCTGAAAATTCACAGGCAGGAATTCGTCCCTCTGTGAGACGAATTACAAAACAGAATTCGTCCCTGTCAGAGACGAATTTAAAATTCGTCTCAGGGTCAGACGAATTACAGTCAGATATTCGTCACAGTCAGAGACGAATAACAGTCTGCGTTAAAAACTTGTACCTGTCAAGCACAAAAACACAAAAAGGATCAGTTATTTGATCTAAAAAATAGGGGACAGGGTCCCACCGTGATCGCCACTGAAAGCACGAGATTCCGGAAGCTTTTTAGAAAGAACAACTACTTCGATGCATTCAAATCAAAACAACGCCTAAGTCCTAGAACAAGAAATACATTAAATGAAAGAGGCAAATAGATCGAAACGAGTTACAAGGATTTAGAGAGAAGTCACAGCCCTTTTATTAAACTTGTTAACCACGGTTACAAAATCGCCTCCTCCCTTTTTAGGGGCTAGGAGCGTTAAATGGATTCGGTTACAATCTTGGTAAGTGTTCTCTCTTCCGCATGCCCACATTTGAAATGGGCGGGCCAAATGTTGCCGCCGCTTACACCGATGAATCCTCACTTCTTGTTGCTCCTCCTGCAATCAAAGAAACAAACAAGGCGTTAGTAGCACCTGTGATAAGAAGGAAAATTCATGCTTTGAAATTGGTAAAAGATGCATACGAACAACTGTCTAAAACAGTGAATAAAGTAAACCTAAATGACCTAAAAACTTGACAAAGGATAGAGGACATCACCGGAGGGCCACTGCCATTAAAACAGTCGGCCAATCTGCTCTCGACCGGAATTCATCCCTGGGCAGGACGAATTCTGCTGCTATTCGTCCCTGGGTGAGACGAATTCTACTGTGTTAAAGCGCCGAGTTGCTACCGCTCCAATGTCGAACCTCGGGACCTCCAAAACACCTGCAAACAGAGGGGTTATGTAATTGGGGCCATTTTGGGACGACCCAGATGGTCGGATTCTCCCAATTTGGCCTCTATCCTCGGGAATTCGATGTCGCTACCTGCAAGTTAGAGGGACAACCAAGCGACAAAAAGCATGATAAAATATGATCAGAATGTTATGAAATTGAAACTATGAGCTAATTAAACAAAATAACGTGAAATGCAATATAAACTAATGATCTAGAAATGCTTTAGAAGAAAACTTTGAAAATGCGGGGGTGCCCAAGTGGGCCTCCCACCGTTGGCACTTGATTTCGGCGCCAATCCACTAGGGATGGGCCCAAAACCTCTTAGGATTGGGGTGTCGGCAAATTGGTGGTTTAAGGTGGTCAAATGTTGGATTTGGGTTGGATCCACGCTTCCAAAAGCCACCCAATAACCTCCTCTTGCGAAAGAGATTAGTGGATGTGAGAAGGTGAATCAAAAAGATGCAAGTGGGTAATCAATCGGACAGCACTTCGTTGCTTGAAATCGCCTCCAATCTGTCCTTTTTGGGTGGGAAAGGCCACCATTTTATAGACCCATGGGGTCTCTTTGGAGGGGCATGCAGGGATGCCATGTGGCGGCCATGCCTTCCCAAGGGGGAGGAGACTCCTCCCTGACTTGGGCTTCCATGACTGCCCTTGTGACAGTCCATCAACTGCCAACCTACCCACCTGCACGCGCATGCATGGAAGGGGGCAATAATTGACTGTCCTTGGCTGCCACTTGGCGGCATTTTTCTTTTTGCCCGTTTAACCTGGAATTCGTCCCGACCAGAGACGATTTCAGAATTCGTCCCTGGGTGAGACGAATCCCAGTAAGTATTCGTCCCTGGGTGAGACGAATACTGGACAAAGTGCCTAAATGTGCCAAATTGCTTCTTGACCTTACAAAATTGCTATGAAAGTGGTTAGGACCACTGTTTGACCTCTGAGGGCTTCCCCGGGGGGCTGTGTTTGTCAAAGCGATCAGTGTTTGCAGTCACATAATCGGATTGGTGCTGTTTTGGTGTCTACACATGCACATATATGCTCTGCAACACTTCAACTTTCAAGAGAGCTCATTTTCAAAAAATGCAATCATTCATTTGATGGAAGTAATCTTTATATTTCAGCTAAAATTAACTATGTGCTTCCTTAGTAGTGTTCCAAGCACAATTTTAGAACAAATGAACATAGCAGATCTCTTTGAAATTCAAAAACAAGGCACTCATTTTAATTTTCAAGAATTCCATATATATATATATATATATATATATATATATATATATATATAACTCATTCCAACCACTTATAGTTCATACTATCTCTGAATCAAATTAAGGCATTACTTCAATATCCAATTTATAGCCAACCATTCATAGGATTATTTACAATTTACTTAGTTTGTCAAAATTTAAGATAATTTAAGGCATTTAATTTCAACCATCAAATTTGTGGATTAATATTTCATCTTTAGTAAAACCAATAATGATTTTTTCCTAGTTTATCAAAAAAAAACTCTAAAAGAGATGATAACAATAATAAAAGCAATTGCACCCATGGGTTCAAGTTCAGTTGAAGAGAATAGTTCACTAATAAAGAGTCCACTAAGGTTCATTTCCCATGGGTTATCTATAAAATTCAATTCCCTTGGGTAGTGTTGAAACAGAATTGTGTGGTTAACTAAAATACAACAGTAACACAATCACAATCTCGTGTATAATAAAAACACTCAATGGTTTTATTCTTTCACATATAACACATTCACAATGTAATACAAGTGAAGCAATTTCAATACTATATGACCAATTAAATAAATAATAAAAGAAATACCATATGATCAATTAAATAAATAATAAAATAACTTCCACTACGTATATTTGAGTGGTGTGTTGCAATAGACCCTTAATTGAAATACAATAGTAACACAATCACAATTTAATACAGGTGAGACTGTTCCAATCCCATGTATAATAAAAGCACTCAATGGGTTTATTCTTTCACATATAATACATTCACAATGTAATACAAGTGAAGTAATTTCAATCCCATATAATCAATTAAATAAATAATAAAAGCACTCCCAATACGTATATTTTGGTGATGTGTTGTAACAAAATTGTGTGGTTGGCTGAAATACAACAGTAACACAATCACAATTTAATATAGGTGAGACTGCTCAAATCTCATGTATAATAAAAACAATCAATGGGTTTATTCTTTCACATATAGCACATTTTCTTCTTTGTGTTATATGTTGTGTTATATGTGGTGATGCGACATATAACACATTTACAATGTAATACAAGTCAAACAATTTCAATCCCATTTAACCAATTAAATAAATAAATAATAAAAACACTTCCAATAGGTATATTTCTAGGGTGTGTTGTAACAAAAGTGTGGTTAACTGAAATACAACAGTATCACAATCACAATTTAATACAGGTGAGACTATTCCAATTCCATATATAATAAAAGCTCTCAATAGATTTATTCTTTCACATATAACACATTCACATTTTATTACAAGTGAAGCCATTTCAATCTCATATAACCAATTAAATAAAATAATAATAAAAACACTTTCAATGATTATATTTGGATGGTGTATTGTAACGAAACTGTGTAATTAATTGAAATACATCACTAACACAATCACAATTTAATATAGGTGGGGTGAAACTACTCCAACCCCATGTATAATAAAAGCACTCAATGGGTTTATTCTTTCACATATATCACATTCACAATGTAATACAAGTGAAGCAATTCCAATCCCACATAACCAATTAAATAAATAAATAATAAAGGCACTTCCAATATGTATATTTTCATGCATTCCACTATTTTTTGTGCTAGCATTACACATGTTTCTATAAAGAAATTTCAGCTTGAATTTTCCATGTTATATGGATTTTCTACAGACTGACTACTCAGTTTCATCATAGAATGAATTTTTATCAAGGCATCAACAGGATTTGAATCTTTGATGCTATGCAATTTTAAAGACATGGAGAGGCACAAACAATCTTGCAGAACAAGGATTTATTAACTGCCAAACCAAAACTTTTAGAAATTAAAAGTGGACACATTCAGCAAAATATGTTAATGTGTCTCTGGTATAACCTACCAGAATACAGGTGTCCTTGGCATTGTGCATATTTCTCCATAAAATTTCCTGTGAAACAATTTCATCAGTCCAAAGGCAGATTCCTTAAGGTGAAACTTATTTTGCTTCTAATTTAGACTTGGACGTTGATAGCTTCGATTAAACCACTAACGCAGACAACGTGGAGGAAACTTGATGCAAGAGAAGGGTCATAGGAGTTGCAATTTGTAAAACTAAAACCCAATAGTCCCATAAAATGAATAAGAGAGAAGATATTAGTTTTAAGGAGTCAAAAGTATATCAATTAGATAGAGTAAGAAAAAGGCACCAATGTTATGCTTGCCTGGTCTCTCAAAAAATAATGCCAAGCAGCATCAATAACGAAATTACCAAATGATATAAAATAGTAGTGTTCAGAAACGAGAACTTTCCTTAATGGGATGTTCCCCCAATTATAAGGTTGAAAGCAAAATAGAGTATATAATAAAGGCTAGGTGTAAGACTTGGTAAAATTTCGTTGCAACAAACACTTCCTGTTGCGGCTACTAAATTGAATATGAGTCAAATTCTTGCACATTGTCAACCTTTTTGGTGTTTGACACCAAGCAAGCAGATTAAGTATACAAAAGCTTCTCTCAGATTGATTAAGTATGCAAAAACTTCTTTCAAATTAATAAGAAAAGAACTGGACATTTTGCATCTTCGAAGTATTTTTCACTTCATAAAAATACAACCAGGCATCATGTACATGTATCCTACTTATTAAGTTTAACAATTCTGCACCTTAAAAGTGGAAGTATTTAATCAATTAAAACAACATCATTTGTTAATTTTTATTAATATTATTATAATTAATTCTTGTATTATTGAAAATATAATTCCTGTAATATTGAAAATGTTTAATGCAACCAACTCTTTTATATAAACAATATATATATTGAAAATGTTTAATTAAAAGAAATATTCTAAACACATATTTAACACATCATCCAAAAATTTTAAAATATTGACATTTAAAATACATAAGATGTAACATACTATTTTTAATATAGTAACCGGGTTCAAATCTTTAAAGTTGCTCCCAACAAATCTATTTTAATTTCTTATTGTTGATCTATAAAAATACCATGGATCATAACATCATTACCACTCTAACGTACACTCAAAGGTTTCGAAACAGAGACCTCAACTAATACAAAGTAAAGCGAGGTACCTTTACAAATTTTTACCCTACATCTTAATTAAAAACTTTTCCTCCAATTGTGGTTGAGGCGCAAGAATCGTATCCCTAAATCTTCTACATGTTTCTTTTTCCACCTTCTCTTGTATGCCTATCTAAAAACTGGTCAGAAAAAGAACCCAAAACTGAAATGGTGGCACCACCATAGTCAGGCGAAGTTGTAACCCAAAGGCCCTTACTGTTCTTACTGAGATATTTTTTTTCCTCCCTCCTCCACTTGGTTTCCTGCCTCCATGTTTTTGTGCCCTCCTCCACTCGGTTTCCTGCTTCCATGTATTTGTGCCCTCCTCCCGCAAAAATCGGAAAAAAACCTTCAAAGAAAGATTCAATTTTTGAAAAATCAATGTCACCCCAATTTTCTAAAGAAAGATTCAATTTTTGAAAAATCAATGTCACCCCAATTTTCTAAAACTGCATATCAACCCATTAAAGCTGCCAGTTTCTTCTGAACTTGCTCAGCGGTAAGGCGAGGTGAAATTCTGGGGAGGGTTTCCTCAGAGCCGTCGGCAATCACGCGTGCCCAAACAAGAATCTTCTATTGGTAGCCCTTCTCCCAGTCGGGGTTAGCAGTAATATCTCTCACCTCGAGTTGGACGCCGGAGATAGAATCTTGACCACCCATGATGAATGCGGTGTGTAGTTTTTTTAAGGCCGTCGCAGAGGCAGCATCCCTTTTTGCTGTACAGAACTAAATTCACATAAAAGAGGCACCAAATTCACATACTCCTGTGAAGAGATAAAAATTCACATAAAAGAGGTACTGAATTCATTGCAAAGAAATAAAAATGGGGGAACAAATGCTTCAAATAGCTGGAGGGCTTGTTGAAAATGTTTCATTGGTGGTGTCGCCTGCCCGAGGCAGGTTTGTGCCATCGGAGAGGAGCCCAAGCCTGAGGGAGCGGAGTAGCTTTGTGACGTACCACTCCTCTTTAATTGTTAACGTTTACTTTTAAATTTAAGTAAATGGTAAAATAATTTTACAACATTGACCTTAGGCATTAAGTTAGATTATAACTTTTAATTTATAACTTTTAACATTAATTAAGTTTTGCATTTTAAATTTAGCCTTTAATTTACATTATAACTTTTTAACATTAATTAAGTTTTAAATTCTAGAAAAGTGGGCAGCTATGGGTTAGTACGTATGTAAGAGATATCTATGTTTTGCAAAAATCCTCAACCCTGAGTTCTGTCAATGCCAGCATTCTAGTCAATCGTCTTTCTTTTCCTTTTTCTTATATTAAGGCAAAGAGTCCGAAATAAAAAGCAAGAATCTCTTCGTCGAAATAAAAACAAAAAGCAAGTTTATCTTCGTCATATAAAGTCCAGAAGCTTCGTCGAAATAAAAAGTAAGAATCTCTTCGTCGAAACCGCCATTTAATCAATCTTCTTTCTTCTCCTTTTTCTTATTTTAAGGCAGAGGATGAATCTGTTCGTCGAAATAAAAATAAAAAACAAGAATCTCTCTGTCAAAATAAAAAGCAATAAAATCAATAAAGTCCAGAAGCTTCGTCGAAATAAAAAACAATAATCTCTTCGTCGAATAAAAAGCAATAAAGTCCAGAAGCTTGGTCGAAATAAAAAGCAATAATCTCTTCGTCGAATAAAAAGAAATAAAGCGCAGAAGCTTCGTCGAAATAAAAAGCAATAATCTCTTCGTCGAAATAAAAAACAATAATCACTTCTTCGTATAAAGTCCAGAAGCTTCGTCGAAATAAAAAGCAAGAATCTCTTCGTCAAAATAAGAAGCGAGAATCTCTTCGTCATATAAGGCTGGCTGATTTAAATAGCAAATGCTATTTAATTTCATTTAAAAGTTTGCCTTGAGAGCCTTATCAATTCAAAAAGTGGGAAGCATATTCATAAAAGGGGTTGGCACCTAAAGAACTACTTATTTCTGGTTAACGAGAGCTAAGCAAATTATAACTTTTAACTATAACTTAATGATTAAATTTTAAATTTAATCATTAAGTTCGATAATTAATTAAGTTTTATAATTTAGATATTAATGAGATGCATACCATAAAATTCTTAGGTGGGTTGGCCTTCGTAAGTATCCTAATATTCTAGAGGGTAAAGCTACTCAATTAATCACAAGCACTATCATATTCCTCACCGCATAAAATAAAATAGAGTTCTGAATAAAAAAGCTTTCCTTGTGGTATATCTTAGGAACGAATTTTCAAACTTGTTTTGAGGCCCCTCTAGTATTAAAGAGTATAGTTATACTACTTTGTACTAGTATTAGAGAGTATAGTTGCAGGAGATATAACCATAATAAATGTGTATTTCACACCTTAGAGAAATGATTTGGTTAAAAGTGTATTTCACAACTTAAAGAAATTATTTGGTTAAAGCAAGTGTTCATGTATGAATAACGTTAGGTCAGAACTTAACAGAGTATACACGAAGTATATATATATATATATATATATATATATATATATATATATATATATATACTAGTTTAATATATAAAATATATATTTATAAACGTTGAGAGTTATCAATCATGAGGTGCCTATCTTATTTCTTGGGCACCATTTTAGTTTAAATAGTTTAAATATTTTTTAAATATTTTAAATTCACCGTAACCCTTAATGTCGACGGATAATTTTCTTAATGTCGACCATTTTAATAAAATATTAATATTGTTTAGCGGCGTGGTTGACCTTCCTGGCTACCATTGTAGGACGCCTATCGGCGTAATTACATTAATATATAATTATATTTATTATAAAAACAAAACAAAAAATATTGATAATTTTTTATTAATTAGAGATAATGGTCACGTTTGCTTGTACTTATTACTTATTTATATTTAATTTCAAAAGTTTACTTAGTTTTTTTATGGAATGAAGAGAATGTATGGTCTTTTGTACAATAGTTATACATCAAGAATTTGTTTACCATGAACAAAGGCACATTGTTTCTTTAAGATAAGACAATCTAGAATGACTTTCAACCTGTTTTCCATAATTTTTAAAATGATCTTATAAATCATATTACAAAGACTTATTAGACAAAGATTGTCAAAATATTTTGTGTTGCCTTTCTTGGAAACCAAGGTAATAAAAGTAGCATTGATCTCACTTATTATAGCCTTCCTTTTTTTGGGCCTCTTCAACTGAAACTAACAAATCACTCTTCAATAAATTCCAAATTTTTGAAATAAAATAGGAGGAAATCCATCGGGGCCAAGTGGCTTTTTAGGATGGAAATAAAAAACTGCTTCATGGAGCTCCTCCATAGATATCTTCTTCAACAACATTTCATTTTGTTCTTGAGTGATAATTGATGGAATATTTTGTGGAAGTTTTATTTGTTTTCTTATCTTGCTTAGAATCTGATAAAATATTTTTGTAATAATTAATTGCTTTCTTCCTTATATCTTCTTTGTCCTCAATATTTCTTCCATAAGGAATTACAATATTTTTAATATGACAAAAAAAATCTTTGTTTTTGTGGTAGCATGAAAGTTTTTTGTATTTCTATCTCCTTCCTTAGCTATTTCTCTCTAGATGTTTAGAACCAATATGACTCCTTTTCAATGCATTATGATAATAAAAAAGTAATTGTTTTTCTTTCACATAAGAATCTTGATCCATTCCATTAATTTCTACTATCTCTTGTAAAATTTTAAGCTTGGATTTAGTTTATTAATTTTTTTTAAATGTTACCAAAGGATTTGGCATTTCATATCTTCATTTGCTCCTTTGAATATTTCAACTTTTGAATAAACTTGTACATACATGATCCTTCAAATTTTGATTCATCCCACCATAATATAACCACTTGGAAAAGATTAGGGTCTTGGAGCCACATAGACTGGAAGCAAAATGGCTTTGGATGACCATTATTAGGTAATGGGTAAGTCAAAACAAATGGGTTTGTGATTTTATCTTGCTCACAATAAAAATTCTGAAGAGATTGCATACTTTGTTTGTAATCATTTATTGGATAGCAGGAATCTATCTAGTCTTTCTACTATATGATTTTTTTCAATGCGTTTATTATCCCATGTATATTGAAAGCTTGAGGGACTAATATCCCAAAGGTTATTTCAATTGAAAAATGAAACAAATCTTACATTGATTTAGATCATCTTGGATTGCCACCCTTATTTTTCAAAGGAGATAGAACAATATTAAAATCACCCCTAAAAATCCATAGATCACACTGAATCATCATCGTATTTGTCAAAAATATGTTAAGGTCCTTCCAACATCTTTCACGAGGAGTAACTATAGCTGAAGTATATACATTTATAAGTTCAACTTTGATGTTTTCCTCTTTCTTACAAAATAATCCAGCAACCCAACTATTTTTTGCTTTAAATAGTTGTCTATCTCATTTGTATTTGTCTCATATTATTGCAATACCACCTAAAGCTCCTATAGAAGAAACTACTAAACAACCAATTGTCTTTCATATCTTCTTAAAAGTATCCTTACATTCCTCACTACTTAATTTTGTTTCTTGTCTTAAAATAAACTCAAGGCTATATCAACTTATTAATTCCTTAATAACTCTTTTTGGGGGGGGTTTATTCATACCTCTAATATTCCATGATATCATTTTTATTATAAACACTTTTTATTTTTATTAGTGGGCTTAGCCCCACTTATTGTTAACACCTATGATATTTTTATTTGGCTTCCGAAATCAATATCCTTTTGAGTTTCTTTTTCTCTTTGTTCCTACTTTTATGGTCTTCCTCTCCTTCTTCCATTCCTTCCAACACTCTCATATTCATCAACCTCTTCTATTTTTTCATATTGTTCAAAATAAGACTTATGTTCTAAAGACTTATGTGGCTCTAAAGAGTCGAAAGTTCAAGGAACAACCTCATTAGCATTTTCTTCTTAATATTGCCTTAAAAAAATCTAAACAATATAGATGATCCTCCATAGTAATCACTTTATTAGGTTGGCTTGAAAACCCTAAATTGCCTTGGATATCCTCTATAATATTTTCTTTGCTATACTATTCTTGAAATCCTAAAGTGTAGGGAATACACTCTATACTACTTTTATTTTTATTGTAAGGAGAATATTTTAAGTTGCTCGAGAATAACAAAGGTGATTTACCTATATTAAGCTTGACCTTCTTTACCTCATTTGCTTTAAATTTCATCTCTACATCTTCATTTGTTTTAAAATTTATCTTTAAGCATGCACATTGTACTTCTTCATCCCCCATTTTATTTTATTTTCTAATTGCTGATTTGAATGAACTATAATGGCCTTTGTCATATGATGATGTAGAGAGATTTTTCTAGCCACTTTTTAGGAATGAAAAATTCTTGATTTTACCTAGATTCTCTTGTGATATGATCTCCTTGTTTCAAATTGAAGCTACACTCATACACAAAAAAAATTATCTCTTCCTCCATTTTCACTTTGCAGTCTCTTGCCATGTGCCCAATTTTATGACTTGCGATATTGAAATGCAATGTTTTCATAATTCACTTGTTGATCTCATTCTCTTGATTCAAATTTAATCCTAATGAACTATGGTGAAGGTTTTGAAATATCCATGGCAACACATATTCGAGTATATACAAGATACCTTCTCTCCTTAGCAGTTGGTCCCTCCTGGATTAATTCACCTAGAGTATTACCAATAATCTTTGAAACCTCCTTATTGATGAATTGATAAGGAAGTCCAAAAAGCCTAATCCATACCGAAATTCTTTAATAGTTTTTGTGTCTACAAAAAAATTACTCCAAGGTCTTAAATATAATGCATCTTTACCCCTAAACCACGTGCCTCCATCCATTATTTTATCCCTTATTTTTGAACTACAAAATATAACAAGGAAAAAATATTTTGGAAGAAAAACCATGGGGTAATTTGAATTCAATCCTCACTTCTATTTGATCCAATTTTGAATCTCAAAAAAACTTGGCCAATATCCATGAAACTTACATAATAATTCTCTAGTTTTAAGAACCATTATATCATGCTTAATCATCTCATCCTTGATAATCACTTCTAGTGTAGAATATGCTACCTAGACTTGGTTTTCCATAGATTCACTCTTCCTCTTATTTCTAGCTAGGGCAATTATACTTCCAATTTTTTTGTTCATACTTTTAGTAAGGACTTTCACAAATGAGTTTATTTCCATGTTACCTAGATTTTCTTTAAATGAATCCTTTAAAATTTTCTAAGATATGAAACAAGAGGTGACACTTGTTCCTTGCTCACACTTTGATTTTTACTTTTTTCTTCCTTTGTCACACTTCCTCCTCATTCCCAACTCATGCTTGCACTCTTTTTTGGTTGCACTCACTCTTAGCTTGTGCTTGCACTCACTTTTGGCTAAAATCACTCCTGGCTCATGCTTGCACTTGCTTTTGACTACACTCACTCCTAGATGCACTCACTCTTGGCTCAATCACTTCTAGATGCACTCACTCTTGGCTTGCTCGCTTCTGACTATTTTCACTCTTGACTTGCTATGCAGATATTAAACTATATTTAATAAGATATTTGTTTTTAAATATTTAACTAATTATTTATTTATAACTAAGTAATGTGTGGCTTCTATTGTGGGTCATTCCCATTACAAAAAAAAGACATTACATTATTCTCATTATATTTCTAACAACTTAAATAAATGATATCCAACTTTATATTTATAACAAAGATATTCATTATTTACCTTTTTATCAAAGATATTCTCCATCTTCCTCAAACCGCTAAGTTTCTATAGTCAACTCCTTTTATATCATATGCCTTCCAAAATTTAAATTCTACCAAGATGAAATTATATTTGTTGCCCAACTTCTATATCTATTAGTGTCTTATCTATAACAACCTCACAATTTATTAATACCTTTTTAAGGGTTCTTATTCATTCCCCTAATATTATAAGATAATATTTTCATAGTTATTTTTTTATTTGTGGGTTTAGCCCCACTTCTTGCTAGTATTTGTGATATTTGATTTTGTTTTCCCATATCAATATCCCTTTGGATTTATTTTTCTCTTTTTTTTTGCCTCTTGGGTCTTCCTCTTTTTTTTCACTCCTAGAAATACTTTCATCTTTCATTAATCTCTTCCATATTCACACACATATTATAGTATGACTTATCATCTTTAGGTTTACCTTGTTCTAAAATATTTAAAGTGCAAGGAATAATCTCAAAAGCACAATCTTCTTTATGTTTTCCTAGAAACTCTAAAGTGTAGGGATGCTCTTCTATAGAAATTATCTTCTTATTAATTTTCTTTAAAAATCCTAAGGGTTTCCTCCATACCCATTTATTTATTATGATGCTCTTGAAACCTTAAAGTGCAAGGGATAACATCTTCACCCCTTTCACTCTTATTAATTGGAGAGGATTCTATACTCCTTGAAGAAAATGAAGATGTTTTACCTAGAATAAACTTGACATATTGTATTGTCATTATTTTAGGATTTATCTCCACATATTATGCACCTTTAATTCCTTATGAACTTTCCAAATGATACTATAGATAGGAATTGTTTACCTATTTTTTTAGAGTGCAATATTCGTGATCTAATCTTAGCTTATTTCACTATATGTTTTTCTTACTTTGTCAAATTTTATCTCATGGCTAGATTTTTTTGTCTCTTTTCATAGTTTTCACTTTGGAAAAATTTACCATGTGTCCAATCTCATAACAATTGTAGTAATAAAATACTATATTTTCATAATCTACTTGTTGATCCCATTCTCTTGATTCATATTTAATCCTAATGGATTGTGGCAAATACTTTGAAATATCCATAGCAACACATACTCGAGTATATATAGCATGATTTCACTCCTTAATAGTTAGTCATTCCTTGATGAATTCCCCAGTGGTATTTTCAATATTCTTTAGAACATCCTTATTTATAACTTGATATGGAAGTCTAAAAATTCTAACCCATATTGGAAGCTTCTTAATAGTTTCTATTTCAATAGAAAAAATTTCATTCCATGGTCTCAAATAAAGTGTATATCTTCTCCTAATCCATGAGCCACCAACCATTATTTTATCCCTAATTTCTAAACTAGAAAATATGATGAGGGGAAAACCTTTAGGAAGAAAATTCATAGAGTAATTTGAATTTAATCGCCACTTCCACTTGATCCAATTTTGAATCTCCAAAAATGTTTTCCATGATCTATGGAACTTACATATTAACCCTTTATTTTTAAGAACCATTATAACATGCTCAATAATCTCATCCTTGATACTCACTTCTGGTGTAACATCTGCTACCTATATTGAACTTACCATGTATTCACTCTTTTGCTTATCTCTAACTTGGGACTCCATACTTCCAACCAGGGTATCTTGACTTTCCATTAGATCTTTCAAATATGACTTTCCTTCCATACTAGTTGATGGGGCTATCTCTTAGCTTGCACTTACTCCCAATGTGCACTCTCTTCTGCCTTGCACTTGCTCCCAACTTGCACTCTCCCTTGGCTAGCAATAGCCCTTATCCCTTCTTTTTCTTAGTGTTACTTCACTTCAATAATTTTTTGGAAATAATGTTCCACACATTCATGGTAAGGGTTTGAAGCATTGATGCACGCTAGATGAACCTCCTTCTCTTTCTCCATGACTAAATATTAGCTTGCACTCCCTCTTAGCACACACTTCCTCCTAGCTCACACTTCCTCTCATCTCACACTTCCTCTAAGATCGCATTGGATCTTCTTCAACTGGAGAGTATAATAAAAGGTGAGGGGACCACTTTAGAGTCCCTCTAAATGGTGAGGTTTAGTAAGGTGGACCCCAAAATATAAGATGTTGGCCACTTTTGTACACTTGAGTGTCGTTTATAGTGACAATAAACATAAAATATGGTGAAGCATTGTGAATGATAAAAATAATGTTGGATTTCTGTAATGATCCCTAATTAATTATGATTATTCATTGAATAGTCATGTATGTTCATTAATTCATTTCATCTATTAATAGGTAGAATAATTTATTACATTTTCATCATTGAAGAATATAAATATATATTATAAATACGCAAGAGACTTCACCCTCTTTAAGTGGCTATGAGATCTACCCTCTCCAAGTGACTACAAGATCTACCTTTTTAAGTGGTTGTGATATAGCTATATTTTATTAATTTAGATTTATTGATATTTACATTGACTCATTCATCAAGAAAGGAAGTTTCCTTACAAGTGGCATCAAAGGCTCGATTCTAAAGTGGGTGCAATTTTTTTGAGGATTTATTTTCAAACATCATAGAGCAACTCGAATTCCAATAGCCCAAGACATTTGCATTGAGCAATTAACTTATTCGTACGTCTCCATAAGTGATTTAAAAAAAAATTAATCCAAGCAACCTATACGTCTTTGGTTACTCATCCTTGCATCACCAATTAGGTGGAGAAACTTACGTTCGATGTAGGAGGTTATTAAAGGCGAAAAAGTTTACGTCTTCGCAGATGAGCAATGCTGTATCTGGAGGAGCACCAACAAAGTTATAAGTATTATTAAGCCACCTTTGTCTTTATAAAAGCGACACCATGTTATACTTCTTTATTTAGACGAGCAACACCATGTGATCACCTTTGGCTTTATAACAGCGATATAGTGGTTATTGTGGGATTGGTAAGATTGTTTTGGATGCAGTCGGGTATTGCAGGACCTGCAGCAGATTTCGCATAGAGGGGCCTATTCACTGTAATTCTGGGCCCCACAACCTTATAACATCGAATTTTGACAAAAGTAAGTTTGCATTCGGTGAAGAGAGTGTAGGCGATCAAAGGAAATCATATTGCAGCGAACCCTAAAAAAATATTTTACACACATGCCATTCATTTAGATATCGATAATCCTCGAAGATTATGAGGCCTCTCCATCCTGTGGTGTAGATCATGAAAAAACTATTTTCTACACCTCATAAAATTTAATCATTCGATGTCTCACAAACATTCTCCTCGATGCATCCAGACTGCTAGTGCTACCACCATAGTGGATGCAATATTTCACTTCCAACCAATTTTGAAAATCTTTACGATTCAGTTATTCACAATGGTATAAAATCATAATCGCAGGCAAGAGACAGGAAAATTTTAAAAAATTAAAAAAATCTTCCTACTTTAAAGGAGATTCATAAGAAAATTTCATAATCACGTAATTTTTTAAAAACCCTACAACTTTCATCCAAATACCAAGCACCATGTGGCAGAATCCAGGTGAGTAAGATAGGCTAGGTCGTGGTTTACCGGTGACAGTTTTGAATGGGCAGGAAGCTTAACATAATTGTGACCATCATTCGATGGTCATGTTGGGTTGTCTTCATGGCTGCTCCGATGAGAATTTCTAGCAACGGTGGCTATTTGGACTGAGTGCGTTCTCAGTTCATTGGATCCACTTTTAATTTACGCCAAACAGAAAAAAGCTAATTTTATAGCTCTCTAGAAGGACTCTAAAGTGGTCCGTGAAGTTTTTTTTTCTAGTTCCAGATGAATCATATGTACAGACTGCTTTCAGCTCAACGTTTGATGCATAATAATCACATAAATTGAACAATTAATCACCTCTACTAGAAATCATCAACACCATTTACTGCTAACTATTTCCAACTTCGTCCTTCAAGCTAGTGGTAACATCTCATGTCCCTGCTCTCAATATTTAACGTGATCTACAGTTTAACGTAATCGCTAGAGTGATGGAGGAATTATAAACCCTAATTCAAAGGTTTAATTTTTCACCCACGAACCACGTGGTTCGCATCTTGCACCATCTTCAAGTTGATTCATGTGCTCATGAACAAATTGTATGGTTTTGATATGTTTTTGGTGAACGTTCGGTGATAGTTGTGGTTCCACTACTGTTACTATCAACTTTCAACACATTTTATCATCCTAGGACATTAGTCCCACATCTACACGATGGGAACAAGCAAAGACCTTATAAGCACCAGCTCCCAAATAGCTAGCTCTTCGATGAGCTATTCACCTTCATTTTACCTACACGTGGGTTGCAACTGTTGATCGTTGAACCGTGGCATTGACTAAAAGCGATTGTCGACTTCGAATTCCATCTGACCATTGCACCAAACTTTGATCGTTGAATTCAAATCCGTAATCATTACAAACCAAATTTTATTGACCAACCATTGGAATTCTAATCAACTACCCATTGGAAGGCTGCCAGATTTTCAATTACTTTCACCATTGGAAATTTGCACCCAAAATTTTGTTAGAGTATAATCTAATTTGTTATTAGGATAGTTTTGTGTGGCTGAGATCAACTTAGTTTGTTATGATCTGATGGATAATATTGTACACTTTTTGCTATTTAAGCAAGGTTCCTTTAATGGAATAACATAGAAGTTTTTCATTCTTCAACATGGTATCAGAGCGGACTTTCCCTGCCCTGTGAACCTAACGAGGGATTTCCCTCATGGGAGATTTCCCTCATGGAAATCCCCCATCATTTTTTTTCCTTTTTTTTTGAATACCGAGGGAGTATGCTCTCTATCATTTTTTGATTGATCAAAATCCAGATGGTTACAAGAAAAAAATAAAATCAATCTGGTTATGAGCAGTATTTTAACCATTTTTTAATGGTGGTTTCATCCTTGTTTAGGATTTTTATAGTTTCTTTGTTTTTGCACCAGTCTATCATTTAGGTGGTAGAGTTTTTGGTGGGTGTGTTTTATATTTTTTACCTCTTGTGGATATGTTTTTCTACTAGAGATCTTGGCTTTGGTATGATCCATTATACAACAAATGTGCTTCAATCTGCGTGAATTTGATTTTTTTTAGTGGAGATGTGTGGGTTCGATGTGGCATTTCTTTACTTTCGTTAACAAAAATGGCACCCAATAAGAATGCTAAGGACATCAACCAACACAGAATGGGCCCAATCTAGAACTCTGCAATGAACGTCAATTTTTTTATGCCTAGCCTGCGTGTGTCATAGTGCATCTTCATGAACGCCATGTTCTCATTAATGCCCCCTCTTGAGACCTGTAGATCATCGTGTGTCAACGATATACTATTCCAAATTGTAGATCATCTCTAGGTTTGAATTGCAGCTCTCTAATCGTTATTGGTGTATTGGAGTTGGAGTTGGATTTCGCTACTACTGAGCAGATGTTCCTAGTGTCATTGAAATGGTGAAGATATTGTTGTTTCTCTATGAGATCTCTCTGTTAAAGTGGCGTATAGGTGCTTTCAGATGATGAACATTCAAATCAACAAAGATTTCAATTCTAGACTTTCAGACTATTGTTACACAAGAATATCGTCGATGAATCCTAACGAGGCACAGAGATTGGATGTATACTTGGCATCAGATATGGTGAGAGACCTATGAATTTAGTACCCTATTGTTTTTCTCGCTTTTGAGGGCATCCGAGATTACTCAACATGGATTTGTTCACCATATAACTTTAGTGTTGTTTGTATTCACTGAGCCTCCATGACTAGTGCTAAGCTTTTCTTGGCCACACACAAGCAAAGATTGAATGGTGGAAATGTAAAATAGGATTTCAATCGTCGTGAAGAAATTACGAAATTACGACTAGATTTTTTCTATCATCAACATGGACATTCCAATGCACATAAAGAGGTGATTTTTAATAGCCAATAAAGTTGGTGGTTGAGTATAGGACGATGGAGACATATACACAAATCATGAACTACTATATGAGCTTGATGACAACTCAACGGACTGTATATTTTCATTTTCATTGTGGTCAGGTTGGATTTGTTCTTCAGTGACACCACATCATGGATGTCAAGGAGTGCCTTGGCGAGATGATGAATCATGGAGGGCACCAACTAAAATGCACCTAGTGTGTCGTGCAATTTTTTTTCCATTATTCATCTCGTATTCAGATACCTTTCAATATTTTCTTGTATGTGCCATTTATAGAATTTTTGTCCACATTACCAATTTTTTGGATTTGACTTAAGGTTTCTTCTCAAAAGGATGATTTCTTCCCATGATTCTCAATAATACAGTTTGCAAAAGGACCTGTATACCAATTTCCACTCTGTAAGATCATGAAAAACATGTGTCATGTGGCAGTTATCTCTTGACATTGGCATGGCTTGTGCAAGTAATCAAAGTTGCTAGAGTAATTTACGATCATCGACATGTAGTTTTTGGTGTGTTGCATGCATATAAAGTCACAGTAAACTATAGCAAGATATTTAGAGCGCGATCCCATGCATAATTTTACAAGGTACCAAGTGTTACCTCTACGTATGGAGTATTGGGTACATGGTGGTACTTCAGCTCCCATACTTGCTCTTGGTTGTCGAATTCATATTTAATGTGTATAGAGATCAATTCTTCCTTTGATCCATCACCTAAGAAACCATTATTTTCATGGTCATATTTGAAGAACACAAGCTTATACTGAGAGGGGCGTGAACAATATAATACCACTTTTTACTTTTCTTTCCAAATCAATATTAAGCAATGTGTAGATAGCAATATCAATAGTAGTGATCAAAGTAATGCACAAATCACCACACACAATAGCGACACCATAATTTACATGGTTCACCCAGTGTAGGCTACTCCACGGAGAGAATCTTTCACTAAAATATTTTCAATCAATCTCTTGGGAATCCTTACCAATTACAATATTTATGGACCTCTGTTCAAAGGAGACAACAATACCCTAAATCAATTTTGTGGATCTCTATCCACAGGAGAACTCCTTCTCCTCTACTTTGGCTAGTTATCATCTAGAAGACTACTGCCTCCACTATACTGGCTTTGTGGATCTCTCTCCATTGAAGACTCTTATCCCCACTCATAAGACCTATCCTCACTGCCCTGGCTAATGGATCTCTATCCACTAGAGACTACTGTCCTCTCTACTCTGTCACCTCCAAAACTCTATCTCTAATATTCACTAAACATAGTCCTTCATTCTAGCACAAATATGCTCAACAAGTCCACATAAAACTTGCTCAAATATGCTCAAAAAGTCCACATAGAAATTGCTCAAATATGCTCAAAAATTCCACACAAAACTTGCTCAAATATTCTCAACAAGTCCACACAGAACTTGCTTAAATATGCTCAACAAGTCCACACATAACTTGCTCAAATATGATCAACAATTCCACACAGAACTTGCTCAAATCTTCTCAACAAGTCCACATAAAACTTGCTTAAATTTGCTGAAAAATTCCACACATAACTTGCTCAAATTTGTTCAACAAGTCCACACAAAACTTGCTTAAATTTGCTCAACAATTCCACACAGAACTTGTCCAATCTACTCAATAGGTCCACTTAGAACCTTCTCAAATCTGCTCAATAAGCTCACTCAGAACTTGTCCAATCTACTCAATAAGTCCACACAAAACTTATTCAAATATGCTCAATAGGTCCACTCATAACCTGCTCAAATCTACTGAATGAGCTTACTCAGAACTTGTCCAATCTACTCAATAAGTTCACACAGAACTTATTTAAATATGATCAACAAGCTCACTCAGAACTTGTCCAAATCTCATAGAAACATAAAGAGAATTGTTAGAGACTCAATATGTTCTACACTCAATGCTCAATCACTTTCTTAACTCAAATCAAAATATAGAATATTTTATTTTATGGAACTTGAACAATCACTTCAAGCATTCACTTGACGAGGCTCAATCAACTCAACTCAACCAATTACTCAAGAAACAATCCTTGCTTACAAACCCTAGTCCAAGCATGTAAAAACCAACTCAAAATGTTTCCAATAATGCTCAACAACAAATCTCACATAACAATGATACTCATGTTCTTTTCAAACCCTAGTTCAAGTTCTTCACACAACAACTCACTTCAACAATAATGCTTATAAATCAATCTTCACATAACAATGATACTCATGTTCTTTTCAAAATCCTAACTCAAGTTCTTCACACAACCAATGGCTTCAAGAACAATGCTTATAAAACAAGGTTTTAATCACAAAATTTAATTCCAGAAAACCTTGAAGCATTAACTCAAAAACGTTCAAAAAGGAAACCCTAATAAAATAATTTTCACTCCAAAATTTATTTTCTAGAAAGCCATTCAATCAACTCAACCAAGGAAGAATTTGCCCATACATTTTTGCTTGACAAGGAGTAGACCACACTAATCTTCCACACTCACAATTACTTCTTTGCCAATCTCAATAAGGGTTAGAAGATAATAGTTTTTTCTCAAGGAAACACAATACAAAAAGATATCAAACAAAATACACCTTATCACTCCAACTTTAAAATAATATTCAACACCTTAACCATTACCCTCATAATAATCTCTTTGGAAAAAGTCCTTTTTAAAATAAAATCAACACTCTTAAAGTCTTACTCCTCACTATGCAAATATAATAATTAAGACTTTATTAAAAATAAAATCAAACTCATTATAACTCTAAAAACCAATTTTCAACTAACACAACTTTCCACTAGCAATCCCTTTTAATTATTTCCAACTAGTAAACCTTTTAACTACCCACTTTAGGCAACATTAAAAATAATTAAAAATTTAATTACCTTGCCCTTGGAGGGATTCAAACTCTCAACGCTGCCGACGACCAACGTCTTAGTCATGGCTCCAACCGTCGCACAAGCTACATGCTCGTTTGAGATAAAGGAAGCATCACGTGCTTCAAAAATATATCTTTGCTTTCCGTTATGCAAAACATGCGCCTCAATTTTGGTGCCTTCAACACAACTTCCAAGCACACCCACCACGTTTCAAATGTTTGCCTCCTTGCACACAAGAACTTAAGCTACAATCCTCTTGCCACTAGGCCAAGCTGCCCAGATGGCTCTCGACCGTTCGATGCCTTCCACTTTATTTATTTTCGCTGGCAAATCAAACACAAATTTTGCAGTCCCTTTTCACGAGCTCTTATCTTAATTGATTCGTATGCAATTTATTTTTTTGATCAAGGATAAGATTAATGCCCCTTGGGCATAGGTTTATATAATGATTTTAAACATTTTTTTTTAGAACGTCAGTGCTTCGATTTGCTTTTAACCTACATGACGTTGGCGCTTCAAATTACTCCAAATTTAGACCATGGGCACTTAGATTAATTTATAATTTATTTAAATTCTTTTGAATTTAAATATTATAAATGAAGAACACAAGCTTATACTAAGAGGGAGGGTGAACAGTATAAGATCACTTTTTACTTTTTCTCTCAAACCAATATATGCAATGTATAGATGGCAATATCAATAGTAGTAATCAAAGTAATGCACAAATCACCACACAAAATAGAGACACCACAATTTATGTGGTTCACCCAATGCGGGCTACTCCACGAAGAAAATATTTTACTAAAACTTTCTCAGTTAATATCTTGGGAATCCTTTCCCTATTACAATGTTTATGGACCTCTATCCAAAGGAGATGTTGATCCCCTAAATCTAGTTCGTGGATCTCTATCCATAGGAGAACTCCTTCTCCTCTACTCTGGTTGGTGATCCTCTAGAAGACTACTACCTCCACTGCATTGGCTTGTGGATATCTCTCCACTAAAGACTCTTGTCCCCACTCAAAAGACCTATCCTCACTACCCTGGTTGATGGATCTCTATCCACTGGATACTATTATCCTCTCTGCTCTGTCACCTCCAAATATTTGTCTCATTTTTTTACTAAACACAATCCAGTCGATCTAGTATAACTCTTCTCAATTCTTGCACTAAACACAGTCCAGTCGGTCTAGCATAAGTCTGCTCAACAAACTCACTCAAATCTACACTAAACATAGTTCATTATGTCTAGCACAAATCTTCCCAACAGGTCCACTGAGAACCTGCTCAAATATGCTCAATAGGTCCAGTCAGAACCTACTCAAATCTTCTCAAAAAGCTTACTCAGAACATGCTCAAATTTACTCAATAGGTCCACTCAAAACCTGCTCAAATATGCTCAGTAGGTCCACTCAGAACCTGATCAAATATGCTCAATAGGATCACTCAAAACATGCTCAAATCTGCTCAATAGGTCCACTCAAAACTTGCTCAAATCTACTTGACAGATCCACTTAGAACCTACTCAAATATGCTCAACAAGCTCACACAGAACTTGTCCAAATCTATTCAATAAATCCTCTCCGCTCCCAAATATCACACAAAATCACTCCACAAGTCTTCTCAAATACTTACCTCAAATCGGCTTAACAAGACCACTCAAAACTTGTCCAAATCTCATAGAAACATAGAGAGAATTGTTAGAGACTCACTATGTTCTGCACTCCATGCTCAATCACTTTCTCAACTCAAATTAATCTCGGAGTAAAAGAGAATTTTTAGAGACTCAATATGTTCTATTCTCACAACTCAATTTCTTTCACAACTCAAATCAGAATATAGAATAGTTTGTTTTATGGAACTTGAACAATCACTTCATACATCCACTTGACTAGGCTCACTCAACTCTACTCAACCAATCACTCAAGAACCAACCCTTGCTCACAAACCCTAGTCCAAGCATGTAAACACCTAACTCAAAATATTTCCAAAAATGCTCAACAACAAATCTCACATAACAATGATACTCATGATATTTCCTAACCCTAGTTCAAGTTCTTTGCACAATCCAATGGCTTCAACAACAATGCTTACACCCCCAACTCATCTTCAAACCCTATTCTATCTTCCCCCAATCCAATGGCTTCAACAACAATGCTTATAAATCAATCTTCACATAACAATGATACTCATGTTCTTTTCAAAACCCTAACTCAAGTTATTCACACAACCAATGGCTTCAAAAATAATGCTTACAAAACAAGGTTTTAATCACAACACTTGATTCTAGAAAACCTTGAAGCATTTAACTCATACACTTTCAAAAAGGAAACCCTAATCAAATCATTTTCACTCCAAACTTAATTTTCAAGTAAGCAATCAATCAACTCAACCAAGAAAGAATTTGCCCATACCTTTTTGCTTGACAAGGAGTTGATCTCACAAATATACCACACTCACAATTTCTTCTTTGCCAATATCAACAAGGGTTAGAGAGTAATAATTTCCTCAACAAAATACAATGCAAAATAATACCAACATAACACCTTATCACTCCAACTCAAATAATATTCAAATACCCTCACAATAATTTTCTTTAACACAAAACCCTTTATTAAAGATCAAACAACACTCAAAAAGTCTTAGCCCTCCAATATTTGCCAATATGATAATTTAAGACTTTATCAAAATATTTAATTCCAAAGCTCCTTATTACTCCAAGTAATACCTTTCAACTACCACTGTTATTCACCAAACACTCTTCTAAACAATTCCACAAGCACCCCTTATACCTCCAAGAACCTTGTATGAAAACCTTAGGCAATAAAATTAATTTCAAAAAGCTTTACCTTGGACACCGATGGGTTTCGACCCCGTTACCTCTACCTCCGCAAGCAACCTGTCGTGGGCTCCATGACCATATGCTCTATGAGCACGTTTAAGATCCAAAAGTCTCTTCCTCCTCCTTAGCCTTTCTGCTCAACGAAAACATATGAAAAATGTTTCCCTTTGGCGCTCAGCACCACGAGTTTCAAACACAACACTTGCTTCTGCCAAACGTCTACGCTTTGCCACTTGGACCATCTTGTCCAATGTGCTTCGAAGACTCCAACCTTTCCCCTTTATCCTTGGAACTAAAGATGAAATTTTTTTTGTCTTCTTCCTTAATGAATCCTTTCAAAAATGTAAACGAAGCTCTTTTACCTTGGTGCAAAATATTATTCGATCAAGGGATAAACTTTGCAATGTCTATGAGGCCACCTTTTATACACAACCATGTATTTTCTTCAAAATTCGGTGTTTCTGATGAGCACCAGAAATGCTCATATTTTGTACATATTTCTTTGATCAATATGCGGTTGTATAATAAGGATTGCGTACTTTTATGAATGATTATATAGATATTTGATATAATTATGCGTGTTATCTAATTTGTGTGCTTTTAGTATGTTTTGTGGAATTGCAGTTGATTTAGTTAGATTTGGAACGGTCGAGGTCCTTTTGATGGACCTGGCACTTTATTTCATCGGGGGTCAATGAAGAGAACATAGGCGCCTCCCTGCAACCGGAAGGCGCCAAGGGAACAAGCGCCTCCCTGCAATCGGAAGGCACCAACCAAAGACGAGCGCCTCCCTGCAGTCGGAAGGCGCCAACTGAATACGAGCGCCTCCCTACAGTCGAAAGGCGCCAACTAAATACGAGCGCCTCCCTACAGTCGAAAGGCACCAACTGAATGCGAGCGCCTCCCTACAATCGGAAGGTGCCAACCAAAGACAAGCGCCTCCCCACAGTCGAAAGGCGCTAACAAAAGGCAAGCGCCTCCCCACAGTCGGAAGGCGCTAATAGAAGGCAAGTGCCTCCCTACAACTAGAAGGTGCCGCAATAACAAGGTACTTTCATAAGGAAGGCGCCACTGATTCTTTGCCCGTTGACCAGATTTGAACGACGTGGATGGCAGCGGTTGGTGCAGTTCTAGCTCTGCATCATGCAGAGCTAAATTGGAGATAGCACCAACGTATCAAAATGTCTTACCGATGCTAGGCAAAGCATGAACCGAACAATGAACACGCCGCCATTAGAACGAGAATGCCGGATGTCGATTGCATTTACGCTAGACTGTCTTGATTTAGTCTAGGATAGATCGACTATTGTAACTACTTCTGTAACAGAAGTTCTATGGGTGTGTTATATAAACACACGCAGATCGTTCTGAGAAATATATAGAAATAATTAATAAAGATCCATTTAGAGTTACAGAAGATAGATTGTAATATGTTGATAAATATATTAAAGTTCCAGAAGTTCTAAAGCGCGTGTTCGATCGGGAAGAAGCTGCTGGAGCCTAGGCCCACTCCAAGCCAGTATTTCTTCCCCATTTCCTTTTTGTTTATTTATTTTAATTAGTTTATTGCTTTCATAAGAACGTTCGTTAGTTTACTAGTTCCAGTATTTGTAGTAGATTTATTTTCAGGAATGTGTACATGATTTATTTTTCGTAGATTTAATTTTGTTCTTCTTACGTAAATCATTGAGGAGTGCGGGAATGATTGACAAACCATTTCAAGAACACCCCCCAAATGTAGGATTAGCAGATTCACCTCGAGTGGTATTGTAGTAACCTAATTCTGACTCTTCGCAAGTTTACGAAGCTCCCTGGGTTGATAATTAAATGCACGGGCATGTGACAAAAATAGGAAACCATTCACCTTGTTTGGCCCGCAACATTTTGGCACCGTTGCCGGGGAAGCGTCTTAATTAGATTACTTACAATACCCTGAAACCTTCCATCTGACCTTGTATGAGTTCTTCGAGAAGAAGAGGACCTGACGGTCGCTTTATAAGAACTAATCCATCAGGACCTGAGTCAGCCGAGCATTTTGGATTTGAGTTAGACTCGCCCGACCTACCAACCAGTCCATTGGAGTGAGGAACCGCACTTTGTGCAAAGTGCCACCTCATCCCATCAACAAGGGGATGAACGAATCATCATAAATCCCCTGTTTAATAGGACTCCTCTAGAGGAAGCCCTGTTGTGGAAGGCTGTGGAGGATCAGACGATCTCGCCAGACAACCTTAGAGCATTGACTCAAAAAGTTTTAAATGACCGGAAGGCCATAAACGTTGCATTAGAAACCACATTTCCCGAAAAAATGGTAGATAACGATGAAGTCTCATCTGGCTTTAGTTTCCCAATAGAGGAGGGAGTAGGAGATACCAAAATGAAAAACATATCCCCTGCTCACCTTCCGTTCTTCAGAGGACACCCGACTAAGGACCCCTGACCTATTTTTATTCAAGTTTGATGTTTTGTGCAGGTCTCGTGGATTACAAATCAAACACGCAGAAGTTGAAATTATTTCCTTCTACATTAGACGATGCGGCTCTACGATGGTTCATCGGTCCGGGAGACAAACACATCACCACCGGGACCGGATGAAGAAGATATTTCTAGAGCAATATCAAGATTTTGGGAGAGCAAGAGACTCCAGGGAGGAGGTCCCGAGCATGACACAAAGAGAAGATGAGTCTCTCGAGGAGTATTGGGAGAGATTCAGCTTTAATCTTCAATGGTCCCCTCACTCGAAGCTATCTGATAAGTCCCTCAAAAGCATCTTCTTGAGGGGACTTACCAATGAGTACTTGGAGGCTCTCAACATGATCTCTGGAGGTGATGTCTATCAGCATGCTATGGACGACATCCAGAAATTATGCCTAGAACTACTCGAGAAGGTGAGGCAAAATCACCGCCAGGACCATGAAGGTGACTGCTTTAGTCACCAAAATAGAAATAGGCAACATGCTGGAGGATTTGAAGAGCGAAATGCTCTCATCTCTAGCACTACAGATGGATACGCTACTGTTAGAAAAGAAGAAACAAGAAAATGATGCAGCATTAGCCTATTTCTGCCCAAAATGTAGAGGAAGGCATGCAAAGAATGCATGTCCAGAAAACAAGGTCAGAGTATGCGCAGTTTGCAGGCTGAATCATAAAACTCGATTGTGCCCACAACTGCCCAGTAACCAGGAAGCGGCTGAGAGCACGGAGGCCTACTTCATAGGCAATAGGAAGAGTTGGCCACAGCCCCCCATGGGGAATATACCAACCAGAATGCCATCATATGGGGGAGGGCCATACATGCACCAAGGACCCCCTCAACCACCTAATATGGGGTGGTGGGGACCATCACCCTGGACTAACGCACCCCCAGCAGCATTTCCGAATCAGCAGCCATGGATGCCATATCCATATCCTGGGCAATAGTGGAGAGGCCACAATGCATGGAATCAGACTCCACAGAGTGCAGCGCCTGCTCACATCCAACAGAACTTACCAACATTGCTAGTAGAGAGACCTGCGCAGCTACCAGCACAACCGACAGCAAACCCGAACAACAGAGTAAATCAGTCGGCATACAACGTAGAAGGTGAGATGTATCATATGTACAATATTCAGCTTAGATCAGGTAGGCAGCTAAGAGTAGAGACACCGCCTCCGGTAGAAGAGGAGGAAGAAATAGTAGAGACACCTCCACTTGGTAGAAGAGGAGGAAGAAATAGAGGAGACACCTCTGGTAGAAGAGGGAAAAGCACTTGAGAGAGCGGAGGCTCCATTTCCTAGCCGGTTGCAGGAACAAAGAAAAACAACACAGCCAAAATTCGACATCTTGTCGAGCTTGAAGAATCTCACGGTGACAATCCCATTATTTCAAGCAATTCGAGATGTCCCCATTTACACCAAGGCAATTAGAGAAATGTGTCTAAGGAGACCGGGATGAAAAGCTACCCAGACTATCAACGTCGTGGGTAAACTGGCGAGATCTAATGATGGGTGGAACACGTCATCCGAAGTATGCAGATCCAGGCAGCCCAGTGCTTGACCATAAAAATTGGAGGACATTCCCTGTCCAACACATTGGTTGACCTCGGGGCAGCCATCAACGTGATGCCTCAAGAGACCATGCAGAGGCTGCAGCTCACGAACCTAAAGCCAACCACGACAAGTCTTGCGGTTAGCCGATCGATCAACTGTGTCGCCAAAAGGGATGTTGGAAGATGTGATCGTAACAGTCAGTGCATGGGAATATCCAGCCGATTTTTTAGTTTTGCAAACCAAGACCATGTTGGGCGGTTACCCGCTCATTTTGGGGAGGCCATGGCTGGCAACAGCTGACGCTTACATCAGCTATCGGGATGGGCTAATGACCATCTCCAATGGGCAAAACTCAACAAAAGGCTGGACCATTTCACCGCCAGCTCAGTCTATGGACTCGGCAGAAGAACCCAGGATCACCGAGCATGGAACTACGGAGTTGTCCATAATCCAGTCGGTGATGACCTTGGAGGAGGTGGCAGAAGAGGACGAGGATGGTGCTATCATGGAGTTTCTCCATGGAGAATCGTCCACCCCCACACCTGGATCGTCGTTGACTGGCGCCCAAGATCAGCACATCCGACAAATACACGTTGGGCCAGGGAGGATATTAAACGTCAACAGCGAGGTTGACGCCCACACAGCTAGAAAAATTGGAAGAGCTTCTGGTAAAACACCAGCAAGCATTTGCATGGGACTACGCAGATATGCACGGCATCAGCCCAAAAATATGTACCCATCGGATTTATTTAGATGACCAGGCAACTCCTAGTTCGGCAGCCACAGAGAAGGATGAACCCAGCAATGAAAGACATTGTCAGAGAAGAACTGCACAAACTTCTGGCTGCCGAATTCATATATCCGATTTTTGACAGTGAATGGGTATCACCATTAGTGGTGGTCCCCAAAAAGAATGGGAAATGGCGGATCTGCGTGGACTACCGGGCGTTGAACAAGGCGACTAAGAAAGACCACTTCCCGCTCCCGTTCATCGATCAGGTCTTGGACACACTCTCGGGAAGAAAATACTTCTCCTTTCCGGATGGTTTCAGCGGTTACAACTAGATCCGAGATAGGGGAAGAAGATCAAGATAAAACAACGTTCACCTGTCCATGGGGAACGTTTGCCTATAAGGTATTGCCTTTTGGACTGTGCAACGCACCGGCCACCTTTCAAAGGGCGGTGCTTAGCATATTCTCTGATATGATAGGAGACGGGGTGGAAGTATACATGGACGACTTCACCGCCTATGGAGAAACCTTCGAGGAGGCAATGACAAATCTGGAAAGAGTGCTCGACAGGAGCAAGGAAAATCATTTGTCCCTAAGTAATGAAAAATGTTTTATGATGATGCAGGAAGGCATCGTGTTGGGACACCACCTCTCTGCGAAAGGAATAAAAGTAGACAAGAGGAAGATCGAGGTCATCAGAGACCTACCTAGCCCCAGAATGCAGAAGGAGGTAAGAAGTTTCCTTGGATCAGCCGGGTACTACCGACGATTTATCATCGAATTTAGTAAGATTGCCAAACCACTGCACACCCTACTTTCTAAGGACGTAGAGTTCAATTGGATGGGAGATTGCGAAGAAGCATTCCAATTGCTGAAAGAAAAATTGATATCTGCACCGGTCTTGAGAGGACCGAATTGGGCCATACCGTTCCATATTTACTGCGATGCATCTAACGGTGCGATCGGAGCAGTCCTCGGGCAGAAAGATGACGAAGAATTTTATGCCATCTATTATGTCAGTAAAAACTTGGCGGGAGTAGAGCTCAACTATACAATGATAGAAAAAGAATTCCTCGTAGTTGTCCATGCAATAAACAAATTCTGCCACTATATAACGGGATACAAGGTCTTCATCCATACGGACCACGCGGCTATCAGGTATCTGATGAGCAAGCCGGCCATTGGTGGCAGAATTATCAGATGGCTATTGCTATTGCAGGAATTCGACATCACTATAGTCGATAAACCGGGCAAGGACAACGTCGTGGCGGATTTTCTGTCCAGATTGATACCAGCAGATCATCAAGCAGTGGAAGATCAGTTTTGGATGAACATCTGTTCGCTATTAGTGAACAAACTCCGTGGTATGCAGACATAGCCAATTACTTGGCCATCGGAAGGACCTCACCTGCTCTCTCCTACCGAGAAAAGCAGGCGGTCATAGAGAAGAGCGCATCATTCCTTTGGATGGATGGTCTCCTATTTAAAATAGGATGGGACCAAATTATAAGAAGATGCATAGCAGAACAGGAGTTTTTAGAAGTGCTCAAGGCATGTCACGATGAGCCATGCGGAGGACACTTTGCAAGGAAACGAACTGCCTACAAAATCCTACAGGCTGGGTATTTTTGGCCCACTCTGTTCAAGGACGCGGCAGCGTATACCAGCAAGTGTGACGAGTGCCAGAGGATGGGTAGACCAACCCACCGAGATGAAATGCCCCTGCAGCCCCAGGTACACCTGGAACCTTTCGATAAATGGGGCATGGACTTCGTGGGACCATTTAATCCACCTTCGATGGGAAGGAGGTTTATTCTGGTCTGCACGGATTACGTCACCAAATGGGTGGAAGTGCAGGCATTAAGGGACTCAAAGGAAAGAACGGTCGTCGATTTCTTATTTGCCCATATTTTCACATGATTTGGGGTTCCTCGGGAGATAACAATAGACCAAGGGCCCCAATTCACCTCCAAATTGATTGAGGAGCTGATGGAGCAGTATAGAGTTTGGCACAATAAAACCATGCCCTACCATCCGCGAGGCGAACGGGCAAGTAGAAGTGACAAACAGGGAGATAGAAAACATCCTGACCAAAACCGTGCAGCAACACAAGAAATATTGGGCCACACGGTTGTCGGAGGTAGTTTGGGCATACAACACCACGTGGAAATCCACCACAGGATGCACACCTTTCCAACTGGTCTATGGAAAAAATGCGATGATGCCCATCGAGTTCGAAATCAAAACTCTGAGGACGGCTTCAGAATTAAATTTGAGCTTGGACGAAGCTCAAAAATAGAGGATTCGCCAGCTAGATCAGCTGGACGAAATCTGATTGGATGCTTTGCAGAGGACAGAGATTATACAGAAGCAGAGAAAGAAGTGGCATGATAACCACATCAAGCTGAAGAAGTTCCAGGTAGGGGAATGGGTATTGTTGTACGATTCCCGGTTCCAAGAAAGGAAGGGCAAACTTATGCAGAGGTGGATGGGGCCGTATGAGGTGGCAGAGCTCATTAGGAATGGGGCGGTGCACGTTAAGACAATTGACGGCAGCAACACCATGTTCACAGTCAATGGCCACCGACTACGCCCCTATAATACGTCCGAAACGTTACAGGTGGAATCCAGAGTAGGCATGGGGGAGACCCCATCTTGCTAGATCTGGACCGAACTCTCACAGGTGAAATGGTGGGCACGAAAGTGCTCACCCAAATTTTTTAGTTAATATAGTTTTTTTTTGTAATGTGTGTTTTTGCAGGGACGACGCCCGCATGCAAGCTGCGGGCATCCTAATCCGGGGCCTAACAGGCACGGAACGCGTCTAACTGCCTTTATTTTCCTTTCTTTTTTGGTTGCTTTTTGTAGGTGGAGGACCTGACAGCACGAGGGATAGGTATCTGGGAAACCAGGCCTGATTCGGCTCAGCATTCCGACACCGGCTCGTAGGTAGAATCTGGGCAGCATGAAAAATTGGGAAGGCTTGATCACCCTTTTTCCAGTCAAATCGCCATCCAGAAGAAGGCGCCTTACTGCATCCAGAAGGTGCCAAGTCTAGAAGAAGGCACCTTACTACATCCAAAAGGTGCCAAGTCTAGAAGAAGGCGCCTTACTGCATCCAAAAGAAGGTGCCAAGTCCAGAAGAAGGTGCCTTACTACACTCGAAAGGTGCCCATCCAGAAGAAGGCACCTTACTGCATCCAAGAAGGTGCCAAGTCCACAAGAAGGCGCCTTACTACACCCAAAAGGCGCCCATCCAGAAGAAGGCACCTTACTGCATCCGAAAGGCACCAAATCGGAAGACAGTGCCTTCCATCCATTCAGAAGTTCTATTAAAATATATATATATATATGTAGGCGCCTTCCATGGCAGGAAGGCACCAAGTCTTAAAAAAAAAAACCAACCGAATACGCCTTCCAACATCAAGAAGGCGCATTCATCCAGCCGAGACGCCTTCCAACATCAGGAAGGCACATTCATCAAGATGAACGCCTTCCAACATCGGGAAGGCACGAACCAGAAGGAGGCGCCTCCCACATTGGGAAGACGCATGCAGGCAAAAGTGCCTCCCACCAATCAGAGGCACCTCGTAGCATCGAAAGGCGCATTCGTTCGAAGAAGAGCACCGACAACGTCGAAAAGGCGCTACAAGGACACCATCCACATGGGAAAGGTACCAAAGAATGCCTCCCGCGTGCAACATTTACATCTACCGGATGCCTCGAGCAGAATGAAGCATCGCACGAATGAGCGACATCAAAGGACCATACCCCTCCCTCGTGTCACAAGTCAGCAAATCAGCGGCTACCACGATGACTGGAATGATGAATCAGGTACGCGCATACTAAATCAAATCATTTATATAATTATTTATAAATACGTAGTACCGAAAAAGATACCATCGTCATAGAGATCGTATCCCCCCATAGCCGAAATCACGTGCCAATGATAGGGCGTCTTCCATAACTGCTAGGGTTAGGCATCTTTTCTATAAGAAGGCACCTTCCTGAAGAAGGAAGGACAAAAAAAAATATACAGCAACAGAAGGCGCCATGGGAGGAAGGTCCAAGAACCACGCGATCAAGAAGAATGAACCCAGTGATACTGATGGGATCAGAGGGGCAATGAAGACCCAATTCGAAGCCGAGGGGTGGCTCGAATACTGCACCTTGGTCAGTCAGGGCCAGGACGTGGAGGCAGCTAGAGAATTCATCGCCTCTTTGAGGGGCGATGCGGCCCAAGTACGAGGGGTGGAAATTCTAGTCACCCCTGAGTTCATCTCATAGGCGACTGGATTGCCTCTCACGGGGGAATGTACATACAAGGGCGGAGTGTTAAAACTATACGCCAAAATACTACTGCCGGGAGGAAATGTGTAGATAGACAGGGAGGGGTTACTCAAAAATAGTCTCCCCATGAATATGCGGAAGATGTTCGAGCAGATTGCTCAATTTTTCACATGCACAGGAAAGTATACCCATCCGCACATTAATCATGTGCACTTCCTCAATCACCTAGTGCATGGGAGGAAATTAAACATACCTTTCTACTGCGAATCTCAAGATGACGCGCCAGGGCGAGGGGGAGGATTCCTCTATTTTTAGGGGTGAAAAGAAAAGAAGTCCTACCATGCCCCCTATCATTGTCTTGAGTGACACAGAGCAGGATGAAGGTCTCTAGCAATAGATAAGACCAGAGGATAAGGAGGACCTCCCTAGGCCTAAAGAAGGAGAAGAGCCTGAGGGGTCGACACTAGGTAGACAGGAGAATGAAGGATCACCCCCAGAGATAGCAGCATACTCGATCCTTCAGAGTAAGGAGAAGTCCCCGAAGGAGAAAGGAGAGACCCCTGTCCAAGCCACCACATTTTCTACTAGAGGCCAAGGCAAAGAGGCCCGGGACGGCTCGACAGAAGGCGAAAGTGACCTTCGTCGAGTCAGAGGAGGATGAATGGGACATGCAGCTATTCGTCGAAAGGCAAAAATATTTTGAGCAGCTGCGCAATGAAATGAAAGCAGCCAAGGAGGCCAGGAAGGCATCCTCGAGGGTAAAAGGAGATTCTGGCATCTACGTCAATCCGACAGAAGACAGCCAGTTTTGGGACATCTATGGTTCATCCCGAGGGTGGCCTTCCATGATGAGGAGGTACTTGGAATGGTGGGGAGTATATGGCCCACAATTGGAGGCCGTTGCGATTGCAAAGGAGAATGCAGGGCTTACCCCTGAAGCGGCCGGATTATACAAGGCCCAAGTAGTGCCTTCCGGAGGGGATAACTCGGATATCCCTCTGGTGGTGGTCAGACCTCCAGACGTCGACCTCTGGCAAGCTGTCGAAGCTGCATTTCAATCGACAGGAACAACGCTGGCTAGACCACCACCAGTAGCGGCCAGAACAAGAAGAGGACAATTGACAGCCATAGTTTCCCATAGGCAAAGGCGAACCACACCTTCAAATGCCGACACAAAAAGATAGACTCGGGCCGCAAGGGCAGCAGAATCCTCCAAGAGATGGCGACGATGAAAAGTCAGAGGGCTACCTGCAGCTTGGATGCCACGAGGGCATGGCATATGTTAGGCATGGGGGGATGATGAGCACCAAAAATGCTCATATTTTGTACATATTTCTTTGATCAATATGCGGTTGTATAATAAGGATTGCGTACTTTTATGAATGATTATATAGATATTTGATATAATTATGCGTGTTATCTAATTTGTGTGTTTTTAGTATGTTTTGTGGAATTGCAGTTGATTTAGTTAGATTTGGAACGGTCGAGGTCCTTTTGATGGACCTGGCACTTTATTTCATCGAGGGTTAATGAAGAGAACATAGGCGCCTCCTTGAAACTAGAAGGCGCCAAGGGAACAAGTGCCTCCTGCAATCGAAAGGTGCCAAACCAAATACGAGCACCTCCCTACAGTCGAAAGGCACCAACTGAATACGAGCGCCTCCCTACAGTCGAAAGGCACCAACTGAATATGAGCGCCTCCCTACAGTCGAAAGGCGCCAACTGAATGCGAGCGCCTCCCTGCAACCAAAATGTGCCAACCAAAGACAAGCACCTCCCCATAGTCAAAATGTGCCAATAGAATGCAAGCGCCTCCCCACAACAAAAGGTGCTAATAGAAGGCAAGCGCCTCCCTACAACCAGAAGGCATCGTGATAACAAGGTACCTTCCTCATAAGGAAGGCGCCACTGATTCTTTGCCCATTGACCAGATTTGAATGACGTGGATGGCAGTGGCTGGTGTAGTTCTAGCTCTACGTCATGCAGAGCTAAATTGGAGATAGCACCAATGTATCAAAATGTCTTACTGATGCCAGGCAAAGCATGAACCGAACAATGAACACGCCGCCATTAGAACAGAATGCCAGATGTCGATTGCATTTACCAGACTGTTTTGATTTAGTCTGGGACAAATCGACTATTGTAACTACTTCTGTAACGAAGTTCTACGGGTGTGTTATATAAACACACGCAGATCGTTCCGAGAAATATATAGAAATAATTAATAAATATCCATTTAGAGTTATGAGAGAGATAGATTGTAGTACGTTGATAAATATATTAAAGTTCCAGAAGTTCTAAAGCGCGTGTTCGATCGGGAAGAAGCTGCTGGAGCCTGGGCCCACTCCAAGCCAGTATTTCTTCCCCATTTCCTTTTTTTTTATTTATTTTAATTAGTTTATTGCTTTCATAAGAATGTTCATTAGTTTACTAGTTCTAGTATTTGCAGTAGATTTATTTTCAGGAATGTGTACATGATTTATTTCTGTAGATTTAATTATGTTCTTCTTACGTAATTTATTGAGGAGTGCGGGAATGATTGACAACCATTTCAAGAACACCCCCCAAATGTAGGATTAGCAGATTCACCCTCTAGTGGTATTGTAGTAACCTAATTCCGACTCTTCGCAAGTTTACGAAGCTCCCTGGGTTGATAATTAAATGCACGGGCATGTGACAAAAATAGGAAACCATTCACCTTGTTTGGCCCGCAACACTTCCTTGTTTTAATGATGTCGGTACTTTTAAACACTTTATAAAATATGAAAAGTGCTTAAATTAAATTTGATGACATCATCATTATAATTTATAAATATTTTAAATTCTTTAGAATTTAAATTTTATAAATTATAATTATAGGTTTAATTTTTAAAACCTTCCTTTACTTGCATTCCATGGTGTAGATAATATTTATTTATAAAATTTAAATTCTTATTGAATTTAAATAATTTATAAAAAATATTATCTCCTTTTCAACTTTGCACTTGATCTCTTGACCTTTGGACTTCTTCCTGGATATCAAGTAGCAACTTTGACAACTTCTTTCCTTGACAAAATCCTTGATATTAATGATAACGTCATTTCTTGACATCAATGACAACTTTAGCTTAGGGACTCAAAATGTCCAACAATCTCCCCCTTTGTCATTGATGGCAACCCAAATTCTTTTTATTGAAACTTGACCTTTCTTTTTCTTTTGCTCCCCCTGGGACATTGCTCCCCCTGGCTCAATGCTCTCACAAATATCAAATCTCTCCCCCTTACACAAATATCTCCCCCTTTGACATCAATGGCAAAGGGTCACCTTTGGGGCTCGGGGCTAAGAATGAGCCTCTTAGCTTAGCCCCTCCCCCACCTCCTTTTGAGGTGGTTAATTATGGGGTGGGAGTATTTCTACTCCCAAAAGGCATTGTTCTTTACCTTTATCCTCTTCCCTTCTTTTCTGAATTTTTTGATTCCTCTAGTTGTTTCTGTCTTTGTTATCATTCCTTTTCCTGTTCCTATTCACATCCATATTCTTGTTCCTATTCTTGTTCCTGTTCATATCCATGTTTCTATTTCTGTTCTTGTTTCTATTCATGTTCATGTTCTTGTTCCTGCTCATACCTATTTCTGGAATGTCTGCTCTACACCACTTTGTTGTGTGACCATTATTATTGCACTTATAACACTTAATTATATTATTCCTTGGAGGTGCAAATATCTTAGGATTTTTCCTAGTGAATCCATATCCTCTTCTATCATGAACCCCGTAATTCATTGCCTTGTGACCAAACTAATTACATGAGTAGCAATACCCATGGAAAAGTTATCCATTTCCATATTCCTATATTTCATGTGTCCTACATTGTGAAGCCATGTGCCCAAACCCGTGACATGAAAAACATCTTCCATTGAAACTTCCTTGTCTTGACCTCTTTGGTCTCTTGTTCTCTTGATTGTTGTTCCATATTTATCTTCTTTGTGCATTGTTCCTATCTTTGTTGAACTCTCTATTGTCCAACTCCTCCTCTGATGTCTCACTATTTTTTACACTGTCTTCTTCTAAAGTATCTTCATCTGAATTTTCCTCTCCTCCAAAACTTGAAGTTGACTCTCTTTCCTATTTCTTTTGAGTTTGTTCAAAACCAAGACCTGTTTTGCGTATGTTGACATTTTGTGTACCTTGACTATATTATCCATAATCTTTGAGCTATTCTTGAACCCTTTCATATTGATCTTGGAGTCCTCTAAATATTCTTTTAGTAGTGCCACTTCTTGTGCTAACTTCTCACATTCCAAGATATTTGCTTCTAACTTATCTTTGAACCTTTTTGCCTTAGCCTTTGATTTTTCTAAATCCTCTATGAGCAATCTTCTCTCTTCATCACATTCTTGAAATTGAATTTCAAGTTTAGAGTGTTGCTTCCTTACCTTCTTTACTGTGTCAAGGGCATAGATAAGTTCTCCCTTGAGATCATATCCATCCTCTTCTAAATATTCCTCTATTTGTTTGCCTTTGTCCACATCATTAATTTCTTTTGGACTTGTCTTCTATAGGATCACTTACTTCTTCTTCTAAAGCCATTAGAAAATTTTCATCTAGTCCTTCAAGTGCATTCTCATATTCATCATCACTGAAACTATAACCATCCCTTGTACAATCATCTTCAAGATGTCCAAAGTTACCACATCTAAAATATTTGAGAATAATTGGAGTCTTTTTCTTAACTAGTTTTTTTCTTCAATCATAAATAGGACTTCATCTCTATCATTTTCTGAAGAACTAGCATCACTATCATTTGAGTACTTACTTGCATTATCCGCATAGTAGCTCCTCTTTTATCTTTGAAAGAACTTATTTCCTTGTCTATTTTATCCATCCTTGCTTTTCTTTTGATGCCTATATCTTTTTGATTCCCTGTACCTATGATCCTGTTTTTCTTCACCATTGTTGTTCTTTGTTTCTCGACAATCTATTGCAAAATATCCATACTTTCCACAATTGAAACACTTTAAATATCTTATATCTATGGGTTTTCTATAACCTTTATCTTTTCTACCATAATTTGCTTCTTCATCACTAGAAGACTTATTGTTTGATTCTGACTTCTTACCATTTGTTTCCTTGTTTGGTTTGAATGCAGCTTCCTTTGGAGGTATAGGATCTTTTGTTCTTATCTCAAAGGTTTTAAGCATGCCAAGCAAATAATTCCTTGTCAGACAATCACTATCAAATGATGTTTCTATAGCAGAGACTTTTTCATTGTACATTTTTGGAAGAGTTCTCAAGATTTTATCACAAATATCAGATTCATAAATCTTCATTCCAAGTCCTCTCATATCATGTACAACTTCATCAATATTATTAAGATAGTCAGTAATATTTTCATCATCCCGCATTCTAAAGTTTTCAAATTCTCCTTTGATATTTTTGATCTTAGCTTTCCTGACACCTTTTATCTTCCTCATATATGTTATGCAGTAGTTCCCATATTTCTTTTATTGTTTTACAATCCATAACTTTCATAGATTTTGATCTATGCAACCCTCTCATAAGTGCATTCATAGCTCTTGAATTTGTATGCATTAGAAGCTTACCTTCCTTATCTATAGTAGGATTGATTATTGGATCATATCCAAGTTCCACTACATCCCAAACTTCATTTCCAAGTGCCATCAGGTGAATTCTCATCAGCATTAACCAATACAAGAAATCACTTCCATCAAATATTGGTGTTGTATTATATGAGGACCCGTACCTTTGATCATTTTGATCTATTTTATTCTTGACCACTTTTCCTTCAAGCTATCAAACTCTTCTGAAGGAACCCACTATGATACCAATTGAAGAACACAAGCTTATACTGAGAGGGGGGTGAATAGTATAAGACCACTTTTTACTTTTTATCTCAAACCAATATATGCAATGTAAAGATAGCAATATCAATAGTAGTAATCAAAGCAATGTACACAACACCACACAAAATAGAGACACCACAATTTACATGGTTCACCCAATGCGGGCTACTCCACGAAGAAAATATTTTACTAAAATTTTCTTAATTAATATCTTGGGAATCCTTTCCCTATTACAATGTTTATGGACCTCTATCCAAATGAGATGTTGATCCCCTAAATCTGGTTTGTGGATCTCTATCCATAGGAGAACTCCTTCTCCTCTGCTCTAGCTAGTGATCCTCTAGAAGACTATCGCCTCCACTACACTGGCTTGTGGATCTCTCTCCACTGAAGACTCTTGTCCCCACTTAGAAGACCTGTCCTCACTGCCCTAGCTTATGGATCTCTATCCACTAGAGACTACTATCCTCTTTGCTCTGTCACCTCCAAATCTCTGTCTCAATTCTATACTAAACACAGTCTAGTCGGTCTAGCACAACTCTTCTCAATTCTTGCACTAAACACAGTCCAATCATTCTAGCATAAGTCTTCTCAACAAGCTCATTCAAATTTACACTAAACATAGTTCATTCGGTCTAGCACAAATCTGCTCAACAGGTCCACTCAAAACCTGCTCAAATATGATCAATAGGTCCACTTAGAACCTACTCAAATCTGCTCAACAGGCTCACTCATAACCTACTCAAATCTGCTCAATAGGTCCACTCATAACCTGCTCAAATATACTCAATAGGTCCACTCAGAACCTACTCAAATCTGCTCAACAAGCTCACTCAAAACTTGCTCAAATCTACTCAATAGGTCCACTCAGAACCTACTCAAATCTTCTCAATAGGTCCACTCAGAACCTGCTCAAATCTGCTCAACAAGCTCACACAAAACTTGTCCAAATATGCTCAATAAGTCCTCTCTAGGACTTAACCAAATATGTATTGTAAGCTTCCATAAAAGCTCACACAAAATCAGTCCACAAGTCTTCTCAAAGACTTACCTCAAATTAGCTTAACAAGTCCACACAGAACTTGTCCAATCTCATAGAAACATAGAGATAATTGTTAGAGACTCAATATGTTCTATACTCAATGCTCAATCACTTTCTCAACTCAAATCAATATCATAGAAGCATAAAGAGAATTGTTAGAGACTCAATATGTTCTATTCTCACAACTCAATTTCTTTCACAACTCAAATCAGAATATAGAATAGTTTATTTTATGGAACTTGAACAATCACTTCATACATCCACTTGACTAGGCTCACTCAACTCTACTCAACCAATCACTCAAGAACCAACTCTCACTCACAAACCCTAGTCCAAGCATGTATCACCTAACTCAAAATATTTCCAAAAATGCTCAACAACAAATCTCACATAACAATGATACTCATGATCTTTTCAAACCCTAGTTCAAGTTCTTTGCACAATCCAATGGCTTCAACAACAATGCTAACAAAACAAGGTTTTAATCACAACACTTGATTTCAGAAAACCTTGAAGCATTTAACTCATACACTTTTGAAAATGAAACCCTAATCAAATCCTTTTCACTCCAAACTTAATTTTCAAGTAAGCAATCAATCATCTCAACCAAGAAATAATTTGCCCATACCTTTTTGCTTGACAAGGAGTTGATCTCACAAATCTGCCACACTCACAATTTCTTCTTTACCAATCTCAACAAGGGTTAGAGAGTAAAATTTCTTCAACAAAATACAATGCAAAATAATACCAACATGACACCTTATCACTCCAACTCAAATAATATTCAAATACCCTCACAATAAATTTCTTTAACACAAACCCTTTATTAAAGATCAAACAACACTCAAAAAGTCTTAACCCTTCAATATTTGCAATATAATAATTTAAGACTTTATCAAAAATATTTAATACCAAAGCTTCCTTATTACTCCAAGTAATACCTTCAACTACCAATGTTATTCACCAAACACTCTTTAAACAATTTCACAAGCAAACCTTATACCTCCAAGCACCTTGTATGAAAACCTTAGACAATTAAATTAATTTCAAAAAGATTTACCTTGGCCATCGACAGGTTTCGACCCTATTACCTCTACCTTCGTAAGCAACCTGTCGTGAGCTCCATGACCACGTGCTCTATGAGCACGTTTAAGATCCAAAAGGATTTTCCTCCTACTTAGTCTTTCCACTCAATAAAAACGTATGAAAAATGTTTCCCTTTGGCGCTCACCACCATAAGTTTCGAACACAACACTTGCTTCCTCAAAATGTCTGCGCTTTGCCACATGGACCACTATGTCCAATGTGCTTCGAAGACTCCAACCTTTCCCCTTTATCCTTGGTGCTAAATAAAAAAAAAAAATTGTCTTCTTCCTCAACGAATCCTTTCAAAATGCAAACGAAGCTCTTTTACCTTGGAGTAAAATATTATTCGATCAAGGAATAAACTTTACAATGTCTATGAGGCCACCTTTTATACACAACCATGTATTTTCTTCAAACGTCAGTTTTTCCTTGTTTTAATGACGTTGGCACCTTTAAACACTTTATAAAATATGCAAAGTTCTTAAATTAATTTTGATGACATCATCATTATAATTTATAAATATTTTAAATTCAAAAGAATTTAAATTTTATAAATTATAATTATAGGTTTAATTTTTAAAACCTTCCTTTACTTGCATTCCATGGTGTAGATAATATTTATTTATAAAATTTAAATTCTTATTGAATTTAAATAATTTATAAAAAATATTATATCTCCTTTTCAACTTTGCACTTAGACTCTTGACCTTTGGTCTTCTTCCTGGATATCAAATAGCAACTTTGACAACTTCTTTCCTTGACAAAAACCTTGATATTAATGTTAACTGTATTTCTTGAAATAGTTGACAATTTTAGCTTAGGGACTCTAAATGTCCAACAATAAATTAATTCTTTTATAAACCTTTGCATAACTTGGTATAAACATTTGGGTTTATTAATTCCTTCTTATTGCATAACTTGGTATAAGTAACATTTATTCATAAAATTTAAATTCACATTGAATTTAAATAATTTATGAAATAAATATTATATCTCCTTTTTAACTTTTCAAAAACCTCCTTGGGTTTTTATGAAGGCCTTTTTAACTTATGCTTCTATATACTACTAAGATATTATGGAGCCCTTTTTCTTTTAACTTCTACACTAATTCTCTTGACCTTTGGCCTTCTTCTTGGATATCAAATAAAAACCTTGACAACTTTATTTCTTGATGAAGTCCTTGACATTAATGATGACTTCATCTGGTGACATCAATGATAACTTTGACTTAGGGACTCAAAATGTCCAACAATCTCCCCCTTTGTCATTGATGGCAACCCAAAATATTTTTACCAAAACTTGACTTGATTTTTGTCTCGATCCCCCTAGGACATTGCTCCCCTGGCTCAATGCTCTTTTCAAGTATCAAGTCTCTCCCCCTTACTCAATTATCTCCCCCTTTTACATCAATGGCAAAGGGTCACCTTTGGGGCTCGGGGCTAAGAATGAGCCTCTTATCTTATCCCCTCTCCCACCTCCTTTTGAGGTGGTTAATTTTGGGTTGGGAGTATTTCTACTCCTAGAAGGCATTGTTCTTTACCTTTATCCTCTTTTCTTCTTATCTAAATTTTCTAATTCCTTTAACTGTTTCTATCCTTGTCCATGTTTCTGTCCATGTCAATATTCCTATTCCTATTTATGTTCTTGTTCATATCAATGTTCCTATTTTTGTTCTTGTTCTTGTTCCTATTCATGTTCATGTTCCTATTCATATCCATGTTCCTTTTCTTGTTCCTATTCATATCCATGTTCCTATTCTTGTTCATGTTCCTATTTATACCTGTTTATGGAATGTTTGCTCTACACCACTTTGTTGTGTGACCATCATTATTGCACTTATAACACTTAATGTTATTATTCCTTGGAGGTGCAAATGTCTTAGGATTTCTCCTAGTGAAGCCATATCCTCTTTTGTCATGAAACCTGCAATTCATTGCCTTGTGACCAAACTGATTACATGAGTAGCAATACCCATGAAAAAGTTATTTGCTTCCATATTCCTGTCTTACATGTGTCTTGCATTGTGAAGCCATGTGCCCAAACCTGTGACATGAAAAGCATCTTCCATTGAAGTTTCCTTGTCTTGACCTCATTGGTCTCCTATTTTTATTGTTGTTCCATTTGTATCTTCTTTGTGCATTGTTCCTATTTTTGTTGAACTCTCCATTGTCCAACTCATCCTCTAATGTCTCACTTTCTTTTACACTATCTTCTTCTGAGGTATCTTAATATGAAGTTTCTTCTTCCTCAAAACTTGAGGTTGACTCTCCTTCCTGTTTCTTTTGAACTTGTTCAAAACCAAGACCTATTTTGCTTTATGACCTTCTTTGTACCTTGACCATCTTATCCATAATCTTTGAGCTATTTTTAAACCCTTTCATCTTGATCTTGGAGTCCTCTAAATATTCTTTTAGTAGTGCCACTTCTTGTGCTAACTTCTCACATTCTAAGATCTTTGCTTCTAACTTATATTTGAACCTCTTTGCCTTAGCCTTTGATTTTTCTAAATCCTCTATGAGCAATCTTCTCTCTTCATCACATTCTTGAAACTGAAATTCAAGTTTAGAGTTTTGCTTTCTTACCTTCTTTACTATGTCAAGGGCATAGATAAGTTCTCCCTTGAGATCATATCCATCATTCTTTGAATATTCCTCTATTTTTTTACCTTTGTCTGCTTCTTTATTTTCTTTTGACTTGTCTTCTATGGGATCACCTTCTTCTTCCTCTAATGCCATTAGAAGATTTTCATCTGGTCCTTCAAGTGTATCTTCATATTCATCATCACTAAAACTATAACCATCCCTTGTACAACTATCTTCAAGATGTCCAAAGTTACCACATCTAAAACACTTGAGAATGATTGGAGTCCTTTTCTTAACTAGTTATTTTTCTTCAATCATAAATAGGACTTCATATCTATCATTGTCTGAAAAACTAGCATCACTATCACTTGAATACTTACTTGCCTTATCCGCATAGTAGCTTCTCTTTTGCCTTTGAAAGAACTTCTTTCCTTGTCTGCTTTGTCCATCCTTGCTTTTCTTCTGATGCCTATATCTTTATGGTTCATTGTACCTGTGATCCTATTTTTCTTCACCATTGTTGTTCGTGGGTTCTTGAAAATTTATTGCAAAATATCTATACCTTTCACAATTGAAACATTTAACAAATATTTTATCTCTAGATCTTCTATAGTCCTTATCTCTTCTACCATAGTTAGCTTCTTCATCACTAGATGACTCATTGCTTGATTCTGACTTCTTACCCTTTGTCTTATTGATTGCTTTGAATGTTGCTTCCTTCTGGGGCATAGGATATTTTATTCTTATCTCAAATGTTGTGAGCATACCAAGCAACTTATCTCTTGTCAAAGTATCACCATCTAATGATACTTCTATAGTAGAAACTTGTTCACTGAATATTTTTGGAAGAGATCTTAAGATTTTATCACAAACATCAGGTTCATCAATCTTCATACCAAGTCCTCGCATATCATTAACAACCTCATCAATTCGAAGTAGATAAGCACTAATATTTTCCTCTTCATTCATTCTTAATTCTTCAAGTTGTCTTTTGAGATTTTGACTCTTTGCTTTCTTGACACTTTTATCTCCTTCATATATATTTTGCAATTTATCCCACATCTCTTTTGTAGTTTGACAATGCATAACTTTCATAGACTTTGTTCTACGCAAACCTCTCACAAGTGCATTCATTGCTTTTGAATTATAGTGTTGTAGAAGCTTACCTTCCTTATCTATAGGAGGATTGACTAAGGGATCATATCCAAATTCCATTGATTCCCAAATTTCATTGCCAAGTGCCATTAGGTAGATCTTCATCATCATACTCCAATACATATAGTCACTTCCATCAAATACTGGTGCTGAATTATTTGAGGACACCTTCTTAGGATCCATTGTATTCTTGTTAGCTTTTCCTTCAAGCTATTAAACTCTTCTGAAGGAACCCACTCTGATACCAATTGAAGAACACAAGCTTATACTGAGAGGGGGTGAACAGTATAAGACCACTTTTTACTTTTCTTTCCAAATCAATATTAAGTAATGTGTAGATAGAAATATCAATAGCAATAATCAAAGCAATGCATAAATCACCACACACAATAGAGACACCAAAATTTATGTGGTTCACCCAATGTGGGCTACTCCACAGAGAAAATATTTCACTAAAATCTTCTCAATCAATCTCTTGGGAATCCTTCCCAATTACAATGTTTATGGACCTCTTTCCAAAGGAGACACCAATCCCCTAAATCAAGTTTATGGATCTCTATCCATAGGAGAACTCCTCCTCTACTCTAGCTGGTGATCCTCTAGAAGACTACTGCCTCCACTCCACTAGCTTTGTGGATCTCTCTCCACTGAAGACTCTTGTCCCCACTCAGAAGACCTATCCTCACTGCCCTGGTTGATGGATCTCTATCCACTGGAGACTACTGTCCTCTCTACTCTATCACCTCCAAAGATCTATCTCTAATCTACACTAAACATAGTCCTTCGATCTAGCACAAATCTTCTCAACAAGTCCACACAAAACTTGCTCAAATATACTCAACAAGTCCACATAGAACTTGCTCAAATCTTCTCAACAAGTCCACATAAAACTTGCTCAAATATTCTCAACAAGTCCACACAAAACTTGCTCAAATCTGCTCAACAAGTCCACATAGAACTTGCTCAAATCTACTCAACAAGTCCACATAGAACTTGCTCAATTTCACAAGTCACACAAAACTTGCTTAAATATGCTCAATAAGTCCACATAGAACTTGCTTAAATCTACTCAACAAGTCCACACAGAACTTGTCCAATCTTCTCAATAGGTCCACTCAAAACCTGCTCAAATCTTCTCAACAAGCTCACTCAGAACTTGTCCATATGCTCAATAAGTCCACATAAAACTTATTTAAATATTCTCAATAGGTCCACTTAGAACCTACTCAAATCTACTCAACAAGCTCACTCAGAACTTGTCCAATCTGCTCAATAAGTCCACACAGAACTTATTCAAATCTTCTCAACAAGCTCACTCAAAACTTGTCCAAATCTCATAGAAACATAAAGAGAATTGTTAGAGACTCAATATGTTCTACACTCAATGCTCAATCACTTTCTTAACTCAAATCAGAATATAGAATAGTTTGTTTTATGGAACTTGAACAATCACTTCATACATCCACTTGACTAGGCTCAATCAACTCTACTCAACCAATTACTCAAGAAACAACTCTTGCTCACAAACCCTAGTCCAAGCATGTAAACACCAACTCAAAATATTTCCAACAATGCTCAACAACAAATCTCACATAACAATGATACTCATGTTCTTTTCAAACCCTAGTTCAAGTTCTTCACACAATCCAATGGCTTCAACAACAATGCTTATAAATCAATCTTCACATAACAATGATACTCATGTTCTTTTCAAAACCCTAACTCAAGTTCTTCACACAACCAATGGCTTCAACAACAATGCTTATAAAACAAGGTTTTAATCACAACACTTAATTCCAGAAAACCTTGAAGCATTAACTCAAACACTTTCAAAAAGGAAACCCTAATCAAATCCTTTTCACTCCAAACTTTATTTTCTAGAAAGCCATTCAATCAACTCAACCAAGGAAGAATTTGCCCATACCTTTTTGCTTGACAAGGAGTAGACCACACTAATCTGCCACACTCACAATTACTTCTTTGCCAATCTCAATAAGGGTTAGAAGATAATAGTTTTTCTCAAGGAAACACAATACAAAATGATATCAAACAAAATACACCTTATCACTCCAACTTTAAAATAATATTCAACACCTTAACCATTACCCTCATAATAATCTCTTTGGCAAAAGTCCTTTTTAAAAATAAAATCAACACTCTTAAAGTCTTACTCCTCAATATGCAAATATAATAATTAAGACTTTATTAAAAATAAAATCAAACTCCTTATAACTCCAAAAACCAATTTCCAACTAACACAACTTTCCACTAGCAATCCCTTTTAATTATTTCCAACTAGCAAACCTTTTAACTCCCCACTTTAGGCAACATTAAAAATAATTAAAAATTTAATTACCTTGCCCTTGGAGAGATTCAAACTCTCAACACAGCCCATGACCAACGTCTTAGCCGCGGCTCCAACCGTCGCACGAGCTACGTGCTTGTTTGAGATAAAGGAAGCACCACGTGCTTCAAAAATGTATCTCCACCTTCCATTATGCAAAATGTGCACCTCACTTTTGGCGCCTTCAACACAACTGCCAAGCACACCCGTCACATTTCGAACGTTGGCCTCCTTGCGCACAAGCACTTAAGCTACAACCCTCTTGCCACTAGGCCAAGCTGCCCAGATGGCTCTCGACCATTCGATGCCTTCCACTTTATTTCTTTTCACTGGAAAATCAAACATGAAATTCATAGTCCCTTTTCACGAGCTCTTCTCTTAATCAATTTGTATGCAATTTCTTTTATCGAGCAAGGATAAGATTAATGCCCCTTGGGCATAGGTTTATATAATGATTTTCCACCTTTATTTTTAGAACGTCGGACGCTTCGATTTGCTTTTAACCCATGTGACATTGGTGCTTCGAATTACTCCAACTTTAGACCATGGGTGCTTAGATTAATTTATAATTTATTTAAATTCTTTTGAATTTAAATATTATAAATTAATTCTTTTATAAACCTTTGCATAACTTGGTATAAACCTTTGGGTTTATTAATTCCTTCTCATTGCATAACTTGGTATAAGTAACATTTATTCATAAAATTTAAATTCACATTGAATTTAAATAATTTATGAAATAAATATTATATCTCCTTTTTAACTTTTCAAAAACCTCCTTGGGTTTTTATGAAGACCCTTTTAACTTATGCTTCCATATACTACTAAGATATTATGGAGCCCTTTTTCTTTTAACTTCTGCACTGATTCTCTTGACCTTTGGCCTTCTTCCTGGATATCAAATAACAACCTTGACAACTTTGTTTCTTGACGAAGTCCTTGACATTAATGATGACTTCATCTGGTGACATCAATGACAACTTTGACTTAGGGACTCAAAATGTCCAACAATATTTTCAATGAAAATGGGGAGAAATTTTGTTCATATAGGCATTTTCTTCAAAAGAAGGCATCTTAGGCATTTTTCTTTAAAAGAAGGGTGCATGTTCTGTCTCTAGATCGACGGTGCACCACTCAAGTATGACACGCATGTTAATATGTGGAAATGTGATATATCCAATGCATCGTAGCCATATCTTCCTTAAAATGAGAATTTCTTTATATCTAATTTCAAGATTAGAGGTTCTCTTTCCTGGCAGGAAAACTCTTAAAAACTCCCAAGTTAAGCATTTTATCCCAGAGTACCACTCGGATGGGTGACCACTTGGGAAGTCCCGGAGCTGCACCCACTTAGAGGGACATCATTTTTTTTGCATTTTTTGAGCACCTCTATTTTCAGGAGTATACCTTATATATACTCGTTGGAAATATTTTTTCGAGTCGGACACAATGGTGGTGTCCATTTTCAGTTTTGAAACTATTTTCTATATTTTTTTGAGGCTCGAATATTATTGTATCTTGGAGTGCACTCTCATTTGAAAGGTTTTGTGTGGCTACTATGGACTAAATTTATAAAGTCCCTTTGAACCTTTTTTGGCTTCTTTGGTGACTTTTTTGTTTGACAACTACCTTGGTGCCCTTTCTTTTGATCCCCTTGTTTTGTTGTTTATCCATAATTTTTGGACCTTGTTATTATCCCATTGTGTTCATATAGGTGGAAACCACATATTTATGCTTGTGGAGTCATTTTTGGACTACCCTTGTGATTGTGGTGGTTCTTTCTCCATCATATCTTATCACTCTCCTTTTGTGAGATACTTTATTTTAAAGGGGTTTTATCCCCTTGTTTGGTTGTTTTTCCACATAGTTTTGGACCTTGTTATCAACCCATTGTGTTCATATAGGTGGACACCACATATTTGTGCTTGTGGAGTCATTTTTGACTACCCTTGAGAATGTGATGCTTCTTTCTCCATCCTATATTCACACTCTCTTTTTTGTGAGACACTTTGGTTTAAAGGGGGTTTTCTTTGGTGGCCTTTCCATGGTTCACAACCTTGTTCTTTGTCACAAGCACCTAATTTCTTTCAGTTTGATGATGAGGCATCTCTACATTTTGGGACATCACATGGATCCTTTGTAGGTCATTTTTGATGGAAGTTGTCCTAGGGGGTTGAAGAGGACATCTTCCACTCCATCCTCCTTGCACATATTCCTTCTTATTTTTCATCTATTATGGTTGTGGGTTTTTCATCATCTCTCCAATAGAGTTTCTTATGGATATATTGTACATGAGTACCTTATTAGGTATTGTTGCTAGAACTCATATCTGTGGATATGCCACTTGTTTGGTTTTGTTGTTTTTTGCTACCTTCTAGTACCACTTAAGGGGGGATGTTAGAGTATAATCTAAGTTACTAGGATAGTTATGTGTTAGCGTATATTCTAGTACCACTTAAGGAGGGGTGTTAGAGTATAATCTAAGTTGTTACTAGGATAGTTTTGTGCGGCTAAGATCAACTCAAGGTGTACAATATGATCCGATGGATCATATTGTACACCTTTACTATTTAAGAAAGGTTCCTTTCATGGAATAACAGAGAAGTTTTCATTCTTCAACAAACTTTTTGTTGAAATTTCAAATACACTTACCATTGGCATCTTATCTTACCACTTTTCCATTGTCTCTTTATAATATTGTGGATCGTTATACAAATGGTCAAATAACTCCAATAATACTACCATTCAGAGTATGTCATCTTCACGTCCGCCACCTTCAAGAGTTCCTAATTAAGTGACAAGGTCTTCCAAAAGATGATGTTACATGGGAGCCCATGAGTATTTTCTAGTATTTTCCATCTTTGAGGATAAATCTTTCTGAGGAGGGGAGCCATGTAACGATCTCTAATTAATCATGAAAATTCATTTAATAGTCATTTTTATTCATTGATTCATTTCATCTATTAATAGATAGAATAATTTATTATGTTTTCATGATTGAAGAATATAAATATATATTGTGAATACGCAAGAGACTCCACCCTCTCTAAGTGGCTATGAGATCTGCCCTCTCTAAGTGGCTATGATATTTGCCCTCTCTAAGTGGTTGTGATCTAGCTGTGTTCTATTAATTTAGATTTATTGATATTTACACTGACTGATTCATCAATAATTGAAGTTTCCTTAAAGTTTTTGTTTGTGAACCTACTTGAAAAAAATGTATCTCTCTCTATGGTTGATTTTGGTGTGTTGTTACAATTGGTATCTGATCTCTAGGTCGTAGGGCTAGAAAATTCCATGGAGTGTGCCTAGGATGATATTTGACTTGATGTGCTACTTTAAGGAAACTTATTCCACTAGGGACCTTAACATGATTGGGATAAGTTGGGTATTGCACATCGACTAGACCAGTTAGACCAAGGAGTAAAAATACTAGAGAGTATAGTTTCTTATTTTAAAATGACATTTTGTAGTGAGGCAAGTGTGACCATGATTATTATCAATAAAATTATAATGGTCTGAGTTAGTTCATGGATGAAATAAAACTAACTATTATAAGTACAATAGAGGGAAATTATCACTTACCCAAATCCTTGTGTGGATAGGAGATGTCACCTATTTTAAAAGGATGATCATCTAAGAAAGTGGGGTTTGCTACACAAGAGGAAACTATAGTGCATCCCCAAAATAATTTTGGACAAGTAATAAACTCTAGAAAAAAAAATTGGGAGAGCAATGGACCCTAGTAGGAATTCTAGAAGGGCAACAGACCCCAACAAGAAAACTGGAGGAACAACAAGTTCTAGTCATAGGGTGGAAGATCTCTATTCTATAGTTAAGTTGCTTTAGGAATAGATGGAACCACAACAAAATTTATTAGAAACCCTGATCAATAAGGAAACTAGTACCAAGGATTTAGAGGGTAGAGAGGAAGAGAATCTTGTTAGAAGAAACCATGAGAGTAAATCTCAAACAGATACTGAGTTGGCTAAAGATCTTAAGAATGTTAAAGTATCTAATTTTAATGGAAATAAATGGGGTGATGCGGTAGATTCATGGATGAATGAGTTGGAAATATTCTTCTCCATGATCTATAGCTCGGATCTTTTTTCTTATCTTGAATGTGTTCCACCATTTTAAGGTTGTATATGGAAGATGAAGGGTAGCCCACATAGCCTAGGTTTTAGAAGAGTTACCCTTCATCTTCGAGATACAACCTTAAAATGGTGGAACATATTGAATACAAAAACAATATCTAAGAAATATATCTCAAATAGGATAGTTTTGTTAGGGCATTTAAGAAAATATTTCTTTTTGATCAATTTTGTATAGAAAATTTTGAGGAATTTTCTACACTTTAGCAAGGTTCAATGTCGATAAAGGTATACTTTCGAAGATATGTCAAATATTTTAAGTATATTTTAGAGTATGAAAACAATGATAAACTAAAGGTGCATACGTTTATCTTAGGAGTGGATCTAAATATTAGGATAGTAATCAATTTGGTCAAACCCAAAACTCTTCAAAAGGCTTATGATTTGGTTAGATAGGAAGAGACCAATATTCAAAGTAAAAGTTCCTTCAACTATTCAGGGATGATAGAGGCAGAAAGGTAGAAGCTTAAGAAAAGAACAAGTGTAGGGTTTATAAAATTGGATAAGGAGCAAAACAAGAAGAGCAAAAGGAATCCAAATTTTGGTAATAAGAACAATGGGAACCAAGGGAAATATAAAAATAAATTAAAAAAAAAGGATAGTTCCAAACCTCAATCGTAGAAGTAGAATGATGAAACATAGAAAGAGGGAATATAGGAGAAAAGGTAAGAAAAATCTCAAGCTAGGTTGCTTCATTTTTTGGGGTCCTCATTATGCTAATAAGTGTCCCCAACAACCAAAGTCGAGCAACAAAATAAAGGAAAAACAACACTAGATCTATGCCACTACAAGGAATCATAACCTAGATGGACAAGCAACACCTATGCTACTAAATGGTAAGTTTTTTGAGAAGGATGTTAAATTTTTAATAGATAGTGGGGCTACACATAGTTTTATTTCCACTAGTATTATTGGGGATATGCTAAAAGACTTATATTTTTAGCACAAGGGTGGAAAGTTGAGTATGGTTCTAGACATACCTACTTAATGGATCAATATTTGCCTATGGCTAAGATTACCTTACCCAATGGATCCACTATATGGCACTTATATGTAGCACCACTCCATGCTTTTGATATTATCCTAGGTATGAATTGGTTGAAGGCTCATGGAGCCTTAATCAACTTCTAAGATAGGTGGATGGATTACACTAATAAGGATAAAAGAAGAGTAAGAGTTCAAAGTAGTCAAGGGTCTTTTCGAGCCCATCTATTTTTGGCTATGCAATTGAATAAAACCATTAAAAGAGGTGGTATATTGTATGTAGTCAATATTAATGGTAAGACAAACAACAAAGGGGATGAGAAAATATTTAAGAGATCCAATTTTGCATGACTTTAGGGATTCATTTCTAGAATATCTCCTAGGTCTTCCACCTCAATGTAATTTTGATTTCACTATTGAACTAATATTTAGGGTAAAACTATTGTAAGAACACCTTACAGAATGACCTCAATTGAGTTGCAAGAGTTAAAGATGCAACTTTAAGATTCGTTAGAAAAGGTTCTAATCAAACTCAATGTGTTACCTTTGGGTTCTCCAATACTATTTGTGATAATAAGGATGGTTCTTTAAGATTTTGTATTTACTATAGGATGCTAAATAAGATGACCATAAAAAATAGGTATCCTTTGCAAAGGATTGATCACCTCTTCAATTAGCTAAAGGATGCCACTATATTTTTAAAGACTGATTTGAGATTTGGATATCATTAGTTGAGGATTCAAGATGATGATACTCATAAAAAACCTTTAATACTATATATGTACACAATGAATTCATAGTGTTACCATTTGGGTTGAAAAATGCACCACCCTATTATATGAATTTGATGAACATGTTTAGGAAATATTTATATCGATTTGTTTTGGTATTTTTAGATGATATCTTGATATATTCTTGCACCAAAGAGGAACATGACCATCCTTTAAGGTTATTGTTAGAGGTGTTGAGGAATAATCAACTATATGAAAATTTATCTAAATGTGAGTTCTATACCTCACAAGTGTAGTATTTGGGATGTATCATCTTGACAAAAGAAATTATCGTAGATCCTAAAAATATTGAGGCTATATTAAGTTGGCATACATTGACAAATGTGTCTGAAGTAAGAAGTTTCATAGGGTTCGCTAGTTATTATAAAAAAAAATTAAAATTGAGGGATTATTCAAGGGTTTCCTACTCTATCACCAACCTTCAAAGAAAAGGAAAAGGATTTCAAATTTTTGGAGAAATGTGAAATCGCCTTTGAAAATTTGAAGAATAAGCTAACTACAACACCAATTCTCAAAATTACAGATCCTCTTGGAAATTTTATAGTGTGTTTAGATGCTTCCTTAGAAGTTTTGGGTGGGGTGTTGTCCCATAATGAGGCTATAGTAGAATATGACTCTAGGAAACTCAAGAAGCATGAGTTGAATTATGCTACTCATGACCTAGAGTTGGTAGCAGTTATGAACACACTAAAGGTCTAAAGCACTACATTTTAGGTAAACCATTTGAGCTAAGGATAAACCATCAAAGTCTAAGGTAAATTTTTATCCAACCTATGTTGAATGCAAGATAGAGAAGATGGATAAAGTTCTTAGTGAAATATGACTTTGGTATTTTATATGTCCAAGGGAAAGAAAATAAGATTGCAGATGTCTTAAGTAGGAGTGGCACATAGAAGCCTTAGACTAGAGTCATATAGACTTAATGGAAAAAATAAAATAAATGTAACTACAAGATTATATTGCATGGAAATCCGAGCTAAAATTAAGATAAATCATGAGGAAAATAAGGATTTTAACATAAAATATGGACTTTTATGCTTCAAGTATAGGGTTATCATACCAAAATTTGGTGAATTAAGGAGAATAATTATGCAAGAGGTGCATTGTTCTCCATATTTTTCTCATCCAGGAGGGTTAAAAATGAGAGAAAATATGAAAAAACTTTTTAGGGTGGGAATGAAATAAGATATCATTAGTTTTATTACAATATTTTTAGAGTCCCAAAAGGTTAAGGCAAAATATTAACACCCAGTAGCGAAATTGTACCCACATGATATACCTATACAAAAATGGTAGATAATATCTATGGATTTTGTTGTGGGTTTACCTAATACTAGGTACCGACATTATGTAATTCTTATGGTGGTTGACAAGTTGACCAAGGTTGCACATTTTATACTAGGGAACATCAAGGATGATGCACCATTGGTGGAAAATAAGTTTTCCAAATAAATTGCTAGGTTACATGGTTTTCCTAAGTTGATAATATCAAAAAGGGATTCTAGATTTACATCAAAATTTTGGTAGACTCTTCACCATGCAGTGGGCACTAAGCTAAATATTAGTTCTGCATATCAACCAGAAATATATGGACAAACAAAAAGGGTGAACCAAGTTTTAGATGACATGCTTTGCATGTATTACATGGATCAAAAGTTTAAGTGGAAATACTTTTTGCATCTATTAGAATTTACATATAATAATGGATACCATGTATCCTTGGAAATGGATCCATTTTAAGCATTGTATGGAAAAATATGCAGAACACCTCTATCATGAGATAATATAGAGGATCGAGTGGTAATCAGACTAGATAATATCAGGAATATGGAAGAACAAATTAGAGGGATTTAGTAAGGCTCAATGAAGTTATCAATCGCTAGAAGAGCTATGCTAATATGAAAATATCACCAAGATAATTATTTGTCAAAGATAGATTTTTTTGAGGGTAAGACCCATGAAAATTGCCATCAAGTCAACTAAGTTGGATCCTCACTATGTTGTGCCTTTTGAGATCATTGATAAGATTAGTCTAGTAGCTTATAGGCTCACCTTACTACCCAATATATCAAAGATTCATGATACTTTTTATATGTCCCTACTTAGGAAATATGTTGTTAATCCTACACATGTTTGGAATATTTCTAAAATATCCCTCAACCATTGAGGCGATACCAATAAATATTCTACTATTTTGTTCCATAATATTGAAAAAACAAACCCTAGATCAATGTAAAGTCCAATAGGACTAGTATTCTAAAAATCATGCAACATACAAAGATGTTGAAGAAATGAGAAAGTAATTCTAATATTTATTTAAATGAAATATATATATATATATATATATATATATATATATATATATATATATATATATATATATATATATATATATATACTCTTATTTTCAAGAAATATAGAGGACTATGTTTAGTCTAAATGGGGAGTATGTAATGACCCTCCTTGGTAGAACTTGATTTTGATACTAAATTATGTATTGATGTGTGGATATCTAATACATGTTATTATTTCTATGTTATAAAGATGAATTGGTATTGTATTTTATGCTTTGCTTAAGATATATGGATAATATAATACTACTGATGAACTTTATAGATGCAAGACCAAGTACTCTCACCAGGTGGATTTATGTGGGACAACCACCAAAGTTGAGAGAAAATTGAGAAATGATGGATGATTTGTTCATTGATAGCTCAAGCATAAAAATGTATCCTTCATGTAGATGCATTGTATTTGCTTTTTTTTTTAATACACCACTGGGCCATGACATTGATTTTGGTAAAGGAATCATACTAGTACGTAGAGAATAATGTGCTAGTTATCTTAAAAAGAAACCCACTTAAGGATAAAACAATGGCATGAAATATTATTTGCTTGAGTTGCATATGTACTCGTATTTTAATAATAGATGGTATAAATAAGTGAGTCAATTAATACCTATAAATAATTGAACACATTGCTAATAATCAATATCAACATCGATGATCAATTTGGCTATCAATATAAGAATTATTAAATTTTTTGGCTATAAAACCAATGAATAAAGTATTAGCAATATTAATACTTATCTAATAACCAATATTAACACTCGGTATTAAGTAGGTTATTGGAATTGAGAAATGATAGTAACATCATGCAAGATTTGAGAAAATATTTTGATTAGAACACTTGCTTTTGGGTAGTAATGCATATTATAAATATTTTTTCTAAATTCGCTTTATTATAAAGTAGTTTACTAAGCTTTAGCATCATAATTTAAAATACAATTTTCATTTCTCCCTTAGATTTGAAGTAAGATCACAATATCGATTTTAGCAAGAGAATACACTCAATTGGATGTGTGTTATTCCAAGGTGGTGTTTCTTCCATAATATAGAACAATGGATTAGGGTATACAAGGGGCAAAGGAGGACTAACTAGGAAGAGGATGGATGAAGAAGAGATGTAAAGAAGTTGGATGTCAAAGTGAAGACATTGGATGGATATTTTGGTTGCAAAGGTAACTACACTTTGGTTCTAGAATTAAGACACTGATCTATGTGATATTTTGTTAGTTTCAAAATGGTTTTTGGTTACCTTCCTACTTAGTTATTATCCTTTGTTGTATTGGTCCATTAATAGTTACTTATTCTCTTTGTAACCATGGTCTTAATTTACTTTTAATTTTTTCTCCGCTAGCTACTTGGATTTTTTTGGTAGAGCTTTAGTTTTTAGTTTTATTTTTCCTATCACCTATATTTTGGATCACTTTATCCGGTTAGATTGATGTGCAGTTGTTTGTTTTTTCTATCATATTTGTCTGCATTGTCATTTGTATTTAAGAAATATAGGATGTGCTACTACATATTATTACATATGTAATAAGTTTGATCTTCTTTATCCTTTTAAATGGAAATGGAGCATTGATCTATAGAACTTAACTATAGGGGGAATCATGTTCTGGTTGATTGCTATAGTGGACGGTGGTTAGCACCATGGGTTTTATTAGTTCTACCTACATGTTCTTTACTTTAGACTATAAGCTATGGCATATTTCATTGTGTTCCTTTGCTAATTTATATTTGGTTTATACTCATATTCATTGAAGGTAGTTTTTGGATGATTTACGTTCATCTTGTGATGTGCATGTGCGCTAGTTGATAATTTTGACCATATGTTTATTTAAAATTGGGAGTCGCGTTATATTGGTTCTAGGCTTCTAGTTTTAAAGGTAGATTTTATTTTTGTCAAGGATGAGTCCTTAGGTTTTTGTATGTGAATAGAAGTTGTGTAATATTATTTTGATGTTTTTGTGAACAACGTTTGAAAAATGAAAATCTAGAATCGAAGAAGATTATTTAATGAATGATGAATAATATTTAATCTTTAGAAGAGTTAAATAGAAATGGAAATGAAAGGATTAAACTTAATCTTGTATATATGTTAATTATTCTAGAGAACTCTTTAGTTGATTGGCTTGGTATAGATTTTGTAAAGAAAAGCTTTGGGTTGCTAAATAATTATAATGGTTTCCTAAGACTTGAGTAGGTAGGAAAACCATTATAGAGAGAAGTATGGGATTCTCTCCTTGTTTGATAAAATGTTTTTTGCATGGTTGTTTGCATTTATACATAAAGCATGTTAGGTTTCATTGCATTAAGATATATCTTGATTCCTAAGTTCTTTCTAAAGCTAGAGAGAATCATTTCATAAATAGGATCATGAAAAGAGGATGGTGCAAAGGTCATTTGGAAAGACATGTTCTAAATTATTTGGGAAAGAAAAGTTGTTATGTAAATGAAAACTTTGTGATGTAGAACTTTCTTATTTTAAAGCTTTAAAGTATTAATGTAAATGTATGGAATGTTTGGTCTTTTGAGAAAATAAAGAATGAGTTTGTTATGATCTCTTTTGAAGATGTTTTCTTTATTGTGGAAAGAAATGAAATATTTATGTGTTTGCATTTAGAATCTATTTGAGCTTGTATTTCTAGTTTTGAAGAGATGGGTTTAGTTAGCATTATGCCTATATGATTTCATCATGCTTAATTAAATCTAGATAGGTTTCTTAGTGCTAGCATTATAATGGATTTTATATGGAATAATGTTCTATTTAAATCATAGATCTAGCATTATAATGAATTCTATATGGAATAATATTCTATTTAAATCATAGATCTAGCATTGTGTTATAATTAAGCAATTTATTTCTATTATAGCACTTTAATTTCTTTATTAAGAGAGATGTTATATCTTTGTAATTATGCATGAACCTTCAGAAGGGGTTCTTGGGTGTGTATCTAGAACTTTTTTAGGATCCTTGAATCAAATAATTAATCCATTCTTAGGTGAAGTTGTAGTTGTAGACACAAAAAATTAACCCATTAAATTGAGTAATTTTCCACTTAGATTCCTCGGAAGCCACTCAAAATTGCTAATTGAAAAATTTGATCTCCATTCCCCTTAGTTTAGTCTTTTTTCCTAACCTCATCAAATTCATGATCATCCAAGACGAGGTGCAAATTCAGCATTTTGGGGGTTTCACTCTCAAAACGTTAGTTTTGAGTCGACTCTTGTGATGTTAGCCCTAAACCAAGTTTATGTTTTTGTTACCCCACATAAAATCCCTCCAAAAAATCCTAAAAATAGAAGGATTGGACTCCCTTTTTTAAACCATGATTCATCACAATCATCATAATCAATCAATCAATGCTTTTGGAATGCTCTATTACTACTCTACTTTTTTTGCTTCTTGTGATTAGCTACTTTGGATGAACAAGTGGAGGAGCCTAGATGATAGAATGTGTGCAAAACTTATCTTCTAGATAAGTAGGAGAGGTAAGTCATTTTGGTTTTTTCCTTCACTCTTTCATTTCTCTTTTGCTTTCATCATAGACTAATCAATTTTTTCTTGCATCATTAGTTTATTTAGGTCAATAGGTTTTGTTAGCTAGGATTTTCATTGTATTATTTGCATTAATAGATTAAGTTTAAATCTCTATTGTGAATTTGATGTCTATTCATATAGGGCATGAATTCAATGAGACCCTTGGTTTCATCACTCTTTATCTATTTCTAAATTTGTGGTTGCTCATTATAGGGTGTGAATTCGACTATAAGGATTTGGGCGCTAGTTTCTACTCCCAAAACTCTTGTTTTGTCTCACACATATTTGTTTTCTATTACATACCTATTTTTACATGTTTTTTCTTTGTTTTATCCTCTGTTCTATTGCATCCTAATTTTTTGTTCCCAAAGGTCAACAATTGCTTTTCATTTCGAATGGTTAGCTTAAAGGACCTAGGGGGCTTGATTGTTGTGCCTCTAAGATCAATCTCATAGTAGCCTAAGTAGGACCCCAAACATTAATAAATTTTTTCAAGTTTTTATTTTTGATTTACAAATTTGAACAAATTCATAGTCAAGACTTTTGAGGTGTAAATTTGGATCCATAGTTGTAGAATATAGAGTGAAAATTCAGCTAGGATCAAACGTCAAATCAAGTAAGCATTTGGATAGATATTCTAGGTTGTTTGTTGTCTGTATTTCATTTCTATTTCTTGTAATTAAAAAAAAATAGAATAGTTTAAAAAATTAAGATTTCACTTTATTTTTAGATCATAGGAAAAGAAAAAGTGTTTGGTTTCATTTCTAGGCATTGAATAAGAAAAGCATATAGTTTGCATTTAGGCTAATCTTGTTTGTGCATTCTCTTGGACCTTTTCTTAAAAGGAAAAAGTCTAATTTCTTGTAAATTTAGAAGTAGTCACCACTAAAATAATTAATAATTTTAGAAATAGTACTTTGCTTGCCCACATTACTATTTTCCCTACATTTTTTTAACAGTATTGTTCTCTAGTTCTGTGTAGTTTAGATCTTAATCAAGACCAAACTTAGGTTTTTTTTTTAAACACATTAAACCTTCCATCCCAAACTTGTATTTAATACTTAAAACACTCTTGGTGAACCCTTTGATTCCTAAGCCCTGAGTGTAAAGAAACAATAGCCTCACGATTCTTCAACTCCCAATGGATCCATCGAGAATTGTCTATGTTGGTTATTTTCTCCCTTTACATATTTGGTGAACCTGATTGTTGGCAATTTTGGGTACCTTGAGTACATTGCCTTTGCTCAAGTATAGTTGTTGTCATTGATGTCAAAGGAACTCTTGGTAGTTGTTTGTCTTTGATGTCAAGGAGTTCTTGAAGCAATTTTATTAGTTGTCTAAGTATGTGTTTTGATGAAGGTTTCAGCTGGTCAGTAAGTCTCCAAGAAAATTAGAGTAGCCCAATTGCCAAAAATCCAAAAAAAGATAAGTTAGAAAAAGGTTGCAGGCTGCTGGAAAAACTGTCATGATTTTGCGACATGTTTGAGGAGAGAGAAAGCACTAGAAAAACTATCGTGATTTCACGACATGTTTGAGGAGAGAGAAAGCACTGGCAAAACTGTCATGATTTCGCGACATGCTGGAAGGCAAAGGCAAAGCTGGAAAAACTGTCGTGATTTCATGACATGTTTGAGGAGAGAGAAAGTTTAGGCAAAACTATCATGATTTCGCGACAAGTTGAGTTGGCAGAGTTGAGTTGCAGGAAGTGTCACGATTTCGTGACAAGTTTCAATGAAGTTGTACGGATGTAGAAAGTGTCATGATTTCACGACAAGCTCAAGTAAAGCCTTATAGACTAAAGCGTCACGATTTGGCGACAAGAATCATGATGACGTCAACAAAGTTAGAAGGCATAGTGATTTCATGACAAAAGCTAAGAAGAAGGCTTTGGAGACTAAAGCATCATGATTTCACGACAAGAATCATGATGATGTCAGCAAAGTCAGAAGGCGTAGCGATTTCATGACAAGAGCAGAGAGTAAGGCCTTGCAGACTAAAGCGTCATGATTTTGTGACAAGAATCATGATGACGTCAGCAAAGTCAGAAGGCATAGCGATTTTGCGACAACAAACCAAAGAAGGCGCACAACAGGCAGTAGTGTCGCGATTTCACGACAACAAGTATTACAAGGTGTACGACAGACAAAGGCGTAGCGATATCGTGACATGTTTGAGTTTCGTGCTAGGAAAGCTACAGAACAACAGAGGCGGTTGAAGCCGACGGAGTTAACCTTTGCCAATGAAGTGAAAGGTTGTGTAGCCGATGATTGTTTTAAGGATTTACAGCTGACTAAGATCATGAATTTTATCATGAATTATTGTTATAAAAGGAGGACTATTTTTGAGTTTCAAGTGTGCAATGTGAGTGTTGAGTTTGCGCAAGTGAAGTCTGATGTGCGCAAAGAGCAGTCATATCGAATCGATCAAAGTGTGTGTTCATAAGTGTGACCTTCGCAGAAGCAGAGAGTAGGAAGAAAAATGATCGAGGAGAAGCAGACTATGCGAAGAGGGTGTTGTTGTGATTGCACGTAGGCGCATAAGTTGTTGTGCGATAGAGTGCTACAGTGTTTGCAAAGATTGTGTAGAGATTGGAATTTAAACAAAGGCAGCTATGATTGCGACTGAGTTCACGCAGTCTATGTAAAGAAAGCAAGTGCGCGAAGTAGATGCTGCTGTAATTGCAAATAGCTGTGAAGGACAAACTATGATCAATTGATGCTGTATTTTTTATAAATACTATGCTGTTGTGTTTTCATAGAAACACGTGAAGTTTGTGCTACTATGTTTTCATAGAAACAAATAAGTTGATTGAGTGCTGCTGTATTTGCGCAGTCAGTGAAAAATTGATTTTGACCAAGTGCAAAAAAGAACAGTGGAAGAGGACAGAATTGTGCTAGACCAAAGGACTGTGTTTGGTACAAAAAAGAGGACCAGCTTTGCAGTGACAGAGTTGAGGATAGAGATCTCCAGCCAGAGCAGGGAAGACAGGTGTCTTCTGTGGATAGAATTCCACTTGCTAAGGGCAGAGGAGGTAGAGGTCTTCTAGAGGATCACCAGAAAAGCAGAATTAGGGGAAGGTGTCTCCTTTGAGCTGAGGCTCATAAACATTGTAATCGGGAAGGATTCCCAGAGGACTTTGATACAACTTTTAGAAGAAAAGTTTTATCCGTGGAGTAGCCCACCTTGGGTGAACCACGCAAATTGCTTTGTCTCTTTGTGGATTGCATTTTGTGCATTGTTTTACTACTATTATTATTGCTATCTTATTCTGCATGTTAATGGTTTGAAAGCTGTATTGATAGATAAAGTTAAAAGTGGTCTTATACTGTTCACCCCCCCTATCGGTATAAGCTTGTGTTCTTCAATTGGTATCAGAGCAGGTGCCTTCGAAAAGTTTAACAGCTTGAAGGAAAAGTTTGCAAAGAACACAATGGACTACTCAAGTGGCAATGCAGCACCTATTCTGGATGGATCAGATTTCGGTCTGTGGAGTGCAAGAATGAAAGTCTATCTTATGGCTCTTGGTAATGAGGTATGGGAAGTTATTGAATATGGGTACACCATTCCTGCAAATGGTCCTTACACTAAAGAAGATAGGCTTCTACATCACAGCAACTCAAAAGCCATGAATGCTATCCTGAAGGGTTTACAAAATGCAGATCTCACCAAAGTTATTCACTACAAGACAGCTAGTGAAATGTGGAAACAATTGCAGGTTGTTCATACAGGTGATGCAAATGTTCGAAAGGCCAAGTTGAGACATTTTAAAGGTATGTTTGAACAACTCAAGATGAATTATGATGAAAATATTAGTGACTACATGCTCCGGATGGATGAAGTTGTTAATTCTATGAAAGACTTAGGTCTTGAACTTGCTGAAAATGATGTGTGTGATAAGATTTTAAGATCTCTTCCTAATAGATTTAGTGAAAATATTTTTGCTATTGAGGAAGCCAAAGATTTAGATAAATTGAAAAAGGATGAGCTCCATAGTATTCTTGCAGCATTTGAGTTGAGAACTCAAGTGAAAGTTGATGTAAAGAAAGAGGCAGCTTTCAAAGCTACCAAGAAATCAAAGGGCAAACAGATTCAAGAAAGTGATGAGTCTTCTAGTGAGGAAGAGGCATATTACAGCAAGAAAGGCAAGTTTTCCAGAAAGCACAAAAGTAAGAAAAATATAAGATGTTTCAATTGTGGGAAATTTGGTCATTATGCTACTGATCGTACTATTTCCAAAAATGAAAGTGATGAAGATATACAGGATGTTAAGAGCAAGGATTCTGAAAAGTACAGGTATTACAAAAAGAGCAAAGATGAGTACAACAATCACAAGAAAAGCAAATATGAGTACAACAATCAGGGAAAGAGGCATTCTCACAAGAATAAGAAGAGCTTCTACTTAGACAAAGCAAGTAAGTGTTCTAGTAGTGATAGTGAAAGTTCTTCTAGTGATGATGAAAATGAGATGTTGTTCATTTCAGAAAAAGAGGAAGAACCGAAACATAAATTCATTATCATGAAATGTTTTAGATGTGGAAATTTTGGGCACCTTGAGGATGATTGCAAAAATGATGATTTGGCTGCTAGTATGTATGAGGATGCTTCAAAAAACTACAATGAAGATGCATGTATGGTTTTTGAAAAAGGTAGCACCTCTAGTGATAAGAAATCTGAAAAAGGCCGTGATAATTCAAAGTACCATCAAATAGAGGATCTTGAATGTGAACTCAATAATGCTCTTAGTGTTTTGAAAAAGGAAAGAAATAAGAATGATAGACTCAAGATTAAATTAGATGAATGTTGTATGGAGAGAGATGAACTTATAGAAAATCTTGAAGTCTCTATGGCTAAGTCACAAGAACTCAGGAATGAGTTGGATTCTAAAATTCTGAGTATAGTGAGTTAGAACAGGAAATGGCTTCTCTGAAAGAAGAAAATAAAAATTACAAGGATAAGCTCTACAGATTTCAGGATAGCTCCAAGAAATTTAAGTCTCTCATCAAAAGTCAAAGAAATCCAATAGATAAAATAGGTCTCGATTTTGTTGAGATGCACAAGAAACAGGTTGGGGAATCCAGCAAGAGATTTCAAAAGGAAGAAAGCTCTGATGAAGAAAGTACTTCAGACCATAAGTCCGTGAGTAATGAATGCGCAGAAATAGAAAACAATATTCAGATTGAGAAGAAGAAGTTTTCGGGACCCATGAAGTCGAATAAAAGAAAATTTCACGGCACATGTTTTGCGTGTCATAGATTTGGTCATATGGTTGTACATTGCATGACTCAAGTGAAGAAAGTAAATGACAGTTTTAGGAGATGTAATTTCTTTCAAGGGTATTGCGATGCTTGTCAACAATTCGGGCACAAGGCAATTTTTTGTAAGGGAAATAACAGGAACTGGGTTAATCAGAACAGGCGGATTCAAAGAATAGCCATGCCTAAAAGAAATAATATTGTTACTTGCTATAAGTGCAACAATGAAGGTCACCTAGCTAGACAGTGTAGAGCTGATCTTCCAAGATACAGGAACAAAAACAGCAGTATGAACAAGTCCAAGGATCAAAGCATGGATAAGAACAAGAATGACAACAAAAACAAGAAAAGTGATATGAATAGGTTCAAGGATCAAGGTATGAAGAAAAACAAGAATGATGAAAGGAACAGGAACAACAGTATGAACAGGTCCGAGGATCAAAACAGTAACAAGAACAACAATGTGGAAAAAGAATTCAAGAGAAGGCCCGACAAAGAAATAGTAGACATTAATGATGATGAGTGTCTAATGGGAGTTTCACTCCCAACCCTATTTTAAATCACCTTAATAGAAGGTGGGGGAGGGATTAAGCTAAGAGACTCATTCTTAGTCCCAAACCCCAAAGGTGACCCTTTGCCATTGATGACAAAGGGGGAGAGATTTGAGTAAGGGGGAGAGATATGTATGGAAGTGCTTCAAGTGAAGAGAAGAGCTTCAAGTCAGGGGGAGCAAAAACTTCAAATGCAGATTCTCAGTTGTTGGATCAGTTGTTTCAGTTTTTACTCTTGAGATATGTTTTTAGTTAAGGGTTGCCATCAATGACAAAGGGGGAGATTGTTGGCAATTTTGGGTACCTTGAGTACATTGCCTTTGCTCAAGTATAGTTGTTGTCATTGATGTCAAAGGAACTCTTGGTAGTTGTTTGTCTTTGATGTCAAGGAGTTCTTGAAGCAATTTGATTAGTTGTCTAAGTATGTGTTTTGATGAAGGTTTCAGCTGGTCAGTAAGTCTCCAAGAAAATCAGAGTAGCCTAGTTGCCAAAAATCCAAAAAAAGATAAGTTAGAAAAATGTTGCAGGCTACTGGAAAAACTATCGCGATTTCGTGACATGTTTGAGGAGAGAGAAAGCACTAGAAAAACTATCATGATTTTGCGACATGTTTGAGGAGAGAGAAAGCACTGGCAAAACTATCGTGATTTCGTGACATGCTGGAAGGCAGAGGCAAAGCCGACAAAACTGTCATGATTTCGTGACATGTTTGAGGAGAGAGAAAGTTCAGGCAAAACTGTCATGATTTTGTGACAAGTTGAGTTGGCAGAGTTGAGTTGCAGGAAGTGTCACGATTTTGCGACAAGTTTCAATGAAGTTGTACGGATGCAGAAAGTGTCATGATTTCGCGACAGGCTCAAGTAAGGCCTTGCAGACTAAAGCATCGTGATTTCGCGACAAGAATCATGATGACGTCAGCAAAGTCAGAAGGTGTAGCAATTTCATGATAGAAGCTGAGAAGAAGGCTTTGAAGACTAAAGCGTCGTGATTTCACGACAAGAATCATGATGACGTCAGCAAATTCAAAAGGCGTAGCGATTTCATGACAAGAGCAAAGAGTAAGGCCTTGCAGACTAAAGCATCATGATTTTGCGACAAGAATCATGATGACGTCAGCAAAGTCAGAAGGCATAGCAATTTCGTGACAACAAACCAAAGAAGGCGCACAACAGGCAGTAGTGTCACGATTTTGCGACAACAAGTATTACAAGGTGTACGGCAGACAAAGGCGTAGCGATATCGTGACATGTTTGAGTTTCGTGCTAGGAAAGCTACAGAATAGTAGAGGCGGTTGAAGCCGACGGAGTTAACCTTTGTCGACGAAGTGAAAGGTTGTGCAGCCGACGATTGTTTTAAGGATTTACAGTCGACTAAGATCATGAATTTTATCATGAATTATTGCTATAAAAGGAGGACTATTTTCAAGTTTCAAGTGTGCAATGTGAGTGTTGAGTTTGCACAAGAGAAGTTTGTTGTGCGCAAAGAGCAGTCGTATCGAATCGATCAAAGTGTGTGTTTGTAAGTGTGACCTTCACAAAAATAGAGAGCGAGAAGAAGAACGATCGAGGAGAAGTAGACTGTGCGAAGAGGGTGTTGTTGTGATTGCACGTAGGCGCATAAGTTGCTGTGCGATAGAGTGCTGCAGTGTTTGCAAATACTGTGTAGAGATTGGAATTTAAACAAAGGCAGTTGTGATTGCGACTGAGTTCACGCAGTCTGTGTAAAGAAAGCAAGTGCGCGAAGTAGATGCTGCTGTAATTGCGAATAGCTATGAAGGACAAACTATGATCAATTGATGCTGTATATTTTATAAAGACTGTGCTGCTGTGTTTTCATAGAAACACGCGAAGTCTGTGCTACTATGTTTTCGTAGAAACAAATAAGTTGATTGAGTGCTGTTGTATTTGCACAGTTAGTGAAAATTTGATTTCGACCAAGTGTAGAAAAGAACAGTGGAAGAGGACAGAATTGTGCTAGACCGAAGGACTATGTTTGGTAAAGAAAAGAGGACCAGCTTTGCAGTGACAGAGTTGAGGACAGAGATCTCCAGCCAGAGCAGAGAAGACAAGTTTCTTCTGTGGACAGAATTCCACTTTCTAAGGGCAAAGGAGGTAGAGGTCTTCTAGAGGATCACTAGCAAAGCAAAATTAGGGGAAGGTGTCTCCTTTGAGATGAGGCTCATAAACATTGTAATCGGGAAGGATTCCCAGAGGACTTTGATACAACTTTTAGAAGAAAATTTTTATCCGTGGAGTAGCCCACATTGGGTGAACCACGCAAATTGCTTTGTCTCTTTGTGGATTGCATTTTGTGCATTGTTTTACTGCAGTTATTATTGCTATCTTATTCTGCATGTTAATGGTTTGAAAGTTGTATTGATAGATAAAATTAAAAGTGGTCTTATACTGTTCCACCCCCCTCTCAGTATAAGCTTGTGTTCTTCACTGACATGAAACACATCCTTAGTGCCCATATAGGAAGTCTATTCCTTTTGTCATTTTTTATTTTCTTTTTAAACTATAAACATGACCATTTAAATTTGTTTGCTTAAAATTAGAAAAAAAAAAACACTTAAATTATTTTTGGGTATTTTGCATTTTTGCATTAATTTTTCATCCCCTTTTCTATTGATTTTTTTTTTGATTTTTTTCTCATAATCCTATGGATCTAACCATTAGTATTAAGTGAAATATTTTAGAATATAGTGAGAATATTGTTTGGAATGAGGATGATCACATTGATAGGGAGAATCCAAATATAGAAAAAGAAGAGGATGTAGATACTAGTGATGAATTTGATTCTATTGAAGGATATCATGTTCCAATCACCTTCAAATCACATAATAATTTATTAAATTTCTTTAGGAAAAATAAGTAAACCCTGAATGAAGACTTAGATAAAGACATTGACTTCGAAGAAGTTGAAACGTCTCATCATCAAACTAATTCTCCTCAAAATATTTGCATTAATTATTTGTTTCAATCTTCTCATAATGTTAATCCATTTCATAAACCCACATATGCTACTACAACAACCACCAATACTAGGGTAATTTTGCAACCTCCTCAAACTAGTAACACATCCTAAAATAATATTTAATTTTTTTCTCATTTTATCCCTTCTTCTTCCAACAATATTCCTCTTCCTATTAACATTCCTTATTCTATTCCACCAATTGTAAATTATTTTATACAACACAATAGTACACAAAAATCCCATACCATAACCTATATCATAACATTGTTAATACCTCCAACATTAACCAAGTTCCCTTTCAACAACCCATCTATAATAGTTATAACCCACCTCTAGGAAATCTAGGGGTATTACACAACAACAATCCAAACATGCAAAGTCTGACAACCATAGTGAAATAGTTGGCATTAAGAATGGATACAATTCAAGCTCCAAGTTTCTTTTATAACTATAAGGAAATTTGCAATCAATATTTAGAACCTATAGTGGCCTCTAAGCCCTACCCCAAGCATTTTTGAACACCTATCTTATCTATTGATAAGGGAACAAAGAACCCAATAGAACATTTAAGGATGTTTAGAACAACATGTCATGATATAATATATGATGATATGTTATTGCTAAAACAAATTCCAAAAAGCCTTGGAGGTATGGCTTTGGAATGGTGCTATCAACTACCTCACCATTCCTTAAGAAATTTTGAGGAAATATTCGAGTTCTTTGTCCAATAATTTGAAGCTTATGTGGAGAAAGGAGTAACCCTCCAAGATTTATACCTTTTAAAACAAGGTTAAAATGAAATTTTCTTAAATTTTATATCTCGATGGAGTTTATTTGTATGGTTAAGATACACCCTACCTCCTCATGACATACTAGATATTTTTATTGGTAACCTACAATAGTAGATCTTGTATGAATTGGAAACACCATTCATTACCTATTTAAAATAGGTAATAGATTAGGCAAGAAGAGTAGAAAAGGTTCTTATTCAAAGAGATCAACTTAAATTAAGGAAAGAAGAGGAAATATCAGTGAAAACCCAATATAAGAATAAACATGTAGTTTGTGATGGGGTAATGAATAACATACCAACCAATAATGTCAATGTTGTTAGTGCCTTGCAAAAGTTGATACTTAGCAAACCCCAATTAACCCCACTAATAAATTTTACTAGACTCAACCAACCTCTTTCATCGGTCCTTAAGAAAATTCTTGAAGCTAAGATGATCGAATTACCTTCCATAAGACAACTTGACACCACAATAGTTTGGTATAAACTTGATCAACATTGTGAGTATCATAGGGTAGATTCACATGACTATTCAATTCAAGAGGTTGAAACACGTGGTTTAGTATCTAATAGATGAAGTTAAACTTGTTTTGTATGACTCCCAATCTACTCCTAACCACAAACCTCCAACTGATCAATCTCCTGCTCAGAAAACACCCATAACTAATCAAGTTATGGGGATATTTAGAAATATCCTACCCAATCATAAGCAATAGATAACCAACCAATTATAATACAATAATTTTCCACCACCTACAACAACATGGTTGGTACGATAGTAGATACCACAAAGCAATAAGCTCAAAGTCAATAACCTCAACAAAAAATAAGTTCAATGCTTAACCATCCTTCTAGGCCACCTTAGTTGTTAAGAGTACCCAAAAAAGGAGTATAAGTATATAAAATCCAACCTCAGTGTTAAATACACAATCCAAAGTCGTATTCGACCTCCAAAAACAATTAAGTAATGTACCTACCAAGATATCCCTCTTAGATCTTTTACAAACTTATATTCATAGGGAAGCCTTTATAAAGCTTCTAAGTCAACAAACTGTCCCAAAACACCTCCCCCTAGTTACCTAATGAATGTTGTAGGTACTTTTGGGATAAATTATATATCTTTTTATGATAAATATTCCTTCCTCAAACTTACAAGGGGAATCTCCTCTTTACATTACTGTATATATTGGGGAAAATTTTATCAAGAGAATCTTGGTAGACAATGGTTCTTCCCTCAACATATGTAGTTACCAAAATTTTAGACCTAAGTAAGAAGACTTAACTAAATCTGATATTATCATAAAGGATTTCAATAATTAATCCTAAGAAGCAAGCATGTAACAACCACAAAAATCCCAACCCAATTTTTTTAAAATTGCACTTACAATAAAGGCTCACAGGGAAGAAACCTTCCTTTCATTTGTTTCAGCATGCAAGGCTTCACCACATTTGAGTTCTAACTTGTTGTAGATGATACTTAATGGACAAGAGTGGCCAGCTCCCATAATTTTCTAGGGTTAACCTTACTAAACTTTCACATTTAGAAGGATGTCATTAAGTGTTTTTACCATGTTTACCATACCATCATCAGCTAGGGATCATTTAACCATGACGTAGTGATTATCTTTTAAGGCCCTGTTCTGTGTTAATTTCACCCAATTGTAAAATCACACTTTTTCTTATGGTTTGGATTCCAAAACCCTCTCTTGCAAAAAAGGTAAACAAAACAACTTCTCCAAGGTCTCCGCTATATTAGCATTTGCATGTGTATTAGTAGTCTCAATAAATATATATCAATTCAATGCTAGGAACACCTTAGTGATTGCAAGTAACTGTAAACAAGGGGCATGTGTTGGTTTATTTTACCATGCTAATTTAATGATTGTTCATGAAACCAAAATAAAAATAAATGTGAATTGGCCCTCATATGACCACGATGTAGTGATTTAATTCCTTTTATCATGAGGATTTTAAGGTAGATTTTATCTTCCTTATTAAGTAGATTTTAAACAAGGTTTATCTTGCATTAAATCCTACTTTAAGCATGAAAATGAAGATTAAATCTATCTATGAATGTGAATACAAATGATGAATAGGCTCCTTCAAATATAGCTTCTTATAATGAAGATTAAGATAGCCTTTAGTATGAATAATAAATTATCTCTCTTTAGTGAAATTAATTTTCACAAAGAGATGAGTATTCATTACCTTGAACTAGAGGCTTTAAAATGTCACTCCAAATTATCCCTCTTAAATGAAATCAAATTTTCACAAAGATGAATACTGTAGTGTTTTGAAATAATGATCTTCAATGTAGTGCATAAATTACCCCTCTTTCATAAAATCAGAATTTTTATAAAGAGAAGGTAATTTAGGACCCCAAAATGGTAATTTATAAAATGCCATAAAACATAACCCCTTCAATGAAATTGAAGTTTTCATGAGGGAAATGTCATCATAGGCTCATGAATGAGATATAAAGCTGAAAATTTTAAATTTGGCCCAAAAATGAAAATTTTAAAATTTTGAAATTTTAAAATCTGCAATAAAAACAACTTCGGATAATTTTTAAAAATACGAAATGACTCCAAAGTAAAAATATCTAAGTGTGTAATGGAAGTATGAAGTATACTCTATGCAACCATGCAATTATTTTTGGATTTTGAAATTTTTTTACTTTTTATTTTAATGTCCGAAAATTAAAATAAAAATAAAAAATAAAAGTTAGAAAATAAAAACAAAATCTAAAAACTAAAAATGAAAGCTGAAAATGTAAAGTATGCTACAATCAGTATGATGTCATCCTATTCCGGAAAAACCAAAGATGTGAGGTATTCCATGCATGCAACCTAGCCTATTAGACCTGCATTTTGCACAATCAAAACAAGTTAGGTGCTATCTCCTAGGGTACAAAAATAAGTTTTAGATTTCAAACATTCGCATGAAGCAACCAATAAAACATGCATAAACTTCATCTATAAATCTAAAATCTGAAAGGGAAAGATAAACTATTAAATCTAGCATGCAGAAAAAATATCCTCCTTTCTTACCTATAAGATGCAAATTTTTTTAAAATTTCTGCATTAAATATGTTCCATTTTACAACAGCAGAATTTTTGGTTTTTCCCAAAAACCAGTCCAAATGAAAGGAAAAATAATCCCAAAACAGGCCCAGCGTACTCAGATCTGCAACTCTGTTTTTAGAAAATTTCCAACCCTTGCAATAGCTTTTACTTGGGTTTTTAAATTTTTTTATTTGCCCATTTGTTTTCCTCTTTCTGCCCTTTGGATTTCCCATGGCCTAGCTCTTCACTTTGATTTGCTTAGTTATCCTGCTTTGGGACTGTTCATTTTATTTATTTTCTTTTGTTTGGCTTGTCTTTTCTTCGATAACGTTCTTTTATTTTGCATGGGCAAAAATTATCCTTTTAAATTTATTATAAAAGACAATAGACTTATTGTCTTATTAAGGTGATGCCTCTTTTATTGTAACGTTTCGTAATATATTGAATGCAAGCTAAATCCGAGGCTATCATAGGCTACATGGTGGTGGTATTGGATAATGTAAACTTTTAACCACCCTTTATCTTAACGAGGCACACATCGCGTAGGGTTCGATGGCCATGACAGGTAGGATCCTCCATGTTCATTGCAGTGTGGATAACAGCCTACGCATGTCATCTAGCAATACTACATGTAGCATCTTCGGTAACTCGTCGTTACCTTGTATTAACCAGCCGCTACTCTCATTCGTTGGGTAGAATCCCTTGTATGTTGGTTCTCCCGACTATCCATGTGACCACGATGCTCCTAGGTAGACCATCGCTTTCTACTGTTGGTGTTTGGGTGTGATATAACTTAAAATAAAATTTTCGTATTTATTTGCACCCCTAAAGTTCTTTTCAATGATAAGCCAAAATTTGTCTTATTCACACTCAATGGATTAAAACACTTTTGATACCTGCGATCATGTCGTCGATCCTATGTACCCCAAAACTTCGACTATGCGTCAATGGAGCCTCAACCACATCATTGCAAGTCCTGGTAGAGCAGGTCCATTCATTTTTTCACAGATGCCTTCGGTGTTGGCGAAACCTACCGCCTTTTGGACAACCTTATGCTACCACTATCAATGTTAGATATTCTCTGCCCTACTGTAAAATTCTGAAATTGCTATCGTTATATTCCACTTGGCTTCTTAATAATTACACTGTTACTTGTGATAACCTCTTATTAACAACCACATCCACATCCATGCGGCTACTTGATGTTCCGTGTCATGAATCGTTTTATTTTTACAACGCCTTAGCCTTTTGATATTTACTATTTTTTATCAAGCATTGGCTCTACTTTATTTTAAGGGCCTCTAATTGACCGTTGTCGTTAATTGCCTGCCAGCACTCAAACTTAGACCCTACGATGTTCGGGAAAATCCATAAGCTGCACTGTTATAACTATTGAGCTCTCTTTTTGGAAAGTTTAACCACCACGTCTGCATCCAAATGCTTGGTGGGAGCTTCGTTTGGTCTGTTTTACGTAGAGTTTATTGTATAGTGCATTCACTATCATGAATATACACCCCTTCTACTATACGTCATTCACTGGTTTGCCGCGTCCGACCTAGGCATCAATGTCTATGTGCCTGATTGATAAAAATACCACTATCAGTTATGCCTAGTATCGTTCCACGTAACTTAGTGAATTACTTTGCTGCATCTAAACTTTGGGTTTCCTCCGTTAATGTCACCATGATATCTTTGGCACGCCCTGAATGCCACCTGGTTTATGTTAGAGTAAATCACTATATAAAATATATTTATATAGAAAAGCAATTATAGTGTTTCAAACTTTAACGGCAGAATTAAAGAAAAATTAGACAAACACACACAAAAGAAGAGACAACGATTTTAACGTGGTTCACCCAATGTGGGTTACATCCACCGAGAATTTTCAGTCCTTCATTTTCTCAATCCAAGCAATAGAGGGTTACAACCTACAGCAAACATCTGCTATAATTTCCTCTCTATATTTCCAAAGAATCAACACAGTAATTTTCTTTGTCATAGTCTTCTTTGTTTTTCCTCACAACTATATATAAGAAAAAACAGAAAAAAACAAACTGCTTTTCTTAATACATTCCAAGATTAACATTGAGTTCCCAACATCTAATTTTGGGATAAAAACAAAAAAACTTTCCCTGGTTGTCCTGTTGTAAATCCGAAAACTTTCTTTGGTAGACTAACAGACTATAAATCTGGAAACTTTCCCTGCCCGTCCTACAGTAAATCCAGAAACTTTCTCTGTTTAGCCTCCTCATAATTAGGCTCCATTCCTAACAATCTCCCACTTGGAGACTAATTCCATTGCACCATACTGCAACCAAGGATTGAAAAATTCTCATCATGGCCTCTTATTCCTTAAGGCCAACTGAAGTTGAGCAAAAGCTCAACTTTTCTCTTGACACCACTTTTGTAAGCATATCAGCAGGATTTTGTGATGTGTGAACCTTCCCTAATTTCAAAGATCGATCTTCCACTACTGATCTAATGAAATGATACCTGAGTTTGATGTGTTTAGTTTTTTGAATGGAATGCTGAATTCTTTGCAAGGTGTATAGCACTCTGGCTATCACTCCACAACCTATTATCCTCTTGCTTCTTCCCCAGTTCTTCCATTAGTCTTTGCAACCAAACCATCTCTTTGCTTGTTTCTGTAGCAGCAACATATTCAACTTCAGTGGTTGAAAGGGCAACTACATGTTGGAGTTTAGAAATCCAACTAACCACTCCTCCTATAGTAAATATGTAGCCAGTAGTGCTCCTTCCACCATCAAGATCACCTGCCATATCAGAATCTACAAAACCTTTCAAGCATATATTAGAGCCTCCAAAATTCAAAGAATAATTTGAAGTTCCTCTCAAGTACCTGAGTATCCATTTTACCGCTTGCCAATGTCCTTTTCCTGGATTACTCATAAATCTACTCACTACTCCCACTACATGGGCAATATCTGGTCTTGTACAAACCATTGCATACATCAAACTTCCAACTGCTGATGCATAGGGAACCTTAGCCATATGCTCTTGTTCATTTTGTGTCTTGGGACACAAATATTTGGTGAGTTTGAAATGCTTTTCCAATGGAGTAGCAACAGACTTTGCATTGTTCATGTTGAATCTCTTAAGCACTTTTTCAATGTATTTTGCTTGTGATAATTTCAGAGTGTGACTCTCCTTGTCTCTTGTTATTCTCATACCAAGGATTTGTTTGGCTTCTCCCAAATCCTTCATGGCAAAGGATTTAGCCAACTTCTTCTTGAGCATGTTTATATCTTGCATATTTGTTCCCGCAACTAACATGTCATCCACATACAATAGCAAAATAACATAGTTACCATTTCCAGTTTGCTTAAAATATACACAGTGATCACTTTGACATCTTTCAAACCTTTGATTAGCCATGAACTTATCAAATTTTAAATACCACTTTCTAGGAGCTTGTTTTAACCCATACAAGCTCTTTTTCAGTTTACATACCCAATCCTCTTTACCTTTCACCTGAAAGCCTTCCGGTTGGTGCATATAAATTTCCTCCTCCAAATCACCATGAAGAAATGTTGTCTTCACATCCAATTGCTCCAGAAACAAATTTTCTATAGCTACAAGACTCAAAATAGCTCTAATAGAGGTCATTTTTACAACTGGAGAAAAAATCTCATCAAAATCAATACCTTTTTTCTGAGTGAATCCCTTGACCACTAGTCTTGCTTTGTATCTCTTATGCCCTTCATTCTCCTCTTTAATCCTGTACACCCATTTATTGGTCAAAGCTCTTTTACCTTTGGGTAGCTCAACCAAATCCCAAGTTTGGTTGTGAAATAAAGAGTCCATTTCTTCATTCATTTCAAGCTCCCACTTATTCTTGGTATCCATTTGTAATGCTTCCTGAAAACATTCTGGCTCACCAGCATCAATATACAAAACATAATCAGAGAAACGTTGAGGAATTTTACTTATCCTGGTAGAACGTCTAACAACACTTTCTGGAGATTGAGGTGCTTGTTGTTGCTGCTATACATTTTGATCTTCTACCACCTTTGGAGTTACCTTTTCTATGTGTCCATCAAGGTCTATGTATTCAGCATTTTCCTCTTTAATCCTGTACACCCATTTATTGGTCAAAGCTCTTTTACCTTTGGGTAGCTCAACCAAATCCCAAGTTTGGTTGTGAAATAAAGAGTCCATTTCTTCATTCATTGCAAGCTCCCACTTATTTTTGGTATGCATTTGTAATGCTTCCTGAAAACATTCTGGCTCACCAGCATCAGTATACAAAACATAATCAGAGAAACATTGAGGAATTTTACTTATCCTGGTAGAACGTCTAACAGCACTTTCTGGAGATTGAGGTGCTTGTTGTTGCTGCTGTACATTTTGATCTTCTACCACCTTTGGAGTTACCTTTTCTATGTGTCCATCAAGGTCTATGTATTCAGCATTTTCCTCTTTCTGTTTCTTTCCCTGCAATCGATCTTTATACAAGTTTTTTTTCATTAAATATGACATCCCTACTTCTAATGACTTTTCGGTTATCACAATCCCATAATCTGTAACCCAAGCCATCAATACCGTAACCAATAAAATAGCACTTTTGGGCCTTAGCATCTAATTTATTTCTGTTCTCTTTGTCTATATGCATAAAAGCCTCACATCCAAATACCTTAAGGAAAGAATAATTTATTGGTTTACCTGTCCAAAACTCTTCCGGAATTCCTCCATCCAAGGCACTAGACGGTCCTCTATTAATCAGATATACTGCAGTATCAACAGCATGAGCCCATAAAAATAATGGTAAGCCTGCATGTATTCTCATGCTCCTAGCACACTCCATGATGGTTCTATTCATTCTTTCTGCAACCCCATTTTCTTGAGGTGTTCTTGGAACTACCTTGATTCTTCTAATTCCATTTTTAGAACAAAACACATCAAATTCTCTACTGCAATATTCTCCACCATTATTCGACTTTAGACACTTTAACCTTTTTTCCAGTTTCATTTTCAACTAATGCTTTCCAATTCTTAAAGGTATTAAAAACATCACTTTTATTCTTAATGCAATATATCCATGTTTTCCTTGTTGCATCATCAATAAAAAGTACATAGTAAGAGGAACCTCCAAGAGAAGTTACCTGAGATGGGCCCCAAACATCTGAGTGCACAAGCTACAATTTCTCTTTCTTCCTTTCCTTGCCATCCTTGAGAAATCTAACTCTCTTTGCTTTACCATAAACACAATCCTCACATAATTCCAAATCAATCTCTTTTAACTTAGGCAATAACTTTCTTGAATGTAAAATTTCCATACCTTTTCCACTCATATGGCCAAGTCTTTGGTGCCACAAAGATGTACTCTCACCTGTAGAAACTAAATTCATGGAGCAGTGAGAAAAATCAGTAAGTAAATAAAGAGTACCCACCAATTTACCTCTAGCTACTATCAATGAACCTTTAGTAAATTTCCAAGCATTTTCTCCGAATGCAACCGTGTATCCTTCACCATCAAGCTTACTTGCCGATATAAGATTTCTCTTTAAATCTGGTATGTGTATCACCTCTTTAAGAGCCCATTGACATCCATTTGGGGATTTAATCAAAATCTTTCCAATACCCACGATTTTACATGGTTGGTCATTTCCCAATAGAACCTGTCCATAATCTCCAAAAACATAATCTATGAAATATTCCTTATGTGAGGTAGCATGGAATGAAGCACCACTATCAATTACCCAATAATCACTATTTCTATCAAGAGATAAGATTAAAGCATCTTGTAGAATTTGTCCAATAATATTGGCTTCCGAAGTGTTACCATTATTATCATTACCTTCATTTCCATCACCCTTTCTTTGCCAACAATCCTTCTTGAGATGACCCTTTTTGCCACAGTGCCAACACCGTAGCTTTCCTTTTCCACGTGATTTGGATCTGCCTTTGGATTTGCCATGATGTGAACTCTTGCCTCTTTCTCTTCCTCTTCCTCTATTCTCAACAGTTAAGGCGGTGCTAGATGATTCTCTTGTGGTTTTTCTTCTCATGTCCTCACTGAGTATCACACCAACCACATCATCAAATTCTAATTTATTTGAACTCAAAGCAGAGTTACTTACCGCCATTACCAAATTGTTCCAACTTTTCGAAAGAGAGCATAAGATTAATAAGGCCCTAAGCTCATCATAAAAATCCAATCCTACTGAATGCAATTGATTAGTGACAGTATTAAATTCATTTAAATGATCATGCACAGATCCTCCTTCACTCATTTTCATGTTAAATAACCTTTTCATTAAGAATACCTTATTTGATGTTGATGGTTTCTCATACATCTTGGCCAACTTATCCATGACTCCCTTGGTAGTCTTTTCATCGGAGATGTTGAAGGCTACGGTGGCTCCCAAGCACAACCTCACAGTACCCAATGCCTTTCTATCAAGGATACTCCACTCCTCATCAGACATAGATGAAGGTCTCTCTGTTTCCCCCTCAAGAGGTAAGTAAAGATCCTTTTGGTACAAGTAATCCTCCATCTGCATCTTCCAGAATTGAAAGTTATGGACATTGAATTTTTGAACTCTAAACCTCCCTTCTTCCACCATTGCTCCCACTTGATCCAGAAATTCTCCTTCTGTCAAGTGCACCCAACAAAACAACCGCTCTGATACCACTTGTTAGAGTAAATCACTATATAAAATATATTTATATAGAAAAGCAATTATAGTGTTTCAAAATTTAACGACAGAATTAAAGAAAAATTAGACAAACACACACAGAAGAAGAGACAACGATTTTAACGTGGTTCACCGAATGTGGGTTACATCCACCGAGAATTTTCAGTCCTTCATTTTCTCAATCCAAGCAATAGAGGGTTACAACCTACAGCAAACATCTGCTGTAATTTCCTCTCTATATTTCCAAAGAATCAACACAGTAATTTTCTTTGTCATAGTCTTCTTCGTTTTTCCTCACAACTATATATAAGAAAAAAGCAGAAAAAACAAACTGCTTTTCTTAATACATTCCAAGATTAACATTGAGTTCCCAACATCTAATTTTGGGATAAAAACAAAAAAACTTTCCCTGGTTGTCCTGTTGTAAATCCGGAAACTTTCTCTGGTAGACTAACAGACTGTAAATCTGGAAACTTTCCCTACCCGTCCTGCAGTAAATCCAGAAACTTTCTCTGTTTAGCCTCCTCATAATTAGGCTCCATTCCTAACAGTTTATCCTACGAATCTTTGTCGCTCATCGTTGTCTGAATCTTATCCCAACACAGCACAATTCACCTACCTCATTGGATACCGTGGAAACCCTGATGTGATATCCATGTCTTCAGCATGACCAACCTCCGACCGCCATTGTCATTCTTGGATTTAACCTCTTCGACCACCTGAGTGTCCATCTCATATGACGTGTAACACCAGTGCTATGCCATCTCTCCCTGATTACTGCCTATACATCGATGCCATTGCTACCATTCCTGGTGCATACTATACCTGTGATTTTACTATAAATCATTAAAATTAAAGTTTCAAAATGCTTCCTCATATGATGTATACGTTGTTCTGAAACCCGACGTCTTCATTTTGTGCATGTAGCGGCCTGTACACTATTATATGCCCCCGAATCTCTAACGTTACTGCCAGTTACTGCACCATGATTATCCAACATGATGTGTTGATAGGCTATCTATCATCAGCATGGCCATTCTCATCGAGCCCACATAAATTTCCTGTGTGCCGTCGGGTAAATCTATCATCGACATAATTCTGCCCTTGCTGCAACCTCTCGAGCACGCGGGTCCCCTTGGGCTATGCATTGTGCTGTGCACTCTGCTATTTATGGGGAATCACTTTTTGTTCCTCTATGTAAATTACCCGTCGTCGAATGCCTGCTGTAAAACATCACCTGCGTCATCGAACTATTGAGCTGTAAGTTTGAAAATTGTCTTTCGGTGCATTACTCTTATTTTCGTCGAACATTCAACAAATATATTAAAATTTAATCCCACGACCCCTTTCCTTGCTTATGGTATTTGAATCTCGTCTCACATTGGTCGTCGTGATTGATTTTCACACTCATCCAATCAAAATTTGTCCATATGGAATCCACGTTGCTGCACTGTCGTGCCTAGTCACCACAATGAGCCGGTCATCCAGTGTCACCAAAAAATGCTCTCACTATCGATCTGTTGTACTGTACCTCATCATGGGCAAATCCTCATCCACGTTGTTGAATTCCCTTTGCAAATCGTACGTCTTCATTGTCAACTCCAATAACAGGTTGTGGCTTTGTCGTCATGTTACGAAAACTCATTTTGTGACCATCTTGCTCGTATTATATCGGTACCCAGTGGTTGTAAATTAAGTCCATCCGACGCCAGGTTCCCGGTTACAAGTGTCTCGACATTCCACGTCAACCGAGCCATGTCGGAACAGCTTTGTCAGCCTTGACACATCTACCCACATAATCGGTGATCCTCTTTAGTTCGAAATGGCCACATCGCTAACGTCACCCGGCAGCCTCGTCACTACCCACTCGAGCTCGTTCACGATAGTGGGCCACCTATGTGTTTAATGCGTTCTCTCCTCTGATCGACCTGCCAACACCAAACATATGTTTTAATCAAACGAGGATGATAAGCCAAAGAACTCAACCGAATATAAAACCCCCTAGGTAATGATAATAGAACATCTCCAACATAAAAGGGAATAGGCCCTAGAAATAGTGAAGAGACATTTTGTTTTAATATGAGGGTAAGCCACCACGTTATAATATATTTAAAGTTATATATATTTTACTTTATTTTATTTTTATTATTTTTTTAGTTTATAAAATTTAATTATAATATATATAAGTATATATTATATTATATTTTATTTTCACTTTTATTATTTCGTTCATATATGTATATAAAATATATACATATATAAATTTTATTTAGTTTTACATATGAATTTTTTTCTTTTTCTTTAATTTTTTATTTTTATTTTAATATATACATATTATATATGTATGAAACCTATCATAACATGTATATATCAAATTTTAATTTTTTATTTTTTAAATTTGAATCCACTTACTCGAAATGCTTGGATTATCATGATCCAAAGGCACAATGAAGAAGGCTTAAAATCCATATTTGAACTCAATCGGTGATTTTAATCGACCTACCAAAGCAACCTCTAGAGGGTAATTCAAACACACATCTAAATCCAAGCAACCAAACAAGAAGGAAGCACACAAAATTTTACTATCCCATCCAATAAAACATTGGAGGTAACGAAATTGACACTCAAAGCGAATCAAAGTTCCCAGAAACTACAACAAAAAGGTGGGTCCCCAAGTTTTGGGGCTAGTTGTGGAGCAACCACAACAAATGGCGACTCTACTGGGAAATGCTCCTAAGCATTTCGGTAAGAACCCAAACTCTGAAAACACACAAAACCCAAATATTAGAATTATAAGCATCAACAAGTATCCAAAGAATGAGAATAGACCAAAAAGACATGAACCATCAGAATCATTCAACATCAGCTCAGTGTGTGCAAAGTGATTCATTCCTTATCGTTTGAAACCATTCAACATTCCATCATCAGTTTCACATGGATGTTTATGTCTTCATGATTTATGCATATGATATGTTATGGATGATTTATGCAGGATTGGATGTATTGAAAGGATGCTATAATATGAACGACCTTGTTTTGTAGAGACTCAAACATTCTAGTACCATAAACAAACACACTAAAACTGTCTAACCCTCTTAGGACCAAATGTGTGTGCGGTGAATTCATTTACCAGATCAAGAGCTCAGTTATGAACCGCTACAATCCTAAACCAGTGTGTGCAAGTGGACTCAGAGCTTTGGGGAATCGTATTCTCAACCTAAGTATGATGAGAATTTGACCCTATCCTTACTACTCTGATCTTTGAGTTTATTACCTCATTTTGACCAAAATGGTTAAACCTATTATGGATGAAACCGCAAGGCTAGCCTATCCATTTGAGCGGTCAGAGGTCTCACTTTTAAATGAGACATGTCACCATGCATGAGCATACTCCACTACCAGTCAAGCGTCTATAGCCCCGATGGAGGTTAGCCCCATAGTCCATGATTTGGCTTTTGATTTCTTGAATCTTGGGGATGACTACCCATCCTTCTAAGGGACATGTAGTACGATCCTTACAACCCAATAGTCAGTGGTGGTGTGATGGAAGCGGACTCAGAGCTTTGGGGAATCGGATTCTCAACCTAAGTATGATGAGAATTTGACCCTATCCTTACTACTCTAATTTTGAGTTTCAAGTATTGTGGAAGTGGTGAAAACCACTATTTTATGGACTATGTTGCATGATAGGACCGACAAGAATGACTCTTTTCGCCTCACATTTTCTCCCAAGGATGGTTTTGACCATTTTACCCAAGATGTTTTTAATATGTGCAAATTGTGTTTGGTTCAAGATAGTTTCGACATCAGTTCCCAATCTCAAGATCTTCTTAGTGTATATTGTGCAATGATCCTAAGAGAATTTGACATGTTTTTTGGTGATTGTCTTTGAAATGTAGATGCAAGTGAGATGCAATGTTTATGCAATGTGAAATGTACCATGAAATACGGATGAATGAATAGATGGAGTATACAAAATATTTCACCCTAATTTGCAAAACTGACAACTTCACGCATCCCAAGTTTCAAACGATATTCTTTAATGTGTTTGTGGTACTCGTGGAGCCTTCTACAATACAATTCCAATGTTTCATATTCTCCTTATCTTAGTTAACATTCATGAGGACATGAGCTGACATCTCACTCTAAAATACTAGAAAACAACCAAAACTTGGAAGCGAATGAATACAAACACACAAATCAAACTTGCAAACATCAAAATAAAATCCAAACCCAAAACCGAACACAAAAACCAAAATCTATATACAAATGTACAATATGGTACAAAATGGTGCAAAGTTTGGACTTATCACTTCCCTGGATCCCAAACATGATTAGAACATTTCAAAAGATATATAACGTGATACGCATGCCAAATTTTGTAGGAACCCAACAAAAACAAGATTAGACCAAACAATGCAACAAACTTCAACTTGCCCCTCTCACCATACCAATTTGATTTAGTTCCATTAATAATCCCATGGTGGAGTTTCAAATCATCAAATTGATTAGACAATAATTGATCTTCAATTATTTCTTGTCTATTCTTTAAGATGTCCATTTCACACTTCGATTCATGATTTAGAAATAAGCTTTCCTTTTTAGATATGAGATCTTGCAAATAGGAACCTATTTCTACAAATTTTAAAGCCAAATCATTTTTCAAATCTGTAGGCCAATCAAATTCATGTAACCATTTGCAAGCATCTAGGATATTTATTAGATGAGGATCATCATAAGTTTTTATCCTAGATTCTATTACTAATTGATTATGAACTTGATTTAACATTTCAAGCATATCAACTTCCTTTTCATTCAATAAAGCAATATCATTAGTGGTGTGAGGAGTAATTAAGTCAAATTCTTTATCAACCACAAATGGCATTTCATTATTGATAGCATTTGAATCCAACAAGAAATTAGGCAAACCATCACCTGAAGTTCGAATGGTAGAACACAAAGGGTGAGATTTTACCTTTTGCATATTCTCATTTGACAAACTTTTGTGAGCATTTGTAATATTTACCTTTTCTTCATGACTTTCATCATCATCAAATATTTATTTATTAAAGACACCAAAATTAGGCACCCAATTAAAAACATCCATCCTTTTCAAACCATAGGTCTTGTCTATCTAGGGATGGGTCAACTAACATATCTCCATGATCAATCACTTGGGTTGTTTTAGATAACGTGAAATTTTCAATTGGATCATCAGTGATATCAAACCCAAACCATTCAGGTTCTAAAATTTCCTCATTTTGAGATGGCATAGACATTGTAGAACCAATAAGTGGATCAAGATTTTCAATTTATTTTCCCTCAAAGGAACCCAAAGCAAATGGTTCTCCCACTTTATCCATGGTATTATCATTTTCCAAAACTTGATTAGATTCTAATTCTTCTTCCAAAACTTCCTCAGATTGTACAGGATTTGTAATATCCTCATGCGAGAAAACAATCATATTATCTTGCATATCAATTGACACAACAAGTTCATTAGAAGGTTTGGAGTGAGCATGTTCTTCCCATTTCTTGTTAACCATCCATACTATTTCTTCCTCAAAATCTTCAAGAAATTCTTCTTCACATTTTCCTTGGTCATCATCTCTAGCATGTTGAAGGCTTTGATCACCAAATTCAATTATCTCATCCAAATTTATGGAAGATCCTGATTCATCACAAGTTCCAAAACTAGTCCACTCTGGAATCACTTCATTGTCCAAAATAATGTCACTTTTAGTATCTTCAACCTTTGTCTCACAAGGATGATTTGGAGTATCATCTAGATATGCATCTTGAGGCTTTTGTTCTTGTAGTTGAGAGATGTTTTCTTTGAGTTGTAAAACTAGCCTTTGCAACTTGTCCTGCATATCAAGTGAAGTGAGTGCTTCATTAGAAAGAGTGGTAAAGTTCTCCCATTTATTCCACCAACAATGATCATCTTCCAAAATTGGGGTGTGATGCTCAACTATACCTTCACATTCTTCAAATTCATCAATGGGTTGATCCTCAAACTCACCTTCACCTTCCTTAGATGGTTCAATCATTTCCAAAAGTGGGTTACTCTTTGTATTCAAATTTGCAAGATCACAATTCACATTTGTAACCCAAAATTCTATTTTATCACAATTTGGAAGGTGTGGGTTTTCTTGATTATTAGTATCAACAATATCATCCAACGTATCTTCCAAAAATAAGTGATGAGATTCTATTGGATATTCCGATTCATCTCTTGGATTTTCAAATTCAGTCTCAACCACCTTTGTTGAGTCAAGGGTTTGTTCAATAGGATCAACTCTTGTATCTTTCTCCCAACAATCATCCAAATCCTTTGTGACTAAACATGACCAAATCATATCTTGATGGGTTTGTTCATCCCAATCCTCATTAATGGGCCTTGGCTTTGGGACTTGCACATCCTCTTGGATGGAATCTAGGGTGGTTGTTGTATTTGGACATTCAACTTCGTCCCATTGATTGTTCACCCTAGGGTTAGGCAATGATGGTTGATTCACCTTTTCTCTTATCAAAATGGCCCATTGTTCTAATTCTCTCATGGCCTCATAGACTCTATGCAAAGATGGGTCATCAAGACTTTCCCTTAACAATGTAGCCAATTCGGGTGGTATAGCTCCCATGTATATTTCAATAGCTCTCTCTTCTGAAATGAAGAAATGGGACACCACTTCGGTATACAACTTATGAAACCTATCATTGAATTCACTCATGGACTCATTAGGTTCGCTAGAGATAGAGACAAATTGATTTAACATCCAAATAGGGTCAACTTGTTTTCCAAAATGGCTAGTAAATGTTGCTTCTAGTTGAGCCCAAGAAGTGATGGAATCTATAGGTAGGTGTATGTACCACTCATATGCAACTTCATCCAAAGTGTATGAAAATAATCTACAAGGAACATCTCCTTTCCATATTTGCAATTGCCTTAAGGTATCCTTGTATCTTTGAATATGTTCCTTAGCCGAGGTCACCTCATGCTTAAACATAGGTAAATGATTTTCTACCCCTTGAGGAATTTGATGAGTAGGCCTATCCAATTGATGATAATAGCCAGCTATCCACAATGAAATTTGTGCCCTAGTTAGAACAATCGATGCCATTAGTGAAACTCAAAGGATAACTTCAAAACCAATTTGTTAGTCAAATAGAGATATCTTACAAATAAGCATAAAATGACTAACCAATCTCAAATATGTAACATATGAATCATCATGTTAGCATCAACCAAGAGATATGTATCCATTAAACCATGAAATTGAAGAACATTCTCAAATTTGCAACATGTTAGCATTAATGCATCATCAAAAATAGAGAATGTTAGAATCAATGAAAGTAATCATATGGAAACAAAACCTCGTTAGTCAAGACCAATGTTTTGTAAATAAATATTTCAAGTAACATGAACAATTTAGCATCTAAATAGCAATAAAATAAATCAATTCAAATCCTCCTAGCTCCCAAAGTGTGAGTGTTAGAGGAAACCAAAGATGCTAATCAAATGAACTTGAAATATTTAGCAATTAAAACTCTTGAGTAACCATGAACAATCCAAAAGTGTTAGATCAATGAATACCAATTCATGAATTGCTTAGCATAAATAAAATAAAGTAAACCAATTCAGCCCTCCTTCTAGTGCCAAAATTTATAATATTTTTATGCCCTCCTTCTAGCACCAAAATGTTGAGTGTTAATTTCACCCAATTGTGAAATTACACTCTCCCTTAGGGTTTGGATTCCAAAACCCTCTCTTGCAAAGAAGTTAAACAAAACAACTTCTCCAAGGTCTCCGCTATATTAGCATTTGCATATGTGTATTAGTAATCTCAAATAAATATGTATCAATTTAATGCTTGGAACACCTTAGTGATTGCAAGTAACTGTAAACAAGGGGCACGTGTTGGTTTATTTTACCATGCTACTTTAATGATTGTTCATGAAACCAAAATAAAAGTAAATGTGAGTTGGCCCTCATATGACCATGATGTAGTGCCTTAATTCCTTTTATCTTGAGGATTTTAAGGTAGATTTTATCTTCCTTATTAAGTGGATTTTAATCAAGTTTTATCTTGCATTAAATCCTACTTTGAAGCATGAAAGTGAAGATTAAATCTATCTATGAATGTGAATCCAAATGATGAATAGGCTCCTTCAAATATAGCTTCTTATCATGAAGATTAAGATAGCCTTTAATATGATTAATAAATTATCCCTCTTTAGTGAAATTAATTTTCACAAAGAGATGATAATTCATTGCCTTAAACTAGAGGCTTTAAAATGTCACTTCAAATTATCCCTCTTAAATGAAATCAAATTTTCACAAAGATGAATAATTTAGTGCTTTGAAATAATGATCTTCAATGTAGTGCAGAAATTACCCCTCTTTCATAAAATCAGAATTTTTATAAAGAGAAGGCAATTTAGGACCCCAAAATGGTAATTTATGAAATGCCATAAAACATAACCCCTTCAATGAAATTGAAGTTTTCATGAGGGAAATGTCATCATAGGCTCATGAATGAGATATAAAGCTGAAAAAATTAAATTTGGCCCAAAAATGAAAATTTTGAAATTTTGAAATTTTAAAATCTGCAATAAAAACAACTTCGGATAATTTTTAAAAATACGAAATGACTCCGAAGTAAAAATGTCTAAGTGCATAATGGAAGTATGAAGTATACTCTACGCAGCCATGCAATTATCAATGCTGGATATTCTTTGCCCTGCTATAAAATTCTAAAATTACTATGGTTATATTCCACTTGGCTTCTTAATAATTACACCGTTACTTGTGATAACCTCTTATTGGCCTTTTGATATTTTCTTTTTTTATGAAGCATTGGCTCTACTTTATTTTAAGGGCCTCTAATTGATCGTCGTCGTTAATTGCCTGCTAGCGCTCAAACTTAGACCCTACGATGTTCAGAAAACCCCACAAGCTGCACTTGTATAACTATTGAGCTCTCTTCATGGAAAGTTTAACCGCCACGTCTGCATCCAAATGCTTGGTGGGAGCTTCATTTGGTTTGTTTTACGTAGATTTTCTCATACAGTGCATTCACTGTTGTGAATATACACCCCTTCTATTGTGCACCATTCACTGGTTTGTCACATCCGACCTAGGCGTCAACATCTATGTGCTTGATTGATAAAAATACCACTATCAGTTATGCCTGGTCCCATTCCACGTCATTTAGTAAATTACTCCACTGCGTCTAAACTTTGGTTTTCCTCCATTAATGTCGCCATGATATCTTTGGCATGCCCCGAATACCGCCTAGTTTATCCTGCAAATATCTTCCGCTCATCGTTGTTTGAATCTTATACCTGCACAGCACAATTCACCTACCTTGCTGGATACCATGGAAACCCTGATGTGATATCCACGTCTTCAGCACAACCAACCTCCAACCGTCATTGTCGTTCTCAGCTTTAACCTCTTCGACCACCTGAGTGTCCATATCATCTGACGTGTAACACCGGTGCTACGCTATCTCTCTCATATTACTGCCTATACACCGGTGCCACTGCTACCATTCCCGGTGCATACTCTACCTGTGATTTAATATAAATCATTAAAATTAAAGTTTCAAAATGCTTCCTCATATGTTGTATACGTTTTTCTGAAACCTGGCGTCTTCGTTTTGTGTATGTAGCGGCCTACACACTATGATATGCCCCCGAATCTTTGACGTTACTGCTAGTTACTACACCATGGTTATCCAACATGATGTGTTGATAGGCTATCTTTCATCAGCGTGGTCATTCCCGTCGAGCCCACATAAATTTCCTGTGTGTCATCGAGTAAATCTATCGTCGGCATAATGTTGCCCTTGATGCAACCTCTCAAGCACGCGGGTCCCATCGGGCTATGCACTGTGTTGTGCACTTTGTTGTTTACGGGGAATCACTGCTTGTTCCTCTATGTAAATTACCCGTCGTCGAATACCTACTGCAAAACATCGCCTGCATTGTCGAACTATTGAGCCGCGAGTTCGAAAATTGTCTTTCGGTGCATTACTCTTATTGTCGTCGAACTTTCAACGAACATATTAAAATTTAATCCCACGGCCCCTTTCCTTGCTTGCGGTATTTGAATCTCATCTCACATTGGTCATCGTGATTGATTTTCACACTCATCCGGTCAAAATTTATCCACGTGGAATCCACGTTGTTGCACTGTCATGCCCAGTCACCACAATGATTCACTCATCCACAGTCATCGAAAAATGCCATCACCATCGATCTGTTGTACTGCGCCTCATCATGGGCAAATCCTTATCCACGCTATTGAATTCCCTTCGCAAATCGTACGTCTTCATTGCCAACTCCAACAACAGGTTGCCGCTTTGTCATCATGTTACCTCGTTTGTTACCCAGTGGCTTCCAATTAAGCCCATACGACGCTAGGTTCCTGGTTACAAGTGTCTCAGCATTCCACGTCAATCCAGCCATGTTGAAACGGCTTCGTCAGCCTTGACACGTCTACCCACATTACCGGTGATCCTCTTTCATTCAAAATTGCCACATTGCTGATGTCACCCGGTAGCCTCGTCACCACTTGCTCGAGCTCGTTCATGGTTGTGGGCCACCTATGTGTCCAATGCGTTCTCTCCTCCGATCGACCTGCCAACACCAAACATATGTTTTAATCAAACGAGGATGTTAACCCAAAGAACTCAACCAAATATAAAATCCCCTAGGTAATGATAATAGAACATCTCCAACATAAAAGGGAATAGGCCCTAGTAATAGTGAAGAGACATTTTGTTTTAATATGAGGGTAAGCCACCACGTTATAATATATTTAAAGTTATATATATTTTACTTTATTTTATTTTTATTACTTTTTTTAGTTTATAAAATTTAATTATAATATATATATAAGTCATATATATTATATTTTATTTTATTTTCACTTTTATTATTTCGTTCATATATGTATATAAAATATATAAATATATATATTTTATTTAGTTTTACATATGAATTTTTTATTTTTCTTTAATTTTTTATTTTTATTTTATTACATACATATTATATATGTATGAAACCTATCATAACATGTATATATCAAATTTTAATTTTTTATTTTTTAAATTTGAATTCACTTACTTAGAATACTTGGATTATCATGATCCAAGGGCACAATGAAGAAGGCTTAAAATCCATGTTTGAACTCAATCGATGATTTTAATCGACCTACCAAAGCAACCTCTAGAAGGAAATTCAAATACACATCTAAATCCAAGCAACCAAACAAGAAGGAAGCACACAAAAATTTATTATCCCATCCAATCAAACATTGGAGGCAATGAAATTGACACTCAAAGCAAATCAAAGTTCCCAAAAACCAAAACAAAAAGGTGGGTCCCCAAGTTTTGGTGCTAGTTGTGGAGCAGCCACAATAGGCCCATAACACTTAAAGGGGAATGCTTATTCTTGAACCATACTCTAATTCAATCTAGGTAGGTTAATCAAGTGTAGAGTTTTGGTGCTTAGTTACCATACCTTTGTGGCCTAACTAAGGTCACTGCCACTTTTATGATAACTGACATGAATTCATGATCCTTTATGATCCAGGAATCACCACTACCAACTTGTGAATGTTTCTTCCTCCAAATTATTTGGGACACATCCAATCATACATTATCATGTTGTAACATTTCACAAGTACCCTGGCTATTTTATTCACACAACTCCTTCTAGGTTCATGATTTCCTAGCTATTGCATTCACACAACCCCTTCTAGGACTCATATCTACCTGAGTATTGCATTCATGGAACTCATTCCAAAATTGGATATTAGGGTTTGCAAGAGGAAATTCTACCTACCCCAAGGATAGATAACCAAAATGGAAAAATCCATAGATAAAGCTTAATAAAAGCAAGACATAATTTCTATCAAATATAAATTCTCAAACAAATAATTCTCTTAACTATAAATCAAATTAAGCATAAATCAAGTACTTGACCTATAACTTTTAATTCAAATACTTTCAAATAATATTAATGTATAACATGATAACTTAACTAGGCATATTCGCAATTGAAATATGACAATATCCATTAGCCAATAATATTGCTTAAAACACATAATGCACAAAACCCAAGATGTCATTAAACAACATAATATTTTAGTTTGTACAATGATCAAGTTTATAAAACAACTTGAACAACTCAATATTTACAATGCCTCTAAAAATTTTCCCAACATTTATACATTCAAATCTATGAAGCCACTTCCAAATCCTTGAGCCATCCACATATTAGCAACCTCTTTGAGATCAGGGATCCAAACCATATTACAATGAAGTATACTTAGGGATCAAGACTATATGTCGTGCAACTTTAACTATTCATTTCTATTATGCAAAAAATCATGCATAAACATAAACAAGCTACAATAAGAGAATCCTATACTTATTTTTATAATAATCCTTTAACAAAATTATTCTTAGGGGTAATTATATTAACTTATCTTTCAAATAAAAGTGCATAGATCCATGATTCTTTAATTACCGCCATTCTCAAATCATAACAAAAAAGTTTCCTATTAAAAATATAGCTTTAATCAAACAATAACAATATAAGAGGATCCCATGTCCCTCTATATAATAATTCCTTAATCCATATGAATATCAAGAATCATTATAACATTTTCTTATTCAAACCATAATGCAAAAACCATTTAAGCAAAAGAGTTTCATAATTCCTTTACTAATATTCCCTAAACTATCATAAGCTTTAAGAAATCATAAATAGTTTCCAACATAAAGAGCATCCCATACTACTCTTATAATTAATACTTAATTTAAAACAAAACTTAAGCATCATTAAATATAAACCATATGCTTTATAAACACAAAGAGTATCCCATACTACTCTTATAATGAGTACTTAATTTAACACAAAACTTAAGCATCATTAAATATAAACCATATACTTTATAAACACAAAGAGTCTTGAAAAGCACAATAATAAAGATTACAAAAGAATACAATCCTAAAATCATCCACAAAAATAACACACCACAGGCGCATCCAACCCCTTTAAAGGTCAAGACAACAACCAAAGTATTAACCAAAATGTAAGCCAACCAACAACGAACATGACAATCATTCAAAGAGAACCTAAACTTAAAAAGGAATATCCCCAAGCAACTTATCACTAGTATGTCAACAAAGATAAAGCAAAACTTATGAGAAACTAACCAAGCAAAAACAAACATACGCCAACCATGAACAATGCTCAGGCACAACAAACAATTAGAACTATAGTCATTAAAGCTCTAGGAAAATGGTAAGCTTCAACAAGTAGACCATCCGACTTAAGAGCTCCAAAAACACACCCAAAGGATCACTGAAGTGGACATAGTCAAGGTTAACTTATCCAACTAGGCACACTAGCTGAGGCTAACATAGATCACTCAACAAAGAACAAGACAAAAGTTTAAAACAACAAGGAAAGGCTAGTGTTCAAGCCGAGGATCAAAGCAAGGGAAGGATGAAACTACACTAGCAACCCAAGAGCAAAGTCTATGAATGCACAAGAAGGCATAGAATATAAAACAAGGCAATCTTGAATAGCCTAACAAACATAGGTAAAAATCAAAGCAAACCAAAACAATGCAAAAATAGTAAATAAAGCAACCAATGAGCACCTAACTTTGTTCTTGCTCCCCACTGCTTTAGTACATTGATGATCAACTTGCTATATCCTTCGTCCTTCAGCTCCACTCTACTCTATTTCTCCATCAACCTCTCATTGCCATCCCCTCACCCTCTTCTTAAAGAACATAAGCATGGCCATGATCTATAGGGAGACACTCAAAAGGAAAATACCCAAGAAGGTGTTTCCTTCCTACATGTGCCACCCTAGCCACTAAAGAAGAGCACACAACCCACCATTGGAAAGTCTTAACTCTTTTGAAACTGAAATAAGGTGATCACCACATATTATTTATTATATTTTAAGCAAAACCAAACTAATATTAACTATAAGATAATTTAAATGTTTAAACAATAATTTCATTAATACTTTCATAAGGCTAAAGTATTAAAGTCACTTAATAATTCAAAAAGTAATTTTAATTATAAACTAATGCTTTTATAAATGTTTTCCAAAGTATTAATTTCATCTAATAATACTCAACAACTCAAGCATAGATTCAAACCAAGTATGCTTCACCATGCACAAGCAAAATGTAATGCAACCCACAAGCTTTCACACCATTGTTTTATCCTTAATAGGTGGTCCATATTTAAGATAGTCTAGCGCTATCACCAACCTAATTAAGGAGACTCATTGCACAAGCAAAATTTTTGTCCGATGGTGTAAACACAAACAAACAATATGCAAATGCATCTACATTGAGGGTATTCATCCTTGTTACCTTGAGTTTCCAATGAATAAGTCATCATCATAATTTCCCAAAGTATCTCTCATTGTAGGTGGATCCCCCATATGGTCCCAGCAAGCAAGAGAGAGGTACATGATCTTGCACCCAAATATACATTAGCAGTACCATACTCTATATCGAACCAAATATTTTATTATATATAAGCTTCATGAAAGAAACTATGTCGTCAAACAATTATCTCAATATATAGTTTATTTTCATAAAATATTGGCCAGAGAGGGGTATTACATACTAGTCCCTTATGTTTCCTGCAAGCAAGCATACAAAATTCTATTCAAATAGATATGGAAATTGTTGCCTTATGATATCATCATTTTTCCATGTAGTACAATTTTAAAAGTACTAGTCTCGTTGGACCTTACATTGGTCTAGGGTTTTTTCCTTAACATCTTGAAATGAAAGCTTATAATCGTAACTAGATACACCTCAATGGCTATGGAATCTATCATCTACAAGTTGGAAACATTTAATACATGAGTAGTATTAGCAACATACTTCCTAAGTAGGAATATATGAAAAGTGTCATGGATCTTTGACAAATTGGGTGGCAAAGCAAACTTATAGGCTATTAGGCTAATCTTCTCATTGATCTCAAAGGACCCCACATAGAGATGATCTAACTTGGTTGACTTGATGGAACTCTTCATGGTTCTCACCCTTTAGAAGACTTTATCTCCTATAGAGAATTCTCTTAGTGATATTTTCATATTTGCATAGCTCTTTTGGCAATTGACCGCTTCCTTAAGCCTAAGCCAAATTGCTCTAATTTTATCCTTTATTTCTTGGATAGTGTTTGGTCCAATCATTACTTGGTCTTCCAAATTATCCCATGATAGAGGAATTCTACATATCTTGCCATACAAGGCTTCAAATGGGGACATCCCCAATGATGCATGGTATCCATTATTATAAGCAAACTCTACAAGATACAATAATTCTTTCCATTTTGATTTTTGATCCATGTAATACATACACAACATGTCTTCCAAAACCTAGTTCACCCTCTTGGTTTGACCATCTATCTCAGGATGATATATAGAACTAATATTTAGCTTAATACCCACTATACAGTGAAGAGCCTACCAAAACTCTAACATGAATCTAGAATATTTGTCAGATATGATTACTTTAATAAACCCTTGTAGTCTAAAAAATTATTTGGTAAACTTATTTGCCACTACAGGTGTATCATCCTTGATGTTATCTGATATGAAGTGAGCAACCTTGGTCAAATTACCAACCACTACCAAGATAGCATCATGCTAGAACCTATTCTTAGGTATCCCCACAACAAAGTCCATAGAGATCACCTATCATTTCTATGTAGGCATCTCATATAGGTATAATTTTCTAGCTAGGTGATGAGGTTCTTCCTTCACTTTCTGGAATTCTAAACATCTTGCAATAAATTCGATGATGTCTTACTTCATCCCAACCCAATAAAATATCTTTTTCATATTTTCATATATTTTTACCCTCCTAGATGGGCAAAATAGGGAGAATTATGTACCTATTGCATAACCTCTCCTTAAATCACTTGATTTGGGTATGACTACCCAATATTTTAAGAATAAAATACCATATTTTATGTTGAAACCCTTGCTTTATTCAAGAATTCCTTTTGTTTTATCCTAAATTTCCATGCAATATGGGTCCTATAGTTGCATTTCCTTAACCATATCCATTAGGTTAATATAGCTTTAGTTTAAGGTGGCTATATGTTTTCTTCTACTCAAGGCATCTACAATATTATTCTCTTTTACTTTGATATACTTAATATCAATGTCATATTCTATTAATAATTCTACCCACCTTCTCTGTTTTGCATTCAACATAGGTTGAGTAAAAATATACTTCAAACTTTGATGGTTTATTCTTTTCTCAAATCGTCCACCCAACAAATAATACCTCCAAGCCTTTAACTCATGCACAATTGCTTCCAATTCCATATGGTGAGTGGCATAGTTTACCATATGTTTCTTAATTTTTCTAGACTCATAGACCACCATGTCTTCTTCCTAAGATAATACTCCTCCCAAACCTTCTAGAGAAGTGTCAGTGCACACAATAAAATTCCTAAATGGGTCGAGAATCTTGAGAATTGGTGTTGTCATCAACTTATTATTTGGAGCCTCAAACGTATCCTCATACTTATCCATCCATTCAAACTCTTTATCCTTTCTCTAAATATTGGTGATTGCATAGGTAACTTTAGAGTAAGCTCTCACAAAACTTCTATAATAGCCCATGAGTCTCTTGAAACTCCTAACTTTAGTCACATTTGTAGGCGGGGGCCAACTTAGTATGGCCTCAATCTTCTTTGGATCCACAATAATTACTTCTACTAAGATAATGTGTCCTAAATACTAAAATTGTGAATTATAGAACTTGCAGTTTGATAGTTTACCATATAGTTGATTATACCTCGGTACTTCTAGCACCAACTTGAGATGTAGGTCACGTTCTTCTTTAGACTAGGAGTAAATCAAAATATCATCTAAGAATACTAGGACAAACCAATATAGATATTTTTTGAATGCACTATTCATCAGGTTCATAAAAGTTGTTAGTGCATTTGCTAGATCAAATGGCAACAATATGAACTCATAGTGCCTATATTTGGTCTTAAAGGTTTTCTTCTAGGTGTCATATTCTCAAATATTTAATTGATGATACCTTGATCTTAGATCTATTTTTTAAAATACGGTAGCTCCTCTTAGTTGATCAAATAGGTTATCTATTCTTAGTAGAGGATACTTGTTCTTGATGGTTATCATATTCAACATTCTATAACGTATGCATAATGTCAAGGATCCATCCTTCTTTTTCACAAATAATACAGGAGCACCCCAAGGTGGCACACTTGGTTTGATTAGACCCTTATCCAATAGATCTTGTATTTGTACCTTTAGTTCATGCATTTCAATTAGAGTCATTCTATAAGGTGTTCTATAAATGGGTTTAGCTCTTGGCACAAACTCAATAGTGAAATCAAATTCCCTTCGATGGGGTAGACCTAGAAATTCTTTAGAAAATACATCTCAAAAATCATGAAGAATTGGGTGTTTCTTAAAAATGTCTTCTTCCCCTTTCTCTCTAGTCTTACCATTGACTTTCACTATGTAGAGCATTCTACCTCTTTTGATATCTTTTTTTAATTGCATAGCTAAAAGCAAGTGGGATTGAAAATACCCTCACTCACTTTGATCTCTTACTCTCCTTTTATCCTTATTGATGTACTACATTCACCTATCTTGAAAATTCATTAAGGTTCCATGAGCCTTCAACCAATCCATTCCTAGGATAATATCAAAGGTATGAAGGGGTGCCACATACAAGTTCTATATAGTAGACCCTTAAGGTAGAGTTATCTTTGCTATAGGTAAACATTGATCCACTGAGTAGGTTTTTCCAAACCCATACTTGACCGTCCACCCTTGTGCCAAAACTCTAGACATTTCTAGCATATCCTTGATAATATTAGTGAAAATGAAACTATCTATGGCTCCACTATCTATCAAAAATTTTACATATTTATAAAATATCTTAATATTTAACAACATCGGTTTTGTTAGGCCATCCAGATAGGATTTGTATGGCCAAAAAACATCAATGTTGTTAAATGATAAGCTATGCATATATTTGATGTGATTGCTTCTATATCATGTGACTTGAATCTACTCTCTGGGATACTTCTTGGCATAGTGAATACCCCCATAGATGTAACTTCCTACCCTAGGTTCCTAGGATATCTCATGTATTCTCTCTCCAATATCTTCTCTTTGGTCCAACTCATTCAACTAGAGAGTTGAGGTTGGAACTGTATTTCTTTTGAAATTTCTTCTTGTTTTGCGTTGAGTCTCCATTGCTCCAGTAATTGAACTTTGGATTACCTTTATTTATCTTATTTTTACCCTTATCTAATTTAATTAATCCTATGCTCTTTCTTTTCCTCAGTTATTATCTTTCTAATTTTATCATTCATGAATAGTTAAAGAAAGCCCTTTTTGTCTGAAGATTGGTTTCTTCTTGTTGAGCTAGGTCATAACCCTCTTGCAAAGTTTTTGGCTTGAGCTAATTAATCACTATTTTTAATTTAGATTCTAATACTAGAATAAAATTATGCACCTTAATACATTAATTGTTCTCATACTCTGGAACATATTTCTAAATTTTACATATTTCTTAAAATACACTTCTATAGAAAGTGATCATTTCTGAAGGATAGAAAACTCCTCAAATTTCTCAATATAAAATTGGTCTATCAGAAAAATTTTCTTAGAATACTCATGAACTCTTCCCATTTGATATCTATGGTTTGTATTTATCTATTTTAGTTGTATGTGTCCCACCATTATAGGGCTACCTCTAGGAGATGGATGGTAGCCCACATATTCTTAGTCTCAAATGAGTAATTTTACATGGAAAAGATCTCTAACTCCTTCAACCAGGACTCAACCACATATCCTCTCATTTTTCCATTAAAATTGGTAACTCTAACATTATTAAGGTCTCTTTATATCTTAGCCTCTATTCAAGATTTTCCCTCTTGGCCTTTTCGAACAAGATTTTCTTCTTGTCGAGTCTCTAATTCCAACACTGGTCTCTTTATTGACAAAAGAATGTACTAGCTTTTGTTATTGTTCCAATCACTCTTGAAGAAAATTTACCATGAAGAAAATATCTTTTGTCATCCTATCAAATTTTTATCATCCTCTAGCATTCCTATTGGGGTTTACTGCCATCTCAGGCTTCTTACCAGAAGTTTTTGTCTTGCTAGTCTTCTTAGTAAGGTCTAAAGTTTGTCCTAACTTTTGTATAGTATTACCCTATGGCACAATTGTTTTGGTTTTATTTGAACTTCCATTTTGAATAGGTGTCATTTCATATTCAAAAAAAGGAATTAGGTTAGTTATAATTCTCCCACAATTGTACTTACATTCTATTAGCTTCATTCTACACATGAACTAACATAAATTATTATCACTCACATGATAATATTTTAGGGTCACACTTGGCTTCATGAAAGGTGCCTTACACAAAGTTGCACATCAATTCAAGGCTTAACCTATTCACACTCCATAGAATATTCTAATCCCTATGACCTAGAGCTTTGGTACCAAATATAACAACCCCAAGACTACCAACCCTATTTGTTTTAAAAAAGCACTTACAACAAAGGCTCACAAGGAAAAAAAGTTCCTTTCATTTATTTCAACATGTAAGGCTTCACCACATTTGATTTTTAACTCACTGCAAATGACACTTAGTGGACAAAAGTGGTCAACTCCCATACTTTTCTAAGGTTCACCTTACTAAACCTATACATTTAGAAGGACACCATCTTTCCCATACCATCATCAACTAGGGACCATTTGACCATGATGTAGGTATTATCGTTTAAGGCCAATAACACTTAAAGGGGGACATTTATTCTCAAACCTCATATAGGTAGGTTAATCAAGCACATAGCCTTGGTTCTTAGTTACCCCACCTTCGTGGGCTAACTAAATTCGATGAGAACTGATATGAACTCATGATCCTTCATGATATATGAATCACCACTACTAACTTGTGAATATTTCTCCCCCCAAATTAGTTGGAATATACCATATCCTAAATTATCATGGTGCAATAATTCACAAGAACCCTAGCTATTGTATTCACATAATGTCTTCTAGTTTCATGAGTTCTTAGCTATTGTATTCATGCAACTCCTTCTATGACTCATATCTACCTGAGTATTGCATTCACACAACTCCTCCTAGGATTGAGTCTTATGATTTACAAGAAGAAATTCTACCCACCCCAAGGATAGATAACCAAAGCATAAAAATCCATAGATTAATCATAATAAAATTAAGACATAATTTCTATCAAATAAAAATGCTCAAGCAAATATTCCTCTTAACCATAAACCAAATTATGCATAAATCAAGTACTTGACTATAACTTTTAATTCAAATACTTTCAAATAACATTAATGCATAACATGATAACTTAACTAATCATAACCACAATTGAAATATTTCAATACCCATTAGCCAATAAGATTGCTTAAAACACAATGCACAAAATCCAAGATGTCATTAAATAACATACAACTCAATATTTACAAGGCCTCTAAAAATTTCCCCAAAATATAAACATTCAAATCTATGAAGCCACTTCCAAATCCTTGAGCCATCCACATAGCATCAACCTCTTCAATATGAGGGATCCAACCCATATTATGATGAAGTATACTTAGGGATCAAGACAACTCTATATGCTATGCAACTTTAACTATACCTTTCTATTATGCAAATAATCATCCATAAACATAAACAAGCTACAATAAGAGAATCACATACTTCTCTTTATAATAATCACTTAAATTATAAGAGTCTCAGGGGTCATTATATTAACTTTTATTTGAAAATAAAGTGCATAAATCCATGATTCTTTAACTACCACCAGTCTCAAATCATAACAAATTAGGTTTCCTCTTTAGAATCCAACTTTAATCAATCAATATCAATACAAGAGGATCCCATGTCCCTCTATATAATAATTCCTTAATCCATATGAATATCAAGAATTATTATAACATTTCCTTATTCAAACCATAATGTGAAAACCATTTAAGCAAAAGAGTTTCATATTTCCTTTAAGAAATCATAAATAGTTTTCAACATAAAGAGCATCCCATACTACTCTTATAATGATTACTTAATTTAACACAAAACTTAAGCATCATTAAATATAACCATATTCTTTATAAACACAAAGAGTATCCCATACTACTCTTATAATGAATACTTAATTTAACACAAAACTTAAGCATAATTAAATATAAACCATATGCTTTATAAACATAAAGAGTCTTAGAAAGCACATTAATAAAGGTTACATAAAAATACAACTCTATCATCATCCACACAAACAACACACCATAGGCACATCCAAACTCTTTAAAGCTCAAGCTAGAAACCAAAGCATTAAGCAAAATGTAATCAAACCAACAACAAACATGACAAACATTCAAAAGAGAATCTAAACTTTAAAAAAAATATCCCCCAAGAAACTTATTACTAGGACGACAACAAAGATCAAGCAAACCTTAGGGAAAACTAACCAAGCAAAAATAGATTTACGCCAACCACGAACAATACTTAGGCACAATAAATATTTTAGACTACAAGCACAAAAGCTCTAGGCATAGGGTAAGCTTCAACAAGTAGAATATCTATATTAGAAGCTCCAACAACATACCTAAAGGATCATCAAAGAATACATGGACAGGGCTGACTTATCCAACTAAGTGCACTAGTTGAGTGTGACATAGATCACTCAATAAATAACAAGAAAAAAGTGCAAAGCAACAAGGAAATTCTAGTGTTCAAAGTCGAGGAGCAAAGTGAGGAAAGGAAGAAACTACACTAGCAACCCAAGAGCGAAGGCTATGAACGCATATTAAGGCATAGCATAGATAATAACAAGGTAATCTCAAAAAACTTAACAAACACAAGCAAAGATAAAAGTAAACTAAAACAAAGCAAAAATAGTAAATAAAGCAACCAAGGAGAATCTGACTTTGCACTCGCTCCCCACTACTTCAATACATCAATGCTCGGCTTTATGCCTCCTCCATCCTTCAAATCCACTCTGCTCTATTTCTCCACCAACCTCTCACTACCATCCCTCCACATTCTTCTTAAAGAGCACAAAAATAGCCATGATCTATAGGGATATGCTCAAAATAAAAACACCCAAGAAGGTGTTTCCTTCCTACGTGTGCCACCTTGGCCACTAAAAGAAAGCACACAACCTAGCTTTATAAAGCCTTAATGTTTTTGAAACTTAAATAAGGTGATCACCACACATTATTTATTATATTTTAAGCAAAACCAAACACATACTAGCTATAAGATAATTTAAATGTTTAAATAGTAATTTAATTAATACTTTCATAAGGATAAAGTATTAAATTTAGTTAATAAATCAAAACATTAATTTTAATTATAAAATAATACAGGTTTGAGGTGTAGACCAATTGGTTGCCCCAAACCCCATAAGGGGGTGGAGGTCCAAGGTTAAAATCTTGGGCCTCATCGGACTAAACGCTTGTCCCTTTATTGATGCTTTCAGTGGCGTAAAAGGTTTAAAATGATTGTGTCATTGTGGTTGTAGGGGCAGACTGCATGGAGATTTGTGTGGCAGTTTTTGGGGTGGACAATGCAGAATATTGTGGTGGCTATAAAAATCAAGATGGCCTATCTGGATTTTTTGCGGCTACCGATTCCACTATGTAAAATTTAAAAAAAAAATTATAAACTAATACTTTTTTAAATATTTTCCAATGTGTTAATTTTATCTATCAATACTCAACAACTCAATCATAGATTGAAACCAAGTACGCTTCACCATGCACAAGAAAAATGCAATGCAACCATAAGCTCTCACACCATTGTTTTATCCTTAATAGGCAATTTGTATTTAAGATAATCTATAACTATCACCAACCTATTCAAGGAGATGCATTGCATAAGCAATGCCCTAGCCCAATGGTGTGAATGCAAAAAAATAATTTTCAAATGCATCTACATGGAGGGTATTCATCCTTGTTACCTTGAGCTACCAATGAACAAGACATCATCATCATTTTTCAAAGTATTTCTCATTGTAGGTGGATCCCCCATATGGTCCCACCAAGCAAGAGAGAGAGAGGTACCTAATCCTGCATCCACAAATACATTAGCAGTAGCATATTCTATATTCAATCAAATATTTTATTATATATAAGCTTCATGAAATAAATTATGCCAATAAACAATTATCTCAATACATAGTTTATTGTTCATAAAATATTGGTCAAGGAGGGGTGTTACAATGTGACATACTATCCCTTCCCCTTAGGGTAGAACCCAAGATCTTAGACACTCTATTTTATGTGGTATCTTTTCCAACATATTTTAATCTTATTCTTGGACACCATTGAATTCATACAATGAGGGTTGTCCCTTCTACTCTTTACCAATATTTAAAATATAAATTTAAAAATCAACTAATCACCATCCAGGCCGACCCTCATCCATTCCAATAATGTTCAATGGTTGATCAAGCCCAATCTAAAATAAATTTTTATCCATCTATTTCTCTCCACAAACTTCCTCCTTCTACTTCTTCTTCTTTTCCTTTTTCTTCTTCTTATCATTCTTATCCATCATCTAAAATCAATAAGAAGTTTGAAATTTTCAAGACAAGTGAGGAACCACCAATCATAATTTCAGTACAAGATCAAGCCAATCAACTAGTTGAAAGTTCTCTTCTAGATTTAGCCAAGATACCACCTTCACCCCAAAATATGGGTTTACCCCATAAAAAGAGTGAATTAGTACACATAGGTATGTGTACCTTCATCTATTTTGGAATATCCCATAAATAAAATATCTATGATAGCAACCCCTCCTCAATAGAGATAACCTTTACCCATTGTTACCTATCCAATGATTACCTATTTCCTAAGTAGATCCTCTCTAGTATGAGATATGAAGGTAAGGGTTTGGGGCCACAACAACAAGTCATTCAATAGCCTTTGGAAGTTAAAATTTGGCCTAGGATATGTGGCATAGGTTACATCCCCAAAAAAAACCAACCATTATCAATTTATGATGATCAAGTTGTCACCTTTACTGAATTCATAAATCATCATGGCTTAGAGTGGCGTAATGAGGATGAGGGACCCCCTCCTCCCTCTAACATATTATTTTACAATGTGATATCCTTATTTCACCTTGAGTTGAAAGTAACCCCAAGGAATTATGCTAAATAGAATACTCTTTATGATATAGATCATGAAGATATCCTCCAAAATAGCTTCTTATTTGATGGGTCAATCCCTTATGTCACCCATGTTAAGTCTTATAAGTCTTAGTAGGATTCAATTATTATATCTTTAAAATACCTTGAGCAATCATGAGTCATAATTCCTATCACTAAGAAGGAAGGCACAATCAAAATATGTGACAACTTTCTTTTAGATCGTTTAAACCAATTGAAGCTATTGGATGAAAAGCACATCCATGCCTTAGAGCATCTTCAAGCCTATCAGCATAGGCTTAAGTGAACTTACTCTAACAAATTTTTCCATCACTTTTTTGAAGTTTGGGGACCTTTTCCTTAAGGAAAACTACAAGAACACTAATGCTAGAACAAATCTAAAGGGAAAATGTCAACCCAAATGGATATAGCAACCAGTTTTGGCATAGGAGCCTATCACTTAGAGATATTATATGGTAAAGAACTAAAAGAACCAATGAACATAATACACCTAAAATGATAGTATGCACGAATTTGCATCATCTCTTTTATTTTCTTCTCTTTTTTTGATCGTCTCTCTTTTGTATTCTTCTTTTTTTATCATCTATCTTCTTCAAGTTATTCTATTCCAACTTGCATTAGTTTACCTACTCATACTGCATGACTACTTGTCATACATGGCATGAGTTGCTTGATATACTCTTTTTGCACTTATTATTGTCATATATATACTTTTTTCTTGATCATATAGACTTTTGAGGATTTCACAATGAGACAAGTGATGAAACCTAGTTAGGTTTAGCTCAGACACATTGCACTCATACTAGATCATTGATGCTCAATGAATCCTTAACCCAGGGAAAATATTTTCTTTCCCTTGGAGGGATGCTAATGATTACCTTGATTGTTCACATATAAACATGAGGTATTCTCTTCTTCCAAGTCAAGGGATATGTGTTCATTCTCTTCTATTTTTCTTCTTCTATATTCCTTGAACTTGAAAGTATCAATCATCATCATTTTTTTTCTCCGAGTCAAGGGACATATTTTCATTCTCTTTATTTTATTAGGTATAAGAAATGGTTTTGAAAGTGTCCCCAAACCTTTTACATATGTTTATTCTCTTATTCTATTTTTCTTCTTCTATATTCCTTGATCTTGAAAGTATTAATAATTACCAAAAAATTCTCCAAGTCAAGGGATATAGTTCTTCCTCTCGTATATATTTGTTCCTTTGCAAGTTTTCAATTATTTCTTATTTTCTCCAAGATAAAGGATTATACACTCCTTCTATCTACACATCTTGTTTTTATCACACATTTTCTTATTGATATTTTGATTGTGAATGGATCCTTGTAGGATAGGATAGATACTATATGAACATAAATTATGGTATTTATACAACCACTATCTATTTCGTGCACATATCTTAAATATTGAAATTTTAACAAAGACACACACACAACTTTTTATCAATTTTTTCTTCTCATCCCTCTATATTCTATCTAGCACATGCAAACATAACATCCTTTTGCTTTGCTTTGATTAATCATCTTATCTTATTAGCAAGTTAGCACCCCTATTGGGTTACACTCATTTTGGATATCAACACACACTACACCCCTGTCGAGTTACATTCCTTTTAGCTCTCAACAAGCACTACACCCCACATAGGATAGCTTCATGGTTATCAATAAGCATAGCCTCCACCTTATACAATTTGTGAGCACACATCCTAGTAGGTATCACTCCATATATAGCCACTACTGAGCACACACCCATGGTGGATTTTGCTCCATATTTTGGTCAGTATCAATTACACACCCATAATGGGTAATTTTCCACCACACTTGTTTTCATCGATGATCATTACACCCTCATATGATAGCTTCATGACCACTTGCTAGCATTACACCCATAGAAGGTTTTGCTCCATCCTTGGTCATTTGTGATCATACATACTTACAAGTTTTCAAACCATATTTTTATTTTCTTTTTTTATATTATGTTCATTTGATCACACTAACCTATTTCAGTCTGTGTTGGTTCAAATGGCATAATCTATGCATTTTTTTCCTTTCTTTGACCTTTTGGTGACCTTCTTCTTCTGCTTTTTTTATTCCTTCTACTTATTTTTCTTCTTCCTCCCTTTTATTGTTCCTCCTCTTGTCATAAATTCATGTTCTATCCATATAGGGCACAAATTTGCTCTTTGATGAATTTATAGTCACTCTTTATAGGGTGTAAATTTGGGCAAAGTGTTGTTTTTCTCTCTTCCTCTTCTTTTTATTTCTTCCATCATCTTTTCTTGTTTACATATAGTCATAAAGTCATGCATTCATTAGTTAATTTCTTTCATCATGCATTCATTAGTTTAGTTCATTCCTCATGCATTCCTCCATTTCAATCATTTTCATCCATCTTTCCTTTATTCACACATGCATAAAAAAATAACAAACACATAATTTGCATGTTTTAAATAACAAAGTAGCTCTATAGTATTGCTCAAAAATGAGAGTACATATCATTTGGATTGGTGTACCACACTAAAAATCTTGGCACACTTTACCATCCCTAGGGATGCATGCCATACTTAAAATTGGTATGTCATCTTGATCCCTACCCTGGCTTTGTGAGCCAATATCCTCTCTACCTATTGGAGGTGGTCATAGTGGGTGCATATTCACAGACCATAAAATAGATATTATCCATGACTATGATCAAATCTATGATCATAGGGAGGAAAAAAAATAAATCCTATGATATATTTGTATGACCTTGTAGTAGGCCATATGGTAGAATGACTCCATTTGTATAGGCTCATCATGTGCCTTCCTTACTCTTTATAACTCCTCCTATAACATTTATATCCCCTTGCTCTATTGGTTTCCAGTAATGATAACCATACCCTCTGCCTAGGCCTATTTTTGCTTCTACTCTAGTCATCCTATCTCCCCCTTGAGGTGCTCTACCTCAGCCTTTGCCATGTCCCTCTTTGCCACTATCGTGTCCTATGTTGTAAGGTCCTAGTCTCAAGCTATGTATGTGGTGTACCTATCTACATAGTGACTATCTTGGCTTACAATGTCTCTACCTCCCTCGCTAGGTCATCCTAATCCATGATCTCACTAGATCCTACTTCTATCACCATGGGGGCAACTCCTGATATCCCCTCTCTCCTTGGGCTAGATATGATGATGGTCATCCTAATTATCATCACCACCTCTACTTGAACCTCCACCCATGTTTTTATAGGTTGTTTTTTCATCCTTTATCATCACTCGATGGTCTATTGGGTGATCTCTCATAGCACCAACTACATACCTTAGTACATTATCAAATACCTCTACACTAGAATTGATGGGAAGATCTATAAGAGCTTTATGCCCCTATACCACCTCCTATACCCAAAGGCCACTTCGAAATCATCTATCCTTGGGTCGATATATAAAGGATCATCTAGGTCCTTCTCTACAAACCTCACCACATTAGGGTTCCTTTTGACCCTTGATGGGTCCCTTTGCACCTACCTATACTAGAAATCTAGTAAGGTTGGCACTTCTTGAAACATATCAAACTATCATTGGACTTATTCAAATATATAGAGATCCAAATCACCCTTCTTCAAAGTCACCCACCTGTTCCTCTACACCCAAGTCAACTCCTTCCTATACCTTGTCCACCCTAGGTGTAGATGCCATGGTTGTTAGATAATCATGTGCTTCTATAGCTCATATATCACCCAACTCCTTAATGGTAGGATACATGTATATACCCTCTATACATACTCAAAGTATTAGGCCCATTTAAAAATTATTGGACTCTCTAGGTTGGGTGATGGTCCTAGTAGTGAGTTTGGTCTCTCGATGGTAATATGATCCTAGAACCATACCTAGAGTAGAGTGATACAAATAATGTTATTTTATTATTTGTACAAGACAATCTAGTACATATGGACCTCATGTGAATCTAACCTACTAATCCTACATGTTTGCTAATACCCCCACCAATACCTATGGTAGGTGTCACTTGATCGTATGGCACACAAGGAACCTAGCCACTATCCCAGAGAGTTCCATATTGAGTGCATTGAATCCATACCACTTTAACATCTCATCAACATGCAAATTGCTCTAGTAGTTATCATGTGTTGGATCTTCCAACAATATTCATAGTACTACCTGAGGCGTCTATGCTCTATGGGTTGTCCTATCCTAGTTGGGATCCTCAATATGTTCCACGTGTCCTATAATATGAGGATCATCTTCCATGTTGATAGCTAGAATGTGGAGGACTTCGAATACCACCTATCAATGGGTATCATTAAGAGTGCTCTATCAACCTCCACTTGAGGCATCTCTACCAAATGTTATAGCCCCATCACCTGTAGGACATCCTTGTAATAAATTTTGAGTTCACCCATAGCATCCTCTAGTGTGCTTAGTTACCACTCCCTACTCTTGAGCACACCTAGATATAAAAAAAATTAACACATTTAATTAGTTTCATACACTAATAACAACAATCATAACTTAACTCAAGCAACATTTAATAATATAATTTATTCTCTTCTTCTCCTCTCTCATTATTCTTTTTATATCCTTCTCTCTTCCTCTTTTCTTTTTATTTCCCTTTTGTGAATTTGTGCTCTTTAATTCTAGGGTGCAAAATCAAGAATTTGCAAGTAATTTTCTCCAACCATGAATTTGGTCCCACCAACATCTGGCTAAATTCATGTTGTCCCTTGAATTCGTGTCAAGGGCTAACACAATGATTCTTTCTATAATTAAAAAAATAAGTAAAATTATAATCTAACCTACTTTAGAGGATGAGATTCGATGCTTACCCATCCTTGATCCATTGTTGTACTGACATCACCCCTCACAAGGTTTGCATGGTGTGTCAAAAGTACCATTTGTTCTTCCAAAGCTCTTTTTCTCCTCCACATACGATGAAAATGAATTTTATTTACGTCCTTCCTCCTCTTTTATCCCTCTTATCTCCCTTATTTTTGTTGCTTTTCTATTTTTGTATCTCTATTATTTTGCATCTGCCATTTTGAATTTCTTTTAAAATTTTGTATTCTTTCTAAAACTCGAGGGGGCATCCTAGCCATGGGGACATCGATATCATCAATGCATCATAAAGCATGTAAAATTTTAAAGTGTTTGTAATGATATAATTTTTTTATCATCCCTCTGCCTAAACCTACTACCCCTTTTAGTGTTCATCATTTTTCACTTGTCGGTGTTTATAGCTTTCTTTGACGCATTTATTAGCCCATAAATGCATCAAAAGGGGAAAAATGTATACACAAAAAATGACCTATTAAAATGATACATTTTCTTGTTATATTCCTAGGAATCCAATCAAACTTTCTAAGTGCAAATTTTGAGCTCCCTTCCCCCCTTAGTTTAGCTTTTTTTCCTAGACTCGTCAAATTTACAATTATCCAATATGGGACACAAATTCAACATTTTTTGGGGTTTCACTCTCAAAACTCTAGTTTTAAGCTGATATTAGTTTTGAATCTGTGTTTGCCCATTACAAGGCACAAATTTAGCTTCAAGGGTTTAGGGTAAGTTATTGCTCCTAAAACCCTCATTTTATCTCATGCATGCTTTTTTTGTTACACCCATCTTGTTTACACTTTGTTTTCTCTGTTCTATCCTCTATTATATAGTATTTTATTTATTTGTTCCTAAAAGTAATTTCAAATGATTGTTGCAAAACTTTATTCTTATTAACAAAAATCATTCAACATTATGTAGAAACATCAAATCATTCATCCACAAATAATTATACACAATAACAATCCACAAATGAGAGAGAGATAGATAATACCCTTAAGGTAGGGAAACACCAATAATAATCCTTAAGGAAGGAATAACTCCACAAGATCTTCCAAGATGAGAGAGCCACTTAAGAAGGGCAAAGTCCCATAAGCCACTTCGTGGGCAAAGACGATTACATATGATTGTTCTTCATGATGATTACAATAATAAATATCTCTTCTTTATATATCCATATTCTTGTTCTACTTTGGGGATCCTACTACTAGTATAATATTATATTATAATACAATCAACCTTGGTTTATGTGTAGTCCATGCCAATCCTTATACAATATAATAATATATCCCCAAATATCTATTCCTAGATACCCTAACATGCCACCCTCCTTACAAATGTTTCATCCTCAAAACATATGAAGAAACAAGATAATATGATTTGCTAAGCAATTTTAGCAACTAGTACCAATCTCGATCATCCATCCATACAAGTGAAACACATTGATACTGGTATGCCACTTTGTTACTTTAGTATACAAATCTACTTCATTGGATCCATGCTTTTGCTGTTGTATTTTGATGATGGGTCCACTTGTTCCTTGATGTTGATGAACCGCTCTAAAAACCAAGATTACTATACTTATCTTCCAAACACTACCATAGTTTTTGCCCTTCTGATTCCATGTAGAACCTTAATATTGCTACCTTGAACCATGCCTCCAAGATTTTTGTTGCTCATGGTGGTGTGGATGATGATATGGTGCAACCTTAACTTGATGTTCTACCTTGTTTGACTCCTCAACATTTGACTCCATTGTTCTAAATTCTTCTACACATTGTTCTTTCATGTTCCATTTTTTTGGTATGTCCTTTTGCTCTTCTATCAAATATTTCTTGGACTCTGCCACTGTTATTTCCATAGACTCATTTGATGCTATTTCTTCCATGGACTCTATTTTTGCTACTTCCTTCTTAGATTTTGTATCAGGTTCTTCTATTTGTTTCTCTATAAGCACTTCTTATTTTTCCTTGGATCCTTTCTCCTTAAACTGAGAAATATCCTGTAGTGTTATCTTCTTTTTCCTATACCACAACTTCATAAACTTCTTTTGCATATTAATGTTAACAATACCCAAAGAATATAACCAAGGATAACCAAGAACAATATCCTCATCATCCATATGAATATATTAAAAATCTAAATGTAAAAGATATTTATCCATGGTGATCTTCAAATCTTTAAAAATCAGAACATTCTCACACTTAAGATGTATGTACTTAATTTTTGTTTCTTGAAATTGCAACCTCTTAGCCAAGGAAATATTAATAAAATTATATATGCTACTAGGGTCAATGGAAATAATAACCTGATCCTTTTGAATGCTCCCATGAACCTATAAAATAGACTTTTTAGATTCAAACAAATCCCTTTGTCCAATTTTTAATTTATCTTCTACCAAAGGTATGGTTTCCTCTGTCTGCATACTAACATTTTTTTTATCTTCTACCACTTCTTTGAAATCTATTAGCTCTCTTTTTATTTCCTTTTGTTATTTTTGAAGCATATTTATGTCTTCTTCATATTCCTTGATTGTGACCTTCAAACTAGCTATCTTTTTATATGGGTCCCATTTACTCAAGAATGCATACTCCATTTCATTCCAAGTGAAAGCACTATTAAAACTATAAAAACAAGAAAGAGCTTCTCCTCCAAGATAGTGAGGAAGCATAATTTTACAAAGAGGTTGATACAACCATTTAAATTTTTTCCACCAATCTCTAACATCAATATCATCTTCTCCAAAAAAAATGTAGTGCCATAGTTCATGCCCCAATGCAACAAGGGATTTTTGACAATATATATCATGCCCTAATGCAAACTAGGATTTTATGAAAATAAACATCTTCCCACTGATTTGAAGCTAAAATTCCATAGAGACAACTAGATATGTATTTTTTCTTCTAAATAAAATAAATTGCAATTGATTTCCTTACCCGAACTAAACAAATTTCATCTGTCGAAAAAATTGTAAATTGAAAATTTGTCACTACCCTTGTTCTAGATGGCTAACTTTAGAAGGTTGTATCTCCCCCAATACTACTCAGATTCCTTTATATGACCACTCATTTTAATTCTCTTCAAATTCTACATACACTAATCCAAGAATTGTCTAAATCAGATAAAATTTCATAGAGATATGACTCCTAAAAGATGAGATTTTTTTACAAAAAAAAAAACTGCAAAATTTGTCATTGTCCTTATTCCATGTGACTGGCTTCAAAAGGTCGTATCTCCCTCAATATTGTTCAAATTTCTTCATATGACCACTAATTTTAAAGATCTTCAAATTATGCATAAAATGATCCAAGAATCACCTGAATCAGATAAAATTTTGCAAAGATATAGCTCTTGAAAGATGAGACATTTTTCCAGAAAGAAATTTGCCTTAATTTTGCAATTCCACAAAAAAATCCACAATGTGCCAAAATCGTTGCTTTGATACCACTTGTTGCAAAAATTTATTCTTATTAATAGAAATAATTCACCATTATGCAGAAATATCAAATCATTCATCCACAAATAATTATCCACAATAACAATCCACAAATGAGAGAGAGATAGATAATACCCTTAAGGAAGGGAAACACCAATAATAATCCTTAGGGAAGGAATAACTCCACAAGAATTCCCAAGATGAGAGAGCCACTTAAGGAGGGAAAAGTCCCATAAGCCACTTCATGGGAAAATTTGATTACATATGATTATTCTCCATGATTATTACAATGATAAATATCTCATCTTTATATATCCATCTTCTTATTCTACTTTGGGGAGCATATTACTAATATAATATTGTATTATAATACAATCAACCTTGGGTTATGTGTGGCCCATACTAACCCTTATACAATATAATAATATATCCCCAAATATCTATTCCTAGGTACCCTAACATGCCACCCTCCTTACAAATGTTTTATCCTCGAAATATATGAAGAAACAAGATAATATGTTTTGCTAAGCAATTTTAGCAATTCGTACCAATATCGATCATCCATCCATCCAAGTGAAACATGTTGATGTTGGTATGTCATTTTGTTACTTGAGTATCCAAATCTACTTTGTTGGCTCCATGATTTTGTTGTTGTATTTTGATGATGGATCCACTTGTTCCTTGATGTTGATGAACCACACTGAAAACCAAGATTACTATACTTTCTGTTGAACACTACCATAGTTGGTGCCCTTTTGATTCCATGTAGAACCATAATATTGCTACCTTGAACCATACCTCCAATATTATTGTTGCTCATGGTGGTGTGTATGATGATATGGTGCAACCTTAACTTCATGTTCTACCTTCTTTGACTCCTCAACATTTAACTCCATTGTTCTAAATTCTTCTGCACATTGTTCTTTCATGTTCCCTTTGTTTGGTATATCCTTTTGCTCTTCTATCAAATCTTCCTTGGACTTTGCCACTGTTATTTCCATAGACTCATTTTATGCTACTTCTTCCATGGACTCTATTGTTGTTACTGCCTTCTTAGATTTTGTATCAGGTTCTATTTTTTCTTTAATTTTTTTCTCTGTAGGAACTTATTTTTTTTCCTTGGATCCTTGCTTCTTAAGCTGAGAAATATCCTACAGTGTTATCACAATGAGGCAAGTGATGAAACCTAGTTAGGTTTAGCTCATACACATTGCACTCATACTAGATCATTGATGATCAATGAATCCTTAACCCAGGGAAAATCTTTTCTTTCCCTTGGAGGGATGCTAATGATTACCTTGATTGTTCACATATAAACATGAGGTATTCTCTTTCATAAATTCTTTGATCTTGAAAGTATCAATCATCATTAGATTTTTTTCCAAGTCAAGGGATATGTGTTCATTCTCTTCTTCTATTTTTCTTCTTCTATATTCCTTGACCTTGAAAGTATCAATCATCATCATTTTTTTTCTCCGAGTCAAGGGACATATGTTCATTCTTATTTTTTAATTAGGTATAAGAAATGGTTTTGAAAGGGTCCCCAAACCTTTTACATATGTTTATTCTCTTATTCTATTTTTATTTTTCTATGTTCCTTGATCTTGAAAGTATAAATAATTACCAAAAAAATCTCCAAGTCAAGGGATATAGTTCTTCCTCTCTTGTATATATTTTTTCCTTTGCAAGTTTTCAATTATTTCTTATTTTCTCCAAGATAAAGGATATACACTCCTTCTATCTACACATCTTGTTTTGATCACACTTTTTCTTATTGATATTTTGATTGTTAATGGATCCTTGTAGGATAGGATAGATACCATATGAACAAAAAATATGGTATTTATACAACCACTATCTATTTTTTGCACACATCTTAAATATTGAAATTTTAACAAATACACACACACACACAACTTTTTATCACTTTGTTCTTCTCATCCCTCTATATTCTATCTAGCACATACAAACATAACACTCTTTTGCTTTTATTTGATTAATCATCTTATCTTATTAGCAAGTTCGAACCACTATTGGGTTACACTCCTTTTGGCCATCAACACACACTACACCCCTATCAAGTTACATTTCTTTTAGCTCTCAATGAGCACTACACCCCATATAGGATAGATTCATGGCTTTCAATAAGCATAGCCTCCACCTTAGAAAATTTTTGAGTACACATCCTAGTAGGTATCACTCCATATATAGCCACTACTGAGCACACACCCATTGTGGATTTTGCTCCACCTTTTGGTCAGTAGAAGTTACACACCCATAGTGGGTAATGTTCCACCACACTTGTTCTCATTGATGATCATTACACCCTCATACGATAGCTTCATGACCACTTGCTAGTATTACACCCATAGAATATTTTTCTCCATCCTTGGTCATTTGTGAGCATACACCCTTACAAGGTTTCACTCCATATTTTTGTCAAGGGCTAACACAATGATTCTTTCTATAATTGAAAAAATAAGTAAAATTAGAATCTAACCTACTTTAGAGGATGAGATTTGATGCTTACCCATCCTCGATCCATTGTTTTACTAACATCACCCCTCACAAGGGTTGCATGGTGTGTCGAAAGTGCCATTTGTTCTTCCAAAGCTCTTTTTTCTCCTCCTCATACGGTGAAAATAAATTTTATTTTCACCCTTCCTCTTTTATCTCTCTTCTCTCTCTTATTTTTGTCTTTTGCATCTGCCATTTCAAATTTCTTTTAAAATTTTGTGTTCTTTCTAAAACTCGAGGGGTCATCCTAGCCATGGGGACATCGATATCATCAATGCATCATAAAGCATGTAAAATTTTAAAGTGTTTGTAATGATATAATTTTTGTATCATCCCTCTGCCTAAACCTGCTACCCCTTTTAGTTTTCATCATTTTTCCCTCATGGATGTTTATAACTTTATTTGATGCATTTATTAGGCCATAAATGCATCAAAGAGGAGAAAAATGTATACACAAAAAATCACCTATTAAAATGATATATTTTCTTGTTAGATTCCTAGGAATCCAATCAAACTTTATAAGTGCAAATTTTGATCTCCCTTCCCCCCTTAGTTTAGTTTTTTTTCCTAGACTCGTCAAATTTACAATTATCCAATATGGGACACAAATTCAACATTTTTGGGGTTTCACTCTCAAAATCCTAGTTTTAAGCTGATATTGGTTTTGAATTTGTGTTTACCCATTATAGGAAACAAATTTAGCTTCAAGGGTTTATGGTAAGTTATTACCCCTAAAACCCTCATTTTATCTCATGCATGTTTTTTTTGTTACACCCATCTTGTCTACACTTTGTTTTCTCTGTTCTATCCTCTGTTCTATTATATTTTGTTTATTTGTTCCTAAAAGTCATTTCAAATTATTATTGAAAAACTTTATTCTTATTAACAAAAAACATTCACCATTATGCAGAAACATCAAATCATTCATCCAAAAATAATTATATACAATAACAATCCACAAATTAGAGAGAGATAGATAATACCCTTAAGGTAGGGAAACACCAATGATAATCCTTAAGGAAGGAATAACTCCACAAGATATCCCAAGATAAGAGAGCCACTTAAGTATGGAAAAGTCCCATAAGCCACTTTGTGGGTAAATATGATTATATATGATTGTTCTTCATGATGATTACAATGATAAATATCTCTTCTTTATATATACATATTCTTGTTCTACTTTGAGGAGCCTACTACTAATTTAATATTATATTATAATACAATTAACCTTGGGTTATGTGTGGCCCATGCCAATACTTATACAAAATAATAATATATCCCCAAATATCTATTCATAGATACCCTAACATGCCACCCTCCTTACAAATGTTTCGTCCTTGAAATATATGAAGAAACAAGATAATATGATTTGCTAAGCAATTTTAGCAACTAGTACCAATATCGATCATCCATCCATCCAAGTGAAACACGTTGATGTTTGTATGTCATTTTGTTACTTGAGTATCCAAATCTGCTTCATTGGCTTCATGCTTTTGTTGTATTTTGATGATGGTTACACTTGTTCCTTGATGTTTATGAACTGCTTTGAAAACCAGGATTACTATACTTCTCTGCCAAACACTACCATAGTTTGTGCCCTTCTGATTCCATGTAGAACCTTAATATTGCTACCTTGAACCATGCCTCCAAGATTATTGTTGCTCATGGTGGTGTGGATGACGATATGGTGCAACCTTAACTTCATGTTCTACCTTCTTTGACTCCTCAACATTTAACTCCATTGTTCTAAATTCTTCTACACATTGTTCTTTCATGTTCCCTTTGTTTGGTATATCCTTTTGCTCTTCTATCAAAGCTTCCTTGGACTCTGCCAATGTTATTTCCATAGAATCAGTTGATGTTACTTCTTCCATGGAGTCTATTGTTGCTACTGCCTTCTTAGATTGTGTATCAGGTTCTTCTATTTGTTTCTCTACAAGCACTTCTTGTTTTTCCTTGGATCCTTGCTCCTTAAACTGAGAAATATCCTACAGTGTTATCTTCTTTTTCCTATACCACAACTTCATAAACTTCTTTTGAATATTAATGTTAACAATACCCAAAGAATCTAACCAGGGATTACCAAGAACAATATCCTCATCATACATATGAATGGCTTGAAAATCTAAATGTAAAACATATTTATCCATGCTGATATTAAAATATTTAAAAAATTGAACATTCTCACCCTTACTATGTCTCCTTAATTTTTGTTTCTTGAAATTGCAACCTCTTAGCCAAGACAATATTAATAAAATTGTATATGCTACTAGGGTCAAATAAAATAATAACCTGGTCCTTTTGAATGCCCCCATGAACCTGCAAAATAGACTTTTTAGGTTCAAACAAATCCCTTTGTCCACTTTTTAATTTATCTTCTACCAAATGTATGGTTTCCTCTATCTGCATACTGACATATTTTTTATCTTCTACCACTTCTTTGAAATTTTCTAACTCTCTTTTTATTTCCTTTTGTTATTTTTGAAGCATATTTATGTCTTCTTCATATCCCTTGATGGTGACCTTCAAACTAGCTATCTTTTTATATGGGTTCCATTTACTCAATAATGCATACTCCATTTCATCCCAAGTGAAGGCACTAATAAAACTATAAAAATAGGAGAGAGCTTCTCCTCCAAGATAGCGAGGAAGCATAATTTTCCAAAGAAGTTGATACAACCATTTAAAATTTTTCCGCCAATCTCTAATATGAATATCATCTTCTCCAAAAACAATTTGTAGTGCTATAGTTCATGCCCTAATGCAACTAGGGTTTTTTGACAATATATATCATGCCCTAATGCAAACTATGATTTTATGAAAATAAACATCTTTCCACTGATTTGAAGCTAAAATTTCATAAAGACAACTAGATATGTATTTTTTCTTCTAAATAAAATAAATTGCAATTGATTTCCTTACCTGAACTAAACAAATTTCATTTGTCAAACAAATTGTAAACTAAAAATTCATCACTACCCTTGTTCTAGATGGCTAACTTTAGAAGGTTGTATCTCCCCCAATACCACTCAGATTCCTTTATATGACCACTCATTTTAAATATCTTCAAATTCTACACAAACTAATCCAAGAATTGTCTAAATCAAATAAACTTTCATAGAGATATGGCTCCTAAAAGATGAGATGTTTTTTGCAAACAAAATCTGCAAAATTTATCATTGTCCTTATTCCATATGACTGAATTAAAAAGCTTGTATCTCCCTCAATATTGCTCAAATTCCTTCATATGACCACTCATTTTAAATCTCTTCAAATTTTGCATAAACTGATCCAAGAATCACCTAAATCAGATAAAATTTTGCTGAGATATAGATCTTGAAATATGAGTCATTTTTTCCAAAAAAAAAAATCTGCCCTAATTTTACAATTCCACAAAAAAATCCCCACTATGCCAAAATCATTGCTCTGATACCACTTGTTGCAAAACTCTATTCTTATTAATAGAAATCATTCACCATTATGCAGAAATATCAAATCATTCATCCACAAATAATTATCCACAATAACAATCCATAAATGAGAGAGAGATAGATAATACCCTTAAGGTAGGGAAACACCAATAATAATCCTTAAGGAAGGAATAACTCCACAAGATATCCCAAGATGAGAGATCCACTTAAGGAGGAAATTCCCATAAGCCACTTCGTGGTCAAAGGCGATTACATATGATTGTTCTCCATGATTATTACAATGACAAATATATCTTCTTTATATATCCATCTTCTTATTCTACTTTTGGTATCCTACTACTAATATAATATTGTATTATAATACAATCAACCTTGGGTTATGTGTGGACCATACCAACCCTTATACAATATAATAATATATCCCCAAATATCTATTCCTAGGTACCCTAACATGCCACCCTCCTTACAAATGTTTTATCCTCGAAACATATGAAGAAACAATATAATATTATTTGCTAAGCAATTTTAGCAATTGGTACCAATCTCGATCATCCATCCATACAGGTGAAACACGTTGATGTTGGTATGCCATTTTGTTACTTGAGTATCCAAATCTGCTTTTTTGACTCCATGCATTTATTGTTGTATTTTGATGATGGGTCCACTTTTTCCTTGATGTTTATGAACCACTCTGAAAACCAAGACTACCATACTTTATTTTCTAAACACTACCATAGTTGGTGCCCTTCTGATTCCATGTAGAACCATAATATTGCTACCTTGAACCATGCCTCCAATATTATTGCTGCTCATGGTGGTGTGGATGATGATATGGTGCAACCTTAACTTGATGTTCTACCTTCTTTGACTCCTCAACATTTGAATCCATTATTCTAAATTATTTTACACATTGTTCTTCCTTAGACTCTATCACTATTATTTCCATAGACTCAGTTTATGCTACTTCTTCCATGGACTCTATTGTTGTTACTACATTCTTATATTTTGTATCAAATTTTTTTGTTTGTTCTTCAATTTGTTTCTCTGCATGCACTTCTTGTTTTTCGTTGGATCCTTGCTTCTTAAGCTGAGAAATAGCCTATAGTGTTATCTTCTTTTTCCTATACCACAACTTCATAAACTTCTTTTGCACATTAATGTTAACAATACCCACATAATCTAACCAATGATAACCAAGAACAATATCCTCATAATCCATATGAATAGCTTAAAAATCTAAATGTAAAACATATTTATCCATGGTTATCTTCAAATCTTTAAAAATCTAAACATTCTCACCCTTAAGATGTGTGTCCTTAATTTTTGTTGCTTGAACTTGCAACCTCTTAGCCAAGGCAATATTAATAAAATTATATCTGCTACTAGGGTCAATGGAAATAATAACCTGATCCTTTTGAATGCTTCAATGAACTTGCAAAATAAACATTTTAGATTCAAACAAATCCTTTTGTCCACTTTTTAATTTATCTTCTACCAAAGGTATGGTTTCCTTTGTCTGCATACTGACATCTTTTTTATCTTTTAGAACTTCTTTGAAATTTGCTAGCTCTCTTTTTATTTTATTTTGTTATTTTTGAAGCATATTTATTTCTTCTTCATTTCCCTTGATGGTTACCTTTAAACTAGCTATCTTTTTATATGGGTCTCATTTACTCAAGAATGCATGCTCCATTTCATCCCAAGTGAAGGCACTATTAAAACTATAAAACCAAGAGAGATCTTCTCCTCCAAGATAGCGAGAAAGCATAATTTTCCAAAGAGGTTTACACAACCATTTTAAATTTTTCCACCAATCCCTAACATCAATATCATCTTCTCTAGAAAAATTTTGTAGTGTCATAATATATATCATGCCCTAATGCAAACTAGGTTTTTATGGAAATAAACATCTTTTCACTGAGTTGAAGCTAAAATCCCATAGAGACAATTATATTTGAATTCTTTTCTAAAGAAAATAAATTGCAACTGATTTCCTTACCCAAACTAAACAAATTTCATCTTTCAAAAAAATCACGAATTGAAAATTTGTCACTGCCCTTGTTCTATATGGCTAACTTCAGAAGGTTGTATATCCCTCAATACAACTCATATTCCTTTATATGACCACTTATTTTAAATTTCTTCAAATTTTGCACAAATGGATCCAAGAATTGTCTAAATTGGATAAAATTTCATAGAGATATGGCTCCTGAAAGATGAGATGTTTTTGCAGAAAAATCTGAAAATTTTGTCATTGTCCTTGTTCAAGATGACTGACTTCAAAAGGTTGTATCTCCTTCAATACTGCTCAAATTCCTTCATATAACCACTCATTTTAAAGCTCTTCAAATTTTACACAAACTGATCCAAGAATATCCTGAATTGGATAAACTTTCATAGAGATATGGCTCTTGAAAGATGAGATATTTTTCTAGAAAAATAAAATTGCCCTAATTTTGCAATTTTACAAAAAATTCCCCACAATGCCAAAATCATTGCTCTGATACCACTCATTGCAAAACTTTATTGTTATTAACATAAATCATTCAACATTATGTAAAAACATCAAATCATTCATCCACAAATAATTATCCACAATGAAAATCTATAAATGAGAGAGAGATAGATAATACCCTCATAGTAGGGAAACACCAATAACATTCCTTAAGGAAGGAATAACTCCACAAGGTCTCCCAAGATGAGAGAGCTACTTAAGGAGGGTAAAGTCCCACAAGCCACTTCATGGGAAAATACAATTACATATGATTGTTCTCCATGATGATTACAATGACAAATATTTCTTCTTTATATATTAATCTTCTTATTCTACTTTGGAGAGCCTACTACTAATATAATATTATAATACAATCAACCTTGGGTTATGTATGGCCCATGCCAACCCTTATACAATATAATAATACATCTCCAAATATCTATTCCTAGGCACCCTAACAAACGATAAGTTCCTTGGCCTTCACTCTACCCATGACTCCCCAACTACCTATCCTATGACTCATGTACATGTGAACTACATGCACATTTACATCATTGCACATTATAAAAATTATGCATTTATTACTTCTTCCTCAAGTAAGTACTTAACCTAAGATAAACTCCTAATCTAATAATGTACCCAAGGAGGTACATTGGCATGTACCAAATAATGTAATATAATCTAACATCCCCCCGTATTACATTATTTGGGTATTGAAGACTTTAGTCTTTAATATGGATCTTCTTCTTTTGAATATTTGTCAGGTTCTTCTTCTACTTCAATATTCATGTTGTATCTTCTTGTCTTTTCCAATCCACTATTATTTATTGTTTCAAGGTATATAGAGGAGTCTTTGTTGTTGAATTTTGTCAAGCGTCTTTGGTGAACTAGTGATCTCATAATTTTGCAGGTCATGAGTGGATCAGAATTGAATTGATCCATTTTCTCTCCTTTGGTTCTTTGAGTGACCTATTTCCTTGATCTTCATAAATGTCAATCTTAAGATCATTGTTAGTAAATGCTTCTTTAATAAGATCTTGAAAGAAACAATCTATTATGTATAGTAATCTCTCTTCATAACTTTTATACTACTTTTCTTTATAGTAGTAGAAGAAATATGAATGATTTTTTCCTCCACAATATTTACATGGATGGAAACTCCAAATTTTCTGCAATAAGAGCATAGTAAAGGTATTCCAACTTGTTTGTTGTCTATTTTAGGAATATCATGTTTATCCATCTTCTTGATGAGATAGTTAAACCATGTCTGTACAATTACAACTATTTTATCTTTACTTTTTTGATAAGTATGTATGATGTCTTCTTGATAAATATTCTTTATTAACTTTTGAATATGTCCTTGAAAATATTTATTAGTATAGTTATCATCAATTCCCTTTACAGTATCATTAGAATAAATTGTAAAGAATCTACTTTCACCAAATCATTAGTTTAAGAGTATTTTGAAATATTTTCAAATCCTATTAATTCTTCTTTTGCATCTTTCTTATTGTCTATTGAGTTCTTTGACTCATAAATCATGATTTTAAAGCCATATTGGTATTTTTCTTACTCCTTTTCTAGTTACATTATTTAATGTGTTCTTTGGAGTAGACATCCTTATAGCTCCCTAGTCTAGAGAATGTGAACTAGCTTGATAAAACCTATTCAAGACTTAGGTTTTATATGATTCCTTATGTCTTCCTAATGACAAGTTTGATATAATGTTCAACTCCTAATTCACCTTAATTCTCCCTATTGAAATATGCACTTATCAATTTTATGAACTTCTCTATAGTTGGATTTATTTTTTCTGTTTAATGAGAGTATGAGACAAGTGTAACCAATTAATTCCAACTCTTTTAGATACTTAATGAACTTCCTTATTCTACCTTCAATATTTTAATTTTTTAAATTCCAATTATCTAAGGTTTGATGTTGTATACCTTGTAACTCCCTAATTTTAGAATTTTAGAATTTTAGAAATTGAGAAATATTTGCAATATAATTATAATGTTTCCAAGTAGAAAACCTTATATCTCCTATGATATTAATTGTAAATATTGTATTTAACTAGAGTGATTTGGAATAAGAATATAAACTCCTTGATTTTGCTTTCAAATTTATTAAGGTTGATTTTGTTTATAACTTTAAATGCAAATGATAATAATAATTCCAACCTTATACTATCCCTTATTACTCCTTATGAAAGAAAATAATCAATCTATATGAAATAATATCTTAGTAAGGTTTATGGGCGCTATGCTTGACTTCAAATTCTTTTAAATGTGTTGTATCTCGTTGTTGGTTTATTACATGCTTGGTGGACATCCTCTTATGAGTGTCTTTAATGCACCTTGATTCTCAACGTGCTCTCAGTTAATGTTAGCTAAAGATATGCTTCCCTCCATGAACACTCTTTTTTATGGCGGCTACAAACATTCTTTTTCCTTCTTGATGTGTGTGCCAAGTGGCATGAGGTATTACCAAGATCCTATTATCTCTTTCTTGATTTGCATTGGTCTTTCAAGAGTGTTAGACCACGTGGCACATGTTGAATACCTTATTGTTGAGAATTGAAGATTCTGAATAACATAAGCTTACATTGAGAGGGGGGTGAATAGTATAAGATAAAACCTTTTACTTTTCAATCCAAATGATAATAGTAATAATATCAAAGCATTAAATATTACTCACATCATCACACACATGAGAGACATGATTTAACATAGTTCACCCAATGTGGGCTACTTCACGAAGAAAATATTCCTTATAAATTTTCTCAATAAATATTTTGGGAATTAAATCCCTATTACAATGTTTATGGATCTCTCGTCCAAAGGAGACACCAATACCCTTATGCTCTGGTTTGTGGATATCTCTCCATAGGAGACCCCTTTCCCCCTTTCTTTGGTTCGTGGAACTTGATCCAGGGAGAACTCTATCTCCTCAACTGGTTTGTGGATATCTCTATATAGAAGAACTCTATCTCCCCAACTGGTTCATGGATATCACTCCATAGGGGAACTATTTCCCCTTACTCTCGTTCATGGGTCTCTCTCCATAGGAGAACTCTTTCCCCTTGTTTTGGTCCATGGATCTCTCTCCACAAGAGAGCTCTATCCCCTCTCGCTCTCGGCTAGTGATCTTCTAGAAGACTTCTACCCCCACTTGCTCTAGCTTATGGATCTCTCTCCATAGGAGACCTCTATCCCCACTACATTGGTTTATGGATTTCTATCCACTGGATACTGATGTCCTCTTTAATCTGTCACCTCCAAAGCCTACTCTCAACTCTATCTCAAATATGCACCAAAATCGGTCCCAAGTCTAGCACAAATTTGCTCTTACTCTAAAGACAAATCTGCACCAAATTATATCTCATGTCTAGCACAAGTCTACTCTAACTCTTCTCACAAATCTGCACCAAATTCTATCTCAGGTCTAGCATAAATATGCTCTAAATCTACTCATAAATCTGCACCAAATTTTGTCTCAGGTCTAGCACAAATTTGCTCTAACTCTACTCACAAATCTACACCAAATTCTATCTCAAATCTAACCCAATATTTAATGCAAATCTTGAACAAATCAACAATCAAACCCACATTCAATTCTATTTCAAGTTTTTACAAGACTTTCTCAAATATACCTTCAAGTCTTCTCAAAATACTTGCTCAAAGATGTCCTCAAGCCTTATCAAATACTTGCTCAAATTTGCCTTGAAGTCTTCTCAAAATACTTGCTCAAACCTGTCCTCAAAACTTGTCCTCAAGTCTTCTCAAAGACTTGCATACAAACACAACTTAAATCTCTTTCAAAAGGTTTTCTTCACACAAACAAATTCTACTTAGGATTCTTTTAACCTCTAGAACATATAGATAATGATATGCTCTATCAAAAACTCAATATGTTTCACACTCACCAATATTGTACTCAATTAACCACTCTCTATATTTTACAAATTGTCTCTCAAGTATCAATCACACTAATGCACAATTTCCCTCATTAAAATTGATCTAAAACACCTTCACAATTGCTATCAATATCTCTCAAATCAATGTTCAAAATATTTCATAAAGATGCACTAACTTGTCTTCAACCCTAGCACAAGTAGTTCACAATCTCTATCTTAAATGTCTCAAACCCTTTCAACAATAGAAGCATAGATTGTTCACAAATTCTATCCCAAATGTTTCTAAAATATTCAAAAAATAAGCATAATATCCTCACTCAAATATTTCCAACAATGCTTATCAAACAATCCTTTTCACTCTATCTTATATTCCAAAACATTCACTTCAACAAACACTTTAAACAAATGATGATGTGCCCATACCTCTTAATTTTCTCTTATGGAGATATGTATTCAAACCTGTCTCACAAATAACTGATTCTTCTAATGCCACTTCAAGGGTTAGATTGCAAGATACTTCCTCAAAATATCCACATGAATTTTCACCTCAAAATATTTTTCACCATACAAACATTACAATAAAATATCAACCACTATAACACCTTATTACTCCTATTCTTTCATGCAAATTAATGCTTAAAAAAACAAACCAAAAATTACACACATGAATTTCACATATACACCTTATACCTCCTTCTTATGAAAACAAAAATAGTTCACTTCAAATTCCAATAAGACCAAAGAAATTATCACTTCATATCATGCATCCACCAAGCACTTGCAATCTGAAATTTCACCTTTCAACCCTTTCTAAAACAAAAATCAAATCACTTTACTCTACTTATTGCTCCCTAACCATTTCTCATAAAAATAATAAAATTAACTAACCCTTATAACTCCCTAACCAAGCATAAAATGCATACCTTTTAAAATATTTAATTTTGTCATCAAGCGCTACTACTGATGCTTGAACCCGCAACCTTGTTGGCCCTCGTGCCCTAGCACAAGGGCAAGCACCACATGGGCTAGCCGCCCATACAAGCCCAAGGAGCACGTGCTCCTTCTTCTCCTTTACCACCGATGCAAAAGACTTCGATCATGCAAAAAACTTTTGTGCGAATTGAATGCCAAATCTACCGCCTACAACGTGCTCCACAAGCCGAGATTACCAGCTAGGCTACCATCCATCGTTGAATGGTGTTTGGGCACCCTCTACCTTAATTTCTGCACTACCTCAAAATTTGCATAAAATATTTCTCTGCCTCCACCACTTTGCTGAAAACAAAAAATGCAAGTCTTAATTTCTCGAGGATTAATTTGAACACTATGGCTTACAAAATCATTAGCCTTTTTATACACTTCACCCTTTGACTTTGGACGTCGGCTCAACTTGAAAAGTTGCCTCCATGCAATATTGATTTTTGGTGCTATTAAACCTTTTAAAAAATATCATAATAATTTAAATCTAAGGTAGATTTAAATATTATAATAATTTTTATTTTAACTTTTGGGTCCTTTAATTTTTAATTATTATAATTATTTAAATCTTCATAGATTTAAATATTATAATCTTTTTCTTTCTTCTTGGACCTTTTCTTTGGAAAACCTCTTCCTTTTTCTTTTGCAAATGCCACCATGGTAAAACCATTAAACCTTTATTTTTATTGACATAAATGAAAACCAATGTCATTAACCTATGCCATTAATTCTTTGACATCAATGACAACAATATACTCAAAATTTCCAACAGGTTCTTGGGCGTTAAGGATATGATGGAAGGTGTTACTTAGATGAGTGCCTTTATATTGAGCATTGGAGATAAGAGGGTGAAGATGCCCTTTTTAGAAAGTGGTACAATATTCCTTCCACCTTTAGGATAAATATATATTTCTCCCTTTCATGCACACTCTCTCCAATATACCAAAAAATAATTGTAAGGCTTTCTCAATGCCTATTCATACCAACCATTTGTAAGCTTGTTCGGCTCCTTTGATAGTGAATGATTTATCCTTCTTGCAAGTTGTTCTATCGATGATTATGATGTCTTTCAATGTTATCTCTAGTTGTGATGATCCAAGGGTGTTGGAATGGAGGTTCTATGAAGCTCCAATGACATATCTTGATGTTTTCGCTTGGTTAGCGTATTTTGTTATTACACCTTCATTTTCTCTCTTGTATCTTATCCTTTTATGCTTGCTATATGTTTTTCTTACCTTTATATTTTACGTATATATTGCTAGCCTCTTCACATATATATTTTATGCTATCTTCTACGTGGATACAATTTGATATACTAACCTATTTACGTGGACTCTTATGCAATGAATGACGACTCCTTTATGTAGAACCTTGTGTTGTAGGTTAATGCTATCATAGACATTATATGTAGTGCTGAAAATGGTGTATTTATACATCCAACAACCTAGTTTTGTGATCCTTTTGTTGGCTTTCTACCCTACTTGAAGTTTGCTCCTCAAACTTTAGTAATGTGGTTGCTTGGAGATCGTATCTTCCTGCTTGTAATAGTATCTTTAAGACACTCTTTCTTTATCCTCTTTGTTGTATCTAAAAGGATAAAACCCGTGCTAATGTAATGCAAAGAAACTTTGCAATAAATTAGGATGAAATACTATATTTTGCACTGAAGTTATACGTCTTCTATTGAAGTTTTTTTTATTCTCAGCTATGGCGGCACTCTTATCTAACCCATGAGAGAAAATAGTAATTTATTGTTTCCCTCTTTACTAGATAACACTAACCTCTAACTCCTTTTCTTCAATAACTTAGTAACAATACATCCAAGCTCTTAATCATGCAACAAATATGCTTTTGAGATGTTAATATTTTGCACTAATTTTCACTTTCACTAAAATCCTTAGTGCACCTTTAATAAGCTTTAAGAGAAACTAATATAGTGCAACTACAATCTCTCCTTATTACTCCTTTAAATGAATTCTTAAAGTAGCATGGAATATGCACTAATGATAACTTTTAAAAAACTCCCAAATGCACTATAATCTCTTCAACTTAATGTAGTCTTCTTTGCTATAACTAGATAATAGAAAGATGATATTTTTCTTTCTATCGAAATATATCCAACTCCTCTGTAATGTGCAGGTATTAACTTTATAAGATACTAACTTTTGCATTCCCTAGAAGACTTTAAAATGCTACCTTCTCCTTGTAACTTTTAAACTCTAATATGGTGCTTTAATAAAACTAAGTAAAAAATTGAATATATGTGTTCAAATAATGAACCCTTTGCACCTAACTTGCTTACCTTACTAACCTCTGTAGATGATGAATGTTCTTTGTGATTAGATTCAAAAAAAAATTTCCCTTTACTAGATGAATTTGTAACTATTCTTGGTTGTTTGAAACAACTCTCTACCTTTAGTATTCTGCTATAGATTTAGAAAACCCTTATCTCTAAAATGTGCCTTCTAGCTATCAAATAAAATCTCCAAATATTTTTTATTTGGTAGGCTCCTTCCATCTTCTTTATCCTCGTCTAATTATGACTTCAATCTAGACATTCTCAAGAATATGAAAGTCTTGAGGTCTTCACCAATCTCCTTAAAAATTTGGTAAACTTGCCAAATCCTTCTCCCTTAAACTTGGTATCAGATGGCAATAATTGTCCCAAGTTCTTTACTATCAGGAACTTCTCCTTGGTAGTAAATTTCTCCAATGAGTTCTTCTAGAAATTTCTTTAATGTACTTCTTCGAATCTCCTTGAGACATTTCCAAGCTCCTCAATATTACAATTTCTCTGGTCTTCCTAATGAAACCTTTCCTTCAACATTCTATTGTAGAAGTGTTGCAATGAGATCTTCCTCTTGGATCTTTGAAATCTGCTACTTCTAAAATTAGGAACAGGACCTTGCTAGTCCTTCTTCACTCTTCAATATGCAGGCTTTAATGAAGATCACCAACCTCCAATCTCCTCTTGGATTCTTCTCTAGATTTTCTTCTAAAATCTGTAACAAGGCTTCTATGGTTTTTTCTTCTTTTGCACTATGCAGATTTGCAATCTCTAGCAATGGGACCTTTTCTACAGGCCTCCAAATATTTACTCTTTCATTTGTTGCTTTTGGTACTAGATTGATTCTAAAGATAAAATTCTTCCTAGCTCTATGTAGGAATCTTCATAATTTTTTTGAAATATCATCTTCCTACAACAAAGATTAGAAATATAATGGAAGAAACTTTGAATCTAGAGATATTCTATCTTCACTAGTTTATTTGTCAATCTAGTGGAATGAACGTTGAGTCCTAGACTTCACGGGTTTTTCTACAACCCTGTGGAAATACTATAGCCAAATACAATCTTTGAAATTCTAGAAATGAGATTGCTACTCTCCTCTCAATATCTATTATGGCTATCCCTTTTCCTATCATTCTACCATGTGCTCTGATACCACTGTTAGCTTTTGATAATATATGATATAGGAAAAACAATCACAAAATGTAAAATATGCAGGAAAATAAGATAATGGACTTCTACAATAACTCTTAAATATGATATTAATGGAAACTCGTAAAAATAGTACAATGCAATATAATGGAGGACATGAACACTCCATAATTTTAATGGAAGGCTACATTGTACCCACTCACTACTCTATAGTAATCTCACCTTCACTCTTCTCCCTTTACATCTAGGTAAAGGCATATATAGGAAGATAAGTTCCTTGGCCTTCACTCTACCCATGACTCTCTAGCTACCTATCCTATGACTCATGTACATGTGGACTACATGCACATTTACATCATTGCATATTCTAACACTTGTGAATTTATTACTTCTTCCTCAAGTAACTACTTAACCTAAGACAAACTCCTAATCTAATAATGTATCCAAGGTGGCACATTGGCATGTACCAAATAATGTAATATACTCTAACATAAATTGGTACTAAGGATAGATTTACATTTTGAGGTGAAAAGCCTTCATACCAACGGGTAAGGAAGAGTCATACTCTTCCCATAAACCAATGACCCCCTTTTTAAGATTTTTTCTTTTTCTTTCCTAGAACAAAAAATGGCTAGGAAGAAACCTTTGGGAAGAAATTATAGGATC